>CAWUFW010007616.1:0-600000 GCA_963921515.1 Calotriton arnoldi
CCAAATGCTGGAGGCGGGAGTCCCCGTCCCACACCGCTGTTGCCAGGTGCGAGATCCGGACCCCTCGTTTCAACGTTAGACTAAGTAAGGACACCGTCTGAGATAGCCCTGCTCACCCCCTTAGTAGCTTGGCACGAGCAGCCAGGCTTATCTCCAAGGCACGAGTGTACAGTATGTGCAACCACACTCACAGCAACCCAATGATGTCACCACAAATAGACTCCACACGAGTTTTTATAAAACGAGTATAATCTTTATACAAGAAGATATACGATATGACCACACAATACAAAACCAACATATAATAATGGGTAGTATTAGTTCCAGTGGATTGGTAGGTTCTAATCCTAACCACCGCTCCTAACCAACAGTTAAGCTGACTTCTAACCGTTTCCAAAAGGTTAGGTAGGTCATATTGCTAGAATCACACACGTTGCAAAAGAAACAAAATACTGCAATGCGCAACAATATACTCCTGAACTGTGCAATAGAGAAACAATGCCATACATAGCGCCACAGTCATGTACTTTGCAATAGAAGGAATAATGCAATGCGTATCACCACCAGCATGCCCTGTGCAAGGAAGAAACAATGCAATGCGTCACGCTACAATCATGTACTGTGCACTGAAGAAATAATGCAATGCGCCACGTTATAATCAGGTACTGTGCGATGAAGAAATAATGCACTGCGCCACGCTTACAATTATGTACTCTGCAAGGGAAAATAACGCAGTGCGTAGCGCACCCAGCATGTAGTTCGTCAGGCACAAATAGAGTCAGGCGTCATACGACAGTTCGATAGTTCGTTAGCAGCAATAATGCAAAGTGTAATACGACAGTCTAGGTGCTCCGTTAACAGTTGCCCCCGACATGGATCAATGTTGACACAAAAGTACCGCTTCTCACTCCAGCCCCAGTACTGCCCCTCCTTGGGCCAGCACGGGCCTCGATCCGAGCCGAAGCAACAGGCTCACGCAGCTGCCAGGAGCGAGAGGCTGAAAGAGTGTCCCTCCGAGCCCGCACCCCACCCCAGGTGGTGATCCACGTTACCTGGGGGGGCGCGACCCCACTCTCCTCCCCTCCTTCAGCGACTTGGGCCTTGATCCAGAACTCCGTCAATGGGCACGGCGAGCTCGGGCCGGCGACTCCACTCCTCCGGGACTGCCGGTCCGGGCCGCTACTGCTGCACTCCGAGGGCCCAATGACCTGGCCTTCCTTCCGGCGGTCTCAGTGGACCCCGAGACCCGCCCTCAGCACTTGTGGAGACTTATTTCAATGCACACGCTACCCAGGCACTCCTCACCAGCGCCTCTGGTTGCACCGCGACACGCACTCTGCGCGTTCGACATTCACCTCTGCTCTGGTGCACACGATTACCAGGCGATCGTCATCACTCCTCGGCTTGCACCTCGACACGCACTCTGCGCGTCCGAGTCTCACCTCTTCTCCCGGTGCACTCAACGACCAGGCGCTCTTCACCAACGCCTCGGCTTGCACCACGACACGCACCCTGCGCGTCCGAGTCTCACCTCTTCTCCCGGTGCACACAACGACCAGGCGCTCTTCACCAACGCCTCGGCTTGCACCACGACACACACCCTGCGCGTCCGAGACTCACTTCTTTTCCCGGTGCACACAACGACCAGGCGCTCCTCACCAACGCCTTGGTTTGCACCACGACACGCACCCTGCGCGCCCAAGTCTCACCTCATCTCCCCGTGCACACAATGACCAGGCGCTCCTCAACAAATGCCTCTGCTTGCACCCCGACACGCACCCTGCGCGTCCGAGACTCAGTTTACTCCTGCGTGCCCATGATCACCAGGCACAACTTCTGAGGGTCTCAAGCTGCAAAAGCACGTGCACACCGCGTTGCTTGGGACTTCTCCGGAAACTTTTATGTTCCTGTGTTTCCAAACAGGGAACCAGCTCACCTCGGGCCCTTGGGGCTTAGGACACAGCACAAAGCACAGTCCTGTTCAAGAAGGGGGGACACCACCCACTGCAATGTCCCTTCAGTCTCTTCCTTAGTAAAAGCTACAAACTGCAGGCCAGCCCCAGATCACGAAGCAAGGGTCAGTCCTATCCACCAGTCTCTTCAGCAACTTCTTCCTTGGCAGAGGTTCTTCTTGACAACGAAAGAGGTCAAAGCCTTTGCAGACTCGACCTGTCCATTTCGCCATTCAAAATTACACGAAATTCCAGGGGTTTCAGTTCTCTTAGTTATACCCCTTCATGTCTTTGAAGTTCGTTATGCTCAGGGGTCCCTGACCCCTGCCTAAATCAGTTCTGGGTGTCTCCCTCCCAGTGTCACCTTTCTCCCTTTGATACTGGGGGTCTGGACCCTTAATTACTCAGCAGGAGCTGGGTCAATTGTTTTATAGCTGCAACCCAGGCCTCTTCACCTCCCGGAGTTTCTCCTTGCATACTCTCCACATGCAGGTCAGCCAGGTGCCATCTCACCCCCTCCCATCTCAGATCCAGACAGTCAATCCACATTCAGCAGAGACACACAGAAATGCTTAAAGCACAAAACTCAGCCACTTTCTAAAAAGAGTGGTTTCTGAACACACAGTGACAAATCCACTTTCATAGAAAGATGTGTTATAACACTGTGAGTTCATACATACTAAACTTCACCTCTCCATTATAAACTTTTAGGCAACTAGGCTAACAAAACACCATACCCAGCCTCCCCCATTCTGTCCTGTGGGCAGAATGGCCTTTCACCAGTGAAAACGAAATGGAGTGTTTTTTCACTGTCAGGACATAGAACACACCTCAGTATATGTCCTGCCTTTCACCTACACTGCACCCTGCCCAGGGGTTACCCGGGACCTACCACAGGGGTGCCCACAGTGTATGCAAAAGGGAAAGTAAGGCCTGACAAGTGGTTGCACTTGTCAGGACAACATGCTAACTTAGCAAACTGCGCGCAGGCCCTACACTGAAGGCCTGAGTTCCCTTCTCTGCGCGCCTTTGCATTACTAGCCCTTGCACCCACAGTGCACATCACTAGGGACTTTTACTAGTAAGGCAAACATACCAATCATGGCCAACCAATTACCATTGTACTTTACATAGGGAACCCTTGTACTTTGACACTGATCAGCAGTGGCAAAGTACCCAAAGCCTCTAAAAACAAAGGAGATAGAGGCAAAAAGTCTGGGGTAATCACGCCCAGATATGCCAGGTCTAACATGCGTCCCCTCCAGCCGAAAAGTGGGGGGAACTACCCACCCTCATGGGAGTTCTCATCACTAAGGCAGAAAAATCTGGACAGACCATCAGCATTGGCATGTTCTGTTCCGGGACGGTGTTCCACCGTGAAGTCCATCCCCTGTAGGGAGATGGTCCACCTCAACAGTTTTGGGTTCTCACCCCTCATCTGCATCATCCCTCTGAGGGGCCTGTGGTCGGTCGGAACCAGGAAGTGAGTCCCAAACAAGTAGGGCCTCAACTTCTTCAGCGCCCAGACCACAGCAAAAGCTTCCCATTCAATTGCACTCCACCTCTGTTCCCTGGGAAATAGCCCTCTGCTAATGAAAGCTACGGGTTGGTCCAAGCCCTCGTTGTTCAGTTGTGAGAGTACTGCTCCCACCCCATGCTCTGAAGCATCTGTCTGCACTATAAACTCTCTGGAGAAATCCAGCGCCCGTAACATGGGTGCTGTGCACATGGCAGTCTTCAGGGCATCAAAGGCGGTCTGGCAGGCATCAGTCCAGCCCCCTTTTTTTTGGGCTGTTTCTTGGACGTCAGTTCCGTCAAGGGGGCAACGAGGGTGCCATACCCCTTCATGAACCGTCTGTAATACCCAGTGAGTCCTAGAAAGGCCCTCACTCCTGTCTGGGTCTTGGGGGTTTCCCAAACCAGGATGGTATCAATTTTTGCCTGTAGGGGCGCCACCTGGCCGCTCCCAACCAGGTGTCCCAAGTACACCACAGAACCCTGCCCTATCTGGCACTTACTTGCCTTGATTGTTAGGCCTGCCCTCTGCAAGGCCTTTAATACTTCACAGAGATCAGTAGCGGCCCGTGGAG
Organism: Calotriton arnoldi; assembly: GCA_963921515.1. Lineage (NCBI taxonomy): Eukaryota > Metazoa > Chordata > Amphibia > Caudata > Salamandridae > Calotriton > Calotriton arnoldi. Next base: position 4,043 of record CAWUFW010007616.1, read on the forward strand.
GGAGTTCCGTGGGGCGGTGAGGCGGGGCGGGGGAGGGGCAGGGTGGGGGGTAGTAAACACCGGAATATGGATGAACAGAGGTAAGTAAACAATTAAATAAATAAAACGAATTTCGGTGCGTGCGCTGCATCGCAAAATGCGATGCAGTGCACGCAGCTAAATTCGTTTTATTTATTTAATTGTTTACTTACCTCCGTTCATCCATATTCTGGTGTTTACTACCCCCACCCTGCCCCTCCCCCACCCAGCCTCACTGCCCCACGGAACTCCCTCCACGGGCCGCTACTGACAGAGATGTTGCAAATGTTCCTCCCAACTGGAGCTGAACACTGCAATGTCATCCAGGTAAGCGGCGCTGAATTCCTCCAGCCCACTCAGCACCTGGTTAACCAGTCTCTGGAAGGTGGCAGGGGCGTTCTTCAACCCAAAGGGCATAACCCTGAACTGGTAGTGCCCCTCTGGCGTTGAGAACGCTGACCTCTCCTTGGCCCCCTCGGTCAAGGCAATCTGCCAGTACCCCGATGTCAAATCAAATGTACTGAGGTACCGGGCAGTGCCCAGCCGATCCACGAGCTCATCAGCTCTGGGGATGGGGTGTGCGTCAGTCTTAGTGACCGCATTGAGCCCACGGTAATCCACACAGGACCGAAGTTCGGGAGTGGCACCCGGCGCAGCAGCTTTTGGCACAAGGACCACTGGACTGGCCCAGGGGCTGCTGGATGGCTCAATCACCCCTAGCACCAGCATCTTGGAAAACTCCTCCTTGATGCTGGCCCCGACCTTATCAGCTACCCTGTAAAATTTCTGTTTTACAGGCAGACTGTCTCCAGTGTCCACATCATGGATGCACCATTTGGTGACTCCTGGGGTCAGGGAAAACAGGGAGGCGAACTGACCCAGTACCTGGCGACAGTCCCTCCGCTGTTCCGGGGTCAGGGTAGGTCATCCACTGACCCATCCTTCTCCTTGGCTGACAGGAGGTCCGGAAGGGGTTCACTCTCCTCTTCCGCCCTGTCATCTGTAGCCAAGAGCATGGTCACCTCAGACCTCTCAAAGTGCGGTTTGAGGCGGTTCACATGGAGAACCCTCAAAGGATTCCTAGGAGACTGTAAGTCCACCAGGTAGGTCACTTCGCTCTGGCGCTCCACCACCTCATAAGGCCCAGTCCACTTGTCCTGGAGCGCACAAGGCTCCACTGGTGCCATTACCTACACTTTCTGCCCAGGTTGAAACTCGACCAGAGTGGCATTCTGGTCGTACCATCGTTTCATATCCTCCTGGCTGGCTTCCAGGTTCGCCCGAGCGAGCTGCCTGAAACGCCTAGTTTGGTTCCTGAAGGCCAGCATGTAACTGTATACATCCTGGGGGGTTTACTAGGAGCCTTCTCCCAGCCCTCCTTCACCAAAATCAAGGGTCCTCTGACCGGGTGCCCATACAGGAGCTCAAAGGGACTGAACCCCAGTGAATTCTGTGGCACCTCCCTATAGGCAAACAGCAGGCATGGCAAGAGGACGTCCCACTTACACCTCATGGGTTCCTCCAGACCCATAATCATGCCCTTCAAGGTCCGGTTAAAGCTCTCAACCAAACCATTACCCTGGGGGTGCTAAGGGGTGGTGAACTTGTAAGTTGCCACGCACTCCTTCCACAGAGATTTCATATACCGTGATATGAAATTAGTGTCCCTGTCGGACACCACCTCTATGGGGAACCCCACATGGGAGAAAATCCCCATCAGTGCATGGCCCACCACAGGGGCCATCACCGTACGGAGAGGGATGGCTTCCGGGTACCGGGTGGCATGGTCCACCAAGACCAGGATGAACCTGTTGCCCATGGCTGTCTTGGGATCCAGAGGCCCCACAATGTCAATGCCCACCCTCTCAAAGGGTGCGCTGACCACAGGGAAAGGTTGGAGGGGAGCCTTTCGCTTCCTTCCACTCTTACCACTTGCCTGACAAGTCTGACAGGTCCTGCAATGAGTATCAGAACTCTTGCGCATCTGGGGCCAGTAGAAGTGGGTGACAAGCCGCTCAAAGGTCTTGTCCTGCCCCAAATGTCCCACCAAAGGTACATCATGAACCAACCTCAATAGGAAGGCTCTGAAGCGCTGGGGTACCACCAGCGCCCGGGCTGACCCAGACTCAGCCACCTTTGGCTCACTATACAGGAGATCGTTTTCCCAGTAAATCAAGTGTGATCCCAACGGATCACCTGCTGCCTGGTTTGCTGCCGGCTGCCGCAAACCCACAAGAGAAGGGCACTTCTTCTGCTCCTCACAGAATTCCTCCCTGGAGGGCCCCCCTTCCTGCTGCCATTCGGTCAGCCCGGGTAGGTCCCCCAGTTCAGCCACTTGTTCCCCCGTAGGCTCCAGGGCATCTCCCTCAAAGGGTGCCTCCTCCTGGACCATGGGAACTGTGGGGCCGGTTTCCCACGCCCCCTGCCTCTTCTCTTACTGGCAGGCACCTGGGCCACTGTTTCAGGCTCCAGGTTCCCATGATTACCTTTACTGGCTGCCATAGACCGAGTGGTCACACAAGCCCACTCAGGTAGACCCAACATCTCCAATTGCACCTGGCGCTCCACCTCCTTCCAGGGGGAACTCTCCAGGTCATTCCCTAGCAGACAGTCTACAGGCATGGATGGACTTACAACAACCTTCAAAGAACCTGAGACCCCTCCCCATTCAAAGGGAACCAGCGCCACCTTGCAGAGGCGCACTGAATTGTCTGCTGACATTACAGGGTGAAGCACATCAGGAATTACTTGCTCTTCAGACACCCACTGACACCTGACAGATGTCAAACTGGCTCCGTTGTCCCTCAGAGCCTCCACCCTCCGTCCATTGATGGTCACCCACTGCCTGTATTTTCTAGTGTTCTCAGCAGAGGGATTTCCTGAACCATCTCTCGATCTCCTAAGGAGACCAGGTTCATAATTGCTTGCTCCTCCCCATTCCAAGGACTCAATTCCTCCCCCAACGCTACACTCACTAAACGAGGTGTTGGAGCACCAGTGGGTGCAGATGACTTTTTGGGGCATTTAGGGTAAATATGACCCACTTCTTTACAGAAGTAACACGTAGGAGGACCTCGGGGCTCCTTCTTGCCCTTGGAGGCCCAGGCCCTCTTGGCCTTGGGAGACTGGGACCCTTTCTTGGGGGAACTACCTTGGGGCCCTTTAGGGGACTCCTTGTGGTTACCCTTGTCCTCCCCCACCCTCAGCAGGGGACCCTGCACACCCTTAGCAGGGGTACTCCCAATCCCCTTGTGGACCCGGGTACTAGTCCAGCGGTCCGCCTCCTCAGCAAGCTTACTGGGATCAGTCAGCTTACTATCCAATAGATGCTGGCGCAGCTCTGGAACACACAGACTACTCAAGTGCTCCCAACTGATTAAATCGCATAAGCCCTTAAAATCATTGACCTTGCTGCCCAGCATCCAACCATCCAGTGCCCGGGTGTACTCATTCACACATTCTACCCAAGTACGGGATTCTAGTTTCTTGGAGGTCCTGAACTTCTGCTGGTATTGTTCAGGAGTGAGCCCATACCGGAGGCATAAAGCCTCCCTCATGTTGGCATAGGTCAGGGTTCCCGCCCTCTCTAAGGGTGATAGAACGTCCCTCCCCGAGGCCTCAAAGTGTTTCCATAGGCCTGCCCCCCCAATGCTTTTCAGGCACCTCATTCATCCTCAGTGCGATCTCATATGCTGTGAACCACGCATAAATGTCATCACCCCTCTGGTAATCTCGCACTAAATCCTTGGGAATGTGCACCTTCCCTCCTGGCACTGGTGGTGCGCTGCCACCATTCGAACTGGACTCTGTTTGTTTACCCTTAATGTCCAGTTCCCTCATGCTTAACTCATGAGCGAAGAGAATCCATTTCTCTCCCAACGCAAGAGCGTTCCTGCTCTCCTCTGCTTGAGTTTTAAGTTTTAACACCTCCAACTCATGCAGTCTGACCCTTTGGTTTTCCTCCAACTACTCTGGTGAAAAACTCCTCCCTGAATGGCTACTACCAGCCCCTGCGGCTGGTCTCTCCACTGGCAAATCCTGTGGACCAAATCTATTCCCTGGGTCATCCTCATCCACCTCAACTTCCCCCGTCTCCTTAGCCTCTTTGGCTTCCCACCAGGCCCTCAAGGCCGTTTGCAGCTCCTCCTTCTTGGCGCTACCCTTCATGGGACATCCCAAAGCTCTGCAGAATTTCCTCAACTGATCAACCTTGTAGGAAAGAAGTGCCTCAATGTTAAACTCTAATTCTGCAGCCTCATCCTCACCGGCTATCTGGTTCTCTCCCTGAGACATGATGTGTGGTTTAAAGGTTACTCAACAATAGAACCAACAATTCCAAAAACACAATATGTGGTTGCGTCGTGGTCTGCGATCAATTTATGATGAACACCAATTACTGTGAGTGATTTTGCACATACACGTTTAATTTACATTAGGATCGAATCCCACCGCTCTGCTGCCAAATGTTGGAAGTGGGGGTCCTTATCCCTCACCGCCGCCACCAAATGCTGGAGGCGGGAGTGCCCGTCCCACACCGCTGTTGCCATGTGTGAGATCCGGACCCCTCGTTTCAACGTTAGGCTAAGTAAGGACACCGTCTGAGATAGCCCTGCTCACCCCCTTAGTAGCTTGGCACGAGCAGCCAGGCTTATCTCCAAGGCACGAGTGTACAGTATGTGCAACCACACTCACAGCAACCCAATGATGTCACCACAAATAGACTCCACACGAGTTTTTATAAAACGAGTATAATCTTTATACAAGAAGATATACGATATGACCACACGATACAAAACCAACATATAATAATGGGTAGTATTCCTTCCGGTGGATTGGTAGGTTCTAATCCCAACCACCGCTCCTAACCAACAGTTAAGCTGACTTCTAACCATTTCCAAAAGGTTAGATAGGTCGTATTGCTAGAATCACACACGTTGCAAAAGAAACGAAATACTGCAATGCGTAACGATATACTCCTGAACTGTGCAATAGAGAAACAATGCCATACGTAGCGCCACAGTCATGTACTTTGCAATAGAAGGAATAATGCAATGCGTATCGCCTCCAGCATGCCCTGTGCAAGGAAGACACAAAGCAATGCGTCACGCTACAATCATGTACTGTACACTGAAGAAATAATGCAATGCGCCACGTTATAATCAGGTACTGTGCGATGAAGAAATAATGCAATGCGCCACGCTTACAATCATGTACTCTGCAAGGGAAAATAACCCAGTGCGTAGCGCACCCAGCATGCAGTTCGTCAGGCACAAATAGAGTCAGGCGTCATAGGACAGTTCGATAGTTCGTTAGCAGCAATAATGCAAAGTGTAATACGACAGTCTAGGTTCTCCGTTAACAGTTGCCCCCGACATGGATCAATGATGACACAAAAGTAACGCTTCTCACTCCGGCCCCAGTACTGCCCCTCCTTGGGCCAGCACGGGCCTCGATCCGAGCCGAAGCAACAGGCTCACGCAGCTGCCAGGATCAAAATGCCGAGAGAGTGTCCCTCCGAGCCCGCACCCCACCCCAGGTGGTGATCCACGTTACCTGGGGGGGCGCGACCCCACTCTCCTCCCCTCCTTCAGCGACTTGGGCCTTGATCCAGAACTCCGTCAATGGGCACGGTGAGCTCGGGCCAGCGACTCCGCTCCTCCGGGACTGCCGTTCCGGGCCGCTATTGCTGCACTCCGAGGGCCCAATGAGCTGGCCCTCCTTCCGGCAGTCTCAGTGGACCCCGAGACCCGCCCTCAGCACTTGTGGAGACTTTCTTCGATTTCGGTGCACACGCTACCCAGGCACTCCTCACCAGCGCCTCTGGTTGCACCGCGACACGCACTCTGCGTGTCCGAGACTTGCCTCTTCTCTGGTGCACACGATGACCAGGTGATCGTCACCACTCCTCGGCTTGCACCTCGACACGCACCCTGCGCGTCCGAGTCTCACCTCTTCTCCCGGTGCACACAACGACCAGGCGCTCTTCACTAATGCCTCGGCTTACACCACGACACGCACCCTGCGCGTCCGAGACTCACTTCTTTTCCCGGTGCACACAACGACCAGGCACTCTTCACCAACGCCTCGGCTTGCACCACGACACGCACCCTGCGTGTCCGAGTCTCACCTCTTCTCCCGGTGCACACAACGACCAGGCGCTCCTCACCAACGCCTTGGCTTGCACCACGACACGCACCCTGCGCGTCCGAGTCTCACCTCGTCTCCCGGTGCACACAACGACCAGACGTTCCTCACCAACACCTCGGCTCGCACCCCGACACGCACCCTGCGTGTCCGAGACTCAGTTTACTCCTGCGTGCCCACGATCACCAGGCACAACTTCTGAGGGTCTCAAGCTGCAAAATCACGCGCACACCGCGTTGCTTGGGACTTCTCCGGAAACTTTTATGTTCCTGTGTTTCCAAACAGGGAGTCGGCTCACCTCGGGCCCTTGGGGTTCAGGACACAGCACAAAGCACAGTCCTGTTCAAGAAGGGAGAGACACCACCCACTGCAATGTCCCTTCAGTCTCTTCCTTAGTAAAAGCTACAAACTGCAGGCCAGCGCCAGATCACGAAGCAAGGGTCAGTCCTATCCAGCAGTCTCTTCAGCAACTTCTTCCTTGGTAGAGGTTCTTCTTGACCATGAAAGAGGTCAAAACCTTTGCAGACTCGACCTGTTCATTTCGCCATTCAAAATTACACCAAATTCTAGGGGTTTCAGTTCTCTTAGTTATACCCCTTCATGTCTTTGAAGTTCGTTGTGCTCAGGGGTCCCTGACCCCTGCCTAAATAAGTTCTGGGTGTCTCCCTCCCAGTGTCACCTTTCTCCCTTTGATACTGGGGGTCTGGACCCTTAGTCACTCAGCAGGAGATGGGTCAATTGTTTTATAGCTGCAACCCAGGCCTCTTCACCTCCCGGGGTTTCTCCTCGCATACTCTCCAGATGCAGGTCAGCCAGGTGCCATCTCACCCCCTCCCATCTCAGATCCAGACAGTCAATCCACATTCAGCAGAGACACACAGAAATGCTTAAAGCACAAAACTCAGCCACTTTCTAAAAGAGTGGTTTCTGAACACACAGTGACAAAACCACTTTCATAGAAAGATGTGTTATAACACTGTGAGTTCATACATACTAAACTTCACCTCTCTATTATAAACTTTTAGGAAACTAGGCTAACAAAACACCATACCCAGCCTCCCCATTCTGTCCTATGGGCAGAATGGCCTTTCACCAGTGAAAACGAAATGGAGTGTTTTTTCACTGTCAGGACATAGCACACACCTCAGTATATGTCCTGCCTTTTACCTACACTGCACCCTGCCCAGGGGTTACCCGGGACCTACCACAGGGGTGCCCACAGTGTACGCAAAAGGGAAAGTAAGGCCTGACAAGTGGTTGCACTTGTCAGGACAACATGCTAACTTAGCAAACTGCACGCAGGCCCTACACTGAAGGCCTGAGTTCCCTTCTCTGCGCGCCTTTGGATTACTAGCCCTTGCACCCACAGGGCACATCACTAGGGACTTTTACTAGTAAGGTAAACATAGCAATCATGGCCAACCAATTACCATTGTACTTTACATAGGGAACCCTTGTACTTTGACACTGATCAGCAGTGGCAAAGTACCCAAAGCATCTAAAAACAAAGGAGATAGAGGCAAAAAGTCAGGGGTAATCACGCCCAGATATGCCAGGTCTAACACAAGGGAATGTGTGGATTGGCATTTCCAGAAGGACAAAGCCAGCCTTCATGCAGCACACATCATCATGTGCAACACTGACCTGTGGAGTACAGTGGACTCTAGCACTCACCAGTCTACTCACCACGCAGACACACTCAAAGACATACTATACATATTTCATACACGTATCACACATAATAAAGGCAAATAACCCTCAACTATGGAATACGAATGAGACTTTTATTGGGGGGGGCCAGTAGGCATTCCTCCAAAAGATGTATGTTTAAAATGGCCAATGCTCCTGACTATTAACATATTGGCACACTGTCAGTCACTGCATAGCCTGGGTAAGAAGGGAGAAGGCTGTTGCCAATCTTACAAAAGGGGTGCCCCCTAACCTTAGAACTCAGTTTGGATGCTTGAAAAATAGTAAACGGGAGAAACTCCTGTGGACGGACAGGATTATCACACTTGCTTGGGGAAAAACAAACCGGGAGGTTTAGGAAACAGACAAGGGTAGGACAAGTAGCTTCACAAAGCCATGTAGAAGACTTTTGTCCTAACTGGTATCTTCCTATGTTTGGTGAATTTGTCAAGGAAAAGCGTTATGGGTAAATGTTCTTGGTGTTGCTTGATGGATGAGACGAAAGTACTGTAACAAAGTTCCCATGCATCCTCATAGATTAGTTGGTATGCCCATTGTCCAGCAGAGGCGTATATATGTGCGCTCATAAAGTGATAGTTGGTAATGGGTGCTGTTGGGTGCCATGATAATCAAGTTCCTCTACAGAGTTTTCCACGTCCTTTCAGACCATCCAAGTCTCCACAACAACTGTTTTCAGTTTACTCTCAACTGGCACCATTTAAGCTCTTATTTTAGTCAGTGGTGTAATGCAGAATGATGGGGCACCCATAGAACATGGCATGGGGCACCTGAGTCTACCAGATCTCACAAATGTACATTGGCTTTGGGCTGAATGAGGGCCCCCTGAAGTTTTGGCGGCCTCTTGAAGGGTTGAGGGACCCCCTTTGCAGCATGGGCTGCAGGGGCCTTAATTATGACCTCTGCTTTTAGTGTTGTGAGGAGTACTGAACTGTACCTCCTTGCTAAGACTGTACTTCCTTGAACAGCAGCCTTGCTCTGCAGCCTGTAAGCAGACTCCAATTTATCAGCGCTGAATATGTCAACTTAATTAAAAAGAAATACCGAATCTCAAACCACATTTAGGTATCACATTTTTAGTACAATTCGTTCTTCACAGGATGTGAATGTATTTATTAATAGCATTTACCGCATAACAGACAACGTTTTGCAGTCTGGAGCATCCAACTTCCCATTTTCTATAACAAAGGGTCCGATTAAGATAGCGGACGGTCGCACCGCTACCTGCTGTCGCGGTGGTCAGGCGACCGGCCGACAAGCAGGCGGCGGTCCAACCGCCCAAATACTATGCGACCGCCGGGCTGGCAGTCGCAAAGTGCTCATTTACACAGCAACTTGTGCTGTGGCCCAGTACAAGGGCCACAGCACAAGCTGGCCTGTAAATGAACATTTCCTGCACCTCCATGCACCGTGTGCCATGCACCAAATGGTGCATGGCACACGGTGCATGGAGGTGCATGGGGGAACAACATGTGCCCCCTGGGTCACTTAACAGGTGCCCACAAGGGACTGGGGCCCTATTTGGGCCCCCTAATATCCCTTTCTGACAGCCTTTTCATGGTGGTGTTCCCGCCATGTAAACATGGACTTTTATTTAGGACACTAAGGTGTCGTTTGAAGGAATACTTTTGATCAGATGAAATGAAACTAGAAATATGGTCCCAAATCTTTCTGCTATTTCTACAAGTGCCATGCGCTTGTGCCAGTTTTTTTAAATTATACTGCTATTTGCTGAGGAAGAAATAGAGATACTGATAAACAACTTGCCAGCTTATGCCCATAAAAGTTCAGATCACATGGCTCTGGCTTTAAAAACTCATCTCATTTCAGTGAGTGATCATCTAATTCTTTTCACTAGCAGTAGTAACCATGGTCTGAAATGTGCATGGCTTCTCTACGGCCTACTGACTGGGAGATGAAGGAATACATGTTGTCATATTTTTCAGAGTTGAATCGTCGTTGGGTGCTCCAAAAATAAAACTAACAAAAGAGGTATAGTTATTGCATTGTTATCTGGTGAATGATTTCTTTGTTGGTGCCCTGTTGTGAATGACAATTCTGCTCTTTTTAGAAAATGTGCAAAAAAACCTAAGAGGTGCTGCACCACCCTCCGACCAACATCTCTGGGTACAACCATACAAAATAAACAAGAGAAAAAGGGCCTGCTTCTTACTGGGCCACGCAGATTTGGTTGGAAGGCACCATAATCCGGATTCTATTTGCAACGAGGGAACAACTTGGCACAGAAGCTATTTATACACCCAGTAAATTCGTAACCTTGTGCTCTTGCAATTCATTGTGATAAATACTGATAAACCCTCAGGGACACTAGAGACGACGGCCCCAGCATTATCTTCAGGCGGAATCATCAACAATACATTGAATCCTTGTATCTGTAACTTAGACTTTCGTATTATTCGAGTTGCATAGCACGCTAATTGGCTGAGAACAGAGACGTTGCAACTGCACCTACAAATTAGGAATAATTATTATTTTTATGTTCAGTGTTCTATGTGACTAAATGGCAATTATCTTATTATATATGACACACCATGATTTTCCTATTATTAACAGTGATTTGCAATCATAGGTTATTAGCCACAGCTGTGATTTTGAGGATAAATGCCTTGTAGGCTATTGTACTCTTATGTTGATGAAACCTTTATAGATCCATTTAGACTCTGTCTTCTCTTTCTGCTCCATTTTACAAGATTTTAATTTGCTCAGCTGGTCTCTCCTTCAACAGAAGGCAGGAAATATTAGAGAATGTATTATTGGTTAAGGCGTGGTAGGGTGACAGCACATGCCGAACCAGGAGCTGGGTACTAAGGGGCTTATTTACAAGTCCCTTGATCTGCCGATGCATCACTTTTTATGTACAGACCCATATCTATGAGGCCACGTAAGGCCACTTTGCATGGCTTTTCATGGCCTTGTAAATATTGTGTAAGGCAACGCAGCGCAGCGCAAGTCACTGCGTTGCCTTACACTGCTTCAGGGGGGCTTTCCAAGGGTTTTGCAGTGGATTTTCCCTTGCAACACCCATGGACTTTGACACATTCCCAGATTTATAAGGATCTGTAAACCTGGGAATGTGTGAAAACTGTATGCCTCCACAGGGGAGGCGTAACAAGCAAAAATACAGTTATTTCTTCTTGTTTCTTCTTCTTTCTATGTGTACTGCTTTCTGCAGCACACATAGAAAGAAGAAAAAGCCTCCATGGATTGTTTTTGTACAGGAAGATTTCCCTTCCTGCACAAAACAATCCTGTCAACAACACAGACACCCTTTCGAATTGGTGCAGGGCAGCGCAGAAAAAAGATTTGCTGCACTGCCCTGCACCAATTCATTGTAAATGAGGCCCTAAATGATTCTATTCCTAACTATAATATTTAGTGCATTCTCTGTGTGCTGTGATTCCAAATGACTATGGACTGTTATATAGCTATTTCTGCAGCCAATTAAATTCATCATATATAACTAGATGAATTGTGGATACAGGAGAGTCTCCTCTCACACAATCTCCATTCTTTCTCTCTTTCTGGAGTTTTATCTCTCTCTCACACAATTTCACTCTCATTTCTCTCTCTTTCTTTCTCTCTCTCTCCCTCTCTCTCTCTCTCTCTCTCTCTCTCTGAATCTGTCTTAGTTTCCCTCTCCCTCTCTCTCTGTCTCTCTTGAGTTTTATCTCCCTCTAAATCTTTCATTTTCTGTCCGACTTGCTTTCTTTCTCTCTCTTACTCCTTTTGGTTCTGGGTTCATACTTTTTTCTGACTTTTCCTGTCACAGGGTCATCTTCCTTAGGACCAATAAGTCACTTCCAGGATGTTATTTTTTATGAGTTGCATTGGCAACCCCTATGTTGCCAATTTTACCATGTTTGAAGGAGAGTGCACAAGCACTTACCACTGGCTAGCAAGCAGAATGGGCACAGAGTCCTAATAGCAACAAACAATGGTTTCAGCAACAGCATGGAAAAATATTCCTTTGAGATGTCATCAGTGATGTCATCAGTGATGTCACTGACCATGTCATGAGTGATGTAATATGTGAGGTCATAAGCAGTGCATTGCGGAGGCCTGAGTTATAGTTAGCTCAAGTAACTATAACTGCTGAATTTCTATGGTTTTGTACAAGTGAAATCTGAGCCTACTATAACGTCCATGTTAGCTTCGGGTTTTTCAGTGAATTTCTAAGGTTTTTTTTTAAAATTCGATTTCTTAACTATAACGTCCCTGTAACTTTTGTAACTTTTGTTTTTTTAAGTGAATTTCTAAGGTTTTTCAAATTGTATTTCCTAACTATAATGTCCCTGTAATCTTTGGTTTTCTAATGAATTTCTATAGTTTTTTAACTAGTAGGTCAGATTTATTCAAACATATTTATAGCAGGGGATTTTAACATCCATATATGTGGGGATATAAGGCGTGGAGGGGTAAGCAGTACTGGATGTGCGCGTTATGCCGGTTTTCACATGGAACACACCGCCCAGGGCTCCCTATTAAATGCCATCTTGCAGGAATTTGACCTAACCTCAGCCATGAATAAGCTGCCCCCAGAGAAAACCAACATTAATCCAACGTTTACGGGGAGAGGGTGTGAGACCTTTATTGATTTTATCTTTGTCTCCACTCCGTTTTAATGTTATATTGTGGATTTATTTTATTAAGGCGAGCGCACACAGTGATCACAGCCCTGTGTGTGTTTCAACAGGATGGCTCCGGTCAGATAAGCATACCAAGGTGGGAGTGGGGGTTCCTCTGAAAGCTGTGGAAGGGGGTTGGAGACTGAAGTGGGGTCAAAGTGTCACAGACCAGTTTTATAAGTCCCTTTAACGCAGTGTAATAGGGAGTTTGCATTACAAGTTCCATAGGATAAAATGGAATTGTAATTTGGCAGGCGGGATATCCGTCACATTTGTGACGGAGTAACTCTGTACGCCAATATTGTAATCGGCCCTTAGTCTTTTTTTATGGCGCTCAAAATCATCAAGATTGGCAAACCTGGAGCTGTACCTGATGAAGTCCTCTCGATGTCGGCTACTATTGCAGAGAGGTCCCACTGGTGTCCGGAGGTTATGGAAGTTCAAAAACCTTTCAGGGTTCTGGAGCAGCTCCTCTTGGTCATTTCTAAGGCTCACAGGACCTCAGGGACGGCACTTAGAGGGCAAGACTCTATCCAGCAGAGGCCACCAGCAGAGTCCAGTTCAGGTTCAGTTGCTATTGGTCATCTAGTCATATCAGGAAAAAGGCCCCTTGCAGCTTGTTTTGTCACTGTTTCCACACAGAAGGTCTGCAAGTTGACCCTTTGAGTCCACTTCTTAGTCCTGGGTACAAGTGGGAGCAGGCCCATCCCTACAGGTGTCCACCTACATCTCAAGCAGCAGGTCCAGTCCTCTTCTGTTCTACCACAGGTTCAGAGTATGTTCTGATGAGCTGTGGGTGAGTTGCCTGCTTTGTGGGTTTCACTAGCCAGTGGGAGGCAGTGACTCATAGAAACTCCCTAACTAAAGAGAAAAAAGTTCCTAGGGGAACTGATCACCCATTACTAGCACATCCTGTTCGCATTTTTAACATGGTAGAATCGCACTGCCCTGAAAGGAGTGTATTTTAGGATATGAGCTTGTCAGGTACACCAAACTGATTCTCCCACCCACTTGGCTGGTGTCAAATAGCAGCGGATGAAACTTAATTTACTCTGGCATAGTTCATAAAAGTTATGTAATTATACACCGTTCATGATAAAAATGTATTGCTAATTGCACAATTTGTTGTAATTTGCAGTAAAAACTTTCTGAAAATGCACCAGAACATCTGTTTTTGCAGGGCTCTTGTTTACATACATCCTTATGCCAAACACTGGCAGGAGGATACATAAGTAAATTGCAAAATGAAAGATTTACATCTTGGTTAATTTTGAAGTAATTTTGTGTGATTATACAGTAGCAAAGTAAGTGAATTTTGCACAATCCTATTGCCAGACTGGTTACAGAAAGCCTATGTACAAAAGACTTTTCTTCCACAGGTCTCATTTTACACTGATTTATACAAAGATAGGCCTCATCCTGGTTTCTTTTAAGTTAATGAAGCCCCTGAACTCTCACCAGATACTCTTCCTGAGCTGAGATCTGTCACATACCTCACACCCACCTCTCCTGGTGAAAAAGGCCTATGCCATTGTTTCTGTTCTGGGAGCAGTTTTCACATCTCATTAAGGGGACGCACTGGCAGGGCCATATGTCAGCAGCAAATGTTAATACGCCTACGGGAAGCGCAGAAATGTAAAGTGTAACGTTTCAAAAGTCACTCTTCCTAAATGTTTAATAAAAATCCAACTTCAACATTGAATTTGATTTTTAATAACTAATGCCATTAGTGGTTTACTTGCCTCTGTAGCTTATCCCAATCCAAAGTTAGCAGGTGCATCATTTTATCTCAACGTTAGTGCATCTAATAGGACAGCTAGAGCCCTAACATTGAAAACAGCTTTGGGGGTAATCACTGTAGGTACATGCTAACATAAAATTCTTGCATTTACCCCTTTATGTACCTTGTGGGCTACAAGGCCTACTCAGGGGCAACTAATGTAGTATATAAAATAGGGCTCTTTCATGTCAAAAGGATTATTTTTACATGTTCAAGTCAGTTTGGCCTGAATCCATGTTTTCTTTGTCACTATAGTGTAAGGCACAATAGGGGCTGCAGTTAACAGCTGGCAGTTACCTTTCCATGGCATTGTTGTATTTTTCTGCACAAAATACTCTGGTCCTAATGTTAAGTTAAAGGTGTCAATTGATGGGTAGCCAGATTATCCATGTTTTAGTGGTCAGAGCAAACACACTGGGGGCAGAGTTCGGAAACCAACAATTCCAATCAGCGCAAAATAGGGGTGACCATGCAAAAAAAGAATTTTTCTCACAGCAAGGAACTGTTGAGAATTTCTGCTCCTGTTCTTCAAATCAACATCCATGATGAAAGTTTTCTCTGTATGTGGCATGCTGGCCAAAGTGCAGCAAAAAGGTTTTCTTGCATTGCTGATCATTCATGGCTCCCTACCAGCCTCCCTCCCTTTTTGTTGCTCATATGTTTCTTCATCCCCCATTTTCCAATTATCCTTCTACCTCATCCCCATTTCTCACATTTTCAGATACACATAAAAAAGAAACACCATAAATAAAATTATACCTCCCTATGTTGAAAACATGATTATCCAATTATACAAAAGTCTTCCTCAGCAGGCAATTCCAGTGCATGGTTTTGCTTCTGATATTTTTCAGAAAAACATCTATCAAGTAAAGCTTGACATACTATTCATAATTATACAACAATACGTTTTGTGGGATAAAGTAAGGTGTAGGTCTTAGGAAGCTCTTAACTAACCTATTTCCACTAGAGATGTTCATCATCTTTTAACAGTGCTTCTGTGTAGTATTGATTGTGAATCTGCAGGGACTGGCAGAGAATATTGATGGAGGAAGCTAGTCATTGCACTCTGCCTTATCCACAGATACTAGAAGGTAAGGGGATGTAGTCAGAAATTCTAATGAAAATAATCTTTGATGGGAGAGCTACAAAAATTATAATGTACACTGGCCTAACTCTATTTATCCCACCATCAATGTCCATGGTAGACCTTCTAGTCAGCAAGGAGCTGCCTTATTTAAGGGTCCATGTCTCAGCAGAGGATTCATTTATTTAGCATTGTTTAATCATTCAATGAAAATCAACTCAATATTGGATTGATAGACACCTGCAGAAAAGCTTTTTTAATTTATAGACTTATGTTTCCACAGAAATATTTTTTGCCTGGCTTAGATATTCTGCTTCTTACTGTAGTCTTCTTGTATTATTCGCTTTATTATATGCAGTTCAGGAATGGATGGTCTTAAATATAGTGACAGGAGCGCATTGACAAATAGAATAAAAAATTGACCTAAACTTCTCTGATCAATGTTTGATATTTCAGCAATGATTATTCCTTCATTATCCATCTAAAATTAAACAAATAGCATCTTTAATATACGAGCTCCCCTGCAGACTGATTTAATGTAGATGTACCACTCTGACATGACAAAATGACAGTAATTTGTAGCAGTCCATTGTAACCAACGACCTGCTTGCAGTGAAGCACATTCGGCTTTCATGTGGAAGGAACATAAAGCTTCACTGTCAGTTCAGCCTAGAATGCAGTTTCATTGAAGTATATTCTATTAAATGGATCATCCAGCAATTTTCTCACAGTTCTGCACAAGACACATTCTCTTTCCGCACACCAAGCACCAATAGAGGCGTGTTCAAAGGCCTGGATAGCAGACAAGAATATAAATCATGTCATTTTATTCTCAGAATGGTGTCATTGCATCCTCTAAAATATTCAAGCATATTCAAGGGGAAAGTAACTCAGGCTGGATTTGAAGAATAATAAAGGGCTGATTAATGGTGTAGTGGATGTGGGTGGAGGAATTACTGCACAGTGGTATGAGTTGTTTACTTGGTGAGGTCAATTCCTTCCACTCTCTCAAAAAATTGACCTTGAGTTCCAGATTCAGTGCTTTAAACATTAAATTCCACATGCATTGGCATATACCAGGCGTTGTACCAGAGTAACTCTTGGCAGGTTTGATCTGACAAAGTTTGTCTGAGTACAATTGCAAAAGGGTGTGTTAAAGGAACGCAAAACGCACAATTCCGATATCTTCAGTAATAGGAGTACCTGTACATATCGGAATTTAATGGATCATTAGACCTAATTGCATGTATATGCAATAGGTTAAACAGTACAAGCCTATACTGTATTGATCCCTAACACTTTTAATATTAGGTGGTAATATTTCCCACCTAAGTGGTGGTCAGTTTGTTGTCAGATAGATTTGCGCAGTATGATCATTATTCTAAAGAACAATAATAGTGGAATTTGATTATGTGACAGGAAGGATCACTATAGCACGCACACTAGCCAACTGAGCTACAATGCATGAAATGCACTTTACAGTTAATTCTTTGTAGCAGTTGCATTAACCCAATTTGGTTTCCCAGGACATACGTGGACTTCAGGTTACACACAGATATCTGTAGCAGTCAAACCAAACCACTGAGGTGTCTCAAAAGGGTTTTCACCTATAATCTGCATATTGTTTAAAGATTAAACAATGTGGACGGACCCACTGAGTAAGTGTGTGATAATCAATGTTGTGATAAGCACATGGAACTATTAGGTTTTCTTAAAAGACCCCTCACACACCAACCTAGTTGGTGTCATGCTTCATCATTGGGGTCCTAACCGGGTGGCCGAATGCCCCCTGGTTGTGCTACGATGCCTGATTACAGCGGACCTGGTGTGGTGTGATTTGTGTGAAGTGTTGTGAATTAAAAATATCTCTGGGAATCCTTGCCTGTAGTATTTAATAATGACGGCCCAGGATATAGTTAAAAACTGGTGGTGCAACTAGTGGAGGGATATTATTGCTCCTAGTTGGCTAGTAATGTGGTCTACATGTTTCAGCCCAAAAAAGTAGGTACAGTGAGCTTTCTTTAGGACCGGGTGAGTGAAAAACGTCAGTGGCAAAAATGAAATCGCCACGTGAAATTGTGAAGTGCCTACACACGCGCTAAGGTGTGTGGCAGTCGCTAAGGGTGTCGGTGTATTAACAGACACTCTGTCAAATAAAAACCTGTTGGGAGAAAAAAGACAAAACAAGATACATATAGTAGCAACATAAAATGCAATCTTAAATTTGTGCCGCTGTTTGAATCTCAGGTAAGTGGTCACAACAGTGAGATAATACATAGCCATTAATGAGTGGCGGCGCATGCTGCTAATAACTCGTGGTGCGCACAGTGACTTTATTGCAACATGCAGCGATGGATCTCCAGACTAGTGGCTGCACAGCTTAGGCGGCGTGTCGTCGTGGCGGTTTAGTGTGCAAATAGAAATTATGATAAAAGCAGGGCCAACGTGTAACCCTGTGAGGGCCCTTGGTGAGTTGTGGCGCAAAAATCTCAGCAAGGGGTGACCACTCGTGATTAAATGTCATGCGGTCAGCTAAGGTGGTATGCAGTTTAAAAACAATTAGATTGCTAACATGCAAAATGTTACGTTTAGGTAGCTCATAATTACACTAGATTTAAGTGTTAGGCAGAGATTCGAGGCTCGGGAGGGGTATCATCTGAAGTCCCACTCTGAGGAATGAAGAGAGGGAGACATCGTGAGCAAAGGTTTCCAATGATGGTCTAGCGTCTGGGAAAGAGAAGCGGATGCGCAACCTTACTTGGTGTAGATGAGTATCCCGTCAAAAACCTGATGTGGTCTCCCGTAGTCCCGGCTGGTAATGGCATCTCGTGTGCTGGCCGTTTTTATACAGCGGGACACGGTTAGGTACGTGCGAGATTGCGCGACCTCAGAGAGACTGGTAATACCGGAACTATCCATGCACATGCGCGCGCATGCACAAAGATCAGGTAAACGGTTGGCAGGCTTGTACGCGAGATACGAGTGCAACGCGTGGCGGCCATCTTAGGAGGGTGATGTTATGTTATGTTATCCGACATTTATAACGCGCATGGCTACTCGGGAGGGTCCACTGCGCAAAAGCCAGTTAAAGGAGACAGATGTGGATTATTGTAAGGTTCTAAGTACCCGCAAGTCGCGGTTCGGAAGAAAAGTGCACATAATGAGACGAGTGGGAAATTAAATAGCTAAAAGAGGCAGACAATTAAGATCCGGGTGTTTAGGTATTAAAACTGCGGCTCACTTAACTTGTGGTCATTCCTGATTATGGGTTGCATTGGGTTTTAGGAATAGGACATTCAGACTTGGTTAGCCAGTTGTATTAGGTTTTGGCCCGGTTGCTATAGACCGGTGGTGTGGGTTAGCAAGTGGAGATCTCAAAATGTTCACGTCCTCGTGAGCAGACCAAAAAAGAACCTAGAAGGAAGACAGAGTATATACAGCTTGTCTGCCAGTTGGGAGCCTCATGGGGGTTTCCTGAGGCTGTTCCACGGAATGTTGTCATTGAGGCCTGTCACATGACTCGACAGGCGGTAAATCCATCTTTGCTCTTTCTCTAAGAGGCGGCTCTGTATGTTAGGTAGTTTGGGGTCTAGTGTTTCAATCATGACCCACCGCATGTCATTAGTTGTATGGCCTACCTCTCCCCTACGGACAGTTTCTCCGGCTCCGCAGAAACTGCAGTGATGTACATGATTTCAAAAGCCAGGCCAACGCCCTGAGCACAAAACTACAACATCGAGGCTACCCAAGGCGATTCACAGAAAAGCCAAGAAACGCGCACGTAACCAAAACCATGATGGTCTACTAGAAACAATACAACGAGAACCAACCACCACACCCCTAATGTGCGTAACCACTTTCAACGCAGTCTCGAACAAAGTATTGCACATCATCAAAAAACACTGGAAGATACTGCAGACCGGCAACTTGAAATGGGAACCACCTCTTCTCTCACATAAAAGAGCAAGGTCCATAAAAGACACCTTAGTATCTACACGTCCAGTTCCTCAACAACAACCCACTAGCACAGTTCTCAATGCTTGGGGGCTCCCGAACATTTTTGGCCACTTCCCATGTGGCAACTGCAGTGTATGCCACATCACAGAAATGACTAAAAGCTTTAATCTGGAACCCGGAAAAACGTGGCAAATAAGGCAGCACGCGAACTGCAATACTGCACACGCCATCTACCGCATCATATGCCCCTGCAACCTAACGTACATCGGGATGACAAACCGCAAGGAAAAGACCCGGATCTGTGAACATCGCAGTACCATCAGATGTAAGAAAAATACCACACGACTGACCAACCACTTCCTAGAGGTAGGCCATACAACTAATGACATGTGGTGGGTCGTGATTGAAACACTAGACCCCAAACTACCTAACATACAGAGCCGCCTTTTAGAGAAAGAGCAAAGATGGATTTACCGCCTGTCGAGTCATGTGACAGGCCTCAATGACAACATTCCGTGGAACAGCCTCAGGAAACTCCCATGAGGCTCCCAACTGGCACACAAGCTGTATATACTCTGTCTTCCTTCTAGGTTCTTTTTCGGTCCGCTCACGTGGATGTGAACATTTTGAGATCTCCAGTTGCTAACCCACACCACCGGTCTATAGCAACCGGGCCAAAACCTAATACAACTGGCTAACCAAGTCTGAATGTCCTATTCCTAAAACCCAATGCAACCCATAATCAGGAATGACCACAAGTTAAGTGATCTGCAGTTTTAATACCTAAACACCCGGATCTTAATTGTCTGCCTCTTTTAGCTATTTAATTTCCCACTCGTCTCATTATGTGCACTTTTCTTCCGAACCGCGACTTGCGGGTACTTAGAACCTTACAATAATCCACATCACCCTCCTAAGATGGCCGCCACGCGTTACACTCGCATCTCGCATACAAGCCTGCCAACCGTTTACCTGATCTTTGCGCATGCGCGCGCATGCTCACGGATAGTTCCGGTATTACCAGTCTCTCTGAGGTCACGCAATCTCGCACGTACCTAACCGTGTCCCGCTGTAAAAAAACAGCCAGCACACGAGATGCCATTACCAGCCTGGACTACGGGAGACCACATCAGGTTTTTGATGGGATACTCATCTACACCAAGTAAGGTTGCGCATCCGCTTCTCTTTCCCAGACGCTAGACCATCATTGGAAACCTTTGCTCATGATGTCTCCCTCTCTTCATTCCTCAGAGTGGGACTTCAGATGATACCCCTCCCGAGCCTCGAATCTCTGCCTAACACTTAAATCTAGTGTAATTATGAGCTACCTAAACGTAACATTTTGCATGTTAGCAATCTAATTGTTTTTAAACTGCATACCACCTTAGCTGACCGCATGACATTTAATCACGAGTGGTCACCCCTTGCTGAGCTTTTTGCGCCACAACTCACCAAGGGCCCTCACAGGGTTACACGTTGGCCCTGATTTTATCATAATTTCTATTTGCACACTAAACCGCCATGACGACACGCCGCCTAAGCTGTGCAGCCACTAGTCTGGAGATCCATTGCTGCATGTTGCAATAAAGTTGCTGTGCGCACCACAAGTTATTAACAGCATGCGCCGCCACTCATTAATGGCTATGTATTCTCTCACTGTTGTGACCACTTACCTGAGATTCAAACAGCGGCACAAATTTAAGATTGCATTTTATGTTGCTACTATATGTGTCTTGTTTTGTCTTTTTTCTCCCAACAGGTTTTTATTTGACAGAGTGTCTGTAAGTACACCGACACCCTTATCGACTGCCACACACCTTAGCGCGTGTGTAGGCACTTCACAATTTCACGTGGCGATTTCATTTTTGCCACTCACGTTTTTCACTCACCCGGTTTTGAAGAAAGCCCACTGTACCTACTTTTTTGGGCTGAAACATGTAGACCACATTACTAGTCAACTAGGAGCAATAATATCCCTCCAGTAGTTGCACCACCAGTTTTTAACTATATTCTGGGCCGTCATTATTAAATACTACAGGCAAGGATTCTCAGAGATATTTTTAATTCACAACACTTCACACAAATCACACCACACCAGCTCCGCTGTAATCAGGCGTCGTAGCACAACCGGGGGGCATTCGGCCACCCGGTTGGGACCCCAATGATGAAGCATGACACCAACTAGGTTGGTGTGTGAGGGGTCTTTTAAGAAAACCTAATGGTTCCATGTGCTTATCACAACAGTGATTATCACACACTTACTCAGTGGGTCCATCCACATTGTTTAGTCTAGTATTGAATTGGGGACAAGGACGCACCCCTCCATTTCCCTTGCTCTCTCCTTGTTTTCCACTATTGTTTAAAGATACCTGTAGCATCCACATTGTACTATAAGCTAGTTCAGCAGAAAAGTCTGCAGATATGAACAGGGGTGGACGAGGTTTTGAGGTAACTTTGAGTCTCGCTAATAGAAATCAATATGTCTACCAGAATTGTTTAGTAAATATATGGTTGAATTAGTTGCCAGATCAGTGACTTTGAAAGGTCACTGAGACTGAATAAGAGTAAAACACATTTGAGGTAAACTTAACTCAGTGTCTATCCTTCTATAAATCATACGATTAATATCACTGAGTCGAGAGTTGTAACATTGAATGGTTTTCTGAAAGGTCAGAAATCCTGAGACAGAAGCAATCAAATATCAGGCATTACTGTCTCAGTCTGTGTCTATTTCTAAAATGAAGATTTTTCCTGTCAACTTAGTACCTCTGGAAGGCCAAACAGCATTCGGGAATATTTTGAAATTTGACCTGTACATACTTAATAAATGGATTGCTTGCTATTTACATACTTGGGGGGTTGAATCACAAATCATAACTCTGTCACCGTGATTGAATAAAAGGGATGAAAATGCTAATGTTCTAAGTTTGGATCATCAAAGGGGAAACCATCAACGGCAGACAGTTATGGAAAATCGGTATTGGATCACATGATACTGAATGAAGAAAAAGTTATCACTGCAGAATTATAAAGACTGGACTTCAAAAGAAAGTGCAGGTACATTAACTAGGTAATAAAATGTATTCTAGGGTAAAACAGCTTTTCATTACAATCAAAAGGCTGCATAGAATAATCCAGTTCCTTAAACAAAAAAAATATGATATCGTAGCAGCTTAATTAGAATTACAAATTACTGAAATCAAGATCAGATTGCCAAAGTCTCAAAAACATATCCATTTTTTTACGTGACTATACTTTAAAAGCAAGCTGGAGTCAAGCATAATGAACACATTACAACATATTGTACCTCCTCAAATTGCAAATAACTGGAGTGCAAAGAGCAAGAATGAAAGTGTGTGACTATTCAGTAGGCCCAACATTGACACTTCTTTAAATCAATAGAACTGTGTGACACCCTTTTATTAATGCTCTCCTTATTAGGACTGGCTTGTCAGTTCAGCGGTCTGCAAGACCATTATTATCAGTTTTTTAACATGTACATACAGTAGGCTTTGGTTCAGCATGACAGGCTTATTACCCTCTCACCTCTTGTTCTAAGCTGCTTGATGTATCATTTTGGAAGTGGAGTAAGAAGAGGAAATTGTTTCCAGCTTTACCAATTGTCACTTTCCACAATGTTTGTTGGTCTGGAGTTACAATATTAGCTGTGACCCCAAATATATGCACTTCCCCATGTTAGTTGGACTGGAGTTAGAAAATGTAATCTGGTCTCTCTAAGTATATTCGCTTTCCCCAATGTTTGTTGAACTCGAATAAGAATATTAAATCTGGCCCCCAGATATATATACTTTCCTCAATGTTAGTTGGATTTAAGTTAGACTAGTAAGTATGACCACTCTAAATATAAGCATTTTCCCCAATGATTGTTGGACTCTGACCCCAAATATAGGCGCTTCCCCATGTGTTAGTTGGACTAGAGTTGGAATAGTGAGTCTGCCCCCCCGAAATACATGCACGTTTGCAAATGTTAGTTGGACTAGGTAAGAATAGAAGATTTGATCCCTCCAAATATATCCAGTGGTTATCAGAACTGAATTAGTATACTAAATCTGAATCACCAAATACATACACTTTTCCCAATGTTAGGTGGACTGGAGTTACTACCGAAAATATGACCCTTCCCCAGCATATATGCTTGGTCCCTAATAATGGTTGGACTGAATGTTTGTTGGACTTGAATTAGAATATTAAAATGGATGCACTGTATGCACTTTTCTCAATGTTTGCTGGATTGGAGTTAGAAAGTTAGAATAGTAAATCTGACCATCCGGACCTCCAAATCAATGTGTTTTCCTCAATGTCTTTGGACTGTCATTAGAATTTTAAATATACCCTTCACCCTCAAAAAATATATATTTCCCTGTGGAATTTCCCCAGAGTTTGTTGGATTGGAGTTATTAGAGTAAATTTAACCTTCATCCTCCCATGTATGTATCTTCATTAATATATGTTGTACTGAGGGATAAAAATGCATGTTAAATAATTGTTATTCTCTTTTTTACTATGCCTTTTGGATACATTAGTATATGATATTTTTTTATTTTACATATTTTTAACATTTTAAATTCAAATGTATATTTTTTTATATTTATTTTTCTAAATATTTTTTCTGTTGTGTTTTAAAATGTAAATATATTAAAAAATTTAAAGGCTTTCTTTGATGTTATAAATAGTAATTTTTTTATAGTTCTTCCTATTAACTCATAATAAATCCACAATAACATTTTTACACACACCTCATTAAACATCAGACAGTTATAAAGGTTTTCTTATTCTAAGAGCAGATTGAACAAATTGATTATAGACAAACAAGTAATATGAGATAAATGCAGATAAAAACAAACACAGGTCCATATTGTCTCATATTTGGAACACTCAGTATAGGCAATAAATACAGTTTCACATGGTACATGTAAAATTTTCACAAACAAAAGTGCAATGTGCTCCTGTTTATCTCGTGGGCAACACAGGAGTTCCCGAAGCCAGGGACAACTTTGGTAAAGCCACTAAAAAATGTATGGTGTTTAAAATCTGAGGTGTGTAAGATAAAAAGGATCATTACAAAAGAAGGAGAGGGCTCCATATTCCCCGGGGTCAAATCAATAGCGTGTGATCTCACCGAGGGTTTTCTACATGCTCTTGTCACTCTCCTATTCTCACAGAATTTGAAAAAAATTCTTTTCTCAAAGCTTCAGTCGAAGTATGATACAAAAATCTGGATTACTGAATAATTCAAGAATGCCTAACTGGGAGCAAGCCCTTTTGATATATGATTACCATGGGATCTTTAATGCATTGTGCAGAGCTAAGCAATATTGAATTATTGACCTCATGAAGCTTGCCTCATTCTTCCTCCAAATTAATACCCATATAAAGAGTGGGTGCAGTTTAATCAGATCCTCTACATAAGCGGTTCCAATTCAGTGTGACAAATGTCTGTGGGGGTGCCATGAGAAACGGCCAATATCTTAATAAGAAAATATACTCATCATTTTGCAAGCTAGTTATATCTGTATATCCCCAGAGAACAGCACCATAACTTGCCACAGATATCAATTTACTCTTATATAGTGAGAGCTTTGCTCTCATAGGCTTTAAACCGAGAGAGGCTACAAACTGAAGAATGACATCTATTGCGTTATTAAATTTCTGCTGTCTAATAGTATATAAATGTATCCAACTTAACAATGAATCCAAGGTAGTCCTATATATGTGAAGGTTCAAACACCCCACCGCTGTGCTGCCAATATCATGGTGACAGCTTTTTGCAGTTTAGGCCCACACATCATAGTAAAGGATTTGGTGAGATTGTTTTTTAAGTCAAACCTATTCATGAAGGTGGTGAAGGCATCTAGTAATTTCTGCAACTCATTAGCCATCCTAGAAAACAGCACTGCATTATGTGTGTGCAGCTGAATTGGTATAGGGCATGATCCGATCTATGGCAAATCTTGTCCCCTTTCCATCAAAAAGTTCTCTGGCTCATTTAGATAAAGAGCAGATGAAAACGGTGCCAAGACACATCCTTGGTGGACTCCTCTATTGATCTTAAAAGATTTGATGCACTCTCTATTGGGTCCATAATGCACCCTGGCTGTTACATCTAAGTGCATCTGTTGCAGTAAACAGACTGAGTGCTCCTCTATCCCCATTGATGACATAATGCACCAAAATTTTGAACAGTTGAAATAATCAAAAGCACAACTCAGGGCCATAAATGTGAGGTGGGCCAATCCATGCTTTGCCATTTTAATTTGTAAATATAAATTTAGACACTGATCAACTGTGCCCAGGAGTTTACAAAAACCCTATTGTACCTTCAAAAGAAGTGAATTGTGCTCAGTACAGGCTTCCAGAAGAGGCAACAAAATTCTGCCCACAATCTTTACAGTGTAATCTAAAAGTGATATTAGGTGGTAGCACCTTGGATCACTTTGGTCACCTTACTTATACATAGGTACCATAGGTGATTGATTTAGACCACAAAGTTGGTAAAGCATTCTTAACTGCAGCCATAAGGTCAATAGTTATAATTGGGGCCAGTAGTTGTATGTTATTTTTTAAAGCACCCATTGGGATGCCATCCAGGCCTGGTGCCTTACTGCTTGGGTTCCTCTAGATTGCTATAATGGCTTCCTCAGCCTCAAACATTATACTTGCTGCAGAACTGGATGCACAGTGTACCTTGTGTTTTGTAGTCAATATCATGACATTTATCTCAATAACTGTAGGTATAAGCAGTGATTGTGTCATAAATGCCAGTATTCTGTGCCATATGAGATACTGATATATTGAAAGCTAGTTTTAACACATGTATAGAGAAAAAAAAACATTTTCATTGGTGGAAATATTCCAACTAATTAAAACCTGGTATTTAATGTCAGCATTCCATGTCATAAATTGTGTTCACTGTACCATTACAATGGCCAACCATTTGAAAATCAGTGTTGGCCCCTACACCAAAAGGGGAAGTCAAGACTAAAGCACTAACTCATGCTCACTCTTTGATGAAACAGCACAAGTAACGACAATCATGTTTCTGGAGAAAGTACATGAATTTAATTATTTTAAACATTTTGGGTTGCTGAAGGTTAAAAAGACATCCTTGCAATTACTTTTCTATGGTTATATCTCTCAGTAGGATGCTGTTTCAAGTAACATTAATCAAAATATTAACCCTCTAATCTAGTTGCGAGACTGTCCTGTCTACAAAACGCAACTGGTCTGGTAAAAGGAAAATTAAGAAGTGATACTATAGTACTCCCTGTTCAAGTACAACTAGTAGGTTGGTGCTTACTGGAGAACCTGACATGTAAGTGTCTATTTTTATAGGTGTGATTCATCTGACCTGTAAGTATCTTCTAAAAGAATGACAAACTCTCACCCACATTATGTGGCAGACTTCATCGTTGGGGGTGTACTTGACCAGGGATCTCTTAGCATAGTGCCGCTCCATAAGTGCTGTGTGTACCTCACCTCTATATAGCTGAGGATCAGAGAAATTCTCTTGTATTATCCTGGGTAGCCCTATGACTAATTTCCTTTCTAGGCCACAAACCCTTGCTAATGTTGCCTTCTCTGTTATTAAAGTTGGCACCATTGACTGTCAGCACTGATGTAGTTGCCTTTGCCACCTGGTCAACACCATGCACAAAACGTTTGTGAGTTAGGGTTTGTAGATGCAACAAGATTAAATAAAATTAAGGGGAAATGCTTCTAACTTCATGTCATAATAATGCCAACATATGTTTGCACTTTGCCTTTGCCATTTGAGCTTTATTGATAACAAAGTTGAACCATGAAAGAAGCACACACCACAGCCTAGGTATTTTGACAAGCACTCTACCAATTTCCATGTCAGCACAATTTTATCATCCATTGGAATAATGCAGCATCACATCTCTACAACACATTAACAGAGTGGTCTAATGGATGAGTCCTTCACTTGCACACTGACTACATTTGGTTAAAATATTACTCCATGGATTGTCACCCAGACAATTTGGATTCCTAATGAAACAGTGTTACCAAAATAACAATATTTGAAATCAACTGACACATTTTCCAAGGTTTCCAAATGTAAATTTGCTTCATTAGGAATTTGCCTGTCATGAAAATGAACCATGGGCAACTTTTATCTTTAGAGCACATGCTCAGTAATACACAAATATAAAGCTGTTTTACTTTCTTGCTGACAAGGGATATTCATAACCATTGCCACCCTGTAGCTCTTTAAAGCTACTTTTACACAGTGAATAGCAGAAGAAGTGTCACTAAATTCTGCATTACATTTTCTGCTCCTAGGGGCAATGCATGCCTAAAGGAAAGGAATCATGTTTAAATGCATTCATTATCAGTAAGTATTGCATTTTTCATCAATAAAGTTGCCAAAAAAGATTCTTATTTAAAATCACAATTAACATGCATTAGCGTCTTTCTTTTACCACTTCAGGTCACATAATGCAGCCATAGGACCAGCCACTAGGGGTCCCAGCACTCCGAAGTCCAAGATCAAACACTCCAGCTCTAAGAGGGCTTTAAAAAGGTGTTAGGCAGTGTCCTCAGTTCATTTGTACTATGAACTGGGAGACATAGGGTTACTTCAGATAAGTCCTTCCTGAAGGGCTGATGCACTCCCTGCAGCCCCTTAGAACACAGATGCAATACATTAGTGGTGCTCGTTGGGGCACCACAAGGAAGAAAGAGAGTGGACAGGAAATAGCCCTCTCAGGACATTATGTGGTGTGCAGGTCTGGAATGTTAACATTCAATGAGCGCATTCTCCTGCTGCGTGGCTTTTTGCAGTGTGTCAGTTTTCCTTATTGTCTAAACTTTTAAATACTGGGTGCCCATGCCTCCTGGCCACCTGAGTGCAGCCAATTGGTGATGTTTATTGGAGACCTGGGGAACCCTGTGGCCCCCACAGCCTTGCCAACTCCCTGCATCTGCTTCACTGCAGCGCATAGGAGCTGGTCTCTGGTGTTCTGCTCCCACTGAGCTGGAGCAACTCTTCTTATGCTTCCTCAGAGGGAGAAACTTGGTGTAATGATCTTGCGGCAGTGGGAGCAGTAGATAGGTGATGGGCCTCCCCTACAATGTCTTCTGTCCTGGGAGGATGGGGTCCCCCGGGACTACTCTTTGCTTCAGCCCTAACCAGGCTCTTCTTTAGTGTTTAGTGGTCGGCACTCGGGGAGACGGGGGCCCTAAGGGGCAGAAATGGGAATGGGGAGGGGACCCCAAATCCTTAGTCCATTTAGGGGCTTCTCTTTCCAGCTGTCCACAGTTTTTCCATTGTAGTCGTCCAGGGTCTCTCCCTTGTGCAAGTCCTAGGATGCTACATCATCCCTCCACCCCGTCCCGACCCTCCTGCACAGCATTCTGGGGCAATCCAATATGGCAGAACCATTCTTCCCCACTGCAGAGCTCTCTGTGCCTACCCTGAAGTGTGGCTATGGTAATGGGCAAACCCTCCCTTCTGGTCACTCCAAATCGGTTTTAGGGCAGCTCCCCCTCCAACTGGTTTTGGAGCCAAGTTTGTTAGAGGGTCAAAGGACGGGGGAAGACCGGGTGGCAATTTCATCTGCTTGTGACAGGGAAGGCCCCTTTGAAGTTAATCAAGTTACAGGGCACAGCTTCAAGGCCCTCCTGTCAAGGAGGGAAACTCCCTACCTACTCCAGAGACCTTTGTCGACTGTCAAGGAGAAAAACACCTCTCACCACTGGGGAGCCATTCAGGTGACAGTAGAATGCTTACAATCTTTAGGCAGAGAAATTGCAATTTTTTTAAAAGTAGCTGATGCTTAATAGTTAGACAAAATGTGATTCCACCATTAAATTGAATTTTGGATAACTATAAAAATGAGTTGGAATTGTTACTCTAGCTGCTACCAATCCAATTTTAGCTTTTATTAAAGGAAAAAATGTAGCCCAATGTTTCCCTATGGAGGCATTCAGCCTTGCTTCAGAGAAAATAGCTTTTGGGGATATTTCACTGTAAGGACATGTTCAGCATTAACCGTTACATACCCTATGTTTAACGACCATGCAATCTGCCTTTAAAGGCAATTAGGCCTATTTAGGGGTGAGATTAATATTTAAAAGAAAGGTTAGGCCTGTCAGAACTAAATATTTTGACAAGTCTAATTTACAGTTTAAAACTGCCACAGGCATGTTACCTGTGTGGTGTCACCAGGCTGCACACTACGATATTCCCTCACTCGCAACACGCACATATGCACACATGCATGTGCACACATGTAACCAGACAGTGGCCCTTACCCTAAATGCAGTGCAGCAGCTTTATCTTAAAAGGTGGCCACTGGTAACAAACACGCTCAGTTCAATAGCCATGAAATTACTGTGGGTGAGACTCAAGTAGTGAGACCCACCCACAGTAAAAGTCAAAAACTTGGTGATCAAAACCAAAAACAAATCCCGCTGGACTCAATGGGTGGAACCCATTTACAAAATACATGATTATATTGCATTTCATTTCAGAGATAAAGTAGTTGTGATGTACCCTTGAGATCTCTCCCATTTATATGACTCATTAGTCAGCATTGTTGTCTAAGTATTTCAGTGTGGTAGATATAATCGCTGAACATATCCCTCCATTTGTGTGGTCGATCAAGATCTGATGTCAACGTAACAAACCAGGGACGTAAACATAAATTCTTCAAGATGCAGATCTCGGTGTCCTCAGGAAAGTCATTTTTTTCTGAAACCATAGGGCTCACATCACAAAGCTTTTTTTTCATTTCTGTTTACACTTAAGTGTTACTCGTATCTCAGGTGGAATTTTTCTGACTGCTCTGACCTTATTAGGAAAAACAATTATTCATAATATGTGTATCTTAGCCCAGGTCTAGATGTGGCTTATGTATGGATTTCTAGCAATGAGAAACACATACTCATGTGAAAATACATTTGTGAATCAGATCCTTGTGTAAGCATGCCTCACTTCTAGAAATTCATGAGTACATTTACACCTATGTCTGGAATAAGACACAACTACTCATAGGAAATAATTTATGAATGAGGCCTTGATATTTAGGAGAAACTCTCACCTTAGACAGGAATAAGGCACACATTCTCAGAGAAAAAGTATAGTGAAGCAGGTCCTAAATATTAACTTTTGTCTGTCAGGTAGAGAGTTATGTGTTGTTATTACAAGTTGTTTTCACCAACAAGTTTGTGTGACTTTTCAAATGAGAACTCCCCTTTTGGCAGACCTGGAAAGGAAACACCTCAATACTGAGTCTCAATTTGAAAACCCTCTCAGATTGACAATGAGGATAACTCATTATCACATAAATGTTTGATGTTGGCCTTTAGAAATTGATGGATGTATTGACTGTATGATCAAGTAAAAATCCATAAGAGTAATCAATACTATTTTCATCACTATTCATAGTCTCGTTTTAAGGTTTATTTGAAGAAATTATTATGGAGTCTACCCTAGCCACCCTTTGACATATAGAATTGGTATACTTTGTGAAGTTGGGCTAATTCACTGAATAAAAATGGATCTTTGATTTGCACTCTAATGAATCTAGAAGCATTTACTTGGAACACATTAACATTGATGCCTGGAATCTGGCATCCATGCTGCAAAATTACCTTACTTGACTTCCCTTGCAGCTAAATTAGTTTACCACTAGTAAGTAATATTGTACATGTGACGAAATGTGCAGAAGTTGACTCTGAAGACAGTTCCATCTTCTACCCTGGTCACTGGATGAGACTAATCCTCACGTGTAGCCTTTGTTAATTACACCTTACAGTTTAACTTTAATAATATTTCTAACAAGAATTAGAAATGTCAACAGGTCTGGTTGTAATGTGGTAAGGCATGAAAACAAAGGATGCCTTTTGCCTGTCTGTGTTCCATGTATGTGCACATTAAAACCAAATATATCACTTACATTCCACTCATAAAATGCATAATGCTCACCATACACTCAAGCACATTGTTCATCCTACACTCTGACAGTCTACACTCACACAAGAACAGTGCTCAGTCTGCACTCACACAGGCACTGCGCTTACACTATGCTGATACACAGGCATCAAAACTCTTGCTCTGTGTTTATACGCAACAGAGACAATGTTCACCCCGCACTCACAGAAGCACATCCCTCACCCACACTTTGAGGCACACTCCTCACCCAACACTAACAAAGACACACACCATGTATGCAGTCACACCGCCACACCACCCACCTTACAGCCACCCCACACTCACATAGCCACACTGCTCAGTTCATTGACCCCACACTAAAGCAGGCCCACCTCTCACCCCACACTGACACATTCCTGCTGCTGACCCCACCTTAATGCAGGTCCACCACTTACTCTGCACTCATGATGGCCCGCTGCTCACCCTGCACATATGCAGCTATGCCATGCACCCCACCACTCACTCTGTCCTCACAGTGGCCTACAGTTCACTCCACATTTACAAAGGTTCACTGCTCATCCACACTCACTCAGGCCTACCACTCACACCATGCACTCAGACAAACCCACCATTCACGCTCTGCACTCACACTGATACACCACACCCTAGCCCTGCACTAAGACACCTCTTGCTCTGCACTCCACAGATAAACTTCCCTTACCCTGCACAAAGACACTTTACAAAAATAACTGGGCCCTTCAATAGCAGGAGAGCGCCAGACAGTTCTCAACCTACATTCATACCCTACAGTCACAAAATAATCATTCTGCACTCATACAGGCACAACACTTATTCACACTCACACAGACACATTCCACAGTCAAACAGGCACATGCTAACACAGGCACACCCCAAGTCATGCACTGATGCTTCCCACCTTTCAAGCATCAAAAGACAGCTAGGCCCTCACAGAACAGGAGAGAAGAGGATAGGCGGAGGAAGATATGAAAACATAGAAGGGCAACATTGTGGTACCCATTAGTGGAACTGGTGTGAGTTGGATGGTCTGTTTGTGGTACAGCAGGGTGGCATTGTGATACCCACACTGCAAGGATGGTAGTACAGCATTAAAAGACGCAGTGGGCCCTTTCAGAAAAAGAGAGTGGAATGACCCAGCGTTTAGAGGCATAATGAGATGGGAGGGGCAGTAGGGCTGCATTGTGGGACCCACAAGAGGACCTTTGAGACCATCTCACGCAGAACAGTGAAGCAGCTGGGTAGGAAACACATAGAAATGGAATTCCTAACCAACCTGGGTTTGCACATTGCAGAGGCGAGTGTAAACACCGCAGTTAATGAGCACTTCGGAATTCTGTTCAGTTCAGTAGAATGGCTGAAGTGCTCATAATGCTCCAATCGTAGGCTAAAGTGCACTTTACAATTCCTCACTCTCCAAACAACTGCCAGAATACTTTTAGCCAGAATAAGTTGACAGACGGTCTCATGTAGTGGTCACTTTGCAATCATCATTTATGTGAAGCACATGAGCATCATGTATGAACATCACACGAAACTCTCCTGGTATATAACATTACAATGTGACGTTGGGTTTCCTCTCTCATGGCCCTGCGTCAATACACATTGACATAGGGGCCATCTTAGTTGGGGGATACTATTAAAGGAGTGCAGGATGCACTCTTTCTCTGTGCATTCATACAAATTCTGTCAAAACAACTGATGTACCCACTGCAACCATCATATGGGCAGATTCAAAACCCCCCTGTCGGTAGTGCTTCTTAGGGCGCTGTCTCAGGTGATCACATGACACCTCACAACAGCTGCGCTGTCAATTCAGACCTAAAAAGGTCTTTGGGATTCGGCTCATCCTGTCTCATATCGCTTACTTGTGCTAACTGCTTGCTTAATAGAGAAGCACGAAATGGAAGCAACAAATCTTAAAAGATCAATTGGTGTGAAACAGATACCTTTAAACACACACGGATTACACTGACTGTTCAGCACACATACTAAAAGTTTTACATGAACTAAATATAGAATAAATCATAAAAACATATTGTGGTCCTCATTTTCAGATTGCGAGCCTGAGACTGTTGATCTGCAATGCAAACCTACTTGTTGAAAATATTCATATTCTGTGTCATTAATTTGCCTGCCACATCCTTCATGAGCCATTTTAGAATCATAGTGGAATGACATTTTGAAATACCATGAATTAATTACTGTAGTGTTAATTACCATCTCAGAGGAACTTTAAATAGGCAAACTCGCAATGCTGCATTTTGTCTTTTAATCATCTGCCTAGGCGAAGGTCAAGCCTGCTACAGATGTTTGACAAAACATGCTATCACTTCCAAAGTCATGCTCAAAGTGAGTCACATAGTGCACATTTCATTTGGTATATTTCATGAAAACCATCAATGTACAAGGCACAAGTGGTTTAGTTGGTTTGACACGTTTAGCGGGAGATACAGACCATCTGAAAAAAGCCACCACACCATTGTATACAAAGTACCCAAGGCTATACAACAAAGATTAGCAGGGGTAGGTACAGCGCTAGTCTTTCAACATGTCCATATAGGACATATTTACAAGGAAAGGGGCCAAGATGCAACAGCCAGAGACAACAAAAAACAAGCATTTGCAATGTAAACAAGACTGGCATTGGCTGTTAGTTTTTTTGTCATGATTTTTGTAAAATACCATTGTCAGGGGAGTTGGCTGTGCCCTTACAAATGCAAAAAAATATATATTTACTTTTTTTTAACTTGAATAAACTTTTTACATTTTTCCTATACATTACCAATAGGAGACTCTTCAGTAAGGGCGGAGATCTCCAAGTGATAATGTATAGGGAAAGGTAAAATGTTTAGCAAACTTGGAAAAAGGTAGTACAAATATTTTTATATTACATATTAATGTAAATTAAATGTATATAGTTATTTTAAATGTAGAACAAAAATAAGACAGTACTATTAAGTTAATTTTGAATTAAATCTCACATTTATTTAAATCTATTAAATTAAATTAAAATTATTTCTGTAGTTTAAATTAAAAAGAATTTCCCACCTAGAGTACATTTGTGTTTTTTTATCATGCATCAGTATTTGCTAAAAGTAATGCATATAATTAATTAAAAGCAATGTAATAATATTATCATGAAAATGAATGTTATGTTGTTTTTTAAATTAAAAAAGTTATCAAAATATATTTCATTAAATAGTAAATAAGAAGTGTTTTTTTGTTTTTAGATACTTCTAAACATAAAATAATATTTTAAAAAAATATTTTGACTATTTTCGTACTGTAATTTAATTTTACAACATTTACTATGGGGTTTTATTTTAGATCCCTACCTCAATTATTATCTATGCGAGGATGTTGCAGTACCAATGGTTGGCCATGTGTGGTGCTGGATGTACTACTGTTTCTTTTTTTGGCAGTAATAACTCACAGTTGTACATTTGGCTCCACACTCTTTTTCAGGGTTGATAAATGTACGTCTACACTTTTGTGTAACTTTACACTCATATTGAATGAATAGGCAAAAGTAATAAAGTTGCTCAAAATGTAAGAGTAAATTACACATGTGCATTACTCACAAGTGTATGTTATCTTTGGGAATAGTCCCATAAATGTCCAGCTACACGAAGATAGGCCACCAAGATAGTCTGAATGGGAAGCGAGGTAATTGTCTCATCTTCCCCCTTTCATATTTATACACTGCTCATCCCTCTCCAGTTCTCACCTCATACCACAGCAGGCAGGCTAAAAAGGGCCACAAAACTCTCAAATCAAAAATATAGGTCTTTCCTATTTTGACTCCTGGTTCGGAACAGTTTGGACAGGTTAGCCAGTTGCCTTAAAGGAAGCATTTCTTTATCAAATGCTGAGGCCAATGATATCTCCACTATAATTCCAGCAGAAGGGATGAAATGAAAAAATATACCCCCACTGGACAACGCTGGCAAAAGTGGACTGTGCAAAAGCCACCTATACCTGCTTAGATGAAGGAGGGCCTTAACTGAGTCCACTAACCATATCCACATTATGCCGAAAACCTTACACATTATGTCAAACAAGTAAGTCCCAGATGCTTCTGTTAGACTATGAGGACCCATGCTGTTAGCTGCAGTGCTAGCAGGACAGAGACCCGTGCCATCAGCTAGCCAATCCCCCAAAAGACCATTACTAAGACTGTAGATTTCATCAACATCTTCAAAGGGATGTTAGTAAAGACCCTGTTGTACCTACTACCTTAAATGCATGACAAGAGCTGAAGGCTTCAAAGCGATGATTTGATTTTCAATGCAGGTTGACTAAGGTGCTCCCCCCCCTTCCAAGTCTAATGTGCTATTGTGTACCCACCATGAATTAAGGACATTACTGCATCTCTTGCAGAATCCTGAATCCTTCTTTGTGACTTGCAAAGGTCAAAAATCTCAATCTGATGGCATGCACACATTCTCTCTTTATGTGAAAATGGATTGCATTGCAGCATACCCCCTTCCGGGTGAATCAATAAAAAGGGCCACTTCACTGCCAGCTGTGATCTCACCACACATTGTTTAACTGACTGCCACCTAAAGAAAAGTCTGATTCTGTGCACTTAAAACACACATGGCTCCCTGGAGCACTTGGTGCGCACATAGGCTTCTAAGAAAAGACACTAAGGGGTCGATTCCGATTCGGGCCGGAAATTTCTCCGACCGAGCCGGACCCGGAGAGATTTCCGACCGAATCGGACCCGTGCAGTCCGACCGAACGAGTCCGATGCATTCGTATGCCACCGGACACGAGTCGGTCGGACTCCCATTGAACTCAATGGGAGCCGGTCGTACAACGCGTACGCGGGCTCCCATTGCCTCAATGGGTGCGAGGCGGACAAGGGCGCCTACAGCGAGTACGCCGCGAGGCGCTCGCGGCGTACACGCACAGGTAGGGGGACCCATGGGTCCCCTGTGTGCGCCTCGCACGGGTACGCGTACAGGGGGTCCGACACGGACCCCCAAAGTACGGCTCCGACAGCGAGTTCGGAGTCGGACGGCGCGAGTCGGTCGGAGCGGTCGAGGTGCGCATCGTACTTACCCGGCCGGAAAACGTCTCCATTGCGCGGTGCGACCGGGTCCGAGCGAGTCGGTCGGAGCGGTACGATCCGGGTACGAGTCGGTCGGAGCGGTCGGGTCGCCCGGACGAGTCGGTCGGCGACCCGCATCGTACTCGCTCGGCCGGACCCGCGTACGGTTCGGTCGGGAAACAGGCTTTCGCATGGCTTTTTTCCCGACCGAATGGTATTGGGTGCGCCTCCGACCGAGATCGGAATCGGCCCCTAAGACTTCAATAAGGCTCCTGCACAGAAGTTTTTAACTCTGCGATGTTGATCAGAATCAACATTTGTGTGTGATTTTAGTGTTAGTGGCATCTGAGTATTTTACGCTCACCACTCTTCAAGAGTAAACTATGTCTGCTATGTCCTGAGAATCAATGCCAAACAGGAGAATAGAATATAGATAATTTTCAAGAAGTGTCCATTACAATTGAACACTTTCAGCCACTTGGCTCACAAATTGAAAATGGAGATCAATAGATTTTTCCATGATTAATTCTATATTTAGTTGGATCTGATAATGTTATTCATTTGACCTCTTCCTTTATCACCTTTTCATGTATGGCTGTACTCTTATTTCCCTTTCTCTGTATAAATGAACTTCTCATTATCCCTTCTCCTTTTATTATACAAAATAACTATTAGCCTACATACTGCCAACATGATCTACTGCTGTTCACTTCACCCCATTTCTCATCTACCACATCCTCCTACCATGAGCATATCTCACAGGTATGTTTAATATCTATTCACATCATTCTATATTTATCACACTTTATCATTTGATGACATCTACTCTTTATTTTCTGCCTGATCTGCCTGATTTCCCTTTCATCAATATTCCATGGATTTCAACCATGCATTAGCATCATTCCCATTCTTTAAAATCCCCTCTGACCCATGCCCCTCATATATTAAATTTCCTTTGCTACATCCTCACATGTGGCACCACTCACATTATTTTAAAATAATATTGAATAATTTCATTACTTATTTTTAGACACGTAAAGTTAGGATTTCAAATTATTGATTCTCAAGTGCGAATATACCCAGAGACTCCATGACACTAAATTGTTTGTGCTAGGAACAATCCGGTTAAAAATGACATGCAGTGTAGTCATAGTTAAACTAGAGTTAACATTCTTCTGCAATTGAGTAGCAGTAAAACAATATGTTTATTTAGACCATGGTCTTTAACACATTTGCACATTTCTATCTTTACAATTTTAAACTCTGATTAAAGAGCATTTTCTCTAAAATACATTAATGTGTTCCCCTGGTAGATGAAATCATTAAAAATATATGCACTGCACAAGTCACATCTAGAAATTGCATATCATATGAAAACCTTATTGCATCATATTGAGTCTTCATCCCATATTTAATTAAAACAGGATGTAATAGACAACGCCTTAATGGTAATGTAAACGCTAACATAATAAATAAACAATAAAATATCCCGCCCTGAGGTTGCAAGTGCAATTCTATCCTCATCTAAAACATGCTTCAATACATCACCTAGGGTATATAATGGGTTTAACTCTATCCTGTATCTTAGTAAAGCGGCACCCATTTCGTTGTCCGGTGGATTTGAAAGATAAGCCAACACCGTTGATTCCTTCCAAGAGGCTCTCAAATACACCGAGATCCCTGAACCTTGATTCCACTAACACTGTGTTGTTTAGATCATTTACCCTTTGAATATAGCTCCTTTTTATCTATAGTTACTAGCAACGTAACAGGCTTATATGTTTACTCTATTTTTTAAAGTTTCATTCAAGATCGATTAAGGGCATCAATAAACAATTAATAATAAGAGAGTACATGTGCGTAGGGCACAAGTCCTAAAAAAAGAAGTGAGGGGACTAACCTAGTTAATCAGTATGCAAGTGACATCGCAGCGCGTGACATCACGGCGTGTGACATCACAGCGCATGACATCACAGGAAGTGGAATCACGGCGCGTGACATCACAGCGCGTGACATTACAGGAAGTGGCATCACGGCGCGTGACATCACGGCGCTTGACATTACAGGAAGTGACATCAGATCTTAAGCCCTCACATATGTGTTTAGCAGGTCTATCATGAGTACATTTGAGCACATTTCGTGTATACTTGCAAACCCTCCTGATTTAGGCAGAAGATTCACACTTTTGTAAGCTTCACATAAACCAATGTTGGCTTTTGTCAGCGTAAAGCTTCCTCTAGCCATAGTGCTTTAAAATAAAAAATAGTGATATTTAAATCATTACAACGCCTCCTCAGGGGTAGTATGCGCTATATAAATGCTATTTATTTTGTGCAAATACTGGGAAAGATCAACACATCTGACATTCTTACAGTGCATGCATATCTCCTAAACAGAGCCTGAACAAAGTGAAAAGCTGCCTCTTAAGTATGTGTGAAGTGCTAACAAGGTGTGAGCCTTTGTTTCCCCTCTGCTGCATTTGCTTCTAGGTGTGAGGCTCCTAACTGCTCCCAGCCAAGAGACTTGAACAAAAGGAGGCCTGATGACACCTCAGATCCGGCCTTTGTTATGGGCCCAGCAGGAGTCAGAAATAAGAGAGCCCCGTCCCCTCCTCGCCTGCACGTTGTTGCGTTGCGACCAAAAGCAGATAACAATGTGCAGGCGCTGCTGAAAGTGTCCCGGTGTTTGGAAATTACACCGGGACGAAATCAGCATCTTTTTCAGTGGTAGCCCAACTTCTTGGCAGGGTGGACGGCGTCCACCCTGTGTAAAAAGTGGGTGGACGACGTCCACCCGCGTGTACCCCCGACTCGTGCCCTGGATGTGCGTGTGCGTTTTCTTTTAAAATATGATCTTGAAAGAATCTCCCAGGATTAGTGACATTACCTTGTAATGCTAAAGAAGTTGCTTGTGTTATGTGAATTAATAAAATAGCATCATACTTTGCTGGTGAGCTCTATATTGGTTGTTAAAGGCCCGCTGCCTGATTTACACGCCTGAGGTACAGGCATGAGCCTGGAACTAGAGAGAGGGCCTTTAACAGCCTGAGTTCGAAGGGCTGTAATGTTATTGTAACATTCCCCCCTAGGGCAAATATTTTAAATTAAACAGGGAGAAAGATAAAGACAAACATTGGAATGATAGAACAGAAGTCCTATAACAGCCATTACTGGCACTCTAAACTCCATTTTCTTCAAAGAGAAACTTCATTCCAGTGTTCTCATAACAGTTGTCAACATATTGTACACCAAAAATTGTCAGACATAAATATTGATTGCTAAATACGGTATACAAAAATATAAATATCGCCCCATTAGGTTAAGATTTTCTATTATTAATTTTAATGAGACACTATGTTTGTAGATGATATGTAATACTGAATATTTATGTCATTCATATACCAGGTGCTATACTTACTGTGTGTGTCTTTCTGTGTCTCGTTTGTAAATGGATGCACACAAACCAGATTCAGCCTGAAAACATACAGGGGGGTTGAGTATCTTTAAAAACTAATTTTGTTCAGAGCTTCTGAGAAGCGATTAGATTACGTTCTAATTTATTGACAGTCAACGCCAAGACATCACTGACAACCCTGTACCCATTGTCGTGTATGCCTGCACTTCTTTAAACAAGCATATTTTTACTTTATTTTAGAATACAAGCTTGCATTTCTATTTTAGTTACTGGTGATGGTTTCACAGACGTGGTCCTGACATACGCTCATGGTCTCATTTTCTTCTATTGAAGTTAGTGGTGTGCCCTATATGATCTTAGATAGCTGGTAGTCGCATCCTATAAGCAGCCTATTGAAGACCCATATGGTGTTAGTTCCTAGTGATATGTTACATGATTTTATATAGCACACCATTCCCGACTTACTCGCATTCTATAAGCAGCCTACTAAAGACCCATATGGTGTTAGTTCCTAGTGATATGTTACATGATTTTGTATAGCACACCATTCCCTACTTACTCGCATTCTATAAGCAGCCTACTAAAGACCCATATGGTGTTAGTTCCTAGTGATATGTTACATGATTTTGTATAGCACACCATTCCCGACTTACTCGCATTCTATAAGCAGCCTACTAAAGACCCATATGGTGTTAGTTCCTAGTGATATGTTACATGATTTGGTATAGCACACCATTCCCTACTTACTCGCATTCTATAAGCAGCCTACTAAAGACCCATATGGTGTTAGTTCCTAGTGATATGTTACATGATTTTGTATAGCACACCATTCCCTACTTACTCGCATTCTATAAGCAGCCTACTAAAGACCCATATGGTGTTAGTTCCTAGTGATATGTAACATGATTTTGTATAGCACACCATTCCCTACTTACTCGCATTCTATAAGCAGCCTACTAAAGACCCATATGGTGTTAGTTCCTAGTGATATGTTACATGATTTTGTATAGCACACCATTCCCGACTTACTCGCATTCTATAAGCAGCCTACTAAAGACCCATATGGTGTTAGTTCCTAGTGATATGTTACATGATTTTGTATAGCACACCATTCCCTACTTACTCGCATTCTATAAGCAGCCTACTAAAGACCCATATGGTGTTAGTTCCTAGTGATATGTAACATGATTTTGTATAGCACACCATTCCCTACTTACTCGCATTCTATAAGCAGCCTACTAAAGACCCATAGGGTGTTAGTTCCTAGTGATATGTTACATGATTTTGTATAGCACACCATTCCCTACTTACTCGCATTCTATAAGCAGCCTACTAAAGACCCATATGGTGTTTGTTCCTAGTGATATGTTACATGATTTTGTATAGCACACCATTCCCTACTTACTCGCATTCTATAAGCAGCCTACTAAAGACCCATATGGTGTTTGTTCCTAGTGATATGTTACATGATTTCGTATAGCACACCATTCCCTACTTACTCGCATTCTATAAGCAGCCTACTAAAGACCCATATGGTGTTAGTTCCTAGTGATATGTAACATGATTTCGTATAGCACACCATTCCCTACTTACTCGCATTCTATAAGCAGCCTACTAAAGACCCATATGGTGTTTGTTCCTAGTGATGTTACATGATTTTGTATAGCACACCATTCCTTACTTACTCCGCCTCTTGAGTAGGTCAAAGGGGGAGAATTAGTTGTTCAGGATCGACTAAGCAAT
The DNA here is from genome assembly GCA_963921515.1 of Calotriton arnoldi. Taxonomy (NCBI): domain Eukaryota; kingdom Metazoa; phylum Chordata; class Amphibia; order Caudata; family Salamandridae; genus Calotriton; species Calotriton arnoldi. Next base: position 45,551 of record CAWUFW010007616.1, read on the forward strand.
AGTAAGTGTACTTTTTTCAACAAAGAAGGGAGAGCCTTCTGTTGAGTGCTATTAACATGGCACTGTCATGAAGTGTTATTTTAGGCAGACACTCAGGCAGACAGATTGATGTGATATAATCAAGACATCAAGTAAAAGACTGATGGACAAACACATAAAGAGACATACAGGGGCACAAGCGCAAATTGAGTCATAGACAGTGGAGGAGACGGTAGCTGGCCAGGGAGACAGATAGATAGATAGATAGATAGATAGATAGATAGATAGATAGATAGATAGATAGGTAGGTAGATAGATAGATAGATAGATAGATAGATAGATAGATAGATAGATAGATAGATAGATAGATAGATAACAGACTGGTGCAACTAGGCCAAGAACAATTATCCAAATTATAAAGAAAGAGCTACTAAACCTATTTCATTTCAACTCTGCACCTTACTATTGCCTTACATAATAGAAAACTCCCATGCAGCAGCTCAACTGAAGCATTGCTGAACGCTGTCTGTAACAGAATATTCCAGAGAATATCGATCTGCTCATGTGTGCAATCCTAACAGTTTGCATCCATTACATTCTGCTCTCGGGTTTTTGCATCTGCTCCCACATCGCCTTTTTGCCCACAGGGAGATAAACAAGCCTTTTCCTGGACTAGAGAAATTACTGAGACCAACTCCTTCTTGATTAATGCTTCTTTTCAATTTTCTGCCCCACTGCTACGGACAGAATTGAAAAGCGCTCCCTCAAGTGCAGCACATTGGACAGGTTAATCCCCGCTGAGGATAACTTGACAAGAATAAGGTCTTTCGGCTTCAAAAAAAAGATGGCTGCGTGCTCATCTTTCATATTAGACCATTACTGCCACATAATATATCCTCCAATCGACGGGACAGTGCGACACGTTGCACAAAAAAAGGTACTGGAGCTCAAATAAACAAATGGTTTGAAGCTTCGGGGAGATAGCCTTTACCAAAAGCCATAATAACAGGCACATGCATCAAACATGCCATTTGCGATTCCTTATTAGCGAAAAATAAGGATTCGCCAATAAGGAAGCGCAAATGGCTATGCATGTAGGAATCGCTGAGAAAATAGCGATTCCTACAAATTCCTTAATTGCGACTCGCAAATTGCGAGTCGCAATTAAGGAATGGCTCCCCATTCATTCCTATGGGCCTACAGGCCCATAGGAATGAATGGGAGATTACATGTGCAATTTGCGAGTACCAATAGGTACTCGCAAATTGCGCATGCAATTTCAAGGTGCAAGGGTGTCAAAATGACACCCTGTTGCACCCCTGAAAAAGTGATGTGCACCCATGTTGCAGCACACACATGCCCCAAGGGCATGTGTGTGCGCAACATGAAACTTTGAAAAATGCACTAAAGTGCATTTTTCACAGTTTTTGCAAATTACCATGAAGTTCAACTTCATGATAATTTGCGCCTCTAATAGCGAAATCGCTATTCTAAAGTGGTTCTTGCATTGCATTTAAGGAATCGCAAATTGCGATTCCTTAAATGCAATCGTAATTTGAGAACTCGCAATTAATTGCGAATTCTCAAATTGCGAGTGCCTTGAACCTTGATGCATCGCAAATGCCATTTTTGCGGGCGCAAACGGCCGATTTTTGCGAATCGCACCGTTTGCACTCGCAAAAATGGTTGATGCATGTGCCTGTAAATGTTCAAACATTTTAATAAATACAGCCAGAATACACGAAGAGCTCAAAATCCAATGATATTTTGGGAGTATTTTTCAACAGTGTTCATAAGTATATCTATGTATATGGACTATAGAAGCGGTTCGAGATGGAAATGCACTGAAAGAAACAAAATGATATGTTCATATTAACTTTCCATTTTGGGTGACACTTTCTGAACGCAAAGTAAGCAACAAACGGCCATATGGGATAAAGTTGGTAGTTTCCAATGGAGTAGTTGCTAGTTATGTAGAGTTATTGCAGTACCATCAAAAGGCTGTCAATGTTTCAGGTCACAGTGCATCAAACAATCCCAGAGACTGAAGCGTCCTCCCCAGCTCGGGCGCATGTAACAGACCATGCCTCACACACAGCTCTGGTTTGCACGTCTTTATTCTTCAGCATGCAACTGTTAACGGAACTCACTGCATCACAAACCTTATTATCCACACCCAGCCACATCCACCAGATTACATAATACTTGTAAGGAGTCTGCGGAGGACCACTAGAGGCCTCATACACACAAGCACAGGACAGGACAGAGACCATAACCAGGACAATTATTTTCAAAATGAAGCATTCCTCTTCCCTTTACTGAAAAAAGACAAAAACGCAAACTTATGTTACAACAAAACACTGAGCAATGGTGCGGTGTTAAAGCATGGACATTGCCACTTCTGCATGAACAGCTCAGTAACAGCTCTAGATTAAAGCTGCACCACTGCAGAAAGTTTCCTAAGAACAAAAGGAGAATGGAAGGAGAAGCTCTGCAGTGGTTTAACTAATTCCTGCTGAATTTGACTTACCAACTAAAATTTTCATCTGCTATCACTGACATTTCCTACAGACTGCCCAATAGGGTGCGTTTAAAGCTGGTCCTATTCAATATCCTTGTGGCACCACTTGCAGCATTTGTTATGCAACCTACAATATTACGACCCTCATTACGACACCCGGTCGGTGGTCCAGAACGCCACATTAGGATGCAACCGAACACTGTTGCATTCCTACATTTTACTGTGGGAGCATGCATTCCTGCCGTAAACCGGCCGTAATGCATGCTCCCATAGTAAAATGGGAGGTGCGGTCCATCCCTGCACCCCGTGGCAGGCACCTCAAGGTGCCTGCCACAAGGTGCAGGGATCAACAGGGGGCACCATAGGTGCCCCCTCGGCCTCCTACTGGAGGCCGTGCACCCGAGGGGGCCCTGCTGGGGGCCCCTAAAGATGCTTTCCGACATAGTTTCCATGTCGGACAGACCGGCATGGAAACCATGTCAGAAAAGGCATCATAATCTCAAGGGTGGAAAGGCCCACCCTTGAAATTACTTGCCGCATTCCAACTGGCGGTCGGGCTCTACGAGCCCATCGGGAGCCAGCCAGAATGATCGGTCAGATTCCTTTCCGACCGCCTCCATTGTAATGAGGGGGTCAGAAAGGAATCCAACCGGCACATTACGATGCGGCTCGGAAAGCTCCGACCATTGGTTGAGCCTTCCGAGCCGCATCGTAATCGGCCCCAAAATGTATCTTGATAATACCCAGATATGTATTGACTATTCAAGGAAACATATGATCATAATCACCCTGTTTATTTCATAAACCATGGCAAATCTATGTTTTTTGTTGACTTTGTGGTGTATGAAGTGCTCTTTTGTGCTGTAGTTTCTTCTGACTGTCATCACGTTTTAGCATTACTATTATGTGTACCATTGAGTTAGTGTATCAAGATTTTGCGACCTTAAACTATGTCTGCAGGACTATGCAGTGAAGTGGTATAAGGAGACAAGAGAAGTACTAGGCCCTGTGAGTGGAGGGCCGAGACTCTTAAGACAGTTAACCCCTCTTGAGGCAGAGACAGGAAGTGGGAAGGCAAAGGGCCAGGAATCAGGATATCTGTAAACAGAGAGGCGGGGGTATAAGGGTATTAGGACGTGGGCATACCGGCTGCGACATTGTGAGATGAAAGCAAAATAAAGAAACTGAAACCAATTCTTATTGGGTTCTGTGTGGTGTCATCATTTTCATAATACAACCAGGTACTGCCACATGAGATGGAGAGTAATACAAATTATGATTGCAGGATTCAAGACTGGCTCTGGAAAGGAAACAGAAATCTTAAAATACTCAGGGCGAGGTAGATTATTGTTGGCTCTGTGCGAATATTGCTGTAAACACTAACATTCCTTTATGTGTGGCTGTATAGCCATTAGCCCTGTCTCATGCAACTTTTGATGGAAATCAAACAGTCTGTAGGGGTCTGATATTGAGCAATCAATCAATGGGTTTAATGTACAGCTGAGTATCATCTAGTATGAGAAAATGTATATAACATATTGTTGTACATATTTAACACATTTTGAAAAAAGTAGCAGTGACATCAATGTCCAAGTTCTTGTGTTGTATACTTTCCAGCAGTAGTGGCTGCTACCGATCGGGAGTAGTGGGGCAGGGGCGGGGGCAGGAACAAAATGAAAGAAAAAAATCACTTACCTGAGCCGACCGGCCGCCGCCTCTCCTCCGTCCTCATCTTCCTGTCTCCACCGGCAGCAGGAAGCAGCCGGGCTCCCAAGCTCCCCATAGCCAAATACAGTGCTGCAATGCAGCATTGTAATTTGGTCTGAGCGCCTAACCAGGGCGTTCAGACAGGGACTGGGAGACTTTGCATGTTCCTCACCAGGCTGTGTAAAACAAGCCTGGTGGGGAAGATGCAAAGTGCGCAGGACTGTTTGGCCTGCCCAAGAGGGCCGGCCAAGCAGTCCTGCGCACTTAAGGAGTGCAAGCCACTCCTCTCCCTGCTCTGGTCAGCCCCGCCCTGAGTGCCACTGACTTAATTAGGAAAAATAAAATGATAATAACGATACGGTATTATCATTTTATTTTTCCTTTTGATCAGTGAGGCGACGCTCCTCCGCCTTAGCGGAGGAGCAGCCACTGCTTTTCAGAAAGAGCCATATGTCCAGTAAACAGACCCATGCCCTTTGCATCAGTTGACATAACATTTATTGACATCATAAATAAAATATCAGCAACGTCCTGAGTTGTAGGTAATGTCAGGACAAACACCCCGAAGGCCGTGGGTGTGCCGATGTCACTGGAGCGGGGCGCGAGGGCCGTAATTATCTTGAATTACACGGTAGTACCCGGTGGCCGCGGGGTGCCGATGGGTAATGGCGGGAGCGGGCGAATTAAGCCAAAGTCCCGTGGTAGACTGTAAATTGGGATCCAACGCCCAGAGACCCGTGGGCGTGGAGAGAGATTTGAAGGGCCGCTTGAGTCGGTCCGCGGGAGTGGCCGGGCAGTTGCTCTGTGGTCGCCTCCGAGGATCCCAATTTACAGCCTACCATGTGACTTCGGCTTAATTCCGCCGCTCCCGCCGTTACCCATCGGCCCCCCGCGGCCACCGGGTACTACCGTGTAATTCAAGATAATTACGGACCTCGCGCCCCGCTCCTGCGACATCGGCACACCCACGGCCTTCGGGGTGTTGGTCCTGACATTACCTACAACTCAGGATGTTGCTTCTCACTGAACGGTTCCACAGCTACCATCAGGCCCCTCATGGCTAATTGGTTCTGCCCTCAATTGGCAAGAGACCGACGGCCCACGCGCCTCTCCGGGGCCCCCTCGCTAATTCTTACACCCACGCTTCTATCTTGGGTTCCCGAATTCTTCTTGCTCACATATTTCGTCCTGATGATGATCTCGATTTAGTGAGATCGAAACGCCGTCGACCCTTTACAACAAAAACTCCAATTTGTTTAATTTTCTTCGGAGTTTTCTTACTGTTGTCAATGCGATGTAATTTTTAATGTCACTAGCACTCCTCACTTCACACACCTTTCACTATATTTTTGTGTGAACACTAGAACTATCACTTAAATAGCAATAACTGATATTTCATTTATGATGTCAATAAATGTTATGTAATTTCAACCGTGCGTCCCTGCATATATTGCTTAATAAGTCCCCCGTGGGCTAATTCTGGTTAAACTGACTAACGCTCATTTAAATAGTGATAGCCTAGGCTAACCTAGGACCCTTGTGGCCTCATTGTGTACCATTGTTCTTTGTATAAATATAGATTACCCCTGGTCGGAATACTGGGGTTCCCTTGTTCATGATAATATATCCTTTGCATCAGTTGGCATCAGTTTGCTGCAATGTGAATGAATTTGCAAACTTCCAAAATAGTGTTTTTAAGGGGCTGATGTTGCACAAAGGATGAAGAATTACAGTTGACTAACAAGAACTTAGTTAAAAGATATCATTCTTATTTTGTGATTTTTACAACTATGCCATGCACAATCATAACACAAGCAAGATGTATCTGCCTTCAACCCAATTGATTCAAAAGTAGTAATCGAACAGATGAATGAAAAAGAAATATCCTGCATTCATGGATCCTTGTTGATAAACTTCCCGGACTCGTTAATACAGCTGCGGGACAAATGACAAATATTGGTTTGATCCAACTGTTGAGGAATGGACCCAGGGAATGGACATATGTGTGAAAGCAGAAAAGACTGTTCATAAAACAGGGGGTTGCCCAAGCACGTACCATAAAACATGAGATGCGTGGTGGGACCACTAGGAGTGAATTACACTGATTTGAGTGGGAAGTGGGGATTTTGGGATGGTATCCACTGAATACTTATTTATCAATTAACTATTTGTTTAATATGTCTGAGCTGTGATGAAACATGTTATTGTATAAAATCAGAATTAAAAGTTATAAAAAAGATCATGATAAAACACTGTGAATAGCTTTGTGTAGGGTGTTGTGATGTTTCAAATGATTTTTGTTTTTAATATTGGCAAATGTCTATAAAATAATTTATATATCACTAATCTTTATTCAATTCTAACAAAATGGTTAGTCGAAACATATATGTAGCAGAATATACATAGTACAAATAAGCTTCACGATACTATTAAGCCTAGAAATCACAGTGAAGGGTAAACTGTAAATATTCGTCATACCTTAATATTGGTAATTGAAAAGTCTTCAGAGGAGGAAATTCTGCAGAGCATATTCTGGCTGCATTTCACAATTTGGCTGGATTTGATCAGAATAAAAACACCAACTTATATGATCTTGCAATGTCGAAAATTATCTTGGTTTGGGTAGAGGAGAGGGTAAAATGGAGAAGTTTATAAACATTAAGAAGGAAAAATATGGAACTTCACGAATCTTACCCAGTGGGAAAAAATCCACAACCCTAGTAATCATATGATAATTGATTTCTCTAAAGACGTTTAAGGCAGAAATTATAACTGTGGTACTCATGTGTCTGCCCCTTTTATTATTGAAATATAGACATCAGTGGATATTAAAAGATATGTGTGTGTGTGTGTGTGTCTGTGTGTGTATATAAAAGTCAAGACAGGGATTCAAGCTCTCTCATGGGGGTGGGTCAACCCCTTTACCCCTTTCAACCCCTTTCTTTACTTTTTCATGTTTCTGGGCTGGCTGCTCTTCCAGCGCAGCTCACCTCCCCAAAAAGGTCCAAGATTTACGGAAGAGCTCTTTGTGTGTATATATAGCCCGGTTGAAGGCGTGAGCCGAAACGCATAGGTGTTCCATGTGGGGTGTTGCTATGACAAATACCAAAATACAATAATGAATATACACTAGCACCTGGACTTTGTGCAGCGCCGTTTTTAGAAGTGGCAGGCAATGGAGCCACTGGATCGTCTGACTGTTGATGGTCATTGTGGAACCATATATATATATATATATATATATATATATATATATATATATATATATATATATATATATATATACAAACACACATATATATGTGTATATATTCTCTACTGGCGGTCGCCAGTAGATAGTTATAGTTAGGACCTAGTTTCCATAGGAAAAGCGTTTTTTCTTTTCTCAATAACTTTGGCACCGGTTGACGAATCTTCGTGAAATTTTCAGAACTTGTGGCCCGCTCCGGTCAGCTCCTATCCTGAAAGTTTCGGGTTGATTCGCCAAGCGGGGGCCGAGAAAAAAGGGGGGTCCCAAAACGTGTTTTCTCCATGTTATTTTCCATAGGAAACTTTAGACACGGCTACAGCTCGAACTGCTGAACGGAATTACACCAAATTTGGCAAAAGGTAGCCCTTGGTTCAGAAAGAGCCCTTTTGTTAAATGGTGTAAATCCGTTCAGTAGTTCCTGAGAAATTAAAAAAAGAGGTTGGAAAATCAATTTCCCATAGGAAACTTTAGACACAGCTACAGCTTCGAACTGCTGAACGGAATTACACCAAATTTGGCAAAAATGTAGCCCTTGGTTCAGAAAGAGCCCTTTTTTTAAATGGTGTAAATCCGTTCAGTAGTTGCTGAGAAAATCAAAAAATAAAAGTTTCGATATTTAGAGGCGCGGTGGATCCGCGGACCCTCCCGACCACGAGCTTTATTCTAATTGGCTGTCAACACTCCAAACCAGGAAGTGTTGGTAGCCATCTTGTGACTCGGTAGAACCGAGTCACAAGACAACAGGGAAACAAATGCGAAAAACAAGAAAAGGGGGCAGGGTAGAAACACCCTGTCCCCTAGGCCTGCTCAGGGGGTCCCACAAGGACCCCCAGGGCCACAGAAAGCATTTTTTTCAAAAACAAATCGTCCGAATTCGCGCTGGCTGCACGAATCTGGCCGCGAAAAAAAAAGAAAACGAAGCGCGGGCTCCCGCGCTTCATTGTATTGAAGCCCCCGGGTTGGCCAGGTCCCGGGGGCACTGAAAAAATGTGTGGGGGGGCCCCAATCCCCCCCACACTGCCCCGGGGACCGCCACCTCCCCGGGGCTTAATTTATGAGTTGCAGGGGGGCACGCAGCCCCCCCCACAGCCCCGGGGACCGCCACCCCCCGGGGCTAATTTTTAAATGTGTGGGGGCCTCCAAGGCCCCCCCAAGCCCCGGGGACTGCCACCCCCCAGGGCTTTCATTAATTAGTTGCGGGGGGCACATGGCCCCCCGCAGCCCCGGAAACCGCCACCCCCCGGGGCTTGTTTTTTAAAAAAAAGATAAACCTGTGTGGGGGGGCTCGAGCCCCCCCACACGCCCCGGGGACCGCCACCTCCCTGGGGCACTAAAATTCAAATTTGGTGGTCCGTTACGGACCCCCGAGCCCCGGGGACCACCACCACCCCGGGGCTTTCAAACTGAAGGGAGGGTGGCCACGCGGCCCCCCTCCTGGAGCCCGTGATGGCCCCGGGGACCGCCACCCCCCAGGGTCGGCTCCTGCAGTGTCCCGGGGTGCCCACCCCCGGGACACTGCTGTTTGCTATGGCAGGACGGGAGCCTCGCGGCTCCCGCCCTGTCATAGCAAACTGTGGTTTGGGTTTTGGAAGAGAGAGCAGGAAACCTGCTCTCTCGTCCAAAATCCAAACCACATTGCTTTTCCACACGGGGAGCTGCATGTCAGCAGCTCCCCATGTGGAAAAGCAATGCTGGCTCCTGCAGGACGCAGGGAGACGGCGGGACCGTGGGGGCATTGGGGCTCCCCCCACGGTTCCCAACGAAGAGGCCAGGCCCCGGGGGATGGGGTCCCTGGGGCCAGAAGTGGCCCAGGAGGGGGGCCGCGTGGACCCCCTCCCTCAATCAATAAAAAATTTTTTTTTTAAATGAGGCACAGCCTTGGGGGATTGGGTCCCCGGGGCCACTTGAGGCCTAAGGAGGGGGGCCACGCAGCCCCCTCCTTTAAAAAGAATAAATAAAAAAATAAAAAAATGTGGCCATGCCCCGGGGGATGGGGTCCCCGGGGCCGAAATTGGCCTTGGGAGGGGGGCCGCGCGGCCCCCCTCCCCCATAATAATAAAATAAAATTTAAATAAAAAACACGCAAAGGCCGGCCCTGGGGGATGGGGTCCCCGGAGCCATAAATGGCCTGAGGAGGGGGCCACGCAGCCCCCCTCCAAATATATATATTTTTTAAATAAACACTGGCCATGCCCCGGGGGATGGGGTCCCCGGAGCCATAAATGGCCTGAGGAGGGGGGCCACGCAGCCCCCCTCCAAATATATATTTTTTTTAAATAAACACTGGCCATGCCCCGGGGGATGGGGTCCCCGGAGCCAAATATGGCCTCGGTAGTACCCTGGGGGCATAACTCGCGCCCCCGCAATGCACTGCTGATGATGTCACATATTACATCATTCATGACATGGTCAGTGACATCACTGATGACATCTCAAATGACATCACTGATGACATCACTGATGACATCATCCACGTGAAAATCTGATGCACCTCCTCACACTCTAATTTAACCTTTGATACACCCACTGTAAAATACAGACTACCATTTTCGAAACCATCGACACACCAATACCAGTTACTACATGCGCACTCACTGATTCCTAGGTCTACACACACATCCACTCATTCACCCATACAATCACTCATACATGCAGTCACTCATCAATACAAGACTATCATATGCACTCATACACCTATACAGACACTCACACACCGCCACTCATCCATGGAGTTACTCACACACCTAGTTAGTCATGCAAAGAATCAATCACACTCCCATTTACTCACCTATACAGATAGTAACGCATACTTACTCTCTTATATAATCACTGATACAAGTACACACTCATCCATACAGCCACTCTCACAATCACTGACTCTCACGTATAGTCATTTATACTCCAACTCTCACATACACTGCCTTTTCCCTATGTAGTTACTTGGACATGTACCACTGAGACATCCATTCACTCACCAACACACCCATACACACACTCACCCACCCATACAGCTGTTTCCACATGCACTCTTGAACCCATACACCCAGTGAATCAACCACTCACACATCTATGCACAGTCACACACCTTCCACCCACCCACACACACACTCAGCCTCCCATACAAATTCTCAAGCAACCAATAAATAACCGATATAGACACTCGTGTAGCTACTCACCAACCCATGCATTCAGTAAGACACAATTAATCACTCACTTATACAGTCAGTCACGCACCTACTAAATCATCCATCCAGACACTTATACACCCACTCATTCTTCAATACACCTTGGCATATATATAAAACATATTTAAACTATTTAAACTTTACATAAATACACAGTCACTGGATGATGTCATCAGTGATGTCATCAGTGATGTCATTTGAGATGTCATCAGTGATGTCACTGACCATGTCATGAATGATGTAATATGTGACATCATCAGCAGTGCATTGCGGGGGCGCGAGTTATAGTTAGCTGAACTAACTATAACGGGGAAATTTCTCTGGTTTTGTACGAGTGAAATGTCCAACTAACTATAACGTCCCTGAAACCTGTGGTTTTTTCAGTGAATATATATATATACAAACACACATATATATGTGTATATATATATATATCAACAAATGTTGCAAAATCTGTAACTTTCTCAAATAAGCTTGATACGTGCATACATCTGTCATCGCTATTGTTTAGTGAGTGTAAAAGAAAAAAGATTGATTCCCCTTCTGAATTGGGAGCTGAAAGACAGATGGCGGCTGATGGCACCGATCCTTTGTCATATGGACATGTTTTGCTCATCTTCTCTCATGAAATTAATGGGCCATGTACCACTTTGTCTGTATCCAGCATTTGCACTAACCTTTTTTCTTCAGTTTCCTTGAACAATACAGTTCGCAAACAGAGCACAGTAGATAAATCAGGATGTGAAGATTGATCTTCGGAGTTGGATGCTGGTGAATCTCATTCCTTTCAGGCTGAGCAGCAAATATTGTATTTAAACACACCAAACACTGTCTATACACCCATTGCACTTTCCTCACAGTCAGGATATTAAGGTGGGGTCTGTTAAAACAATGATACTAATAAACATGTGATTCATTTTATTAGTGCCTTTTTAAACCAGGGACATATGTTGCCTCTTAGAAAGCATGTACAGTATCTAAATGCAAGATTATGATGTTTTTCAACATTTTTCACTGACATGTGTATGTTAACTACATCAGGGAAGTTAAATGAGTTAGATCAATATATGTAGGTCGCTCTGCTAATTGTATGGTTTTGTGTTATTTTGTTTTCTTTTTTTCTTTCTCTTCGCTTGTACATGTGTGTGTCCTCACAGAATAGCGATGTTTTAATACAATTAGAGGTGGCAATTAAATTTTAATTTTGATGTACTTTATTAAATTATCCTTAATATTACTATTGTATGGAACATACTTTGGTTCTGTTGCTATTATATTCTAATAAATATTCAATTTATATTGAAAAATGTGCTCTGTATTTATGTATTCATTTTTAATGCTCTATAGTCAGAGTTAGAAATTGGGTCTCTAGTTGGCAGAGGTATAAACCCTGTCCAAGTAGGGACCACAATCCTAGTCATGGTAAGCTAGATACACAACTAAAGATAACCTCTGATCATCCTCTGGTAGCTTTGCACAGAGCAGTCAGGCTTAAATAAAGAGGCAATGTGGAAAGTATTTTTGCAACCCATACACACATGGCAATACAATGAAAACACCACAAAATTACTCTGCACAGGTTTAGAAAGCTAGAGAATAATCTTATGAGCAAATCAAGCCCAAAACAACAAAAATCCAATAAGCAGAACTGGAGTTATGAATTTTTAAAGATTAAACCACAATTAAAGCTTAGATGTCAATAGCACTAAGGGGTTACTTGGGGTCTTGATAGACTGAGGTAAATCCAATGTTCAGGCTGACCGTGATGGTGGTCAGGCCGACTACAGGACTCAGACAGGTTCCGCTGAAAAAGTACCTTGCATTGATGGAGCATGCGTCAATGTCAAAAACTCGATGCAAGGAGTTGAGGAGGCGCTGCGTCGTCATTGATCCCGTTGATGGAGGCGAAGCGTCGGCACCGATCTACACAGCCGATGAAAGCTTGGGCGTTGAACCACTTTCTGATGCAGGCACTGCGTCAATGACAAGCCGCACTGTCCATTGGCGTCGAGTCGACCAGTTCGTCGAGGCGATGTCGTAGAACAGCTCCTGCGTGAGCATCGAAGGGCAATGCTCAATTTTGATCGGTGCAAAGTCGTCATTGCATCAATTTTTAATGCCAAATCAGCGCCAGAACCAACTTCTGAGGCCCAGGACTGGAGGGGGCTCTTCAGGCAAGGGTAGGACTCACAGATGGCAAAGCAGCACCAGCAGAGTTGCAAGAAGTCTTTTATGACCCTGAGACTTCAGAAAACAGGAGGCAAGCCAGCAAGCCCTTGAAGTCACTCTGGGTTCAAGTGAGATGGGCCCAGTCCTTGTTCTCAACAGGACAGAGATCAGCAGGCAGCAGGGCAGCTCGGCACATCCGTGAAGCAGATTCCTTAGAACAGTCAGTCAAGCAGAGTGGCAATACTTGTAGCATAGCAGTCATTACTTCTTGCAGAGTTTTTTACAGGTCCAGTAGTGTACTGGTTTGGGAGGGGCAGAGCCCCAGTACTTATACCCAAATGTGCCTTTGAAGTGGGGGGGGGGGTGACTTCAAAGCAGCTCCTTGAAGTGTACAGGTCCACTTTCATCCCAGCCCTGTCTGCAAGGCTATTTGCTGGGGGGAATCAACCCTTTGTGTAGGCCACAGGACACTGCCTATTCAGATGTAAGTCTCATCTCCCACTTCCCCTTCCTTCCCAGGAAGGCTATCAGAATGCAGATGAATGTGGATGAGTCCTTACAAAGTGTAGCTGTCACCCAGCCAGACGTGTATTGGAGACAGGATGCAAGGATCATAGAGCAATAAGAGCAGAGAAATGTCCACCTTCTAAAAGTAGCATTTCTAAAATAGTGATGTTAAATCCAACTTTACCACTAAAGAGGATTTATCATTACCATTCCACAGACATGAAACATAATTTACCTACTCCTTTCGAATCAGGAATTACAGCTTAAAATGGTTTTAAGGCATTCCCAGTGCTAGCCTATGAGAGGATTAGGCATCACAGTAGTGAAAAACAAATGTAGCTGTTTGTCACTACCACAACATGTAAAACTTAAAAGTACATATCCTACCTTTTAGTTAGACAGCACCCTGCCTTTAGGACTACCTAGGGTCTACCTTAGGGGTAGCCTATATGTAATAAAAGGGGTGTTTTAAATGACAAGTCGTAGTGGCAGTAAATTGCACACACAGGCAGTGCAACGGCAGGCCTGATACAGGTTCGAAAGGCTACTTGTGTGGTTGGCACAACCAGTGCTGCAGGCACACTAGTAGTATTTAGATTACAGGCCATGCGTATATGGTGTATCACTTTACGAGGGACTTGTAAGTAACCTAAATATGCCAATAAGGTATATGCCAATATCACCATGTTTAGGGGAGAAGCACATGTTCATTAGCACTGGTTAGCGGTGGTAAGTTGCTCAGAGTTCCAAGGCCAACAAAAAGATATAGCAAAAAGTTGAGGTAAGCGGGCAAACGGTTTGGGGAAGGCCACCCAAAGGATGACAGGTCTAACTGTCAGCATGTCCTGTTAGCTTGCTTTTTCAATTAGCGCACATATGAAGTCAATTGATGACACATACAGGTACTGAGGTGCACAATCCCGTGGAACATGTGTTACTTTATGGGAATACATGCATGCAGAATGGTATCTCATCTAGGACTGTGCAAAAGTTGTAATATTCATTTAAATGGGAAATGACTAGCAACATACTAAGTGGAGTTCAGTTTCATCTCTACTAAAATGTATAAATGACAGACCCATATCTGTATTTTGTGTGTATTTGTGTTATACCTGACAGCCTTTGTGAGGTATTCCACAAGACATTTTGCCTTCACTGCCCTGTCTTGCTGAACTGGTTTTTGATGGCATTAAGACTCTGTGCACTTTACCCCTGCTAAACAGAAGTAAATTGCGTGTGGTCTGTCCCTTAAACATGGTAAAATTGTCCTACACCAAATTGGTGCATTTAATTTACTTATCAGCAGGGGTACTGGAATTATGCGATTGTGAAGTTGCAGAGATTTTTGCATAATTAGATTTGCCACATTTGCCACATAATCCTTCATTTGCTGTATAATATGCAGATTTCAACACAAAAAATTGTTCTAGCTCAAACGTTTCAAAAGTTACTAAAATTGCAACAACACATGTTGCTGCACAGTGGAAGTCCTTTGTGATGCTGGTCTGGTCACCTTTCTGTTGCTTATTGCTATATTTGTATGTTAAACTGGTACTAATGATGTGCAACCAATTCCCAGAAAGTATTACCAAGTTTAAAAATGATGAAATAATGAAGTAATACTATTACAATATGTGGTGAATTATGCTGCACAAATTGCCTCTTCTTGCTGCATAATTTACTCAACAGTGCCACATACTTTGGTCCTCTCGTGATGCATAATTCCAGTGGCACCACTTAAAAGGTATTGCATGTACCCAGAGCCTAGTTGGATGCAGCACTCGCTGTGTCACCCACTAAATTAGCACTGTAAAACATGTCTTCAGGTCTGCCACTGCAGCCTGTAGTGCAGTGCTAAACTGTCGTTTTGACATGGTAAAATGAACCTCTTGCCAGGCCTAAAGTTGCCTTGAGCTCAGACTTGCCAGAACTGACTCCAAGAGTCAGTTGGCTGACCTCCTGCTTGAGCTACAGGTAAAACAATAAGCTTTCAGGGGCCTCCTTGCAACTGCCCAGGTGACTAGCAGAATTTGGACCTGCCTAGACCTGAGTGATCCCTGCTGCTGGCCTCTGCTGGAGTAAATCCTGACCACCAGGAGCCTTGGTTGGCATCAGAGAGTGCTCTTCCTGAACTCCAGGGGAAACATTTGGGTTCCTCGTAACCATGTGGTGGACTTTTTGTGTCAAACAACGACAATCAGTGATGCCCGCCAACGCAAATCTCATGCGGTGACTGAGGTTTGTGTCAGACCTGAAAGTCCGCATTAGCAGCAAAAGCCTGCATCGATCACCAATGCAAAGCTCCAGTGATGACCAGCTCTTCGCTCTACAACAGCGACTGTCCGCAACACCTGGCCATCTCCTTGTGCGACAATGGTCTCCTCGCGGCCATAGTGACTTTCCACCTGCAGCTCCTCACGGGGACTTGAGCTCAAGAAGGTAGACTCTTCAGCAGGATGAACCTGGTTCCTGTATACAACCCATGCTCCATTGCCGTCAGCCTGAACTGACTTTACCCCAGTCCAGGGCAACCAGATATCCACGAGTGGCACTTTGTGCTTTTTGGTGCTATTTTCACCTGAAATGAAAAAAAATCCTACCTCCAGTTCTACTGATTAGAGTTTTGTTGTTTTGGTGTTCTTTTATTTAATAAATGTAACTCTATTTTTCTAAATTGTTTTGGATGTGTCTTGTGTTGTGATTTCACTTTATTACTGTATAAGTCCTGCATAAATACTTTAAATGTTCCCTCTAAGTTAAGCCTGACTGCTGTTATGCCAAGCTCAGAGGCAAACGTACAGGTTGATTTTCTGAATTTTGTGGTTCACCCTGACAAGCATTGTGTTTAATATTTGACTTCCACCCCTATCAACTAATAACACAATTTCTTACAATTTCAATAAGGAGTTAGGCAAAATATCAAATTAACCAACAGATGCCTGAATTACACCTGAAACATAAATTTTTATCACAAATATAGAGTTGAACAAGGATACTTTACTTTCTAACAGGATGCTTCCATGTTCCTAGAATTAATGTATCCAATGATATTGAAACACAGCGTCTTTTTGAAAACGCAGCTTAGATTAGAAACTAATGGTGATTTGTTTTATTTTTTAAACTGATGAAAGGTGGAAAGGAGATTATATTTTTACTGCGTACATATCAACATCTTCTCTTCACATCTAGTGTGCAGGAAGAAATAAACCCCCAGACTTAGGGGCTGATTTTGATGTTGGTGGGACCGTCGGTGGCAATCCCACCGACAGACAACCCTTTGGTCTGACCGCCCCATTATGATGCATGCGGTCAGACCAAAACCATTGGGGGGGGGAATCGTATCCCTGGAATGGCGGCAGTGCCATACGATGTCCCTTTCTGACTGCCTTTTCGTGGCGGTCTGACCGCTATGAAAAGGCTGTCGGAAAGGGACTTTGGGGGCCCCAAACAGGGCCCCCGTTCCTCGTGGGCCACTGCAAAGTGGACCTGGGGGCACATGTAGTGCCCCCATGCACATCCATACACAGTGTGCCATGCACCACATGGTGAATGGATGTGCACAAAGTGCTCTTTTACACTGCCGCTTGTGCTGCAGCAATTTTCCTGGGCCGCAGCACAAGCCGCTGTGTTAAAGAGAAATGTTCTCACCTCCAGCACGGCAATCGCATTCTAATTCAGTGGTCGGACCGCCGACTACTTGTCTGGCGGATTCCTGACCACCGTGATAGCGGGAGGCAGTCTGACTGCCCGCAATCATTACAAGTCCTAAGTGTTGTTTGTTTGTAAATAAAACAATATACTTGAAATGTTTTACTTTCAAAAGAATTTGAACAAAAATGCTTACTGTCAGACATATTGTTAAACACCGTAGAGTCTAATGAACTTCTTATGCATAGGTTTTATTAATGCTTAATTTTTTCTTCAAATTTTTAGCAACTTCTGCAAATAGCCAGTCATCCAATAGCCTGTTTGTTCAATTTTCTGCAGGTTTCAATTAGTTGTATTTCTTTTTAATTTCAGATATTTCAGGGTATGTTAACAACAAATACATCTTAACACAGTGGTAGGGTAATAACTTGAAACATTATAATGCTTAATAAAGCATTCTATTGTAATGAAAGGTAATGAAAGGTTTGTTTTAGCTACTATAAAATGTGAAAAACTACTGAGACTCTAAGATCTCATTGAGTTATGCCCAGAGCATTGTTCCACCTATGTTTAGAATTTTAGATATGATTACTATTATGTTTTAGTAATAATTAAGTGATGATTGGGAATGACTCCGCTCAAACACTTATAGCAGGATTCTATACTTAAGTCTTCTATCTATGCACTGTAGTGCTGAAGGTCGAGTATTCACATTCTTCCCAACTAAGCTATGTGAGCTCTTCTATAGCAGCCAAGAGTGAAAATTGATTCTGTTTTTATATATAGAATTTGACTATGCATATGGCTGTTAATAGTTGAGTTGCCATTGGTGACAGAAGTGACATCATGCATCCTTTGACATAGATGACTTCTGTAGGAAAATGGGTTACTGGTGGGGGGTCACAAGCAAACATTAAATTAAGCTGCGCTCAACCCTCAGGAAGCTTGGCACCGAGCAGTCAGGCTTAACTTAGAGGCAGTGTTTAAAGTATTTGTGCAACAATTCAAACAGTAACACACCACAAAAGGAGCCCACGACAATATTAGAAAAATAGATTGATTTTTTTTAAAACGAAACAAGACCAGAACAAAAAAAAAATCCAATTAGTAGAACCGGAGATATTGAATTAATTTTTTTTTAGAGAAAATAGCACCAAAAGGAGCAAAGCTGTGGCTATCTGATCACGCCGGACTGGGACAAAGTCACAAGTCCAGGGCGACCACGATGGAGTGTGGACTGGTTACTGGCACCCATTTAGGCCGACTGAACAGAGTACCTTAAATCCTGCTTTGCAGAGCGTTGCGTGGATCCACAACAAAGATGCATCATGCATTTGAAGAGATGCGTCAGTTCTGAGATACGGCGAGGCTTAGATGCCATCGACGGGGGCTTGTGATGCAAGGTCCAGAGTCAGGGATGCACTGTACAGTCAGGACAATTCATCGGTGCTGAGGAGCTGCGAGGCTGTGATGCAGAGTCTGTCATCTTCGTCGAGGCTGCCATTGAGGAGGGATGCGAGGCCTGCGAGGATACATCACGCAGTGGTGGTTCTGAAGGTGATGCAGGCAGCGATGCAAGTCTTTCCAATGGGTCCAATTCACAGAGCAGCGGAGATGCTTTGGTTCTGTTTGGGGTTGCGCCACGCAGTAGAGGAGATGCATTGTTTCTGCTGGATCCACAGAGACTGCCAAAGCAGCTTAATCCCACTTCCAAGGGTCCAGAACTGGAATAGAACCACTTGGCAGTATAGACTCACAGATGGCAGAGTCCAAGTGCATATGCCAGGTTGTTGCAAGCCTGTTATCTCCCTAGGCTTAAGATCAGGAGGCCAGCCAAATAGCCCTTGGAGTCACTGTGGGTTCTGCAGTCCCAGTCCTTCTAACCCAGGCAAGAGGGCAACAGGTCAGCACAGGAAAGCAGGAGTACAGCATAGTGCAGTCCAGCACAGCAGCCCTTCTTCCTGTCAGAGTATACACAGTTACAGATGTGTACTGAAGTGGTGATGTCTGAGGTCCAGGACTTATACTAATTGGTGCTTTAGAAATGGGTTGGACTTAAAAGAAATGCATTTGAAGTGCACAGGTGTCCCCCCTTCCTGCCCTCACTCCAGACCCATTACAGGGGGGTATGCAGCCCTTTGTGTGTAGACAGGGCACAGTCTATTCATGTGTAAGTGAAGCTGTGCCCAGCTCCTCCCTCTCATCCTGTCTAGATGGCCCATTAATTCACACCTAAGCTCCCATTGTGTGTGAGTGTCTTGGAGGAATACACAAAGCCCACCATTCAGCTACACCCAGTCATTTGACCAGAGACAGGCTACAGGCACTAAATGGATAAGGCAGAAACATGCCAACTTTCTAAAAGTTGCATCTTCAGATGGGCAATTTAATCATGTAAGGGTTTTAAGTTGTGATTCCAGAGACACCAAACTTGAACTGGGTATCTCTTCCCATTTGGAAATTACACTTATAAAATTCAATAAGGCAACTCCAATATTATCCTATGGGACAGATAGGCATTTCAGTAGTGAAAAACGAATTTGAGGGTTAATCACTACCAGGACATGTAAAACTTAAAAGTACATGTCCAACTTTTGAAATACTTTGCACACTGCCATGTGTGCTTTCCAGGTCCTAATCTAGGGATGACATATGTATTAAAAAGGACGGTTTGGGCCTGGCAAAGGGTCTATTTTGCCAGGCTGAAATGGCAGTTTAAACTGCAGACACAGGCTCTGCAGTGGCATGAGACATGTTTAAATGTCTAAGTGGGTTGCAAAATCAGTGCTGAAGGTCCACTAGTAGCATTTAACTTACAGGCCCTGGGTAAAAGTAGTACCACTCTACTAGTAACTTAAAAGTAAATTGAATATGCCAGTTGGGTATAAGCCAATATTACTGTGTTTTAGGCACAGAGAACAAGCACTTTAGCACTGGTTAGCAGTGGTAAAGTGCACAGAGTCCTAAGGCCAACAAAAACGAATTTCAAAAAAAGTGAGAGGAGGAGGAAGGCAAAAGTTTGCAGGTGACCCTGCAGCAAGGGCCAGTCCCAACAACATCAACGATTGAATGCCTTGTCTTACCTTTAGCCTCACAAGTGCTCCTAATTTGTAGCTGATGAGCTAATCAAAGAACAAGAAATGGAAAGAACACAGATTAAAACCGCACTCACAGTCCAGCTAACTTTCTGTACCCTTAGTCTGCATTCATGGCTACTAACAAGGGTTGCTATGGAAGTGCAAGGGATAGCCAAGGGCAAGTGGTGAGCAGCTCCTCCACATAGTGACCCCTAATTGTCATCATTGATGGCTACCAATGGACATCTCATCAATGCTGTATAAGAAATGTAATAAATATTTTTAAATCCAGCATCAATCAATTAAGTCTCTGCATCTGCAAGTTTCTACGTGTAATATCTGGAAGAAAATGGATTTATGTTAAGTTATTATTCTAATCATGCTCAAGTGTATGGAATGCAAATATTTTTTCAATGATGAATTTTGATTTATTAATTGTCTTAATTTTTGCATAGATATACATATTTGATATTTAAAGCAAAATTCAGAAAAGTTAAATTATTCAACACATTTTATATTCTTTTAGGAGAATCTAAGATTTGTGACGTTTTCTGCACGTTTAAAACAAATCTCCATGACGCATGCTTTCTGCATCATGATCACTAAAAGAAAAATCTGTCTGGCCCACCAGATATATATTTCAAGTTTGACATGAGGCTTCCAGTTTAGTGAATGCTCTTGGATCACAGAATCTGCACTTTCTCCAGATGTAACCTCTCTCATTCAGCTTCTGTTTCTGTCCCAAGATTGTATTAATTATTGTACTGCTTATGTCTCTATGGCATTTGATTGGAGATGGTTCGAAGCACTCACATTGAAATAAATGACTTCCATCATCTTCTCCAATTCTCAGGTCACTAAAAAAGGGGCTATCTCTCTTTGAGTTTCTATAGATGTGGACTCAAATGTATTGTAGGAGGAAGAGTAATTAGGAAGAAAAGCACCTTGCAGTGCATAGTATACATGGGTGAAGAAGAAAATACAATTTCCCCTATTTTGACTTTGAAGGCAAAAATGTTATCTTAGATACAAAAGCAAAGGAATGTAGGTGTTGCATTGCAAGTTGGAATCAATGAGTGTACACCTTGATCTTCAAATGTTTGTGTCATTGTGAGGCTCTGGGGCATATTCTCAAGCCCCCATCGCCACCACAACGTCGTTTTCAGTGACGTTGTTGTGGCGATAGGGGCTTCGCCCTATTCACAAGGCAGCGTTAAGCCACGTTAAGTGGCTTAACGCTGCTTAACGCTGCCTTGTGAATAGGGCCCCCTTCACACTGTTTTTAGCGTGACGGGGGCGTGCAGTGGGTGTTGCGGTGGTCGTTCCACCGCAAAAACCATTGAGTTTGACGCTACCTCCTATTCACAAGGGCAGCGTAAATAGGAGGTAGCGCCAAACTTAAGACCAGGAAAAATCTGGTCTTAAGGAGGCGAAACGAGGAGAAATGCTTTATTTCTCCTCGTTTTTGCTTTTTCCATGTGTGCTGCCTTGTGCAGCACACATGGAAAAAGCAAAATGCCATGGTTTGTTCATGTGCAGGAAGGGGCACCTTCCTGTACATAAACAAACCTCCCTGCTTGCAGACACCCTTGCACTCTGGTGCAAGGGTGCCTGCGTTGGCGCTAAGTTGTGAGACTTAGCGCCATCGCAGGGGGAAACGCGAGGCTGCACAATATCCTTGAGAATAGGGTGCAGCCTGGCGTTTTCGAAGTGGCGGAGAGAGGCGTTACGCCAAGAAGACTAACGCCTCTCTCCGCCACTTCCTTGAGAATATGGCCCTCTGTGTTTTATATGTATTTGGAGGATAAATGGTAGATTTGAGCTGGAGAAAGTATTAAATGTAAACAGAAAAAAACAGATTCTCTTTGCTCAATTTGCTTTCTAGCCTTATCACTTAACTCAAATGCACGTTACATCTTTCTTAAAATTGTCTTCCAAGCTGCAATTAGGCAAAACCAAAATAGTTTTCAGATGAGAAATCTAATTTGACTAAAATAATTTACATAGGTTCATTCATTTGCCTACTTACCTAATCTGTTTATAGCTCAAACAACCAAGGCTATTATAAGTTGTGAATTAGCAGAACATTTTAAACGTTTCTTGGTAGGTATAGAAATAATAAACAGTTGGATAATAGCAATATGTATTTGAAGAGTGTTTGGATGTTCTATTTGTGTTGTGTCTCTGTAAAAATAATGGAGTCTCAACACTTTAAATCCAAATGTAAATAATAGTTGCCTGAGCAAGAGAATGAAGAGTGGACATGCATTGATCAAGGAACAGATGACAAATAATGTGCAGTCCAGGTGTACTTCTGGTCTGATTCAGAGTGTAGCTCATTCATGAACATATTGCTTTTCATACTCTCTGAACTCTATTAGTGATGTTGATTAGTGCAGGGAGAGCTGAACACCTAATCAATTCCTAATCACAGTAAGTTACTCAGGCCTCTTCATGACTGCTTCCTTGTTTATTGACTTGGCCTGAGCAGTATTAACAGCATTTCTATATTCAAGAAAGAACTTCCTATTATGTCACAGTGTTTGGTAACAAGGGAAAATGCAATATGGATAGTAGCGCATGTTCCATTATCCGTGTTTTAGTTTACTTTATTTCTTTTTATATTTTTAGTCAGCCTTATGTGATTTTTAAACAGTACGAGTTGGCCAATTAGCAAGAACATTTTGAGATCCCACATATTTTGAGATTTCAGTCAAAGACTACAATTAGACTGTATGGCAATGCAGAGACTTACATCACCAATTCAATCATCATGAGCTCCATCAATTTTTGTAAATCGATGCCTAATGTGCAGAAATTCGAATTGCAGTTGGTATTCTTGCATCAAAATCTGCTGATTGCAAGCATTCTACATAAAATAGAGAATTACTACATGGGCCCTGAGATAACAGGTTCTTTACCATGTGGTGTTCGGTGATTCTAGACATTTTTGTAAAGTGTCGGGAAAAGAGCTTATTAGGCCATGGGAGTGAGGTGAGGATGCAGTGGGACCAGCAGAGGCATGTGCCTGTCCAAGGTGAGAATTGCCTGCTTTCCCTGCACTTCTGGAGAGGTTGGGCAGGGAATATGCTGTGCTGATTCTCCAGCCCTTGCCCCCGCAACATCTAAAAGGGCAGGATGTCTTCAGGTTCGGAATTATCAGAACTATGAGGTCCAGAGTTTGCAAATTTGGAGTTGCGGGTGTTGGAATTTCACCCAGAGGTTTCACTCAGGGTGAAATTCATTAACTCATCAGTGCCAAGGTTCCAGTGCATTGAAAAGGATCTGGACATCCGTGGGCCCGTGAGATCACCTCTGACACTGCACTCTGGACTATAATTTAACAGAACCCCTCAATGCAGATCAAGCAAGTGAATACATTTTGAGGAAACTAAGTAGTTCAATGTGATAGGAGCCCAGGAAAATGATCAAAACTTCAGTACTCACAAAAGAGCAACACGCATGGATGTTCTAAGGTGAATGTACACAATTTACCAAACAAAACAGGGCTCACTATACTGAATTTTACTCCACATTAGAAATACAACTTTCACTCTTTCCTTTTTATTGTCTCCTGACATCCTTTGTTCCCAACCGCCTATGCTCATCTTTTCCCCTGTCCTTATAAAACTAGTGTGTCTGTCCAGCCCTCAAGCTTTTTGATGGTTACATTATTTACTACTATGACTCTCAAGTATCAATATAGATTTGAAACTAGTATGTCTTGGCTACAAATGATTGTAAAGTGCTCTAACCGCCACCAGTTTTAGATAAGTAGGCATCTTATAAATGAAAAACAATGCTGTACTATTTTTGATAATATTACACCCTTATCCCACACACCATGTAAGATACTATAGTATAGAATTAGTTAAAGCTGTAATTTGTTTCCCACCTTCACAATACAAATGAAAATATTTTCCAACTTTGCTGATAGAATTTGCACTAATTAGCGAAAAATCTGAGAACCACATGCGCACACTCACTGTTTGTACACGGAAATAGGGAGCAAAGGGCCAGCACTGGTTCAAGCTCTATAATCAAAACCACTGAAACATGCACCAGTGGCAGAATCACAGCTCTTTGTTTATGTATGCTGTGCAGTAAATATGATTCCACTAAATTATTGGTGGCTGCGGAGACACAGCTGAATTCGAGCAAATAGGTTCCACAAGACTTCATGCTAAGGCTCCTGGTCTATTGTGACTACCAAGTGGCAAATAAGTAAATGATGGGAAACTATTTCAATGCCAAAAACATGTTGGATTCCTGAGATGTAGGAGAACAATCTTTAAATCCTCCTCAAGCATTTTCTCCTTTTATTTACTCATTTTAATGGGCATAGCTATCAGGAGTGCATGAAATGCAGTGGCACTGGGGCCAAGAAGTGTTGGGGGGGGGGGCTTTGCACCCCAAGTATAATTGTTTTTAAATAGAACATTAGGAGGACGGGACTCAGTTTTCTACCTTGCATTAGAGACCATGGCACTCTTGCTATTCCACTGTTTCTTTTCTCATTATTTTTCATACATGATAAGCAGTACTTCTCAGTTAGGGCCACATAAAGCTAGGACAGAATACATAATTGACTTAGTGTTGTGATCTCAGCAGTCCTTGGCTCGTAACATCCACTGTAATTTCAACTATTGACTTTTTTAGAATTGTTTGTTGTGCCTGCCAGGCCCACTTCTTGACTTTCTTTAATGGACTCATTACTTGGAACTCTGATATCCTAAAGAGTTGTTATTGTTGTGGAACATTTGGTAGTTAATTGGTGTGACTTTCTAAGCCAACAATACTTCTTCTCAAAATTCAGATGAGTAGAAGAACAAATAACAATATCAGTCGAGCTACGTCTGCTGCAAGTAACACATATTTATTTGTTCAAGCTGGAGAGGCCGTTACTAAAATGTATTTAACTAATTCTTTGGACAATTTCCACATGGCTGCATTTGACTTTCATCTTCTATTTGCATATAAACACAAATGAGAGGGAAAGAAATTTACTCTAAGTCTACATTATTTTATGTTATGTTTAGTTGTTTTCCCTTCTGAACAGCAGTATAGCAAACTATTGGTATTTAGGGCCACATATATATATATTTCTTATCCATGGGAAATTGATTTTTGGTTTTCTAATAACGTTAGCACCTTTGAGGAATCTATATAAAACATTCCACAAAAATAGATTAAGCCAACTTCGCACCTTTCAGGAAAATTTAAGTGTGATCTGTCAAGTGGGGGCGGAGAAAAAGGCAGTGACCCAAAACACATTTTTCTCATGCTACTTTCCATATGAAAATTGAACAGCAATACAGCCAAATAGGCTGAATGTAAAGAACACATGGAAGGGTCTGTGAGGGACCCCTCATGGGCAGAAAGTTGCCCAATATTTCTTTTAGGCTGAACCAAGAATCCACCGCAGAGCTCAGAGCGGCCCCCAGTGTAAATCTGCGGAGGACCCACAACGCAATGTAAAAAAATACACCCACCCACTCACACACCAAACCCTCACCGCATGGGATTAGATGCCTGCGGGGGGTTGTCCGCAGGGCCATGCGCGGTGGTGGTTGTATTAATGTATGTTAATTATATATATTAATTTACATTAAAAAAACATAGAGATTAATTGAAAAAAATAAAGGTTACACAGACGCTGTAATTATTTTGATGTTTTACTCACACAAAACCATGGAAATTCAGCAGTTATAGTTATATATAGATATATATATAAATACTTATTTCAAGAACTAAGACTAGTGACATTAAATAAGTTTAGACCACGAGTTATAGTTTCCTAACATAAGTATGACATAATTTTCAAAATGACCGCGTTGTGATAATGAATGCCTGTGATCAAGGAGCTCATAGCTCCGAAACGCGTTAGGCGAAGAAATAAATCCATATGCAAGTTTGCCGATGAGCCTTTAATGTGCCTGCCACGGAGTGCGCTTCCAATCGAGGATGCTTTGTTTAAAATAAATATATATATATATATATATATATATATATATATATATATATATATATATATTTATTTTAAACAAAGCATCCTCGATTGGAAGCGCACTCCGTGGCAGGCACATTAAAGGCTCATCGGCAAACTTGCATATGGATTTATTTCTTCGCCTAACGCGTTTCGGAGCTATGAGCTCCTTGATCACAGGCATTCATTATCACAACGCGGTCATTTTGAAAATTATGGCGGCTGTCCAGCCGCGGAAGCTGCACCACCCCAGAATGAAGAGGGGGCCTCGAGTGCCAGGAACTGTTCCAAGCTCAATTGTGGAGTAGCAGGCAGCACAAAAAGATCGACGAACTGTAAGTGAAGGCCCACTGGGGGCCGAATCAATATTAAATTAATCATACCAACTCGGCACCTACTACAGGCAATAATTAAATGTAAAGGCACTGCAAGAACCAGCAGGCAATACTTATTGCCGTCACTAGAGAGGCCCACCAGAGGGCTCCCCAACCAATAAATAACGGACATGGATGCCTTTCAAAATGACCGCGTTGTGATAATGAATGCCTGCGATCAAGGAGCTCATAGCTCCGAAACGCGTTAGGCGAAAAAATAAATCCATATGCAAATTTGCCGATGTGCCTTTAATGTGTCTGCCATGGAGTGCGCTTCCAATCGAGGATGCTTTGTTTAAAAAAAAAATATATATATTGAAAATAATTAGTGTGGGGGGGCTCGAGCCCCCCCACACTGCCCCGGGGACCACCACCTCCCCGGGGCATTGATTATGTAAATTCGGGGGTCCGTTTTGGACCCCCGGGGACCACCACCTCCCCGAGGCTATGTAAATGAAGGGAGGGGAGCCGCGCGGCCCCCCTCCTGGAGCCCTTGATGGCCCTGGGGACTGCCACCCCCCAGGGCCGGCTCCTGCAATGTCCCGGGGTGCCCACCCCCGGGGCATTGCCATTTGCTATGGGAGGGCGGGAGCACGCCTCCCGCCCTGTCATAGCAAACTCTGCTTTGGTTTTTGGACACGAGAGCAGGAAACCTGCTCTCGCTTCCAAAAACCAAAGCAGATTGCTTTTGCACAAGGGGAGCTGCATGTCAGCAGCTCCCCGTGTGCAAAAGCAATGCCGGCTCCCGCAGGAGGCGGGGAGCCGGCAGGACCGTGGGGGCATTGGTGCTCCCCCCACGGTCCCCAACTGTGAGTCCAGGCCCTGGGGGATGGGTCTGCGGGCCCAGGAGTGGCCCAGGAGCGGAGCCACGCGGCCCCCCTCCCCTCTAATTAAAAAAAAAAAACACGGAAAGGCAGGCCCCGGGGGATGGGGTCCCCGTGGCCATAATTGGCCTGAGGAGGGGGGCTACGCGGCCACCCTCCAAATAATTAAATAATAAAATATAAAAAAAGTCTGGCCATGCCCTGGGGGATGGGGTTCCCGGGGCCGAAATTGGCCTCGGGAGGGGGGCCAAGCAGCCCCCTTCCCGATTTCTTTTTTTTTTTTTATTATAAAAAAGGGGCAGGTCCTGGGGGATGGGGTCCCCAGGGCCCCAAAAATGTAAAAGAAGGGAGGCCACACAGCCCCCCTTGTTAAAAAAAATATTTGAAAGAAAGCCGGCATCTGGCCGGAGGCCACGCCCCCTTTCTCCACCACTCTGCAAACGCGCCCCCTGGCGCGTTCTAAATTGGGGGATTAAGTCCCCTTGAATACTGATGGTCCCTGGGGGCCAACTAGCCCACCAGGTACCTCCAGTAAGCGCCACACAGCTGGATTGCAGAGAGGTGGTCCGAGGCCACCCCTTTTTACATCACTCTGCAAACGTGCCTCTTGGTGCACTGCTGGTGAGGCGATGAGGTCCTCTTGTGTCCTGAGGACCTCAGGACACAAGTGGACTTCATCCCCCGAGCAGCAGTGCGCCAAGAGGTGCGTTTGCAGAGTGGTGTAAAAAGGGGGCATGGCCTTGGACCACCTCTCTGCAATCCAGTTGTGTGGCGCTTACTGGAGGTACCTGGTGGGCTAGTTCTTTTTCTGCACTTCTCTTGACCTCATTCTGCAAATCTCTTGTACTTTCTGCACCTCTCTTTCCTCTTTCTGCACATCTGTTGTCTCTTTCTGCACCTCATTTGCTTCTTTCTGTACCCCTCTTACGTCTTTCTGCACTCTTTTTGCCTCTTTCTGCACCTCTATTCCTTCTTTCTGCACTTCTTTTGTTTCTTTCTACACCTGTCTTGCTTCTTTCTGCACCCCTCTTGCCTCTCTCTCCACCCCTCTTCCCTCTTTCTGCACTTCTGTTGCTTCTTCCTGCACTTATCTTGCTTCTTTCTGCACCTCACTTGCCTCTTTCTGCACTTCTTTTGCTTCTTTCTACACATCTGTTGCTTCTTTCAGCAATTCTGTTGCCTCATTCTGCACTTCTCTTCCTTCTTTTTGCACCCCTCCTGCCTCTTTCTGTACCTCTCTTGCCCCTTTGTGCACCTCTCCTACCTCTTTCTTTACCCCTCTTGCCTCTTTTTGCACCTCTGTTGGTTCTTTCTGCACTGCTCTTGCTTCTTTCTGCACCTCACTTGCCTCTTTCTGCACTTATCTTGCTTCTTTTTAAACCTCTGTTGCTTCTTTCAGCATTTCTCTTGCCTCTTTCTGCACTTCTCTTCCTTCTTTCTGCACCCCCCTGCCTCTTTCTGTACCTCTCTTGCCTCTTTGTTCACCCCTCATATCTTTTTCTGCTCCCGTCTTGCCTCTTTTTGCACCTCTGTTGGTTCTTTCTGCACTGCTCTTACTTCTTTTTGCACCTCACTTGCCTCTTTCTGCTCCCCTGTTCCCTGTTTCTGCACCTTTCCTGCCTGTTTATGCACTTCTCTTGCCTCTTTCTGCACCTCTGAGTTAGAGGTAGTTTTAATCCCCCTGCCCTATTATGTACTAGGCCCTTACAGGGGAGGTCATGCCAATCACTGGGGTACCCCAACCCATAGTGTACCCTATTGTATGTAGGTATTTTCACTGTATTCTAAGTGTCTTTCAGCATAGCACTGGCTCCGGTCCTGGTTAGTCAGAGTCAGTTACCACCAGTAGCAGTCAGTAAAATGTTGGGGGCACAGGATGACTTTGCAGCAAGGCCTTTTTCTGCACCTCTGTTGGTTCTTTCTGCATATCTCTTGTTTCTTCCTGCACTTTTCTTCGTCTTTCTGGACTTCTGTTGCCTCTTTCTGCATTTCTCTTGCTTCTTTCTGTGCCTTTCTTCCTCTTTCTTCACATATCCTACCTCTGTAGGCATAGTTAGAAATTATCATTTAAAAAAACCTTAGAAATTCACTGAAAAAACCATAGGTTTCAGGGACGTTATAGTTAGAAATTAGAATTTAAAAACCTTTGAAATTCACTGAAAAAACCATAGGTTTCAGGGACGTTATAGTTAGAAATTAGAATTTAAAAAACCTTTGAAATTCACTGAAAAAACCATAGGTTTCAGGGACGTTATAGTTAGAAATTAGCATTTAAAAACCATAGAAATTCACTGAAAAAACCATAGGTTTCAGGGACGTTATAGTTAGTTGGACATTTCACTCGTACAAAACCTGAGAAATTGGTCTGTTATAGTTAGTTGAGCTAACTATAACTCGCGCCCCCGCAATGCACTGCTGATGATGTCACATATTACATAATTCATGACATGGTAAGTGACATCACTGATGACATCACTGATGACATCTCAAATGACATCACTGATGACATCACTGATGACATCATCCACGTGATAATCTGATGCACCTCCTCACACCCTAATAAACCCTTTGATACACCCACTCTAAAATACAGACTACCATTTTTGAAACCATAGACACACCAATACCAGTTACTACAAACCCACTCACTGATTCCTAGGTCTACACACACGTCCAGTTATTCACCCATACAGTCAATCATACATGCAGTCACTTATCAATACAGCACTATCATTTGCACTCATACACCTATACAGACACTCACACATCGCCATTCATCCATACAGTTACTCACACACCTAGTCAATCATGCAATGAATCATTCACACTCCCATTTACTCACCTAAACAGTTATACACACACCACCTCACTTATTCATACAGATACTAACACATACTTACTCTCTTTTACAATCACTGATACAAGCACACACTCATCCATACAGCCACTCTCACAATCACTCACTCTCACATATAGTCATTTATATACTCCAACACTCACATATACTGCCTTTCACATATGTAGTTATTCACACATGTACCACTGAGACATACATTCACTCACCAACACACCCATACACACACTCACCCACCCGTACAGCCCCTCACAGTCACACTCTTGAACCCATACACCCAGTGAATCACCCACTCACACATCCATGCAGTGAGTCACACACACCCACCCACCCACACAGACACTCAGGCACCCATACAGATACTCAGACAAGCAATCAATAACCCATATACACACTCATGTAGCTACTCACCAACCCATGCAACCGCTTACACACCAACAGACAGACTGATACAGATATTCACACAGTTTAGTCACAAACCCATGCATTCAGTAAGACACGTGTAATCACTCACTTATACAGTCAGTCACACACCTACTAAATAATCCATTCAGACACTCATACACCCACTCATTCTTCTATACACCTTGGCGTATATTTATATAAAACATATTTAAACTTTACAGAAACACACAGTCACTGGATGATGTCATCAGTGATGTCATCAGTGATGTCATTTGAGATGTCATCAGTGATGTCATCAGTGATGTCACTGACCATGTCACGAATTATGTAATATGTGACGTCATCAGCAGTGCATTGCGGGGGCGTGAGTTATAGTTAGCTCAACTAACTATAACGGCCAAATTTCTCAGGTTTTGTACGAGTGAAATGTCCAACTAACTATAACGTCCCTGAAACCTTTGGTTTTTTCAGTGAATTTCTATGGTTTTTTAAATGCTAATTTCTAACTATAACGTCCCTGAAACCTATGGTTTTTTCAGTGAGTATATAGGTGAGGTGAGCAAATTTAGAGTGTCGCTGGTGTTGAGAGTGCTCTTACTGGAGCTGCTTTCCACCTAAACTTGAGAACTACCCAGAGTTCTCTGCTTCTGTTTTTGCATAATTTATTAGTCACTCTATGCCTGAAAGGGTTTTGTTTTGACTTTTACTGGGTGCTCCCTTGTGTCTGGACAAAGCTATACCTCTCTGGAGAGCTCTAACGAGAGCGAAACACGTGTCAGGGGTTGCTTTTGTTCATTTCAGGTTGGCTTTGATGGTGTTTTGCCAATCCAAGGCTGTGGTACTGTGCCTGGAGTGGTAAAAGGCTTTGGCTATTTTACAGCTCGGCAGGGATAGCACTGTCCTAATCCTCTGCTTAAAGACTTTGCTGCAAAAATGGCAAAAGACTTTGTCCCTTTCTATCTCGGCGTGGATAGCACTGTGCTAATCCTATGCTTAAAAACTTTGATAGAAAAGCAGACATTTGAGGTGAGCAAATTTAGAGTGTCGCTGGTGTTGAGAGTGCTCTTACTGGAGCTGCTTTCCATTGAAACTTGAGAACTACCCAGAGTTCTCTGCTTCTGTTTTTGCATAATTTATTTGTCACTCTATGCCTGAAAGGGTTTTGTTTTGACTTATACTGGGTGATCCCTTGTGTCTGGACAAAGCTATACCTCTCTGGAGAGCTCTAACGAGAGCAAAACACGTGTCAGGGGTTGATTTTGTTCATTTCAGGTTGGCTTGGATGGTATTTTGCCAATCCAAGGCTGTGGTACTGTGCCTGGAGTGGTAAAAGGCTTTGGCTATTTTACAGCTCGGCAGGGATAGCACTGTGCTAATCCTATGCTTAAAGACTTTGCTGCAAAAATGGTAAAAGACTTTGTCCCTTTCTATCTCGGCGTGGATAGCACTGTGCTAATCCTATGTTTAAAAACTTTGATAGAAAAGCAGACATTTGAGGTGAGCAAATTTAGAGTGTCGCTGGTGTTGAGAGTGCTCTTACTGGAGCTGCTTTCCACCTAAACCTGAGAACTACCCCGAGTTCTCTGCTTCTGTTTTTGCATATATATATATATATATATATATATATATATATATATATATATATATATATATATATATATATTCACTGAAAAACCATAGGTTTTAGGGACAGTTTTAGTTACTTGGACATTGCACTCGTACAAAACCCGTGAAATTCCCCCGTTATAGTTAGTTCAGCTAACTATAACTCGCGCCCCGCAATGCACTGCTGATGACGTCACATATTACATCACTCATGACATGGTCAGTGACATCACTGATGACATCACTGATGACATCTCAAATGACATCACTGATGACATCATCCAGTGACTGTGTGTTTCTGTAAAGTTTAAATATTTTTAATATATATAGGAAAAGACGTATTGAAGAATGAGTGGGTGTGTAAGTGTCTGTATGGATGATTTAGTAGGTGCGTGACTGACTCTATAAGTGAGTGATTTAACGTATCTTACTGAATGCATGGGTTAGTGACTAAACTGGGTGAATGTCTGTATCCGTCTGTCTGTTGCTGTGTAAGTGGCTGTATGTGTTTGTGAATAGCTAAATGAGTGTCTATATGAGTTATTGAATGCTTGTCTGAGTATCTGTATGGGTGCCTGAGTGTTTGTGTGGGAGGGTGTGTGCAACTCTGTGCATAGATGTGTGAGTGGGTGATTCACTGGGTGGATGGTTTCAAGAGTGCATCTGTGATAGACTGTATGGGTGGGTAAGTGTGTGTAAGAGTGTGTTAGTGAGTGAATGTATGTCCCAGTGGTACATGTGTGAGTAACTACATATGTGAAAGGCAGTATATATGTGTGTTGGAGTATATAAATAGCTATAAGCAAGAGTGAGTGATTGTGATAGTGGCTGTATGGATGAGTGTGTGCTTGTATCTGTGATTGTATAAGAGCGTAACAATGTGCTACTATTTGTATGAGTAAGTGAGCTGGTGTGTGTATAACTGTATAGGTGAGTAAATGGCAGTGTGTTTAATTATTTGCATGACTGACTAGGTGTGTGAGTATCTCTATGGATGAGTGGCGTTGTTTGAGTGTCTATATAGGAGTAAGAGTGCATATGATAGTCCTGTACTGAGTGACCGTAAGTATGAGTGACTGTACAGGTGAGTGAGTGGATGTGTGTGTGTAGACCTAAGAATCAGTGAGTGGGTATGTAGTTATTGGTGTTGGAGTGTCTATGGTTTTGCGAATGGCAGTCTGTAATTTAGAGTGGGTGTATCAAAGGTTATATTAGGGTGTGAGGAGGTGCATCAGATTATCACGTGGATGATGTCATCAGTGATGTAATTTGAGATGTCATCAGTGATGTCATCAGTGATGTCACTGACCATGTCATGAGTGATGTAATATGTGACGTCATCAGCAGTGCATTGCGGGGCGCGAGTTATAGTTAGCTGAACTAACTATAACGGGGAATTTCACGGGTTTTGTACGAGTGCAATGTCCAAGTAACTAAAACTGTCCCTAAAACCTATGGTTTTTTCAGTGAATTTCAAAGGTTTTTTAAATACTAATTTGTAACTATAACGTGTCTGAAACCTATGGTTTTTTCAGTGAATTTCAAAGGTTTTTTAAATGCTAATTTGTAACTATAACGTGTCTGAAACCTATGGTTTTTTCAGTGAATTTCAAAGGTTTTTTAAATGCTAATTTCTAACTATAACGTGCCTGAAACCTACGGTTTTTTCAGTGAATTTCAAAGGTTTTGTAAATGACAATTTTTAAATGTATTAATAGTTATATTAATTTTTTTCATACTGATTTACTACATTTTTAGAAACATTTTTTTTTACATATTTTATTTTTTAAATTACATTGTAATTACATTATACATTACATTACAAAAATACTTTCTCAGAATGAATTTCTTTAGTTTAAATACTTTGCAGATAGGCAATAGACTTTTAAGTACAGTAGTTACAGTTGTTGCAATGGGCAACACATTTTCAAACACAATGCAACATTCAGCTCAATG
Organism: Calotriton arnoldi; assembly: GCA_963921515.1. Lineage (NCBI taxonomy): Eukaryota > Metazoa > Chordata > Amphibia > Caudata > Salamandridae > Calotriton > Calotriton arnoldi. The sequence continues at coordinate 79,598 of CAWUFW010007616.1, forward strand.
TGAATTTCTAGTTAAATGCAATTAGTTACTTTATGGATTACTTTTGTAACCACAGGACTGGATCCTAGATTCAGTCCTGGTACATCTCCTGTAAACAGTTGAGTAAAAGCGTTTTGGTTACAGTCGTGATTTTTAAGGAATATTATTGTATTTTAAAAGTTGACACTTAGAAACTTTTTCTCATAGAATCACCAATGTTATCCTATGGAAGGAAATTCACTTAGCAGGTAAAAACTGTTATCGTTACTTTTTCTTACTCAGTGTTGGATCCTGGATCCAGCACTGGTGCATCTCCTGTAAACAGTTGAAAAAATGCGTTTAAGTCATACAGGCGATTTTTAAGGAATATTTGTAGTTTGTGAAAATCAACACTTTGAAACTTTTTGCTGAAAACCAGTCAATCTTAGCCTATGAAGGAAATTCAAGTTACCGGTAAGTACGGTTAAAATTACTTTTGAGGATCAGTATTGGGCTGAAAGATGCAGCACTGAGGTCTCTCCTGATAACAGGTGAGTAAATCGGAATTCGTATTTCGGCTGATTTTAGAGGAATATTTTAAAGTTCCAAAACTCCACACTTAGAAGAATTTCCAAGTGAAACCAGTCAATGTTAGCCTATGGAAGGAAATTCAAGTTACTGGTAAGTACGGTTAAAATTACTTTTCAGTACCAGTACTGGGCTGAAAGATGCAGCACTGAGGTCTCTCCTGATAACAGGTGAGTAAATCAGAATTTGGATTTCGGCTGATTTTAGAGGAATATTTGTATGTTTCAAAAATCAACACTTAGAAACTTTTTCAGCAAAAAGCAGGCAATGATATCCTATGGAAGGAAATTCAAGTTACTGGTAAGTACGGTTAAAATTACTTTTCAGGATTAGTACTGGGCTGAAAGATGCAGCACTGAGGTCTCTCCTGATAACAGGTGAGTAAATCGGAATTCGTATTTCGGCAGATTTTAGAGGAATATTTGCACAATGGTGAAGGGAGGGGCGGGGCCTGAGGTGACATCTGTGCAAACGCGCCCTGTGGCGCGTTTTAAGTTGGGGATTAAGTCCCTTGAATCATGAGGGTCCCTAGGGGCCAACTAGCCCACCAGGAACCTCCAGTATGCGCCAGGGGCTGCGTTGCAGAGACGTGTAGAGAGGCCAGACCCCTTTTACACCTCTCTGCAACGCAGCTCTGTGGCGCTTTCTGGATGTACCTGTTGGGCTAGTTAGCCCCAGGGACCCTCAGGATTGAAGGGATTTAATTCCCATCTTAAAACGCGCCATGGGGCCTGTTTGCACACATGTCACCTCAGGCCCCGCCCTCTCACCACTGTGCAAACGCGCCCGTGGCGCGTTTTAAGTCGGGGATTAACTCCCTTGAATCCTGAGGGTCCCTGGGGTGCAACTAGCCCACCAGCTACCTCCATTAAGCGCCACAGAGCTGCGTTGCAGAGAGGTTTAAAAGGGGCGTGGCCTCTGTACACCTCTCAGCAAGGCAGCCCCTGGCGCATACTGGAGGTTCCTGGTGGGCTAGTTGGCCCCAGGGACCCCAGTATTCAAGGGGAATTACTTCCCTTCTTAAAACGCGCCAGGGGGCGCGTTTGCAGAGTACTGCAGGGAGGGGCGGGGCCTCCGGCACGATGCCGTTTTTTTGTTTTATGGGAGGGGCTGCGTGGCCCCCTTCCTCGGCCACTTTTGGCCCCGGGGACCCCATCCCCCGGGGCCTGGGCATTTTTTTGTTTTATTAAAAAAAAACGGGAAGGGGCCGCGTGGCCCCCTTCCCTGGGCCTCTATTGGCCCCGGGACCCCATCCCCCGGGCATGCCCTCTTTTTAAATAAAAATATGGGGGGCTGCGTGGCCCCCTCCTCAGGCCATTTAAGGCCCCGGGGACCCCATCCCCCTGGGCCGGCCTTGCCCTTATTTTTTTTTATTTTATTTTTTTATTTGGGGAGGGGGCTGCGTGGCCCCCTCCCGGGCCATTATGGCCCGGGGACCCCATCCCCGGGGCCTGGCCTCTGGTTGGGGACTGTGGGGGTCCCCAAACCCCCACAGTCCCGCCGGCTCCCCGTGTCCTACGGGAGCCGGCATTCCTTTTCCACATGGGGAGCAGCTAACATGCTGCTCCCCGTGTGGAAAAGCAATTGGTTTGCATTTTGAAAGAGAGAGCAGGTTTCCTGCTCTCTCTTTCAAAATGCAAACTAAGTTTGCTATGACAGGACGGGAGCCGCGAGGCTCCCGTCCTGTCATAGCAAGCTACAGTGTCCCGGGGTAGGCACCCCGGGACACTGCAGGAGCCGGCCCTGGGGGTGGCGGTCCCCAGGGCCATCAAGGGCTCCAGGAGGGGGCCGCGCGGCCCCCTCCCTACATTTTGAAAGCCCGGGAGGTGGTGGTCCTCGGGGCTTGGGAGTCCAAACGGACCCCCATTTTCAATGTTCTTAGTGCCCCGGGAGGTGGTGGTCCCGGGCGTGTGGGGGCTGGAGCCCCCACACAGGTTTTAAAAATAAATAAAAAAAGCCCCGGGAGGTGGCGGTCCTCGGGAGCTGCGGGAGGGCTCAGAGCCCTCCCGCACCATTAATGATAAAGCCCCGGAGGGTGGCGGTCCCGGGGCTTGGGGGCCCTTGGAGGCCCCCATACATAAAATAAACCCCTCAGCATGCCCCCGGGACTTGGCCCACCCGGGGGCAATTAACATCGAAGCGCGGGAGACCGCGCTTCGATTTTCGGCAGGATCCGCGCTCCCTGAGCGCATCCTGCCGATTTTTTTTTTAAAATGCTTTTTTGCCCAGGGGGTCCTTGTGGGACCCCTGAGCAGGCCTAGGGGTTAGGTGTTTCTACCCTGCCCCTTTGTGCGTTTTGCACACTTGTTTCGTTTTTTTCTCGGCGGATCCGCGCACCCTAAGCGCATCCCGCCGATTTAAAAAAAAAAATGCTTTTCTGCCCAGGGGTCCTTGTGGGACCCCTGAGCAGACCTAGGGGTCAGGGTATTTCTACCCTGCCCCTTTTGCGCTTTGCGCACTTGTTTCTGTCCCTCGGTTCTACCGAGGGACAAAATGGCTGCCAACACTTCCTGATTTGGAGTGTTGACAGCCAATTAGCATGCAGCTCGTGATCGGGAGGGTACGCGGATCCGACGCGCCCATAGATATATATGTGATTTTAATTGTGAATTTCTCAGGAACTACTGAACGGATTTACACCATTTTAGCAAAAGGCACCAGTCTGAACCAAGGGCTACCTCTTTGCCAAATTTGGGGTAATTCCGTTTAGCAGTTCGGGCTGTAGCTGCGACTAAAGGTTCCTATGGAAAAATGAATGGGGAAAACGCGTTTTGGGACCCCCTTTTTCTCGGCCCCGCTTGATGTATCACCCCGAGACTTTCAGGGTAGGAGCGGACCGGAGCGCCCCAACAAGTTGGAAGCTTTCGCGAAGATTCGTCAACCGGCGCCAACGTTATTGCAAATAGAATGTCGCGGATTTCCTATGGATAATAGGTCCTAACTATAACTATCTACTGGCGACCGCCAGTAGATAATATATATATATATATATATATATATGTAACCAAAAACGCCCAAATGCCAAACAGCGGCATCGAAACGCGTCAGGCCATGGACTTCAAAGGGATGTTAAGCTGCCTGCTTGGTTCAAATGGAGTTTGCACCTCACCTGCAGCTGTGTGCGGCCTCAAGTTTCTGGGCATTTTTGGTTACATATTATGCGGCGGTTCCAGGCCGCAGAGGGATCGCACTGACCGCAACCAACGGGACTAGGGGAGAGGAAGATTCCTCTTTCCGAAGCTGCAGGGTACCTTTAATGAAGCCGGCAGAGTATCATCCAAGGCTCAATGGAGGGCCGAGAATAATCGTCCATAATTAGCTGCAGCGGAGGTAACCCACCAGAGGGCGTTATTTGGCAAAATGAGACCTCATATCCCAGCGTGCATTTGAAAATGAACTTCCACCAGGGGAGGAGCACTGATGGCTCACTAGCCACAGACACGCAGGGGAAATGCAGCAGCCATAAATAACCTCCGCTGACACGGCCTCTGAGGAGATGCAAACAGCGGCATCGAAACGCGTCAGGCCATGGACTTCAAAGGGATGTTAAGCTGCCTGCTTGGTTCAAATGGAGTTTGCAACTCACCTGCAGCTGTGTGCGGCCTCAAGCTTCTGGGCATTTTTGGTTACATATTATGCGGCGGTTCCAGGCCGCAGAGGGATCGCACTGCCCGCAACCAACGGGACTAGGGGAGAGGAAGATTCCTCTTTCCGAAGCTGCAGGGTACCTTTAATGAAGCCGGCAGAGTATCATCCAAGGCTCAATGGAGGGCCGAGAATAATCGTCCATAATTAGCTGCAGCGGAGGTAACCCACCAGAGGGCGTTATTTGGCAAAATGAGACCTCATATCCCAGCGTGCATTTGAAAATGAACTTCCACCAGGGGAGGAGCACTGATGGCTCACTAGCCACAGACACGCAGGGGAAATGCGGCAGCCATAAATAACCTCCGCTGACACGGCCTCTGAGGAGATGCAAACAGCGGCATCGAAACGCGTCAGGCCATGGACTTCAAAGGGATGTTAAGCTGCCTGCTTTGTTCAAATGGAGTTTGCAACTCACCTGCAGCTGTGTGCGGCCTCAATCTTCTGGGCATTTTTGATTACATATATATATATATATATATATATATATATTACCATCAAGACCCATCCATATATACTGACAGGCTCTGACACAGCACAGGACACCAGCATATAAACCACCGAGATTTTTATTCAAGGTTTCAGCCAACATGAACGCGTTTCGGCCGAGGCACTGGCCTTTGTCGCACATGGTTTGGGCGCCATATTGAGCTCACCATATATATTATAGGCAAATCACATGATGCATAAACATGAAAGAAAGAAAGCAAAACTAGAAATGCAGCATTGGTTTAAAATTATAACAGTTTCAACTTTCCGACATCTTTAATGCACACCCAGCTCATTTTTAGATACCATATTGCCTATTACCTAGCAGGTGCACTGTTAATCGTGCCTGCACGATTTTGTAGTTTTAACACAGTGAAGACCAGCCGGTTAAATACCAACGACCAGTGTCGGGTCCTCACTGAAAACTCAAACTTGTGCCAAACACCCCACAGAACACGTAGCCGGTGTGGAGATTTAAAAAGCCTGGGTCACGTTGTTTGCATATTATGCTCAAAATGTGAATACATTATGCCCTTGATGAAATTAAGATACTCAAAGAATGGAAAGAAAATAACTATTAAAATGGTTTCACTCATAATCATATGCCAGACACTGTTGTTTCGTAACATGAAAAATGAGTAAAGGAGAGTTCTTTTTTCTCTTTTCTCTTCCAGGTGACGCTTGAACAAAAAATGTTCATGTCAGTCATTGATTTTACATTACACCTTAGGAAAGTCCCAAGTCTCACTTGGTGGTACCGCGGAGTAGGTAATAAAAATAGTAGCTGGACCACAAACAATATCAAATGCCACAATGTTTATAATCCTCCAGGATAAAAATCCTCCGTAACCAGTAGCGGCCCGTGGTGGGAGTGCTGCCGGGCGGTGATGTGGGGCGGGGGAGGGGCAGGGTGTGGGGTAGTAAACTACGGAATACGGCCGAATAGAGGTAAGTAAACATATAAATAAATAAAACGAATTTCGTTGCGCGCGCTGCATCGCCAAATGCGATGCAGCGCGCGTAACGGAATTCATTTTATTTATTTATATGTTTACTTACCTCTATTCGGCCGTATTCCGTAGTTTACTACCCCCCACCCTGTCCCTCCCCCGCCCCACGTCACCGCCCGGCAGCACTCCCACCACGGGCCGCTACTGTCCGTAACCCTTTGTTTTCCTGCAACCTTGCAATGTGAAGTGTGCACTCGGTATTGAAATAAGATCTGTTTAAACTCCGTGTAACCGAGCTAGGAAGATCCCAAATAGAATTCAAGCCGCACTTGGTAAACTCAACTCTTATTCTCGACACAGAGTCTGACCTTAGATAAGATCTCACATCCTTCCGTACTTGGGTATAAACAGCTGCTGAAACTGCATAAATAGTTCTTGGTGGTGCTGGCATAACTGTCTTCGCAGCTGAATGCTGCAAGCCCTCCTCCCAATAGCTCCAATTACCTCCGCATTGTAACCGGCAGGTTCAAATGCCTTCCGACGTCTCGTCTATATATAAATTATGTTGCAAATTAAGTCAAATTAAGAAGTAGGGACACTTCTTCAAATTTGTAGTGTATGCATGTACAATGACACGTAACTGATATTCACCCAACAAGTGCAGAAGTATGAGCAATATAAACTCACTAAAATCATAAGGGAATATGCAGAGCAAAAGGTGTGATTGTACAAAACAGACCTGCAACCTCTCTACTCCATCCAGGCTCTGGAGAATGGATATCTTGAGAGAGAATGGTTTTTGTGTGGCATCCTTTGGCTCTGTTGACTGTCTGCTCAGAGGGTTTAATATGTAGGATGTATAGGGTGCAACATGTGTTTGAATGCCCATTTGGTGCTGCTGGTGCACATTGGAATTACATTAAGGGCCTGAGAACCTTCTGCAATATAGTGTGGGTGCACATTGTGAAGTGCTCTATCAGTTGAATGGTGAAATGATCCCTACTCAAATGAAGGAACACCTTAGCCCCTACACTCGGGTCATATTACAGACACAGGTGCCTAGACAAACTGGCTGCTAACAGGTGCACTGGAGTGCAAATGGAGTGGTGCACAAACAGTACTTCCTACTGAGGCACCCCCTGGGACCCAGCCGAAGAGGCTCTGCAGGCGAGTGCAGAGACACACAACTCCATTTTCCGGAGGGATCTCAGCTGCCTTTTGAAAATGATGCACATTCTGCTGCCAGTCAAAGAAAAGTCACATTTCATATGAAGTAGAGGTGTGAAAAGAGAATGCAATTTCAAAGTGAGGGAACTCTCCTGACAGCAATTGGTTTCAAAGTGCAATGATGACAAAAATGCTTGAATTAATGTCAAACATTGGTACTTAATATGAGTCGTATTCTAGTCTAAATTTATTTGATCTCTGTGCCACTACTGACAGGGTCAAAACAAATGTAAATTAACCTTTGTCCTTGACAAGAAATGATAACACCATCCAGTTGACACCCAAGACACAAAGCAAAGCAGGTATTTGAAATGTTCAAATTGAATGGAACACAGGGCCTGATTATGAGTTCGGCGGTCCCTCTTCGCCGTCGCTTGGCATCGGATTTAAAACCAATGACTAGGCCTTATTAGGATGCTGTTGGTTTTAAGAATGAAAGACCGCCAGAGCACCGCCGACACCAACAGCCATTCACGGACCGCCTCGATAGCAGTCGGACGAAAAGCAGCTTTCATAGCTGTCATAGGGCGGTACAGAGAAGTTTCACTGCCGTCCAAATTAATATTTGGCTTTCCGACAAGCTGACCGTGGCAGTGGGACCGCCTGCTTTGAGTCAGCAGAAACGAAGGAATTGGTGTGTATCCTCACCCATTTCCTTTTCTTCCCTTCAGTCACCCATGTGGATCCCTTCCTCCAGGTCCCCACTTCACAGCAGCATCTTGACCTCGAAGAAAATGACCCTTTTGGTGCTAAAATCCTGGTAAGTCTGGTTTGCAGTATTTACCTATTGACTGGACTTGGCACATATGGTCCAGACTCCAGCAATGGGAATGTACTGGCAGTAGGTATTTTTTCCATGTGTCATGCATATGTGTACACTGCAGTGAAAAATATACACACCAGCATCGACATATATGAAAAAGTATACACCACCATCAGATAGACTACTGCGGGGCCAGCGGGAGCATCGTAATATGGCAGGCAGAAACGCCACCACGGTGGTACAGGAGTGGGACCGCCGAACTCGTAAACAGGTCCATAGTTTGGAACATATGCCTTTTCCCTATAAAGCAATCAGTGATCACATCATACATGAATGTTACTTAAGAAGTTGGCAGACCTTATGTCCAGATACAGAGCATTGCAATTTTAAACTTCAAGCTGTGATATTTAAAAACAATGATTTTCATGTTATAGGAATGAATAAACCAAAGATATATTTGCTCATAAAATAAAACCGCTTAGCTACGGGATACCAAATCATGGCTGTATGTCCCATTATTTTAAATGTTGTGCAGTAAGAAAAACAATATGTATTTTTTTCTGTCTCCAGCGGATTAGACTGTGAATATTCATGTGCTGCCAATGGATCATTGGTTTTGCACACTTTCATATATCATCAGAAATGATGTTCCTAAACTCCTGAAAACACTGACGAATGATCAGCAAACTTCATTGCTCACGAGCTACATTATCCATGAATTTACAATGTTGGGATAGTAATATTCTGAAAATAATTCTTCATATTTAGCTCTGATTAGCCATAAAAACCTTGAATTGTGTATCATGTCTGGATCATAATTGCTCTACATAATCACATTAAACTAAACTTTTAGAAATATGTGCACGAAAAAAACTTGCCTCCATGATAGCACAATAGTCTTGATGTCCTTGTAGCGGTGAACATTAGCACTGTCATCCGAACTTGATACATTTTCCTATATCTATATTTGCCAACAATAATTAGGAAATCACTTTCAATGAGTACATGGTAGGTCGCTTTATCTTCTTGTGAAACTCCTGCTTTATTAAAAATGGGTTTTAAACAAACCATAGCAAATAAGAGTCTTTTGCAAATGATAATGCAGAAATCCAGTACACTACAAAGTGTAGATGTTAGTATAACATATACATACACAATTTTATCCGATATATGACTTGAATTGACATGTTTAAAAAGGTGATAAATGAGAAAAAATAGAGTCATCTTTAAAAATATTTTTTTTACAAATCTAAAGATGGATGAAAGATAAGAAGACATCAGAAGGCACCAGAAAAGAAGACACACTCAAGCAGATTGCAAATACATAAAAAATGGATTAAAAAAAACACTGTAAAGCAGTGGCAAACAACAGCAGTATGGTGATCTCTGAAAAAAGGTACTATCTATTAACAAGAAATACATCATTTGTGTAACATCCTGCAAAATACTGCAAATAATATAAAAATAATAACACTAAAAAATCCTATAAGGATGATGCTTATCACAGTTGTTCAGAAAGCACAATATGCCACCCTGTACATATCAAGATCCAATTTATAAATCATTAATGGTAAATATTAGGGCTAGGAGCAATTTAATTACGCCAGAATAATTGGAATAATTTCAGTAATTTTGCATTACTTTTGTGATGCATAATTACTGAAATTATGCGATTACTCCCCTTGAGTAATTAAGAGTAATTTGGGGCAAAAATCCTACCTCAGGAACACTGGAACAACAAATTTAGAGAGCTGGCTGCTGCTGTTCATGTCCTGTTGCATTTAGAGCTATTTTATTAGCACTAAATGCATTCTCTGGCACATTTCAGACACAAGGATGCATTTTGCCCTAAGAAAATAGCGCTAAATGCTGGATTCTGCTTGAGTATTTGTGCGTAATTTTGTGGAAATATGTGTAATTATGCTAGAGGCAATTATACGAGTAACACATGCACCTAGTACATATACAGCCCATTACTGGAGGCCTTAAGTTCAGTGCTGGAGGAGGAGTCCTGCTTTAACTAAGGTACTAAGGTAGCCATTTATAATGTCACTGATGCACTGAATGTTTTCATGATCCTCCTGGTGATAATCTTCAGCCAACACCAGTCTGCAAGTTTCATAACACCAGGTTAATCACAACTTTGAACAAATCAAGGGGCATATTCTCAAGGACTTATCGCCGAGTTAGCGGCACTTTATCGCAGCCAAAGTGGCGATAAAATCATCACACCATTCACAAGCTGGTGTTAACAGCCCAGAACACCATTTTACCCGCGATAGCATCCGCAAAAAACATCGCCACAGATGACCCCCGCAACTATCGCTAATGAGATGCAGAGTAGGCGTACCCGTGCAAAAAGCTGTGAAAACACCACTCTGCAACATTCTCAACGACCAGCCAGATCGGCGATAAGACCACAAAACAGGCGATAAGGCCCGTTAGCAGCAGGAAACTAACACCTGCTCTGACCTGGTGCAAAGTCGGACCACAGCCTGCACCACAAAATGGAGCCCAGCCCAGCGCCATACCTGAAGGGCAACAGATGCCATGGAGCCACTGATCATGCAGCTCGGAGCCCCAACAGGGCCACAACACCCACCGCCACCACCCCCAGGACCCCCCCGGCCAAAGACATGCCACATCAACTATAAGGAACATGTACCAAATAATCCGCCAGATGTCGGACAATCACATTTGGTGGCATGCATGTGTTGTCACAAAAATGAGCATCACACATCCACCTTCGACCTAACAAATGAAAATGTATTCAAAGAAACACAGAACAGAAATAAAGACACATGGCGGCTCCCCTCGGGACAATCCGTAGGTCACAGCCTGCAAGACAAACATCATGATGAGAAGGTGTGTCTTGCGCACATCAAAGGACAGAGAGAGAGCGAAGGAGAGAGAGAGAGAAAGAGAGGGAGCGAGAGAAAGATGGAGAGAGAGGGGGAGCGAGAGAAAGACGGACAGAGAGAGGGAGCGAGAGAAAGACGGACAGAGAGGGGGAGTGAGAGAAAGACGGACAGAGAGGGGGAGTGAGACACAGATAACAGAAGAGATGGACAGGGAGAGAGAGTGCCCACAATGCGCACCCAGGCCACACTTCCCACCTGCTGCCACAGGTGTGTCTCCAACCACGTGCCTGTATGTAGTGCAGTTCACCAGGTCACACATCTGAAACAGATCCGTCATCTGAAACAGAGTCCAGAGACATGAATGGCAAAGTACACACACTTGCACAAGACATCATCGCCTGTCTGCCCCTGCGCACCCAGGCAGATGTACCCCAGCCCCTCCCGCCGCCCAGCGGTGCATGCCCGCCCCAGCGCACCCAGGCATCACTGATCACCTTCCGCCCTTGGCGTGTAGTAATGAGGGCCCACCACGTGCCGCTGCATGCCACATGCCCGGGCTCGCAGACATGGCACCCTCCACATCATGCAGCCCCGCTCCGCAGGCCACCAGGTCTCACATATGATTCTGGGTCTTGATTTTGCCATGGCAGAGGACATACCAGTGCACCGGGCATCATCGCAGGCTGCACACCCGCTCAGCATTTAAGGTGCCCCAACCTCAGTGCACCCAAAGTCACCGTCCCGTGGCGGTGTGCCTGTGCTGGCCGCAATGTATCCAGTGCCACCAAGTCTGTGTCCCAAAGTCATGGTCCCTGTATGATTGGGTATCGTGTTGCGGACGCCAACATGTCACCTCCGGTCCTGGGGAATGTGATGTTGCAGGGCCCGAGGCCCTCATGCCTACATTAACACCACACGGACGCACCCAGACAGAGAGTGGAAATGGCGTCGAGCACGTGCGCCCGTCCCTTTTCATTGGCATGGTCACATGTCCTGTGACGCGTGTGCTGGATGGGTGTGGTGTTGGTGTAAACCAGCCGTGAGGGAGTGGCTGTGGCATGCTGACAACTAGGACTGTGAGCAGCAGATCACCACAGGAAAGACAGGGGACATGTAGCGTTGCCGTCCCCCCCTGTGAGCGTAAGCGGAGTGGGCTGGCCTGGCGTATGCCAGTCCAGCGTAAGGGTGTGAACAATGACCCCGGGGCCCTGGTCGTGGTTTCGTACTGGGCTGGACAAGGAAGTAATGGATGTAAGAGGAGTCCAGTGAGCCCACATTCATCCATACTTCCACACTTAAAAGACCATAGACATGACACATCTGTGTGTATATGAATGTTTAATGCACATTCAGTGGAGTGTTGCATCTGGAGCAGTACAGGACCATGCAAAGCCCACATGACGATGTTGTCCCATGGAGGTCCAGCCAGGGTCCTCCAGGGAATGACAAGTCCAAAGGAAGAGGACGAGTACAGTCTGCAGTCTGATTGCTGTGTCAATGGCGATCAAACATCATATGGCAGTCCATGTCGAGGTCCAAGGTGAGTGTCGCAGAGTGCATCTGGGGGACATTGGAAGGTGATGATGCAGAGGGCAGTACCAAGCTGAAGCCGGACCTATGGATGAGATGCATGCTGCTGCGTCCTCCTTACCACGAGGGCAGTATCATCCGCATCTTCGTTCTCTGCTGTTTCATGTGCCTCACGTGTGGGTGGTGGTGTTCTGTCTCCAGCACTGTGTGGCAGTGACACATATGTGGCCGGAGGTGGAAGGTCTGCCGCACTGTGTGGCACTGACCCTTCAGGGGGCGGAGATGTGGATGGAGTGGTGGCAGCAGCATGCATCCGCACCAGGCCTTGTGGCAGCAATGCCATGAGGAGGGTCCTGAGGTCATTGAGGAACCCAGCTACCTCTCGCTGGTGTGCAGCCGTGGCAGTCGCTCGTTCCGCATTCGCCCACTCCATGGTCTCCATTAACCTCCGCATGTTTCCCAACTCCCGTGTGACATCGCTAGAGCTACTCGGACTGGACAGTTGTACTGTTCTCTGAGTCAGGGCTCCAGCGATGTCAGCCATGGTCCATTGGAGAGCATGGAGCAGACTGTGGGTGTCTGTTAGGGACCGTGAGTGGTCCCTGATGGGACTTAGACACCCACGTATGGCATCTAGTTTGTCTGCCATGCGGTCGAAGCCCACCCGCACCTGTTCAGCCAGATTCTCCTGGCACCCCAAAACACGGCATTGGAAGGCCATGTGTTCTCCGTGGGGGTCCTGGGAGGCAGCAGTGGTGGTGGGTGCTGCCTCCTGTGTGGTCTGTGTAGGGGGTGGGGTCTCCTCGTAGCAGCTGGGCTGCCCAGCTCCTGGAAGTGGGCTGCGGAGGCTCTCCACGAGCAGTTGCAGGGTGTCAGAGTCGAAACTGTGGTCGTCCTCTTCGTCTCCAGAGAAGAGAGGGTCAGACTGCTCTGCAGGAGGTGTTGATTCTCCCTCTGCAATGTGAAGGGGAGATGCAGTTTAACAATGTGTCCACATGTATGTTGTCGCATTGTACATGTTTACATACAGACAGTATGACTGGGTACATTGTGGCTGTATGGGAGGAGCTGCCTATTTGATGGGGGACAGTGGACATTTCGACAACATCACGGATGTGTGTTTGTACTTGTACATTATCAACGCACATATCCCTGCAATGCCAATTGTGATTGGCCAGTGTCTGCACCCAAGCGGCACCAGTAGTGTCCTGTGTTCTGTTGTAGGTGTTTTGCGGATTGTGTCACATCGTTGTCAATGTAGATGTGCTCTGTATGTGATGTGTGTGTTGCATTTTTGGGGAGTCGCCCCTGCAGCTCAGATTTTGCTGCCCCATATCACTTTCATGAGGTGTGCCTCTGACTTCTGTGCTTGTACAGTGTTGACATGTTGCATACTGGGGTACGTTGGTCTCTTGGTGGGAGTTGGTGGTCTGGGGCATGGTGTGTCCGCAGATGTGCTCAAATTAATTGTGCATGTGTGCCATTGTGCCCATCTCCCCGTCCCCCAGGCCCTGGTGGTTACTCACCCTGTTGCTGTTGTGTCGGGCCCTGTTGAGCAGTGTCCGGGCCCCCAACTCCTGCCACCGTCTCCCCACTGATGACTGTGGAGACCATTTCCTCCATGTCGTCCAGCTCCTCCTGTGGCGCTGGGCTCCCACCTCCAGTCTGCATTGCTGCCTTCAGGTTGTTGGCGAGTTTCTGCTTGGTTTTGCGCTTGACATCATTCCAGCGCCTCTTGACCTCGCCTATTGTCCTCTTCAGCACTCCGACTTCATTCACCTTGTCCACGATGGACTGCCATAATGTATTTTTTGTTGCCAATGACACAGCGGAGGTGATGAACAGTTGTTGATGGTGTTCTGTCACCTCCGTTATCAGGATCCTGTTTTCCTGCGGACTGAACTTCGTCTTCCTCTTCTTCTTGTCCTTGCCCTTCCCTGACCCCGAAGTCCCAGGATGGTCCTCTGGGGGGCTTGTGGGGTTCTGGCTCTCCTCCGTACTTGCTCCGGCAATGTCCATTGTGCTTCGCTGTTGTTTGGCATTTGTTTGTCGGGTTTTTTTCTGCTTTTATGGTGATTGTTCCCGCCTGACGCGTGTGGATTGCAGGCCTGTAGCTGGGTTTCACTGATTTTCGTATCGCGATTGGCCTCAACGCAAGCTTTTTTTGCGTTGGCGTTTCGCATTTTTGCGGCGTGGCGTTGATTCTAACGCGGTCAGTTGGTGCGTTATCTGGGGAGTGTCGCATGGGGCCGCCGTGTTGTGAATACTTGGTTAAGCCGGGTCTGGTGGCTCAGTGGACTAATGCGTCTACTGCAGGGGCCTGTGTTCGACCTCATGGTCACAGGTTCATATCCCGGCGGGTCCACTCAGCCTTTCATCCATCTGAGGTCGATAAAATGAGTACCATTGAGTTGGGTAACAACAAAACATCTGTTATTCAGCGCCAAGATACCCGTAGTGGTGAACGTGCGCTTTACAAATACACATGTTATGTTAACAAGGCGTTCATTTCCCGCGATGGATTGCGATATGCAAAGTTGCGTTAAGCTAAATTTGTGGTGGTTATCACACGTTCTTGAGAATATTCCCCCAAATGCACAAATTCTATTTATGAGATTTGTAATTATTTTACAAAAGCAAGGAAGGTATCCAGAATACAGCACATTGATCCTTGAGTCCTGGGCAATCAATTAATCAATCAAAATACTTTATTCGATCTAAAATACACATAGATCATAAAAACACATAATTATATTAACAAGATACCCATTACAAAATTCATAGATAATATTAAAATACAATAAAAAGCCATAAAAACAGTGAATAAAATAGGTTAATAAAATAACTATTTGTGATAGCTACTTATTTGACCTTCTTGCCTTTAGCGATAAACATAAAAAAGATGCTACGCAGTAACAAACATAATGATCATGGAACGTTTGCAAAAAGTATAAATCCTGTCGGCATTGCCCATAATTATATTTACGCATAATGGGGAAAATGAAAGTTTTCCGATATAGTGTATAATATTTACAAAAAAAGAATAAATTAAGGTCATTTGGGTCGATACTCCATCGTATGGGCAGGGAGGCAAAGTTTGCTGCGAATAAATGCCTGAAAGGTAGCCCAACATACAAGGAATAAGATTTAATCTAAACCTTAATAATACAAAACGATGGTGAGTGGTTGTAATAAACGACAGGTAAGAGGCTGATCCCTCAGGGATAATGGGTATATTCAAATAGGTTGAGACCGTTGATTTATTATAATTATATTTGTATCTTTCTGTTTCCATTTTTCTTAAAAAATACTTTTTAATTCGTTTTTTAGAGGTGGTCGCACATGTAGATGGGGTCTCAAAGAGGTATTGTAAGCCTAGAGTGGTAAAAGTATGTTGGACATACGAGATCCATGGGATCTTTTGAACATTATCAAGGGAAAGACATTCTCCATATTGAGTGCCACAGCACAATTGGTGCTAGACGGACCTGATCGGATATATAAGATACTTTCAGCTCACGATGGCAGTTAAAAGAGGAACAGCTACTAGGGAGGGCTACTAACTTTTTCAAAAAAGTATCCTCTATAGATTGAATGACTCAGAATTTGCATCCCCCCATACTCCTGCTCCATATGTTGCAACAGAGGCAGCTTTGGTCCTATATATCTTTTTAATAACATCCAATAGTTTGGAACCCAATTTTTTTATAAAAATGAAAATGGCGTTAATGCTTTTTCCAAAAACAGACTTCTATTAGCGACCATGTGGGTCCAAGAAGAGGTTTTATTGAACAGTGTTCCCAAGTATGAAAAGGTGTCTAATTGTTCAACTTTACGGCCAGCAATATGAAAGGCTGGGATTTTCTTTGCCCGGTGGCCAGCCATTAAAGCAAATGATTTAGCCTTGTTCACATGTAAGTCGAGATTTTGTATAAATTTCACATACTCCGTAATCAGTTTCTGCAGTGCCATGCCAGTCCGTGCTATTAGCACTGCGTCATCCGCATAAAGGAGTATGAGAATACGAGCCTGATTTATCATAGAGACATCTAGGGTAGGATCAAGCAGGGGCGTCTCCACGCCATTTGTATAAATAGAAAATAAAAAGGGAGCGAGGACGCATCCCTGTCTAACCCCTCCTTAAATCTGGAACCACCTAATGCATTCTCCTTTATTTCCATAACGCACGCACGCTGTGAAGAAATAATGGCCTTATCGATACCCACCTCTTCCATGATACGCCATAGTTGAGAGTGGGAAACACAGTCAAAGGCTGCTGATAGGTCCATAGAGGCCATATAGATTGTTCTCCTTTTAGCTAAGGTGTATTTGGAGATGAGCAAGCTTAAATTTAGGCATTGACCCAATGTGCCTTTACCTTTCCTAAAGCCATACTGTGCAGGTATCAAAATATTTCTCTGACTGGCCCATTCTTCTAATCTATTTAATAAGACTCGGCCCATTAATTTGGCTGTGCCATCCAACAAAGAAATAGGTCTATAATTTTTAGGCAGTGATTGATCACCTTTCTTATATATTGGTACTATAATTGTTTTTGACCATGATTCTGGTGGCCCCACTCTAGCTATAGCGTTGAAAACATTGGTTAGAAAGGGTCCCCACAGGTCCGGATTCTCGAAGAAGAAGTCAATTGGTACACCGTCCGGACCAGCGGCCTTATTCCTATTACACTGCTCTAAGGCACGTCTGACCTCAGGTTCATCAAATAATAAAAAAGTGTTGGATGTTGCTAGGGTACCATTTTGTTGAGATTCCAGGCCATCGTATATAAGGCCAAACATTTTATGGAAATGTTCTACCCAGGTGTCTTCATCCACATGGGTCTCAAGAGTAGGATCTGAATTATTTATCAGGAACAGAGAGTTAATTACCGCCCAAAATTCTCTTCAGTTGTTTATAAGTGCAGCCTGGTGAAGGCGGTCCCATGCCTCCTCTTTCAGTACTTTCTGCCTTTTGTTTCTGACCTCTTTATATTGTTGATTAGAAAATCTAACCAGGGTCTGATCCCTAGGGATTGATGTGAGGGCTTCATGAAGATTAGCTAGAGTCTGGGTACAAGCTGAATCAAACCAGCCTGGGGTTGTGGAATTACCAGCGGGAGCATTGTACACGAGGTTAGATTTCACCTCCTTCAAAATTAGCTCAAAAGCTGCCACCACATTTGTTTGAGGTGAGTCCGAATTAAGACAGCCATTACCTCAGAGTATCTACTGGTGACAACCAAAGGGACCACTTTTACTTTATCAATGTTGGCCCATTTGAGTGATATCCCATTTTTTTTCCTATATAAGGCTTTGGAACGCAACTTGTACTCATAACATGTGGTTGTTTACATTTCCTTTTACATGTTAAAGCCACATGATCGCTAAAATATGAGGGGTGTGTTTGTATGTCCCTAAAGATGGCTTTCAGTGGTGTTGATACTACCAGGTAATCGATAGTAGAACCCTGGGAGTTAAATCCACATGTTTTATGTAACAGGCCTGTAGTTAAATCAGCTGGGTTAATAATTTCTAGATTCCTTATAATAAGCAGTCTATTAAGTGCTTGACCATAAACATTATGAATAAAATGAGAGACTACTTCTCCTTCCTCATTAGTTATTCCACACACTGGTTTCATCATGTTGTAGCAGCTATGAACATTAAAATCGCCCAACCACAAAGTATTTAAAGTGTTGTTATAGTCTCTCATATAGGCTTCAATTGCTTTTTCCACTGAGTCCACGACCCTTGGCATCTCTGTCGTAAAGTTGTTATTATAAAAACTAATTAAGAGTATGATATCACTCTCAGGACTTTTCAACAGCAAAAGATTATAATATGGAGAATCATTGCGGGAGGCCAGTACCTGAAACTTTAGGGTGTTTCTTACCAATGTCTAAAGTCATCTTATCCACCCTCTGTCAATCACAGGACTCGAGGCCTTCCAGAAGTGCAAATTGGTTATTAATAGGTATCAGGGGGGTTGCTTGTGGTTCGTAAGGTTGGCATACGGGGGCCAAAGCGAGAGGTGGATTATTCCTAGTTTCCCATTGACTTGCATTTTGAGTTAAAGGTCTATAAAAGAAACCTAACTGTAAAGCATAAATCTGTGAGTCAAGGGAGGGACAACTGGGTAATAAATCCAATAATTTCCGTGCCAGAAGATGGTTCTTAAAATTAACCACTATACAGGAATGTATGACATTACAACGCAAACATTTACAACGCATGCTTTTACAACGCGGTTTTTACATCGCAGCATCCATTGCAACGCATGATTTTACAACACATGCCATCACAACGCATTTTTTGAAACTACACTTACAACGCATTCCATTACAACGCATACCAATAAAACACATAATACTTTTAGGGCAACAGTAGGGTAAGTGTTGGATAGTGTAGGGGCAAAAATTACTATTCCCACTACAGTGAGTGCAACAGTAGGGTAAGTGTTGGATAGTGTAGGGGTAAAAAATACTATTCCCACTCCAGTGAGTGCAACAGTAGGGTAAGTGTTGGGTAGTGTAGGGGTAAAAATTACTATTTCCATGTACCCCAAAACCCATACCCACCCTAAAACCTGGCATGCAGCGAGCGCAACGAAATTCGTTTTATTTATTTATATGTCTACTTACCTCTATACAGCCATATTCCGTACTTTACTACCCCCCACCCTGCCCCTCCCCCACCCCACATCACCGCCCGGCAGCACTCCCACCACGGGCCGCTACTGGGCTCTCCCTGCTCTCCCACAGCAGATCCTGGGTATATTAAGGTGTCAGTTGTAAAACATAACTGTTCCAACTATATTTAAGAAGTTCCAAGAAAAACCTGCATGCAATGTAAAGCTTTTCCCATATAAACGAAACACACAAGGGAATAATAAATATGTTAGGCAACCCACCTTCTTTTTATTAAAACAAAGAAGATGTGGTGACTTGATGTTAACCTGAGAATCCTTCATCAATTTCAAGTTTTATGTGCAAGGGAAAAATATAACTAGGAAACCCCAGCTACTATGGAAGTGTACATCGGAGGATCCAAGAGGTAATATATGTCAGAGGAGAGTTTTAAGTGGTTGTGTTGATTTCGGAAATGATTTCACATAAAAACAAAGTAGACCAATGTAGTGTATGCATGATTAAGAATGTGAACCCCAAAAATGTATATAGTATGTGGCTAAGGAGTCCTGTTATAAAATGTTAAAGTTCAACAACAGTACATTTAGCAACCCTTACTGAAGCTAAAAGCGTCATAAAGTTTAGTGGAGCAATCCACAGAAAACGGTATAGTAATTGTAGTAGCAGATGGTCCAAAGCTAGATACCTTGCCCCTAAACCTTCTGGAGTTTATGTTCCAATTTATTTGCCTAAATATTTTCATTACCCCTATTTATAGGAATACTATTAGCAATGTCACACTGGTATAGAAAAAATATATTTTCATTTCAATTTTTAAGATTTTTGGGAGGAAACTATTTTATAAAGTTTCACTCTAATGTAAAATGTAAAACATTAAAATGCAGCACTTAATTTCAGAAATTTAAAAAGATGTCTTACAAATAAAAAGCCTCACAAAACCTTTAATTCTAGAATTATATGTTTTTGTACATCATTTCATCTTAAATTGCTCATCAAAAAATCTTCTTCATTTCCACATTTTGAAGTAGAAGCATTTTTACAGGTATATCATTGGGCTTGTTTGATTTATTAAATCACATTTTCTCAACTCTCATTGTCTTCCTGGAATACTCTTTAAGGAATCATAAAAATAAAGCAGTAGTGTCATTCTCCCACCCATAGGTTCAACAGGAAGGTCACATTTATTGTGCATCTTCATTTCTAAAATAAAAGTAGGCTCAGCATCTCTAACCATTTGGATAGAGTGGATACATCTTGCTACCCGTGGTATATGCTTTGTGATGCCCATTTAGCAAATGAATCAAGATTGAAAAGTGTAAAAATGTAAATAAAACTAATTTACTTAGGTGGCAGTGCTGAAAAATATATGCCCAGATTTAAAAAATGAGTTTTTATTTGCTCCAGTTCTAAAGGTCCACCATCATTCCTTTTTAAAGCTTTTCTACTTCAGTGTAGTTTGCCTGGAAGTGGTCAATAAACCTCAAACTTAATTTCTTGCAAATCTTTTGCCTATATCTCGACTTTGTGTTGGACAGTGTGAAGCATTTATCTTCAAGTATTTTAGAATTAAAAATGATCCCCTGAAATATGTAAGTTCAACTAATTTGATGCCTGCACATATAGCTAAGTTTCTAATTGCAAATACATTTAAAATTCCGCAGTACTACCTGCTGCCCTAATAGAGGTTTTTTAGTATGTAGTTTTTTAGTAGTTTTTTGTAGTTTTTTAGTATGCCAATTTTTGATGCATGTATACAGTGCTTGAGTTACTGGGATCATTAAATAATGTTTTGTTTGTCATCATTCTGATTTTCCTATTCATCCATGTAATCATTAATTTAATTAATTATTTTCTTGTTTTAACTGGTCGATCACAATGTTAATTCATGGAACTAAAATGTCTTTAGTTATTGTTTTAGCTTTCAGGAAATAAATGTGTTTAACTATAAGAAATACTAGTAATATATATAGCCCTGATTTCTGACTGTGGCAAACACTAAATTATATCACTCTGTTATATTCAATTTGCCCAACAGTTATGTTTCCAAGACAATATATGCATTTTCATTAATGCCTTACTTATAAATAAATGTAACATAACAATAAACATATGTAATTTCATACATATTTTAATACTTCCCGAAATCGTTATATTATGTTTCTTGTTATAGTGACACAATTAGCCACAAGTAGCCCATTTCTTCCAAATAAATATACAGTAAATAAACAATTAAGTAAAATATGTTTTCCATAAAAAAACATAGATTAATGGGATTCATCTTTGGTACTGAAAAGAACAAACCATATTAATGTACTTCTCTGTTAGGCTGCACACTATTGCAAACTATAAGAAAACATCTAGCCTAAAAAATCTGTTATTTTGAGAAGTTAACTTCAGATTATTCTTGTTCTAATAGACAAACACAGCTTTGTATTGTCACATCAAGTTTTGAAGGATTTGTTCTGTATACAAATATGTTCAGCAAAAAAGATTTGTAAACATTGAAAATGCCTTTTAATTAGTGATACGTACCAAAAAGTTATAAACAATGTCCTTAACATTTTACTGTGAAAGAAGCAGCTGTTGTGCAAGGTCTCAGAGCAGCTATTTCCAGTTTTCTGAAAATTCCTACTGCAGACTCACACTATGCTGAGGACTTCTACCCAGAAAGTGCTTTAGGTTAAGACTCTATGCAAAGATAAAAATCATCTATCCAATAGGCAGTGTATTCAAAGTATCAACAAAATACATTTTCTATCTTACAGTTTTTTTATTTAGGGCACCTCATGCTAACTATTGTTTCAACATGTTCAAACCAACATTTTGACTTCCTTCTCAGAAATCCATCTTTGTATTGATCAGCCACAAATGGCAAATTGAACTGAAATGCCTTTCTTCAACATGAATATTTTGTAAATGTCATTTATTCAGCATACATTCTACTTCATTTGAAACATTGCACATATCTGAGTTTTGGTGGAAGTAGATAGTCAAATAGGAAATTCATTTAGCTGTCAAAACTGGAAGATTAGGATAATACATGCGGTTTGATTTGCTATGTGCTAAAACTTTAAACTACTTGAAGGTTTTCTGTTTCAATTTTCACAATTCATTTGTACGATTAGCTCCCTACTCTCATACCCATTTGAATAGTATGATATAGCATGCATTAGAACCTACTCTGATAATCAGTTTTTATTATTCTTTATACATATTTCAATTTCATATTCTGCAGGTACATTGGATAGACTGAGAAAATCCTCCAGTGCAGTGATATCATGTTCATTGAAATTCATTCTCTTTGGGCTATCTAAATAGATCAATATTTTCACTTGATAAGGAAATATTCACCTCATATGAGGATCTTAATTTACCTTGAATGCTATTCATACATATTTGTGTTTTTACAGGCCTGTTCACTGCATGCTCCGATTGTGCTGACAATGTGGTTACACCTAGCTCAAATGCAAAATTCCACAGCAGTAAAACTTCTGGGTAGTTCTCAGAACTATGTTTTCCTCTTTTCTCATAAATCAGGTGTTCTTACCTTTGTAGAACATTCTTCTATTTCAGCTAGTAATGACAGACTAACACAAAGCAATCGCAAGATAATATAGTAGAATACCAATCACACTGATGCAGATCAAATTATGCCTATTGTTTATGGTCAGGTTTGCTTGTAATCATTAGCAACATGAAGTGAGTGTTCCTGAATCAAAAGTTTCATTCCCATAACATGCGCTTTGCTTCAGTAGTTATATCACTTCATTAAGGGCTGGCGGTGTGGGGATCGTTGCTGTAAATGATAAAAGTGAATACATAATTTCTAATGAACATACCATTATCGGAAACTTGAATTGTGTCTAGAAAGACATAGATTCTGAAACCTCTGTCCTATTTCTTGCTTTAAAATAGAGTATGTGCATTACAAATGTAATGAGATACATTGTTCAAAGTCAATGCTTTCTGCTGATCAGAAATTCTTATTTCCTGAAGCACACATAAGTGTGAGCATCTCCGTGATACAGTACTTGCGCCGTTAAAGCTCTGGTTGTTGTTTTATCTTTCCAATGCACTCATTAAGGCAGACTAGTGCATTTGATCTTTGTTTCACTTCACTGCAGTGCTACAAAGAACTATAGACTGATGTTTTGCTGTTGATGCAAATGAAGGTTTTCCATGCTGTTTAAATATGAAGCAAATGCAAAAAAAGTAATGTGCATTTATGACTTAGATTGTGACTGCAGCCATGGCTTCATGGAATGATGTGCTGTACTGTAGGAGATTGGGTTACTGGTTGAGGGGGTGAAACCCTAGATAAGCAACAACTACAATTCTTGTCAGAATGAAACACACACTAACCCCAAATTAACCTGTGCTCAACCCTCTGATAGCTTGGCACAAAAGCAGTCAGGCTTAACTTAGAGGCAATGTGTAAAACATGTATGCCACACACAAACAATAAAGTTAAAACACAACACAAGAAAAATCCCACACCAATTTAGAAAACTAGAGTAAAGTTTAATACATTTTTGACACCAAAATGACAAAATTCTAATTAGTAGAAATGAAGATGTGCAATTTTAAACGTTTTGTGAAAACCAAGCACTAAGAAGAAAAAATTTCAACTGCAGTTATATGGCCACTGTAGACCAGGTTCAAATCACAAGTTTAGGCTGACCGCGATGGAGCGTGCAGGCACACAATTCAGTGTGAAACCCTATATGAGTGTGCTGTGGTAGAGTCATTGTGATATGTAAGTATGGTAGGTGACAGCTTCGGCCCCCCTATCAAGTCAGACATGGCCCATCCTGGTAACTCGTATTCCCCCTTTGCCTTACTGTCTCTGAGTAGTTCACAAAGACTAACTGCCAGCTACTCCTAGTCATGTGACCCAGGATACAGGCTACAGGCAGTAAATGTTGGGATAAGAAAATTCCAAGTTTCTAAGTGCAGTATGTTCAGAATTGGGGCTTAAAATCCAACTTTATGATTAAAGAGGATTTTAAATTGCAATTCTTTAGACACCAAACTTGACATTCCTACTTGCTCCAATTTGAAAGTTATCACTTATTAAATGTAATATGGGAACCAAAAGCTGTCACATGAGAGAGGTAGGCTCTGCAGTAGTGCAAAATGAATGTAAGAGTTTTTCATTACCAGGACATGTAAAACTTCAAAGCACTTATCCAAATACACTGCCGCCTGCCCCCTTGGCTGTGTAGGGCTTATTTTCAGCTGGCCATTATCTTTAAGATTGTATTATGTGATAGGTAATTTCCTGGAAAAAAAATGTATTTACAAGTTTAATTTGTCCTTGCAAGGAGCTGCACTTTTATAAGATTTTAACTACAGCAAGCCTGTACAAAGGAGCAGAGTATTTATCATTATTGGACGCCTTTCAGTTTGCCGGGTGCAAAACTCCTTAGTGGAATTACCTTATTATTTCAGCTGCGTGCCTGCAGTCATTAAGGCAGCACGATGCATTCTGACCTTATGGGCAGTCTTTGCTCAACAGATGTACAAAATTAAATAAGCATTTCAAGGGAGATTCTTCTGCTGTGCATGAGCCCTGAAGGTGATATTTGACTACAGTTATTGTGGGCTGAATCCAGAGTGGACACATAGAGTATTTCAATCTTTTCACACATGCTTCCCATGCCCTGATTGATGAAGCTTACAAGCTCATCTCTGGTTCTTAATTATATTTCCAAGTTACTAATTAAAACTTGACCAAATTCAGTATAAATGAGTGATATCTATGCCTTGGTAATTACATTATTCTCTCTGCAGCTCAAATATTTTTTTGTGGATGCTTTGGGATAAAAACTGTGAAGAATGTTTTAAAGTGGTTTTTAACAGTATGTTTCAGGTTCTTAATTTATTGCTCAGGTGTCTTTCATCAAGTGACCACTTCCTAGTCCTCGCAGTGCTCTCCCAACATACTGATAAAATTTTCGTTGAAGTCCCTGGCCCTATAATGGACAGGGTATTGCATTAAAAAAATTGCCATACTAAGAATGTGAATGCGGCATAGATGTCTGCCTTTCCCCTCAGGCCTCTCTCTTTGCAGCCATTTTAGTAGGTTTTGCGCACAGAATCATGTCTCATTAAAATGAATATGCTCATATTGCGTTTATGCCACTACATAGTCATTTTTGCACTGTAATTAATTAATACACTTGTCTGAAGGGCAAACATATTCTTAGGTCACAAACCAGTCACTGTACAAATACTGCTTTGTGACCTAAAAATAGAAAGTCCTTATATTGCAACTGTTTATGTGGAATTATGGTATAATGATTTGCAGAAAAGTTGCATACATTTATGTGACTGCAGATGTTCCCAAGCTTTCAAGGACATCACTGCTAAATCACCTTTTTATGAATAGCCTGCATCACAAATCAAGCCATTTACCTGTTTATCAAGCCATTTACCTGTTAAGTGGACACCTGCAAATGGCTGTGTAACCAAAGTGTTCACAAAGTGCCAAAACCTTTATAATAATTAATACTCTTAGGGCCATATTGATCAACGTTTTACGTTGCCCTTGCGCAACACAAGGTAGCGCAAGGGCATGCAAAACCTACATGAGATTTACGAAGCCATGCAAGGCCACATTACGTGGCCCTGCAGTGCATGGTAAATCTAGAGTAGCACAAGGCAGCACAAGTCACTGCCTTGTGTTACATTGCCCTAGGAAGGCTGTCCTTGGATGGAACATGGGGATTCTCACGCACCCCCTACGGAGTTTGGTGCATTCCTAGATTCACCATGAGTGGTAGACCTGGGAATGCGTTAAAATGCTACGCATTTCCAGGGGAGGCATAACAAGGAGAAATATCTTTATTTCTCCTCACTTTTTCCTTTTTCTATGTGTGCTGCATTCTAGCCTCAAAGGATTGTTTTTGTGCAAGAAGGTGTCCATTCCTGCACAAAAACAATCCTGTGTGAATGCAGGTTCCCTTGTACCAGGGTGCAAGGGTGTCTACATTGTGGTTCAGCAGTCAAAAGTGTGCCAGCGCAAGGAGAAAGCAGGAATGTTCCAATTCTTGATAGATATGGTACAATTCTGCCCTCCCAATTACGTGCAGTGCTGCAAGGTGTCTTGCTGTGTTGCGTTGCATGAAAAAATGATAAATATGGCCCTAGCGTTTTAAATTATATGTAACAAACAGACTCTAAAAACATTTATCAAAATTAAAAAGCAGTCCTTCCATCGACCCCAGAATGATGAACAGAGAAGTGGAACAATTTGGATTCAAGCCTGTTACCATCAAGATAAATACAGATTTGTACATTCTGTGCACTAGTTTACTGAGAAACCTTACAGGATTAGAATCCTGATACAATATGACTTTGTCACTTTCATTATAATATGGGACTCATTCCAGTAATTAAATAGTTAGATTTGTAAGCAAATTACTTATCAAGCCCTTTCCTTCAGGCAATCGATCAGCTTTCACTGCGTAATTTGTTTGCTGGTGCTGAGCCACGAGGGAGCAATTTACCTAAAACAGATCTTTGGTTTGCCACCTTCATTCTTACCATTGCACCCTCTGTTTTTAATCCTCGTGTGTTTATTAGATTGTAATTTAATTGATCAATTCTATTTTATTTATATTGAGGACATACTTGATAACAGATGTTTAAAGAATCAATTGAAATTAATCTGTGACATGATGTTTTAGTAGTTTGAAGTGCAATATACGTTGTTTTGGGCCCACTGGGCGAAGGGAATCTGATTAAGATAGGTTAGGATCCATTATATGCGTGCTGCCATTTTGTCAGTCTAAAGAAGTAAAATTGATGTTAAGTAAGCTGTGAAAGACAATCATATCACATCTGAACACTTTAAATGAAATTACAGATAGGTAAAATGGGGAAATATGTCTGGCCTGATCTGGTGAATAAAGTGATACCTTTAAAGGATAAATTGCCTATTATCATGACGTTTTTCATTCAGGAGAAGATCGGAACAGGATTAAAAAACATTCCTGACTCAAAGAAAACATAAAAAAATCTTTATATGGCATGAAGCATTGAGGGCCTCATCTACAAGAAAATGATGCAGCGCAGCACCGTAAGCCATTTAGCTGCACCATACTGCGTTATTTTGAAAGCACTGTGATGCGTTGTATTAACGACAATACAACGCATCCCTGTGCTTTCCCCTACGCTGGCGCACAATTGGCTGCCATGCGCCAGCGCAGGCCCCCTTCCGTCATTTTGCAAGGGTGGCTGCGCTGCGGGGATGAATATTTTTGTGCAAAAACAATAATTAATGGCATTTTCCTCTTTCTATGCATGCTGCATTCTTCAGCACACATAGAAAGAGGAACAAACGAGGAGTAATATAAGTATTTCTCCTCGTTGAGCCATTCTGACGCAATCCCAGTTTTACAAAATGTTGTAAATCTGGGAATGCGTCAAGTTCCATGGATGTTTTGTGGGAACACCCACAGCAACACCCATGGAACGCCCCTTTTGCACAGATTAATGCGTGAAAAGGGCCCATATTTACAAGGCCATGAAAAGTCATGCAGGGTAACTTTACGTTGCCTTTTAAATATGGGCAAGCCCATTGTGCCAACAGTGCGTCAAAAAAAGTGATGCACCGGTGGCGCAATGGACTTGTAAATAAACCCCTTCGTTTTTACACAATATCTGCCCACACCTACTCCTGATATAAGACCGAAATTTAGGATACAGGAAAACATACCAGCCTGCACGTTCCTAATCCGATATAGCACAGAAGAGAAAACTACAAAATAAGATTTGTCTTAACTTTCTGAGCATGTGCAAAGGTAACATATTTGGTAAGGCACTTCTTATGTAGGCCGTCATGATTGCATATACAAATATAGATTTCGTTTTCATACAAGTCGAACTTGTAATGTAAAGAAGTGAAAGCGGAATGTTAGCAAATCACATGACAATTTTCCTATTTTATTTCTTTAAGGGAGGCTGAACAATGTAAAATGTCTGTCTTTTGATGACCAAAAAAAAGAGAAATTTGTGAATACCCGTCTATTAACTATGTAGAAACCGTGAGTGATAATGAACAGGACATGGGGCCATATGTATCAAAATGTACATTTGCGATTCTCAAATAGCGATTTTTTGCGAATCGCTATTTGAGAATCGCAAAACGCTATGGGGCCGATTCCGATCTCGGTCGGAGGCGCACCCAATACCATTCGGTCGGGAAAAAAGCCATGCGAAAGCCTGTTTCCCGACCGAACCGTACGCGGGTCCGGCCGAGCGAGTACGATGCGACTCGCCGACCGACTCGTCCGGGCGACCCGACCGCTCCGACCGACTCGTACCCGGATCGTACCGCTCCGACCGACTCGGTCGGACCCGATCCGCACCGCGCAATGGAGACGTTTCCGGCCGGGTAAGTACGATGCGCACCTCGACCGCTCCGACCGACTCGCGCCGTCCGACTCGAACTCGCTGTCGGAGCCGTACTTTGGGGGTCCGTGTCGGACCCCTGTACGCGTACCCGTGCGAGGCGCACACAGGGGGACCCATGGGTCCCCCTACCTGTGCGTGTACGCCGCGAGCGCTCGCGGCGTACTCGCTGTAGGGGGCGCCCTTGTCCGCCTCGCACCCATTGAGGCAATGGGAGCCCGCGTACGCGTTGTACGACCGGCTCCCATTGAGTTCAATGGGAGTCCGACCGACTCGTGTCCGATAACATACGGACGCATCGGACTCGTTCGGTCGGACTGCACGGGTCCGATTCGGTCGGAAATCTCTCCGGGTCCGGCTCGGTCGGAGAAATTTCCGGCCCGAATCGGAATCGACCCCTATGTATGTAGGATTTGCAAATAATTTTGCGAATCCTACATATTCCTTAATTGCGAATTGCAAATTGCGATTCGCAATTAAGGAATACCTCCCCATTCATTCCTATGGGCCTAGAGGTCCATAGGAATGAATGGGAAGACATTCTCAATTTGCGATTAGCAATTAGAGAATCACAAATTGAGAATGCAATTTCAAGGTTGCAAGGGTGTCAAAAGGACACCCTGTTGCACCCCTGAAATAAGCATGGGTGCACATGTGATGCACATACATGCCCTAAGGGCATGTATGTGCGCCACATTGCACTTTGAAAAATGCAAAAAAGTGCATTTTTCAAAGAAATCGCAAATTACCACCAACTTAAAGTTGGTGGTAATTTCTGCGATTCCTTAAGGCCAAATTGCACTTTTTTGTGCTTCTTACATTGCATTTAAGGAATCGCAATTTGCGATTCCTTAATGCAAACGCAAAATAGGGAATCACAAATTTTGCGATTCCTTATTTTGCGAGGCAGTTTTTCATTCATACATACCACTGAGCACAATTGCGATCGCAAACGCCGAAATTCTGCGAATTTCGGCGTTTGCAATCGCAATTTGGAATGATACATATGGCCCATGGATAATTGTCTCTGAAGTTTCACCTACTCTCCTTGAATGTAGTGTTGTGAAAAGCATGCCACTTTCGTTTTGCAAAGGTTCTGTTTGCGGGTCCAATGTCACAGCAGTTATATTAAAAATTCTGGCATTCATACTCCGAAGTTGAAAGAAACAAATAATCAAGCATACGGTTCATTCTTTTAAAATAATAAGAAACATAATAATAACAACAATAATAATAAAAATCAAGGAATATCACAGTTATCAACTTTACGTAGAGTAAATAGGATATTGCAATTGGGACACAGCTATTTCAAATAAATTAAATAACAAAATGTAAAACTGTGATTTCTGATGTATCTTGGCAAACATGAACAACATATGCCAACTTTATCTTTCCAGATTCTCAGATTTCTGAATGTCATTACACTTCTGAACTGTTTTGCAATTAATTAAAGTTTAAGTTTTATCTCTGCCTCAAAGTCCCCAGTTGATATGATTCAAGCTCCAAGTCGCCCTCCAACTCTCCCCTGTCCCTCTGGGCCTCTTCTATTTGTCATTTTAGAATATTGATTCCAGCCATTGCTCTTGAGAGCAGGAGAAAATGGCCTCCCCTCTGCAATTAAGGTTGTCAGTGGATCTTTGTATTATTGGGTACTGCATTTCCTAAGTGGCGTGTGCACAATGCACACTGTGCCATAGCAAATATCTACACAAAGAACTGCGTCATAGCTAGAGTTGGAGGCACAATAGAAAAATATCACAACCAAATGTGAGAGGACTGATATTTTCATAAATGTCTTAGTCAGTTTTGAGCCCCACATTAGGTAGAGAATACTCCTGTGAGTAATACAACTATATTTGCATTGTTGAATGGACACAAGAAGCAACTGAACATTGGAAGTGTGCTTTGAGTATCAAATGAGTTATTTTAACGAAGAATTGCAACAAAGTTCACATGAAATGTTTCCTCATTGTTATGTTATGCTATGATATGTTATGGTATGTTATCAAAAACAGACTATGTCGGAAGTCTATACAAGAAATGGTGATTTCAAGTCTTCTATCTTCTACTGAAGGTAGCTTTCATTAATTCACAAAATGCATGACTTCTTGTTAATTAATAAGACTTGTCCACATTTATTCCAGGTTATAGCTCAATGTGAGCTTATTCTATCAGTAACAGAAAAAAAGAGGGGCCACCATGTGCTCCATGACAATGAGGTCGCATCATACGGGCCAATAATTCGACTAATTACTTATAAACATTCAATCTCCCAGAAGATTCCAATTCGAATGAGT
This sequence comes from Calotriton arnoldi, assembly GCA_963921515.1. NCBI lineage: Eukaryota > Metazoa > Chordata > Amphibia > Caudata > Salamandridae > Calotriton > Calotriton arnoldi. The sequence goes on from CAWUFW010007616.1 coordinate 109,972, forward strand.
CTTAGCAATGTGATTTGCATCTCTTAATCTTAATTATCTTTATAACCACAAAAGAGTCAGAGGTACAATTATATGTGTGAATCAGTATTTACTTCGGTATGATAACCGCCACTTGTCGAGACCACCCCTTCACGACCCTTCTGTTTTGGTCATCAACACATCAAAACAGAAAATTATGATTTAATTAAATTTAGACCAAAATGACAAATATCCAATCAGTGTAACTGTAGATATTTAATTTAAAGGTTTAGGTATAAGTGGCACCAACATGAGCATGGTGTCAACTGAGATAATCTGGTCATGCTGGATCAAGACAAAATCACAAGTTTGGGTCTACAGCGAAGTAGCGCAGGCCAGGCACAGGACCAAGTTTGGCCTGCTGACAGTTGTATCTTATGTCCTGGGTGCGAGGCCTGCATGGCGTTGCTTTGCAAGGCTTTGCATTGCCTGGCATCAGTTCCAATGTAGGTGTGCGGTGAGGCTTTGTTGGACTTTGAGTCGCTCTGCATAAGTTCTGATGAAGCTGACAGCTGTGCTGCGAGACTGTGTGGAGCTTTGCATTGCTCAGTGTTGGTTCTGATGAAGCTATCAGCCATACGGTGAGGCTTTGCATCCCACTGTGTTAGTTCCGATGAAGTGGTCAGCTGTGCGGGGAGGCTTTGCAGGGCTTTGTTTCACCAGGCTTCAGTTCTGATGAAGCTTTCATCTGTGCGGCAAGGCTTTGCACCCCTTTGTGTTGCTTCACAGGGGATTTGGTGGAACCTTCAGTTAGGCCAGGTGGAGTTCTCTCTGATTTCAGCTAAGCATCCAGGACCTGGGTAGCACCTCTTGTCGATGAGCGACTCACTCCAGCAGAGAACAGCAGGGCTCAGGCAGGTCCAGTTGCATGTCTAGGCATGGCCAGTGCAGCAGGTCAGCTGGGCAGTTGTAGGAAGGCCTTTGGAGCTTGTGTGCCCTTATAGCTTACAACAGGATGTCAGCCAACTTACCATTGGAGTCACTCAGCCTGAGATGAAGGGAGCAGGTCAAGTCTTCCTTCTCAGAGAGCAGGGTAGGCCTCAAGCAGCAGGACGGTCCTCTGGCAGCAGGACAGCACTTCTTCTGTAGTGTCCACCAGTCTAGGAGTGTACTGAAGAGTTAGTATGATGGTCCAATATTTATACCTGGTGCCAGCTATGAAATGGGAAAAATTTCTAGGTTTCCCTCCACATCTGGTTCTGAGGTGGCAACAGGTGGGTGTCAAGTTCTTTGTGAGTGTGCTGTAGGCAGCCCCTTTGAGATGCAATTGGGACAGGGAACAACTTCACCGCTCCCATACTGGGAGGATGGCCCCTCCTACCAACACTTAGTCCCCCTTTATCTCACTGTCAGGAAGGAATGCACAAAGGCCAACCTAGTCATGTGACACAGGATACAGAATTGTGAATAAAATCCAACTTTACCAGTAAAGAGGGTTTTAAATTACAATTCATTTGAGTGTACATATGACACTCCTACCTGCTACCAATCAAACGTTGTCACTTATTAAAAGCAATAAGGTAACCCAATGCTATCCAAAGGGAGAGATAGGCTTTACATTAGTAAAAATAGAATTTGCGAGTTTTTCACTACCAGGACATGTAAAATTGAAAAGTACATGTCCAACACTGTAAGTACACTGCATTCTGCCCTATGGGAGGTTTAGGGCCTACCTTAAGGGTGATATATTTGTATTACAAAGCAAGGCTTAGCCCTGATAAAAGGTTTATTTTGCCAGGTCAAAATTGCAGTTTAAGACTGCACACAGGCTGCAATGGCAGGCCTGAGACAAGCATTTAAGGGCTACTGAAGTGGGTGGCACAATAAGTGCTGCAGACTGCTTAGTTTTAATTTACAGGCCCTGGGTATTTGTAGTACCACTCTACTAGAGCCTTATAAGTAAATTAAATGTGGCAAATGGATGTAAGCTAAATTTACCATGTTTTAGCAAAAGCACTATAGCACTGGAAAGCAGTGGTAAAGTGCCCAGAGTCCTACAGCCAATAAAACTAATTTTAGCAAACTGGAGGAAAGAGACAAAAGGTTTCAAGGACAACTACACCAAGAGCTGTCAGGTCTTACACTCTTCGGTTGCAACTGGTTCACAATGCTGAAGCTCGCCTCCAACTGAAATTGCCAAAGATTACTCACATCTCCGATCACCTCTACAATATCTACTGCCTTCCTGGCAAAGAATAGAAAATCTTTAATGTATGGATCTCAATAATGATTTTTCAAGTTAAATTTTTTCTTAAGATAATGTTTATATTACATCATTGGCAATAAAAGTTAGCCCTATCGGCCCATTCCTTACTCGATAAGCACACAGACTTAAGGCACTGTTACTTGCTACATTTTAACCTGCTACTTATAATATTTGGCAATCAAGAGTTAAGACCACGTAAAAAGCATGTTTTTTGTTAAAAATAAATATTTAAACTTGGTAAAAACAAAACATCATAATATTAAAGAGGATTTCCATGCATCACCTTCATACAAACCAAAATGTTGTATTACAAAGACATACCATGAACACAACTACCCCTTACTATTTCCATAAACAACATATTGCACAATAACTTACTTTGCAACTTTGCACAGCAAAGACTGATTATAAAAAAGTCCTCTACTGCTGTCACATTCACATACTCCAGATGCCCAATCAAATTCAGACTTGTGTGCACCGGTAAAATGCCATCACTGGACAAAATTGACAGTGTAAATGCCTGTCCTGTAAGACTAACCAAGATATGACTGACCCCCAGCCGAGTCTAAACAGGGGTTAATCATTCCCACATTCCATGAGAGCTTTTTTCTTGGTTGGAAGACGCAAACTAATCGCTAAGGAAGGTTTAGCGAAAGCACTTTTTGGCATGTGCACTTACAGTTAAGAAGATGCAATATTTTTCAAGATTACATGACCCTAGCAAGGTATAACAGAGACTCTAGCTACATAATATATTGCCTGTTAAAATACAGTGTATGTACCTGTTGGAAAGTGGGTTATTAGTAGGGCTCAGAATAGGTCTTAGAAAATTATTCCCATGCTCAACCCTTGGTAGCTTGGCTGCGAGCAGGCAGGGTTAACTTCAAAGACAGGTATGTAAAGCATTTAAAAACACCACTTCAGTAAATAATAAAGACACAATGCATAATAAAAATCCAACACTAATTTATAAAAATAGGAAATATTTTTATCTTTAAAATGATACCAAAACGACAAAAATCCAATGTAGGGAACCGTAGATATGAATTTTCAAATATTTAGCATTATATAGCACTTAGAAACCTATAGCACCATATTGGGATATGTGGTCGCGATAGACCAGCTCAAAGTCAAAGTTTCAGGCCGACCGCGATGGAGCCCTGAGCAGCTACTCCTCGCGGTAGGTCCCGGTCACAGTTTTTACCTTCAGACTTAAAAACTTCTCCGGAGCTTTTTCTCACGGGGTCCCTCGATGCTCTTCATCAGGCAGGTTTCGGTGAGGGTTCGCCGGCCTCGGATTTCGCCTACTCCCGGTCAAACTCTGGAAGTCGGACCTACGGAGATTTTCAGCGGGACGAACCTGGACGGCAAGCCGGCTCGCGGTTGAAGGCAGGCGGCTTGGCTGGCCAGGTTGAGTCAGTCCCCTTATGCCTCTTTTTCCCAAAGTTGCTCCAAAGTTCTCCAAACTTCTGGAACTTCTTCCTGAAGTTCCCCAAATGGTCCCAAAGTGTCTCAAACTCACTCCAAGGTCTGGAAGCTCCAAGATGGTCCTTGAAAGTTGAGGACTTCAGTACCCACAATCCACTTGGACAAAACCCTTACAAATCCACTGGTAGTTCTCCAGGTTGAGGATCCTTGGTGGTGATGTTCTAGGTGAGCTCTGTTAAACTGTAGCTTGCAGGGAGTCCACTCTTTAGTTATTTTACAGCAAGGTAGTCCACAGGGCTGTAGTTCCAGATGGTGCAGTCTTCAGAGGGCAGGCCTTAGAAATTGCACTCAAACTTCTCAGCATGGCACCACGTCTTGCTTTCTTAAGTTTCAAGCAGCAGATCTGAGAGGCTCTGCCCCTCTCAGATACTTATTCCAAGTTCTCTGGGTCAAGCAGGAGGTCACTCCTGACCAATGGGGGCAGGGTAACTCCCCAAGGTTATGACAACATCCTGTAGAGTGTGGCATTATTTTGTCCCAGAGTGCACCAAATCCTCCAAATTCATAATGGCTGATTTTCCAGCAGAGAGTTAAGACCTGGCTAAACACACCCCTAGGGTGGCTAATTTCCATAGACTCTCCCCCTGGCATCTGCTCATCCCTTCCTTAAGCCTAGCTCTGGCTTGGGGTCAAAAGAGTAGAGTGGTAACTGACACTGAGGCCTTCCCCTTTCCTTTGAAGACCATGGTTTACGACTCCTCCCCCTGCTCTGGCATTCCTGTGTAGCAGCACACTGCCGTCCCAGCAGAGCTGGTTAACCCCAGGGGCTCTTTATCACCTCCTCAAATCAGCCTGGTTAATCCACTTAACTCTGACCAATCAGGACAGACCACTGGAAGGCTGAATCTGGACCTGCAAACAAGAAAGTCTTATAACTTCTTGTCTGTACATTTTAGGAGAAATTCAACAATATCATATTGTTGGATTTATCACTACCATTCTGGGAAGTCTTTGAATGGAAGTTCTATCATTCTCCTATCAGGAGTTATTAGTTAATGACCTCTTGCCATGTTAACATATGTGGCATGGGATTTGCAATGGGAAAAATGACTTGGGCCATTTTTCCAGCACCAGGCCTGATAAAAACATATTTTACAAGTACTCCGCCTATATCTACAGGACTCCCACCCCATGGACCACTTAGGGGAGACTTTAGGGGTTCTGAATCTGTAGAACTATTGCAGATCCTCCCTCCACAGTGCTCCTAGCATCAAAGTCGAATTTGGGCAGCACTTTTTCACAATGTGGGGAGTGAAATGTGAAATTTCATTTAACCCAGGGCATATAAAACTCATTTTATAAGGGTCCACCTTATAAATACCTGACCCCCTACCCCTGGGACACCTAGGGGTGGGGACACCCTGGGGGTTCCTAATATGCCAAAACATTGTAGGTTATCCATTTTAAGTGCCCCAAACACCACAGTCTAGTTTGGGCACAATTTTCTTTTTAAAAACAGTCCTGCCACCCAGGGCTGCTTTTAAACTGACCTCAGGCTTCAGCAGTGCACACATGCAAGTGCAGAAAAAGCTGCTGGCCTCTAAACTGCCATGCCCTACTGTGTACTAGGGACTTCTAGGTAGTTTCGATCCCCCTGCCCTATTATTTACTAGGGTCTATTAGGGTAGGTCATGCCAATCACAGGGGTACCCCATACCATAGTGTACCCTTGTGTATGTAGGTGTTTTCACTGTATTCTAAATGTGTCTCTTTCAGCATAGCACTGGCCCGGGGCCTGGTTAGGCAGAGCCCAGGGTCAGTCAGAGTCAGTTACCACCAGTACCAGTCAGCAAAAAGTTGGGGGGTGCCCAGGGCACAGGATGACTTTGCAACAGTACCTTAAGTCTGAATCATCTTTTATGTAAAGTGAGGCATACAGCAGTCTTCAAATAAAATACCATAACCTATGTGCAAAGCAAATGCACCTCTAATCATTGAAAGGAAAATGTTATATTTGTTTTTCCAAACAAACCAAAATGTTCAAATGAAATGAAATAATCCCTTTTAATAGAAATAAGCTAAATTATTCAATAGAAAGAAATGGATCTTCCTTTAATAGAACAGAAAGAAACTTCAATCAAAATGAATAATGAACAACTTGAACATCTGTGAGCGATGACCTTCTTTAGCTGTCAAAGTCATGTTTAAAGTGCCTCTGCCTTCAGATCATTCTTTTACTTAGAGACTTTGCTTGGAAACTCTGAATGCTAACATTCACCACTGACAACTTGTATAACCTCAGATTCGGCTCCTCACTTGATTTGGGGGTGTAGTCCCCCAGAAAGTGGCAGTGGTGGACTTATATTATCTGTCATACAGTTTACATTTGTTTTAATACCCTTTACAGTTGATGTGTTTCCATTTCTTGCTCTATAGCAAAGACATGTTAATGGAAACTTCTCATAAAAGTAAGGTAATTTTATAAAATTTTTCAACTTCTGCTCCATTTCAGCTTTTTCAAACAGGAAGATTAAGTGAAATCTATCATCAAATTATTGCTGACTTGAAGGAAAATGCCCTTTTTCATCAAAATGTGTTGAAAAACCTATATAGCTGGAAACTGCCAAAGTATATCATCCTTTATGCTTATCTTTTGTGTTTGTAAAGAAAAATGTTAAACTTTTAGGGGCTCATTATAAGTTCTGCATGTTTACTGATGTAGTAATTTTGCACTGACATTACAGATGCCAAGAGTACCATAATTACTGGGTGTGGTATTGTCACACAATTATAGATTTTGAACAGTGCAATGTGGATTAACCACATGCATCAGTATCTGCACACCAGTTAGGTGTCTTGCTTAATACGGGCAGATGGAGTGAGTGGATGAGCTGGCAGGTGTAGTGGATGGGCATGAGTTATTGGCCCTTCCCAGACCTCTGTGAGCAGTAGGGCCCTATCCTACACTCAGTGTGGAATCTAGATGTCTAAATTTCTCACTCCTCTCGCCACCATTCGATCAGATTTGGAAGCTGTTCTATGATCGCACACATTGTGTAGCAGAATCCCTTCCCTCATCCTCACCTGAGTGAATCATGAGCAGTCAGGTTCACAGCAGCTGTTCATCTGAATGTCTCTGCTTTCAGCACCACTAATGATGCAAAGCGGTGGAACCATCTGTTGTTGTGTGGGTGACCTATTCATTTGTGAACACAAATAATGTGTGTTCTACAGATGCAAACTGTGTTCTTTGCAGATTTTCACACTCTGTAGTTGTGTATAATTGCTTCAAGGAACACACTTGATTTATATACTTTTCATCTAGCAGAATATTGTCTAGGATCTCAAACACAATTCACTAAAGTGCACTTTTTGGAAATGGGAAAGTCAAATGCCCACTGGAACCACTGGCAGTAGGACTCTGCTGGAAGTTCGAAATGTAAGCATAACAAATGAATATAATTTGCATTGTTCCCAAAATGCATTGTGCAAATAAGCATCACAGTAATAACATTATTCCATTAAATGAAGCCCATTGTTTGCTTCCTCTCTTCTCTCATGAATAACCCATGGCTTCCTGCCGGTTCATCACTGATGGAAGATGCAATCATCATAACTCATGAGAAAATAGCATGTGTTTCATTTTTGTAAAGTGGCAGATTCACAGGCAGGCGAAAGACACTTCATACAGTGAAGCAATGAACGTTAAGTGTGATGACCAAATTAGCAGAAAGAATAGCTGCTGCCATGGCTTATGAGCCGACCCCTGATGAGCCTTGATGCTATTGACTTACCCTGCCAAACGTTGAGGGATAGATGCATATTTTCCTCCAGTTTATCCTGTGTCTGCTAAACCAGGACTTTCCTGCAGGACAATATAAGTGTGTATTTAGTGTAGTAAGAGGTTGTGCCCAAAGTTGGTCCATGAAGGACCAGATCAATGATGCCTTTCTAGGAATATCACTTTCTGTAGGAATAAGATCCTCTACTTCTTTATCTTAAAAGTAATTAGGAAAACATTTTCTGTCTTCTCATTTGACTCAGAAAATAGTTGTCCAGGTTTTGGTTCTTTCCCAACTGACTTCTAATTCCCCGTACAAAGACCTTCCTCAGTTTCTCCTGTTATGGCTCCAGAGGATTTAGAGCTCCGGAGACTGTCTGATTTTAGGACATAGCAAACATTTTTGAGTGTCTACTCCATGGCTATACACTGGCTACTTTCAATGAAGAGATGTTTGTTCAAAGCACTCTGCTTTTGCCATCTGTGGTTCACTCTGGTGCTTCAAATTATACTTAAAAACGAATTAACTCTTTACTTCCCTTTGAGAAGATTGCATTCTAGATCTGCTCACCTCCACTAAATTCCTTTGCACAAGGCTGGGAGGTCCTTCTCTTTAGTTTGTCATTTCTAAGCTTGGAATTCTCTTCCACTTTTGCTTCCACCTACTCCTCTCCTACTTTTCCGGGTTAAGTGACACAATTACAGAGGTAAACAATATCGTTTGACACAAATATAGTGTCAAAAATCTTGTTTACCTAAATATTGTGTCCGTATACTTATAATGGTAAGTACTCGAAAGTCGGAAATAAAATATTGATTCACAATAATATTGTCCAAAAACATACGAAAATATTGTATATATATATATATATCCACTCCAAAACGGGTCCTTCTGAGATCACTCCCGTAGACAGGAGGTGCGCTGTGTTACCGGCGAACCCATGCCGGTTATAATAATCCAAGGTTTAAAGATAAGTAAATCGCACTCACAGAGGTCCAGGATTTCTCATAAGTTTATTTAACCGTTACGCGTTTCGACAGAATCGTCTTGTTCACACGATAAAGTTGCTCTGAGAGAGACGTGTAAAAATAACTGAAATAAACACAGACATAGGACTCAACGTACATATACTCTGTTTGTCAAGGCTATTATGGTGGCCATTTTGTAACGGTATAAATCATAAGCATTTCTGACACAAATCGAACTAAATATGTAATTTCAGCATGTTTGTGCCGGCATAAATTTACAGATTATGTATCATTTGTATATATATTACAGATTATGTATCATTTGTATACATATTACAAGCTGTGTACACAATTACCAGCAGTCTAATGTCATAATCTTGTTTAATATAACAATTTTCAACGTTTGTCACCAAAATTGATTCGGACTAGTGCCGTTTTTTTGCCTATGTTAAGTGAACCTATTTTGTTGATTCATTCGGACTAGTGCCCTATTAGCAACGTAATATATACCATTATTAGTTCTTCATTGACCAAAGTATACGTCATTATCCAAAGTTAGATGGTAGTTACATTATTCAATTTCAGTTAATCTATGTACAAGTGTTCATAAGGACAAGAAAAGAAAAGAAAAACCAAAACAAGAGTTACTAATTACTAATATCCAAAGTGAAAAATAGTGTTTATAAAATATTTCTTATCTTGTGCTGAGTGATTATCAACGATGTTGGTGAAGAAAAGGGTAGGGAGCCTGTGATGTGACTCGTGAAAATGGTTCCCTTCCTTTCCTCCTACATGAAAAAGGGAGAAGAAAACACAACATAAGAAAACAGTTTAAAATACATCTCACAAAAATGATATTCTATACATTACTGATAATTTTATATGTGAGGTGTACGTAACAATAGTATCGATTTTGAACTTAAAGGCTATTTACATGTCATGCAAATGTGTTGCCAGTTCCTCATCCATATTATGGCCTTTCGGGAATCTAGTTTCTAATTCTAATATCCATTTAGACTCTTTTTTCCTGAGTGCTAGTTCCCGATTTCCTCCTCTTCTCCCTACATAGACTTGTTCTATGGCAAAGTATTTTAGGAGAGAGTTATTGGATTGATGTTTATCTTGAAAGTGTCGACACATGCACAACAAGGCTGGAACGTCGAAGGGGACCCGAGGGAGATCTGTGATTAATTTACAAGGACTCTATATTTTGACACTCGGCACCTTTTTATTCATTACCATCACCCACAGAGGTTTATGTTATCAGTCCCTCCCAGGCAACACTCACCCGGCAATATAGCATTCTGGGAGCTGTAGTTTTGGTCGAACTGCAGCGGAGTTGCAATCTTGTGGCCATTGGTCAGCGGACTACCGCCAATGGGAGTGACTGTGGTCTTTGAAAGGTGGGGGTGGAGTCATACCTTGCACACAGCGGCATCTGAGGAAGGGCCTACAGGCCGAAATGCATTATGCGTGAGCTGTTTATTAAAGATTTCCCGACGTTTCCCCCGAGTGGCCTCTACCTCTTCCTGTCAGGAGTGGAATGCTGTGGATATTTTCGCGCTTGCCAGAGGCGCTTTTGGAGGCCCCGTTCCCTAGAGGGCCGGAGTATCACTGGTACCTGCTGCTGCTGCAGCTTTTTTTCGTCGTCAAGGGATTGACATGACACCGGCCCGCCATGAAGTGCAAATCATGCCATGGGTTGCTGCGGAATGCAGTCCGTTATCAACGGCGAGTCAGGTTCATTGCAATTCTGACTCACGGCCCGGCGGACACATGCACAACAAGGCTGGAACGTCGAAGGGGACCCGAGGGAGATCTGTGATTAATTTACAAAGACTCTATATTTTGACACTCGGCACCTTTTTATTCATTACCATCACCCACAGAGGTTTATGTTATCAGTCCCTCCCAGGCAACACTCACCCGGCAATATAGCATTCTGGGAGCTGTAGTTTTGGTCGAACTGCAGCGGAGTTGCAATCTTGTGGCCATTGGTCAGCGGACTACCGCCAATGGGAGTGACTGTTGTCTTTGAAAGGTGGGGGTGGAGTCATACCTTGCACACAGCGGCATCTGAGGAAGGCCCTACAGGCCGAAATGCATTATGCGTGAGCTGTTTATTAAAGATTTCCCGACGTTTCCCCCGAGTGGCCTCTACCTCTTCCTGTCAGGAGTGGAATGCTGTGGATATTTTCGCGCTTGCCAGAGGCGCTTTGGAGGCCCCGTTCCCTAGAGGGCCGGAGTATCACTGGTACCTGCTGCTGCTGCAGCTTTTTTCGTCGTCAAGGGATTGACATGACACCGGCCCGCCATGAAGTGCAAATCATGCCATGGGTTGCTGCGGAATGCAGTCCGTTATCAACGGCGAGTCAGGTTCATTGCAATTCTGACTCACGGCCCGGCGGACACATGCACAACAAGGCTGGAACGTCGAAGGGGACCCGAGGGAGATCTGTGATTAATTTACAAGGACTCTATATTTTGACACTCGGCACCTTTTTATTCATTACCATCACCCACAGAGGTTTATGTTATCAGTCCCTCCCAGGCAACACTCACCCGGCAATATAGCATTCTGGGAGCTGTAGTTTTGGTCGAACTTCAGCGGAGTTGCAATCTTGTGGCCATTGGTCAGCGGACTACCGCCAATGGGAGTGACTGTGGTCTTTGAAAGGTGGGGGTGGAGTCATACCTTGCACACAGCGGCATCTGAGGAAGGCCCTACAGGCCGAAATGCATTATGCGTGAGCTGTTTATTAAAGATTTCCCGACGTTTCCCGAGTGGCCTCTACCTCTTCCTGTCAGGAGTGGAATGCTGTGGATATATATATATATATATACTTATGTGTGTTTTTATGTATATATATCTGTCATGAGTGATGTAATATGTTAAGTCACAAGCAGTGCATGCGGGGGCTTCAGTTATAGTAAGCTCAGGTAACTGTAACTGCTGAATTTCTATGGTTTTGTATGAGTGAAATGTGAGAATAACTATAGCGTCCCTGTAACCTTTGGCTTTTTTCAGTGAATTACTAAGGTTTTTTTTAATTCCATTTCCTAACCATGACGTCCCTGTGACCTTCAGTTTTTTCAGTAAATTAATATATATATATATATACATATTAATGAAACATAAAACATATTAGCAATGTAATATTACAAAACAAATAAATTACCAAATGCATAAAATATAAAAACAAAAAAAACATTTACAAAAAGTATAAAAATTAAAAGCAAACAAATAATATAAAATTAAAACATTTAAAAAATGTTTTTATTCAATACTAGGAAAAGTATTGGAGTCTGGGAATATTGGCTTTACTGGTCTAACTCCAGTTTATGAAACAGTAGTGAAAGTCTATGGCTTTGGTGGAATAACATTTATTATTCCCACTCCAAACAGCACAACAGTAGGGAAAGTGTTGGACTCTGGAGGGATTAGATTTACTATTACCACTCGATTCTATGCAACAGCAGGGAAAGCGTTGGACTTCGGAGGGGTTACATTTACTATTCCCACTCCAAATAGCACAATAGTAGGGTAAGCACATGGGAGAGGTAATATTTACTATTCCCACTGCAGTCTTAGCAACAGTCAGGAAAGCTCTGGACTTTGGTGGGGGATGAATTACTACTCCCACTCCAGTCAGCACAACAGTAGGGAAAGCACTGGCCTTCGGAGGGGTTAGATTTACTATTCCCACTCCAAACAGCACAATAGTAAGGAAAGTGTTGGACTTCAGAGGGGAAAAATTTACTATTCCCACTCAAGTCTGTCAACAGTAGGGAAAACAGTGAACTTCAGAGGGGTATGATTTACTACTCCTACTCCAGTCTCTGCAACAGTAGGGAAAGTGTTGGACTTTGCAGGGGTTTAATTTACTATTCCCCCTCCAGTCTGTGCAACAGTAGGGGAAAGCGTTGAAATTCAGAGGGGTTAAATTGAGGGAAATATCATTTACATCGCAGGCAGAACCTCGTGTTCCGTTACCCCCAAGCATTACCACGGATGCCTATACCACGCATATGCGTGGTATAGGCAGTCAGTGCTCTAGATTCGCAGAGGATGGGCGGGGAGAATGGAAGGAGTGACAGGAAGGATCAGGACACGGCTTGGTAAGTAGGGTTTGGGGCCGGGTTTTGGGGTTCAGGGTGGGGGGTTGGGGGGTCGGGGTAGGTTTTAGGGCAGGTGGCCGGTTTTAGGATTCAGGGTCAGGGCTGGTGTTGGGGTAGTTTTTAGGTCAGAGACCAGGTTTTAGGGTTCAGAGCAGGGGTTGGGAACTTTTTAGGGCTGGGGGCCAGTTTTAGGGCTCAGGGCAGGGGGCTAGGTTCAGGGTAGTTTTTAGGACTGGGGACCCGGTTATAGGGCTCGGGAGGGGGGTCAAGTTTGTTTTTAGAGCTCGGGGGGTCATTTGCAGGGGGGATGGGCTTTAGGGCTTAGAGGGGGCTGGGGTGTAATCTTTACCACGCATATGCATTTACCAATCATACCTTTACAACGCAATTCATTGTAAAGGCATGTGTGGCAAAGGCATGCATGGTAAAGATGCGGTTATAGTAAAGACCACGTTGGTAAGGCATGCAATATAATCGCATGCGTGCTTCCATCATACAACCTTAAATTAACTATTCCCACTCCAGTTTCAGCAACAGTAGGGGAAGTACTTCACTTCAAACACATAACATATTTGAATAACCCCATTAATTTATTATTAATAATAATAATAATAATAATAATAACAATAATAATCCATATTTGTAAAGAGTGAATATATCACCCCTTAAGGTTTCAAGGCGCGTTGGGCCATCAGGGAGATTAAGTGAGCTACTGCCCAGAGTCACATGATGCTGAGCTGAGCTGCCGCCGGGGATCGAACTGTGATCCCCGCGCTCTGGAGTCAGCCGCTCTGGCCGCTGCACCACACCTCTCCCTCTTAGAAAAAATATTAAGGTCTTGATATAAACATTGTTAACATGACAATATTTACAAATATTAAAACAATTTAAAAACAATTGAACAACTTAATTAATAAACAATTAAATAATGAATCATAAATTAAAAATAGCAGGTTTTTAATGATTACTTAATTAACTCCCCACCCTATACCGCTATAAAGCTAGCAGCCTACACCTTTAATATAATTAAACAAATAAGTATACCACAATTTACATAATTGATAATCAATTAAATAATTATTTAACAATGAATAATTACTTGTTAATTAATTATTGCTTAACTTCCTACCCCTTACCCATACAAACTCAGCAGCCTGCACCTAAAACATGACAAAAATATATAATTATTACACAAAATACACAATGAATAATCAATTCAATAATGATTAATAAATTAATCATGAATTGTTAATTGATTAATAATTGATTAGGTTACTACCCTAGACCCCAACAAACCTGGCAACCCGCATCTAACCTATCAATAAAATAAGTATAGCACAAATTACATAATTGATAAGCAATTAAATTATTTATCAAAAATAATTAATTGAGTAATTGGTGGTTAAAACACTACTAAAATATTTAAGTATTACATCATTACATAATTACTATCATTTTTTTTTTTATTAATTAGTAATTAATTATTACTTAATTGACTTCCCACCCTATTGCTCCTACAAACCTTGCAACCCGTGCCTAAAAAGTAACTAAAATAAATAAGTATAGAACAATATACATAACTGATCATTTAATAAGTATAGAACAATTAACAATTAATTGTTACTTCATCATTTAATTAATTTCCCATCCTATACCCCTACAAATCTAGCAGCCCGCACCTAAAAGATAACAGAATATATCATTATTGCACAATTTTACATAATTAATATCAATCACATAATTCATTACAAATTCATCATTAATTGATATTTAATTTTTGCTTAATTAACTTCCCATCATAAAATTCCAGCGGTTCAGCTTACTTCTGTTTACATGCTGAAACTCTTACAGTCAGCAAAATCTGCCGGGCACAATTTTCTATTGTGAAAGAAGCAAAATTGTGTGAAATGCTATTTTTTGCATTGCATTATGTAACATCCACCCCAGTCTTAAGGATAAAGCATAACCCGTCATAAATAATATAATTTAGTCATCATTAGTGTTAGAAATGGGATTTCTGGTTGGCTAGGGCATGCGCCTAAGCCAGGCAGAAACCACCACTCTAATCAGGGCAAAGGAGTTACACGCTGAAGATAACCCCTGCTCACCCCCTTGGTAGCTTGGCACAAGCAGTCAGGCTAATCCCAGAGGCAATGTGTAAAGCGTTTGCGCAACTCACTCACACAGCAGTGACACACTAGGCACACCACAAAAGAAACTCCACACAAGGTTATATAAATAAATAGCCTTTGTATTACTCATCAAACATATTAGAACACAATCACATATATACACTGTGCCACCTGGCACTAGGTATTACTTTACAGGGATTATATACATTACAGGGCCAATCGGGCCACTGTCATAACCATTGGAAAACACAAGTAGTGAAAATAGAAACAACCAGTAACTACTGGCAGACCACACTTAGCACAAACCCATTACGCATAACCTTATTAGACATATGTCCCAACTTAGTACCAGTGCACCACAGTAACACTTATAAGGTGCACACATCACCTCAGGGCTGTACGCCCAGCCCAGAACACAAGGTGAACACCAGGCCGATTGGCCTTCCTCGGGGACCCGTCTTGGGCTTCCCTGCAATGCCCTTTGTCCCACAATGTCAGGGCTCTCCTAGCTCTGTGTGTCTCTTCCTTCCGGACACGGGGCTTCCACTAGCCCCCTAGCTGCAGATGCAGCCGAAACAATCCCCCCAAAAAGATCCCCAAAGAGATCAAGGGGGCGGGTTGCAACTCACCCTAGATTCCAGGCTGGAGTACCCCCATGTTGCAGTTGCCTGCGATCTGGCGGTGCAGCTGTGTAAACAAAATAGGCACCAACAGGGTTCCTTCCAAGCCCCACTCACCAGGGCTTCTCTACTTTTGTATGGTCAACCGGAAACCAGGAAGGATGCCGTCACAGGGAGCCCGCAAGGCTCCTGTCCTCTCTTACGGGGTCCAGTGAGCCTGTGAGGCTTCGTCTCGGTTGGCCCACACACGCGGGGCTTTCCTTGGCCTCACCTGACTTCGGCCGACACGCAGGGCTCTCCTCTTCTGCACGGGGTGTCCCGCCCACCGTCAGGCTCCATCTCACCTGACTTCCTTTCTGGGGCGGCCCGAAGCCCGCAAGGCTTCGTCTCTTCTGCCAGCCACACCCCAGGTCTGGCTTCGTCTCACCTGACTTCCTGTTTCACGGAGCAAAGTCTACGCAACTTCTTGGGCTCATGGGGACAAGCTGTGAAGTGCCCACCCCATGCAGCACTGAGCAAGGAGGGGGGCGCCAACAGGCACACCGGCTGCTCCCCCTTCTCCAGTCCCTCGACAGAAATGGACAGCTGGACCATAAAACGAGAGTGCTTTAGGCCCAGGTCCAGGACAGTGAGCAAAACATGCAGCGCTCTGCCTGTCTTACACTTGCAGACACCAGTAAGGAGCAGGCAGCACTTCTCTCCAAGAAGTGCATAGGCAGGCCAGCACACCGGGTCTCCTGGGCAGACCATCAGACCCTTCAGCTGCCAAGCAGGGCAGCAGGTCAGTCCCTGGCAGCAGTTTCTCCTGGCAGTCCAGCAGCCTGCCGGCCGCAAGTCCCAAGTAAGCACAACAGCACCCCCTTACATGGGGTCACAGCCCCAATATTTATACACCCTATGTTCTTTGTTCTCCCCCTGGCACAGGGCTCTGTGCCCGGTCCAAACCAGTTCTGGGGGGCACTTACACATTTTATTTAAAGTGCACAACAACCTCCTTTGTTAATGTAGGCTCTGGCCCCAGACAAACCACAGGGGGGGCGGAGCCAGGATTGTGGAAGGCAGGCACAGTCCTATTCAGGCCCAGGTGCAGCTCCTCCCACCACTCCAAATGCAGATTGGCCTATTCCGCCTCGCGCTGACTCACCCAGCCCATCTGGAGCCACTGCACCTCCCCTGCCCCTGTCACTCCAGAGCCAGACATGCAATACACAACAAGCAGGCACAAAGACACATAGCACACATAAATGCCCACTTCTAAAAGTGGCATTTCTAAAATAGTGATAATATATCTGCGAACACCATTACGCAGCATTTATTACCACTATTCCAGACATACCAAACTTGATCACGCTACTCTTCTCCTGTCAGGAATTACTACTGAAGCACATATCAGGGAATCCCCAATGCATTCCCATGAGAGGGCAGCCTCACAGTAGTGAGAAACCAAAATGGCTGTTTGTCACTACTAGGACATGCCACACAGTTAAGGCACATGTCCTACCTTTTACCTACAGCGCACCCTGCCCATAGGGCTAGCTAGGGCCTACCTTAGGGGTGACTGATATGTAGTAAAAGGGGAGTCACAGAAGTGGCACCCACTTTATGTGCCACGTCACAGCAGCAGTAAACTGTGCGTGCAGGCCCTGCAATGGCAGAGGCCTGAGACAAGTTTGAAAGGCTACTTTGGTGGGTGGCGCAATCAGCGCTGCAAGCCCTCCAGTAGCATTTAATTCACTGGCCCCAGGTATATGAGATACCACTTTACAGGGGACTGATAGGTAAATTAAATACGCCAAACAGGTGTAGACCAATCTTACCACATTTACCATAGAGAGCACATGCACTTAACACTGGACAGCAGTGATAAAGTGCCCAGAGTCCTAAAACCACCAACACCAGGTCAGAAAAAATACCAGGAGGAAGGCAAAAAGCTCAGGGATGACCCTGCAAAAAGGGCCAAGTCCAACAATTATGTAGTACAGAAATGGGTAGAAGGGTTCGTATAAAATACGAGCTGATTCTGATCAGCTTTTAAAATAAAATGTGAGAAATTCTTGTTTTATTGATATATAGCTGTTTATTGCCTCTCTATGCGATGCACATTTGATTCAGTGATTTCAATCTACAGAGAAAAATCCCCATTCAGTTTTGATTTGTCGGTACCTGCACTGAGTAAGAAAATAAAGATTCATTTTTTATCATCTGGTTTTCCTTTTTCAAATCTTTGACATCATATAGAGATTTAGTAATAGTGTAATCACACGCATACTTTTTTTTTTTTTTTTTAGAAAACTACTATTTTCTTAGTGGATTGAACTGAAGTCTTAGTGACTGTGTTAGTCCTTTCCTTACACATTAACCCCATAGAGAATATTTACCTTGCACACACACCATTAATTATATCTTCCTTCTGGGACCAGCCATACCAACTTCTGGCATGGAGAAATTTTGCACTGTTTTGTGGAAATTTTGCACTACTTTTCAACAATTTTACAGTGAAATTTGCTCCAATCAGCACAACAAAAAATAACATTTAAAATTACTGGCCAATGCATAAATGAATTTTCGTACTAAGTGGTAGCTACAGAAGTCTGTTATAAACTGGAGCAAAATTACCCAGTAACTGTGTAAAATTCCCTCCAGGACCAGTGCAAATGATGTGATGTGGTCACAATGGCATGCTTTTGTTTGTAAAATCTATAACAAAGGCCCTCAGGGCTGGCTTTAGCGTTGGTGGCGCCTCGTGCAACACTTTTTTTTGGCGCCCCCCCCCCGACTCCTCCTTCTCTGATTCCCTCACTACCACCTGGCAAAAGTGCCCCTCATCTCTCCATAGCCCCTCTCACATACATTTTATTTGTTTTAAAGTCAGTGGTGGCCCGTGCAGGTAAGTGTGGTGGGGCTGGTGGGGCAGGGGGGTGGAGGGTGGAAGTCGACATACAATGAGGTAGTGAAAATAAATAAATAAAACCACTTACCTTGTGCTGGCTGCATCGCCATCAGCGAGTGAAAGGTAAGGGTTTTTTGTTTTTTTTCACTAGCCCGTCCTATGTCGTCTTCCAACCCCCCAGCCCACGCGCTTACCTACACGGGCTGCGAGTGTTTAAAGTGCTGGTAAAGGCTGACTTTACAAATCCACTCAGCTATCCACATAAAATAAAGCTCTGTTCTTTGCAGGAGGGATATTAACCCTTTACACTACTTTATGGTGAGTCAAAACTGCCACTAGACAAAACCCAGATCTCTCTCTCTCTAGCAAGAACATTAATCACGAGAGTGATTTTGACATTTTTATTGCTGTCTGAATGCTGGACGCACAAGGAACTCTGCAGCAGGTACTTTTAAATTGTAAGATATTGCTAAACACAGTGCCCCACCTGAGGTCAGTGAGCACCCCACTGCCCACCCCCCCCAAGTCATAGCCCTCATTATGATTAGCCCTATATTTTCCATTGGGCAATTACTGGGGGTGTGAAAAATTCGGCAACCAGGAAAAAAATTGCCAGATGAAACCTGTATAAATATACAGGTGAAAAACCCTGCACTCAACACCAAAATAATCATGCGTTTCACCATTTTTATAGGACGGCCAGAATAGATGCTATTTATGGCACTAGTTAACTTCCCTAGGAAAACAGATTTTACCAGGCACAATACGTATGCAACACCTTCAGGGACACTGTAAAGAGGGCCCAATTGTTCCATATGTAAACGGTCCAACTATGTTATATGAAAATAAAGGTATGCCATAATGAAAATATAACGACCACATGTAGTAAATGACACTTTCTTTTAATAAAACAGCAAACACTACAGCCCACCTTGCAAGACTCCTCTTTGAAGGTATTAATGTGAGGTTTATCATTGGCTCCTTCCCTGCATGATTTTTTTTTCTTTAGAAAATCGTTGAAATGCTGCTAACGAGGATATCACTGCATCTGACATACTTGACCTTTTCTCACTCACTCAGTTCTCAAAACAAAGTCTTTCCAACAAAGCACTTAGCGCTCACCGATCGAAGTCTTGCTGACAATTCAGCAGACACTACTCTGCTGGAAAGCAATGGGCCTTTCTCTCTTCATTATCGGCACAATGTGGAGGAGAGAGGCCGTCTGAAAATAGAGAGGAGGGCTTGGACGTTTTATTAAAAATATTAACCTTTCTCCGAGTTAATATTGTTAATAATGTACATCAGGCGCAGGAGACAATGGAAACATGATGTCTGCCTTCCATGGCCTTCACTTGGAGAGCACAATTCCAATATATCGGTTATCAATAATTTGTGAAATAATTATGACTCCATGCCCAGAAGGCCTCATCAGGCCTCATCAGGAGGGATATTATGAAAGTGTGTATCAGTGGAAATATTTTTTTTTCTTCAGCATGCGTTATAGAGTTAGAAGTAAGATCTGGATTTTCTTAAAACTGAGAATCAAAGTAATACAATGCTACTTGATATAGGAAAAAGATCCCTAATATTTTAGAGACCCACACTTTCACTTATGGCAAGGTGAGAAAAGACAAAGTTGCCAACATTCTCATAATATATGAACATTGAAATGGCTTCTTTTTTTTTAGCAGTTTACATTAATCTAATATAATTGCTTTTTACACAATGAACATGCATGCCAGGCTAGAAAACCGAGTGAACACGCCCTGTGTGTGCACACAGTGTGAGTGGCCCCTCTGCAGAGTTGGATGTTGGCATACTGTATACAGAAATATCAACTGACATAAATATTGTGTCCTAAATATTATTTACAATGCTGCTTATTTGAGAAAACACCCTTTGTATGGTCAGCCCCCCACACTTTTTGCAGGATTTTATTGCTGGTGTATGGATTATGAACTTTGAAAGGTGGAGTCCAGTTTCCAGTGCATGTGCTCTGACCCCTAAAAACATGCAGAATTGGCTAATCCCCTACAACAAATGTATCTTACCTATACGTCCAAAGTATATGGTACTCTGTGTACTCAGTGCCTGTAAGGCAAATGTCACTATTGGATGGCAGCACTCATTGTGCCACCAGTAAATGGACAAATTAAAACATGAATCTAGGCCTGCCACTACAGCCTATCTATGCAGTTTTAAAAATGAAAATTTCAGCAGGCAAAGTAAACCCTTTGCCAGACCTAAACATTTCCTTTTATTACTTATAAGTCACCCCTAATGTAGACCATAAATTCCCATAAAGCAAGGTGTAAGGTATTTTAAAAGTTGTACGTGTCCTGGCTTTGAAAAATATCCAAAGTCCTGTTTCACTGTGGCAAGGCTGACTCTCCCATAGAAAATCATTGCATTACAGTATAACACCATATAATGCATAACTTCAGTTTTGGAATAGCTCAGGGCTCAAATTAATAGCAATTTAAAACCCAATCTAATAGTCAAGTCTGATTTTAGATTACTATTTTGAAAATTTAGCTTTTAGAAAGTTGGCATTTTCCTGCCTATAGCTCCTAGAAGCCTTTTCAGAGTTAATCTCCAACTGTCTCCTGGCAGCCTGCTGGCCCCTGCAAATAAATGTGGATGGCTTCCAGGAAATAGTACAAAAGGGTCTTAGCTCTGGGGAGGTGTTACCACTTTCTGACAGAATTGCCTGGGGGGTCTCTCCCACGAACTGCACAAGCTTCCAGGGTCATCCATCGTCACAGGCAGATGTAGCTCAAATATATGCCTACCCCTGGCATTGTCCAAGTAGCCAACAATCCCAGTGCGGGGGAATCTCTGTTTCAGAACTGACCTGCAGGGGATGTTCTCTCACTTCCCTAGACCAACCTCAGGGGTGTGCCTAGAGCTCCGCAAAGGGGAAAGCTTTTCATCAATATTTGATAGGTAGAGAGCGGCACTGTGGAATAGTTTACAGTAAAACACACAGGAAGTGCCGCAAAAGTAGTTAGGGGCACCCCTGGGAAGTTTTACCCTATTGGTTGTTAGGAAGTGGTCAGGATTCTCCTCCACCGACACACTGGGTTAAAAGTGGCACCCTCAGTATCCTCTTCAGAACACCTCTGGACCTCTGGAAGATAGAAGTAGGACTGCACCTGCTGTTAAACCTGTGGAGAGAAACCTCAAGGCCTGGACATTCCCCCCACTAGTACCTAGGATAGAAGAATATACTCTAAGGGGTAGTTGGCTAGCTTCCTGTTCAGCTCCAGGAACATAAAAGCTGCAAGAAGTGCAAGTCTCTGCTGAGCCCAGCTGACCAGTTCCAAATGGATTTGCTCCTGGACCCAGCTGGTTTCTTCTGGGAAATTGAGTCCTAACCCTGAAGTGGTACCCAAAAATTCCCAGACCATTGGCTGGTGTTAAAGTGACATCTTTCCCCCTTCAAAATTGCAAGAGTGGAAACTTATAAACTTTTTCTGAACCTTCTGAAAAAAGAGCCAGAAGTTACCACTGGACTGCCGCCAAACCTCAGCCGCGGAGGTCAATCAATCAATCAATAAAATCTTTATTCGATCTATATACAAACAGATCATAAAAGCACAATTTCATCAATAAAATGTAACAAATAATACTAAAACCATAAAAACAATTAAAATCTTATGGACTTTGAGAGTCTCTTGGGTCACAATCTCTTAATGCACCTGCATTTGTACATGGTTACAATAATTTAAGGTGACAAATCCCTCAGCTTTCTCTCCCTCAGACAAGCCCACAAAAAAGATGCTACCGAAAAGCAGATAAAAGGGTCAGAGAGAGCCTTTAGAAAATACAATGCCACCCTGCATTGGGTGAAATTATAGTGCCTTAAAATTGGGAGGATAAAAACTTCTCTTTCAGTTTGATAAAACTTGCAGAACAGTACTAAATGTTGATCTGACTGGGACGAGTGATTGTCACACGGGCATGGCCTCAAGTCTGCATGCTTGAATTTATTTTCTGGAAACCCATGCATCAGGGGGATGAGGTTCAAACGGAAGCGTAGCAGAATAAATCTATGCTGAGCAATAGTGATGCGGGAGAGATATGAATAACCTTCCCTAGGTCTTGGCGGGATACGATCATATGCAATAGACATCTTTTGGCACTGATTCTTTTCCCTATGAATAAAATTGGCCCTCAGCATATATAGCTCGATTATTTTTTGTTTTGAGACCCTGCTACAAGAGGCAGGAGCCCTGAATAGTTCTCCCTCCCCAATTGCATTCAGTTCAACCTCTATGTATCTGAGCCAGCCAATCCTGCTATGGCTCTCCAGCTTCATGCAGTCACCAATTATGCGTTGAGTTAGATTAACGGTGGTCCTGTGCCAAATCGAGATCCACAGCAGGATTGGCGCCAATCTAATGGCATTAGATAGGTAGGGTAACCCCAGTTCAGAGTGCAGGATGTAATTGGAGAATGAGTGTGGGAGCGAGACCCTGGTTTTAAAGAAGCTATCTTCCATTCTCTGTAGTTGTTCAATATGGGCCATCCGCCAAACTCCCGCCCCATAGGTTGCTGCTGCCTTTGTTTTTGCATAATAAATGTTTTAATCTTGTCCAGAGGGCTGGCTCACAGCTTCTTGGCGAAGCCCTTTATTGCTTGATGGCTTCTTTCCATACCTAAGACTCTGGCCGCCACCAGATTTGTCCAGGAGTGGTTTTTGTCGAACAAGACTCCCAGGTAGGAAAAAGACTCAACCACTTCGATTTTCTTTGAAGCCAGATGGAAATAAGGGGATTTCGCTCCTCTGGCAGTTCCCGCTATGATGATGAAAGATTTTGTTTCATTCACTCTAAGATCTAATGAGGCCATGAATGAAGCATATGAAGTTATCAGGCTCTGGAGGGCTACCCCTGTCCTAGCGATTAGGACAGCGTCGTCAGCATACGCCAATATTGGAAGGGGGATGTTATCAAATATAGGAGCGTCTAAGGATGAGTCAGACAGGGCCGCCTCCACCCCATTTGTGTAGATGGAGAAGAGAAACAGGGCGAGGACGCATCCCTGCCTGACCCCTTTCTCAATCCTGAATGAGCGCGTGCATTCCCCATTTATGCCATATCGAACGCAGGCGGTGGCATTAGCATATAACTGACGTATAATCGGATGATCAGGGGATCAATCCCCATCTCCTCCATCATGGACCACAGCTTCTGGTGAGACACACAGTCAAAGGCCGCTGACAGGTCCATAAAGGCCATGTAGATCTTCCCATCTTTTGCCTTAGTGTATTTATCTATACAGAGGGAGAGATTGAGGCATTGATCCACTGTCCCCTTCCCCTTCTGGATGCCATATTGCGCCTGCATCAAGATGTTATGGTTTTGAGCCCATTCCTCCAGTCTAGCTAATAGGAGCCGACCCATGAGCTTGGCTGTGGTGTCCAGAAGGGAAATGGGTCTGTAGTTCATCAGGCTGCACCTATCTCCTTTCTTATAGATTGGGAACTATTACGCTATGGTTCCAGGATGGTGGGGGGCCCTCTACGGCTATGCTATTAAAGACATTTGTTAGTAGGGGTACCCACATGTCATAATTATCCTGGAAAAGGTGGATCAGGACCCCATATGGACCCGGGGCCTTGCCTGGAATGCAAGCCTCCTGCCCTCTTCTAACTTCATATAATGAGAATGTCAAGCTGCCTTGTGGTAAGGGAAATAAATCAGGCAGCAGAGGCACAGGGGGGGAGTTTAGACCAAAGATACTTTCAAAGCATCCCACCCAGGCGTACTCGTCTACATGTGTATCCAGGGACGGATCCTTGGAATCTTTAAAATAGGGGGCATTTATAACTTTCCAAAAGTCCCTACTATTGCCTGAGCTGGCAGCTTTCTCAAGGTCATTCCAGGCCTTCTCTCTTATATCCTTCACTCGTTTATTTCTAGCGGACTTGTAGTCGCTGAGTAGTGATCTTATTAGTGCTGGGTCTCTATACGATTTTTAAAGCATTGATAAGGGCTCTTCTGGCTAAGGAACATGAGGAATCAAACCAGCGACTGGGTGGATTACCATTAGCCGGCTTAGGACGATTGCCAGTTTTAGTTTTATTATGAGGGCTCTGATCTGGGAGACTAGTCATTCGAGGGAGGGCACCTCTACCAGGAAGCCTAAAATATCGTCCCTTACTTGAGCTATTATTACAGGAGCCATGTTTATGCTTCCCAACCTGTGCCCACTTTAATTTTTAACCATTATTTCTGGTTAGCACGATGTTATCTACTGTCTGTTGGCATTTCTTCACATTGTGGGGGATGGTTAGCTGGATAGATAGGATAGCATGATCACTGGGACACATAAATAGGTTATCTATATGGTCCACTCTGTCGCCTATTGTAGAGGAGACTAGGATGAAATCAATCGTGGACTCATAATTGTTGCGCCTAAATGTTTTCTCTATCTGGCCTGTTTTAGAGCTGTTGGTTATGCTTAGGTGTCTCATATATAGCAGTCTGTTAAGGCTAGCACCATATTCATTGTGTGAGAAGTGTAGGAAAGGGTTACCCAAAGGGTCGTCCAACCCACACCCTAGCCTCATTATACTTACACAATGGAAGTTAAAATCCCCCACCCAAATTATATTGAGTGGGCCCTTTTGTGAATGTGAGTTTATTGTTTCTAACTCCTTGTTTAGTTTGTCTGCTACTAGCTTCATGTTTCTCCCAAATTCATTATTATAGAAATTAATTCAAATTCAATGCTCTTCATTTTTAAGCTCCAGTTGGAGAATGTGGAAGTGATTATTCGGGGCGCCAACCAGCCTTGTGTGTATGGGCATGGTGTTAGAAATTAAATTTATTAGTCCCCCTTTCGCTCTATCTGATGCTGAGGGCACTGCGGATGTAAAATAGGTACGGCACCCTGGGAAAAAAACTGGCTCCGTGGCCCAGGTTTCCTGAAAGCAAATAATCTCTGTTGCTTGCCCGAGACTACACCACTGGACATTGCCTACCTTCGAAGTGATTCCTGCCACATTCCACGACATCAGGCTAATCCTATTTCTGTCAGCTATACTCTGGGGTTGGGAAGTTGTAGGAGGGTCCTGCGTAGCAGACACCAGATTAACTAATGTGGTGATTCTACTGCAAGGTGGGTAAGTGGATATTGGTAATCAGTCGCAAGATTCCAGGTCAGAGAGAGGAGCAAATCTGTTAAATAGTCTGACCCCCAGGGTAATGCTGGAGCCCACTGCATGTCTCGAAATAAATTGGCCTGATCTTATCCTACCCCTCTGACCGTTTTCTGAGATAACACCCTGTTTATAAAAGTGCTCCAGTGGCAAAGGAATAATCTGTGTGCTCCTAAAGGATAATCTATGCGAATTTTTGAGGAGAGAAGTACCCATATATACATTGTTGAAGTTTATCACCACACAGTCTCCGGTAGTGGATTTAATGGAGCTGCCCACCTACCCCACTCTCCTAGCCAGAATGATTGTCTTAGCCAACTGGTGGCTGGTGGTTCCCGGGTCCATAAGATGATGTGAAAGCCAGTGCAGGCATTTATCCATTAGCTGCAAGGTGGATTCGTACTGTTTGTCCCACAAGGTAGGGACATTTGCCAGGACCAAAACTAAGGGAAAGGCTGCTGATGGAAGGTGGAGGGCTTGATGTGATTGGTTTTCCATGGCAGCCATGGGGGTATCTTGAGTTCCCAATGGATTAAGAATCCTTCTTGGTTTCCCCTGACCTAGTTGAGCCTGGTGTGCTAGGCCTCTTGTGTCCAAAGGCTGAGAAGCCTCCAGGTGTATATCGGAATGGTCAGGAACTGTGGGGGGCAAACTGCCCCGAACGGTAGTGCTGGAAGGCATACCCAAAGTCAGTAGATCGGTCAAGCCCCGGTCATCACCCGCAACAGTACATGTGGGGACAGTAATCAGAGGGACCCGAGGGGGGGTAGGACAGGTAAGGTCTGTGATTGTAGGCCAGCTAAACATTCCTCAATTTGTGTAACTTTGGATAGGATAGGGTCCAGTAAGGTGTTCATCTTCTTGCTTACTTTTACTCAAAATACATTGTCCAGAACTGCGTATGGGGGCGAGGTGTTTGCGGCTATTGGCCTCAATGGTGTTGGTGGGCTCACTATTACTGCCTTGGATTGAGCATCCTTGGGTTTAGGGGGATGTGTGATTTTAGTTGGCTTGGCCTTAGCAGTTCCGCCACCCCTACGACGATTCATTGGAAGATCAATTTCTAAGTCAGTATGGGGTGAAGGCACAGTGCCCCTCTTATTAATGTTGGTTGTGGCTGAAATGACAGGCGAAGGTTCCCGTTGTCCAGGTGGAAGGTCACCAGATGTTGCTGGATGTGTCAGCGAAGTGTGTGAAATGTTTGCAGGCTCAGACCCTGAAGGTGACACAAGAGGGAAAAGAAGGGATCCATTGATAAATGCCTCTCTGTCAGTTCAATTTCGTGAGTGAAGACGCTCGCTGCTCTGGTCAGGAATGCATCAAGTGTAGATACAGTCCCACCAGTCCCACCACCCGCCTTCTCCATAGTGGCTTTCCGTTTCACCATATTGACAGGAACTAATAAACAGGGGAATTGCAAAAGTACCTTTAATCCAGTGCAGGACATTAGAGGGGGGGCCCAGCCCAGCCTCCTCTCGGCTCCGACGGGCATGGACAGCCCGCCCTTGGCCCGGGCGTGTCCCCGTACGCGTCCCATGCTGCAGGCCGGCGTCTCCTTTGTGTGTGTGTCTGCGCACTGTGGAGGTCGGGAATTGAAGTCCCCCTCAGGTGCGCAGGCGTCAATGACAGCTGTGCCCAGGATTCCAGAAAAACGGCTACGAAGAGCCGCGGGCCGGCGTCTCCTTTGTATGCGCGTCCACCCGCTGTGGAGGTCGGGAATTAATGTCCCCCTCAGGTGCGCAGGCGTCAATGTCAGATGTGCCCAGGATTCCAGAAAAGCGGCCGTGGAGGTCAAACTGCCAGTCAGACTCTGCTTGCTGGTTTGCCCTGCTGAAAGGAACCTGACTGCCAGAAAAGTTCTAAGTCCAAACAACAGAGAATGTCACAGAGACCTGTGCTGAGCAGCACCCTGTCAATGAAGACTGGACTTTGAACTTCACTCGCTCTGGAGTTTTTGTGCATTCAACGTTGAGAGCCTAGAATTACCCTCCAGAGCTGGGGCACTTACTGAGGTCCTGCGATTCAGGCTGCCACTCTTGAACAGCCTCTCTTTGGATCTAGCTGGTACCTGGACTCACGGATGACCTTTTCGACGAGGACTTTTCTCTAGAAAAACAACTATGTCAGAAGGTAAACATTCCACTGGGCCGAACCTGGTCCCTGTATCCGACCCACGCTCCACTATGGCTGGCCTTAACGTTTGACTTTGAACTGGTCTATCATGACCAGATACCCTCAGTTGGTGCTTTGTGCTTTTTGGTGCTAGAAACACCCAAATCTTTGAAAAATCATATCTCCAGTTCCCTACATAAGATTTCTGTCATTTTAGTCTCTATTTCTTCGTTAGAATGTTACTCTATTTTTATACAATGTAGTGGGATTTTTATTGCGTTGAGTTTTCTACATTTGAACTGTTCTTGGGACTGATTAATGCTTTCCACATTTCTTCTAAGTTAGCCCTGGCTGTTCTGTGCTACAGCTACAGAGGGTTGAGCTCATGTTCAAATTGCTGAGTCCTAAGTGGATCTAGTAAGGAGCAGTTCCATTATTGCTTGAAGAGGATTCCCATCAACTTAAACTAATAATCCACTTTCTCACAGGTTACAAAAATATTATCCCATTGGGTGTAGATTTTCTGTTGTTAACTCCAATAGGGAAATATTTTTGTAGAGAATATTTAGGAGATGATAATATGCTGGTACCACACTGCTGCAGGCCAGAATTGTACACCCCATTATATATAAAATGCCCCCTTTCCAGCACAAGGCTAAGTATCAGAAAAGGTACATGCATTGGGCAGAACACAACATTGAAACATGGAGAAACAGTTTGAATCGACATGCCGTGTTTTAATGCAAGCAGAGCATGATCTTCTGTTGAAAGGAGGGATGCAATCTGTGTTAATTTCTGGAAGGGTGGGACCCTTCGAACCCCGTACATATGAGCATCCTGAGGGCACACTTAATGCAAGCCACTTAGGCAGTTAGTAAATCCATGGAGGGACTATTGTCAGTGAGCCTGCAACTGTCATAGAGTATTGGCATAAAGGGAGAAGGATTCCCTCATTACTAAGGGACATGCCCCCATGCAAATGAGGGAGCATCCCCTTTACAATACACAGGAGAAAAATGTCCACATGCAAAATGAGTACACCAAAAGGGACTGTGCAAGCATGTGCAGTCTTTGCTGCAATACAGAAGTGCCCTGGGAACATAATGAGCAGGTGCAAATGCCTACTGGTCTCCAACGATATTTATGTTACCTGTCCACTGATATTTACATTCTAAAAACAGAGGAGCCATACTCCAGTCCTACTTCAAAATTCACAAGGGAGAGATATCAAAGCAGTGTAAGTAGGAGCAAAAATATCAGAGAGCAAAACATAATTATGCCATAATCTGTCAAATGTATATTTCATGCATTTACAGTTTTACATGGTGTTTAAATAACATTTCCTCTTTTAATATTTCTAAAGATGACACAACGGGTACCAATCATGACATTTGAGAAGAGCTCTCGAATATAGATCGTTGGAAGTCATTTAAAATTTAGCATGCTGCCTTTCAGCCCTGCAGGTCAGCAGAGGTTTGGGCCTATACTCCCCTAGGACTGCACACCATAATAAGCAATATCCACATGCCTTGAGGTAAACTCTAAGCCTTCATTGCATCTGCCAGTGTGATTACTACATTGAAACAGAGTAGTTTGCCGAGCAGACACCATGTTTTTAGGACCTACTCAGCAAATGTTTCATTTTAGTGTAAAAAACACATAAAGAAAGGATTAGAGTCAGAAAAATGAAAACAAGTAAAGGTCTGACGTGCTAGGCCATTGTTTGTTTACCATGTCCGGTGCTGCCATACCTCACATGATACTCTGATGTAAAGAAATCCGTTGACAACTATGCCACTGTAAATAGAGCGAGTCACTGAACATGTGACCTGGATGTCCAGTGGCTGAATGGCCGCCAGGTCAATGTTTTTCACTGACAGAGCCAGCTGAGGGTTCACCAGTGGAAACCCTGCAGTTTCTCAACCTATAAACATGGTGGTGAACTACAAGTTTGG
Source organism: Calotriton arnoldi (assembly GCA_963921515.1). Lineage (NCBI taxonomy): Eukaryota > Metazoa > Chordata > Amphibia > Caudata > Salamandridae > Calotriton > Calotriton arnoldi. Next base: position 139,370 of record CAWUFW010007616.1, read on the forward strand.
TGGAACAGTAAAGATACTCTCCCTGATCTATCTCCCAAACTCTAAGTGAGGGTCCTACATATTTAAATGTGCCACACCCCCAATTCTCTTTCCATTTGTGTTGCTATAAAACACTGTGCAGCCAATCTGTCGAGCTGAGCTTTGTATGACATTGTGCACATTACAGTGGACTGCAGCATGAGTGATATGTTAATCACTTACATTCAATGATGTGTGCACAGCAGGCCATGGGGAAGACTGACATAGTGCTAACGCAGGAACAAGGAGCAGTGGAGTGCTCTCATAAGAGTATCAATTTTGTGGCAGAGTTACCGTAAACAATAAATGCTGTAAGTAGAAGAGTAGAGTGTATGTATGAGGCCCATTTAATATTAAATTAAAAAAAGGATGTGAATAGAGGAAGGATGGACACAGTTATTTGGGACAGAAATTTACAGCACACTGTACGTTTTATATGTGATAGGTCTCTATACATTGCACAGTTATGCCTTTTTATATTATACATATTTGTACTTTGAACCATAAGACAAGGACATCGTTCTAGAACAAATAAAATGTTCAGAGAAATTTTGAAACTTATGTGATTTGTCTGCTGTAGCAATTCACAAAACAACTGACCAAAAACCCCAGATTATTCCATCTCTGACGGTTTTCGTTGTCCTCGAGCTTCCACTGGATGTCAATCAGTTGTGACTCATGAGCTTCTGCTTGGCCCTTGGTATCAGCGATGTCCATCTTGAGGGCAGCTGTTCTTGTCTCGAGGTCCGTCAGCCGGTCGCTGATGGCATTGCAGGCTTTGGCTACTTTCCTCACTGCCCCCTGCAGTTTACGGGCTGCGGTTTGTGAGCGTCTACTTTCCAAGCGGGCTTCTTCACGGTGCGCAATTACGCATTGCAGAATAGTATCCAATGTAGGAGGCGCTGCGGGCTGACCGTCAGATGGGGCCTTATTATTGTTCGCAATCAGTTGGTCACCCGGGGAGTAGTCCCACTTTAAGTCCCTGGACATCTGGTTGTCTGTTCTGCCCATTTTGTTGTGCGTCTTCCGAGTTGTAGCAGTCGAATCCACACCGCTGGTGCCTGGTAAACTCTCCGTCTGACTTATCTGTATTGGACCCTGAGGCTGATCCCACATCTGACCAAGTGGCATCCGATAAGGAAAAGAAGAAGTCATTAGCCTCTGAGTCCTGCTCCCTTTCACTGCGTGCTCCCGTTTTCTTGGAACTTCGTACTCTGTGGCGATTTTGCTTTTCCCGCTGATCCGAGCCGAGAGAGACTGACACGGGCTCACCTGTCAGACCAGCATGCCCTCTATTGTGGCCCTTGCTCGCATCCTTGGACATAGCTTGTGGGATTGGATCGCCTTTATTAAGAGCATGGGCAGCTTGAGAAACTTCCTGTCCCTGTGTCTGTAGCTGGGAGGATAGCTCTGAAAAGCCCCCATTGCTACTTCTATCTGTCTCCTCAGTATTCATTCCCATGTTCCCATCCACTATTGGCCCCAGGATTTGATCTTTTTTTCTCATCTCATGCTGCCTTTGCGTACCCAGTGTTCTCTCCCCAGTCCCAGTTGGCAGATTTTCGGTTAGCTCACTCAATGCCTCTTCCTCCCCGCAGCCCGCGTTGCCCAGTACGATCTTGCCGGCCTGCATGGTGCTATGGCGGCCTACCTGACCTGCGGTACAGTCCTGCTCCGTGCTTCCCACAGTCAGGGATCTACTCCCGGCACCTTGGAGCAACTCGAGCACCGAGGTACCGGTCCGGTGTTGCTGGGGCTGCGTGACCACGCTCATCCCCTTCCCATCTGGGTTTATTTTGGTCCGGGTCTTCTGCCGGCATCCCGATTGAGCTAGTGCAGAGGCAGCGTCCACCGCCGACGTCTGCTGGGCTATCTGGTGGGCGGTCTGCTGGATAGCACCTCTTCCCCTCGCCGTTGACTTGGGCCCCATTGCGGACGCTGCTTCGCCCAACAACCGATGTCCTGGAGCGAGGGAAAGCTCCTTCTCCAGCCACCTGCACCTTGCGATCAGCGATTCTGCCTGTCGAGCCACTGCTTGAATCCCAGGTAGGGCCCAGGCGAGTTCTGTTGATCTACTATTCTGCTGGGGTCTAGTCATAGTCCAGCTCTAGGCTTCATATAGAATTCTTACTGCCACCTTGTTGGAAACCGCCTACGGTCGGTTCAAGCGGCCGTCATCTTGCTTCCTCCTCAGGTATCAAACCCATCGATGCTAAACCACGAGCGCTTCTGGTGTATTTTGTAAACTTCCTGCTGAGACAGAACATATTCGAAAAGGCTAGACCTGAGGCTCAGCGGGCCGGGGTGGATTTTCATTCTTTACCAGACCTGACTTCTGTCACATTACTGTTGAACGCCGATGGCGCTTACGCTAAATGATTAAACCTTTCCAGGAGAAAGGGGCACAGGCCTTCCTATTGAATCCGGCCCACTTGAAAGTAATCTGGGGTGATCGTACCAGATTTTTTTACCTTGGAAATCAAGGCTAAAGAGTTCTTAATGTCAGGCGGGGATTAACTGTATGACCTAGATGTTATCAGCACTATTGTCTATATGGGTGAGGGCTCTAGGGGGTTCTAAGGACCCCTAATGTGAATGGATAGGAATCAGTGGGCAAATTCAACTCCCCCCATAAAAAAAGAGAAGGGAAAAGAAAAAATATATAGTAGGGGGTGAGGGGCTGGGGATTACCCATCACTGTCCTGTTTGAAACAGAGAGGGGCTAGCCTTATAAATATACATGCTAGGGCAAGGAATGAAGGGGAATAAAGTAGGAGGGGAAAACAAAAGGGGAGGAAAAAAGAAAAAAGGTAGAAGGGGATTGAATGTTCACATAACATAAGCTATTATTGTCTTGAGATAACCGATGGGGTACAGAGACATCAGATAGACACACACACGCACAAATAAGCCTCCAGATGGAAGGGGCACTGCCTTTTATCCTTCACAGACCGACACAGGTCTGTTTTTCCTCCAGATAGGGGGTGCAGGGATGGGTGGGGGCTTGGGGCAGGGGGGTGTGGGGGGAGAGGGGGAGTGGAGGGGTGAGGGATGGAGGAGGGTCAGGGGTAGGGGGTGGGGGAGAAAAACCCAGAAAAGCAGAGTGACTGGTGTAATCTAAGGAAGGAGGCAGGAAACAGCAAGCATAACTTAAAACTGTATAACAATCAACTTGGGTGTTTAAAATGTTTTAGCAAAGGGTAGGTTAGTTATTTGCTCAATTAATGTTGGGGGACTAAATGACAGGGGGAAGAGGGGTAGGGTAAGTGAGGTACTTAGATCTCTGGGGGCAGATATAATCTGCCAACAAGAAACCCATATCCCGTGGCAGAATAGAGGGCTCAACGTAATTCCAGGATACACACAGGTAGCCTGCTCTTTCTAGACTACTACGACTAGAGGTTTCGCAATCCATGTTTCTAATCGGCTGTCCCCCCCAAAACGAATGCTATCGGACAAATGGGGGCGATGGGCAATAGTCTCATTATCAGTTGGGCTTACTGTATGTATGGTTTACGGGCCTAATTTAGATGACCCCGGGATGCTCGAGGAACTGGAGTTAGAGCTAGCCTCCTGGCCTTCCCCCCTTATTATCTGTGGGGATTTCAATATTCACTTGGACGCAAGTGGCCCCTTTATCAAGGAATATCAGGGGAGAAAGCCACAGGTGTTTAAAGCATTAGTTGCTCTGACTTCTAGCCATGGACTAGTCGATATTTGGTCCTGTAGGAAGCCAAGGGACTTAGGCTATACTTATTTTTCGTGCCCTCACAGGAAATACTTTAGGCTCGATTATTTTTTTGCTTCCGCCGCCCTTACGGATGGTGCTAATATAAGGAAGTTGCCGAAAGTAGTGCCGGTTCACAACCCTTTGACTAATGCGGCAAATTTTCAGGATGGAATGGTAGCCATCAGCACTTGGATGGCTAATAATTGCCTAAAATTAAACTTGGACAAAACTGAGGTGATGATTTTTGGCAATCTCTCCCCGGGCTGGTCCCCCACCTGGTGGCCAGCTAAATTGGAACCACCTCCGTCCCCTGTCTCAAAGGTCAGAAATCTAGGTGTCATGTTTGATGACAAGCTGTCCTTCGCATTCCATGCCAATACTGTTGTCTCATCATCCTTTACACTCTAAGGATGATAAAAAACTTTTACCATTCCTTCAACTCAGTGCTGGAAAACCCTCATTAGTACTCTAGCAATGTCAAAAATTGACTATTGCAACGGTCTCCTTATGAACGCACAAAATAAGGTCCTTAACAAATTACAGCTGGTGCAGAACTCAGCCGCCAGGATTCTATCAGGCACCCCCAAGTACAAATCGATCTCAAAGGTGTTGCGACAGTTCCACTGGCTACCTATAAGAAGCCGAATTAAATTTAAAGCGCTCTGCATCGCTTTCAAGGCCATGCGCAACACTGGACCTAAGTTCTTGAAGGAAGTTCTTTGTGCCTACACGCCCAAAAGACCCCTGCGCTCATCAACAGCCAACCTTTTGAGGGTCCCACGAACTAAAAAAGTCTTATGGGGTGATAGACGATTTACAGTCGCCACCGCCTAACTGTGGAACACTCTCCCCCTTCATATCAAGGCTAGCCCCACCTTGCTTGCCTTTAGGAAATTGGTAAAAACATGGCTCTTTAACCAATAGTTATCAGCTCCAGGTTGTCTTTGCCGTCCGCAGCGCCGAGACACCCAGGGGTATTTGTGCGCTTTATAAATTGCATAAAATAAAATAAAATAAATTTGATGCTGGAAATTACGGTGCAGGGTCATCAACGTTTTCTAACAAAGTGGACCTTTGATATGAAATTATTGGTCACTGAGGGGTTCATAGAGCATATTAGGGGATGGACCCGACAGTTCTTCGATATAAATAGGCTCAGTGCCGCCAGAGAAAAGTGTGGGATACGTTTAAGGCTGGATTAAGGGGGGAGATTGCTAGTTTTGTTGGACTACGTAGGAAGAGGCAGCGAGAGGAATTACTCCGACTAACAGATCAGTTGACGAAGTATGAGGAGGAGCACACGGCTGCCATTGCTCAAAAACAGGCAGAGCTACAAACTCAGTTGCAATTAGAGGTCATAAGGATAAAGGCAGAAATTAATGGCTTTTACAATAAATCAGTGGCGGAAGCATTTCAAACCTATACCAGGGATAATTATGAGTACGGGGAGACTACAGGCAAACATTTAGGACTACGCCTAAGACAAAAGGCAGTTACAAATAACATCTTGAGGTTAAAAAGGAAAGACGGGACCCTGGCTACAGATCCCTAAGAAATTCTAAGTGTATTCACAGAGTTTTATAGGGACCTTTACCAGACCGAGGACGAATCTCCAGAGACCACTGGGCTTGAAGATGATGTGAACCCTCCTACCCTGCAGGAACTAGAGGCAGCTATTTCGATTAGTGAAGTCACTGAGGCACTCCAGGCGATGGCTACAGGGAAAGCGGCAGGCCCCGATAGAATTCCGATGGAATTGTATAAAGCACTCCAGCCAGAGCTATCCCCCTTGCTCCTAGATCTGTTCTTGGCAGTACAACAGAAGGGGCTCCCACCTCAATCCTGGCAAGGTACCGACATAGTCATATTCTTGAAGAAAGGGAAACCCGCCGAGGACCCAGCCTCTTATCGACCCATTTCCCTGATTAACGCTGATGAGAAACTATACTCTAAGATCATCGCGCTCCGACTTGGCAAAGTTATTACCTCATTGGTGAGTACATAGCATATGTCTCGGGAGAACAGATGGCCCTGATTCTCCTCGACGCCCAAAGAGCTTTTGATCGAGTTGAGTGGGCATACTTATGGGACAACTTAAGATCCAATGGGTTTGGACCATGCATCTTAACGGCTATAAGAGCTATGTATTCACAGCCATACGCTAGGATCCAATTGATGAGTAAGGAGTCCGAAAGGATTGTGGTAGCTCGAGGGACAAGAGAGGGATGCCCTTGCTCACCAATTCTCTTTGCGCTATATATCGATCCGCTTATTAGGTCAATCATGCAAGACCAGTCGAGCAAACCTATAGTGCTCAGGGGGTATAATACTAAGGCTTTAGCATATGCTGACGACATAGCTGTCGCGACCCCCGACCCATTGGGAGCAATCGCGAGGATTAAAGTCTTGGCCAAGGAATTCGGCAGGCAGTCGGGATATCGCTTGAACTCTGATAAGACCAGGATTGTCTGCACTAAAAGTATTATCTGCCAGGTTCCCCGCAGGACCGAGGTACCTACCTATCTTGGGATCGACATCTCGGCGAATGTGGGTTCTATTTGGGCAATCAACTCGGCTCCCCTTATAGATAAGATCAGCAGAGACCTAAAAAGAATAGATAGTTTACATATGTCTATAATAGGAAGGTGTAACATGCTCAAAATGAATATGTTCCCAAAAGTTTTATATTTATTTCGCTGTATCCCGTTAGAGCCGGAGCCTGCTTTCTTTAAAAACTGGACGGTATATTCTCCCAATTTATCTGGCATTATCAGAAGGTCAGGCAATCATTGAAATTCCTGACATTTCCTCAAGATCGGGGGTGGGCAGTTCCCAATCTACTATATTGCTACTGGGACATAACATTACAACAAATGTCCATCCGTTTTAAATCAAATATAGGGGCAGAAACATGTTAGGGAGCACGGGAATGCGAAGTCCCCTCCTCAATCTTTGAGTTGGCCATAGGTGGAGCAGCACCAGGGGTTCTACTCAGGCAGTTGGAGGTTAGCTATTACAAAAAAACACGATTTAAGCTTCTTAGAGCAGCTTGGAACGTATGGCATAAAGTCTGCAAGCTTTTAAAAATTCCCAGGCTCCAGAGATACCTACCCCTGTGGCGATCACCGGTTTTTCCGGCCACTCTCTATGATGGAATTGGTAAACATTGGGAACAGGCAGGTGTTAGCAGAATAGGGGATGTCATAGATATGAATGGAATGATTTCTTTTGTAGAGCTACAGGAGCGGTACAAAATTGACCTGAGATTGTATTTTAAGTATGTCCAAATTAGGGAGACCATCAGACCCGTTGTATCAATTATTACCTCTACAGATAGGATTCCGCTGCTAGAAACCATCCTATATAAAAAAACCTGAATCAAGGATATATATTGTTTTCTGATAAAAGCTACTCCGAATGACCTAGTAAAAACTGAAACTACCTGGCAGGCAAGTTAGAGAACCAGGACGTGGATCTAAGCAGGTCATTGGCTCTTTCTAAGAAAGTGTTTTTTTTCTGCCACTCTAAAAGCCCAACACTTCAAAACAGTTTTCAACTTGTATTTTGCCCCGGCAAAACAGTTTGGTTGGGGGAAAAGGGAAAATGATCATTGCCCGAGATGTGGGCGGGGCCTGCAGATCTGTCCCATATATTCTTTGATTGCAGTAAACTAAATCCCCTGAAAAAAGGGATTGAAAACTTTATGCATAAGTTGTTAAGACAGGATGTGTCTATTTCACCAACTATGATGCTGCTATGTTTTGATGAGAAAGCACAACTAGCACCTAAACAGGTATATTTTTGTTTTATGGCAACGGCAGTAGCCCTATTGTTGATCGCATCAAAATGGAAGGATGTTGACGCTCCGGCGTATCAAGCTTGGTATGCCAGAATGCTCCATATACATAACTTACAGATGGCACTGTTCAAATGTAAAGGACGGAGGGCGGGGAGAAGGGCCAGGAAAATCTGGGGCCCTTTGATGGACTAGTACCAATGTATAAAGTTTCTCTGTTTTCTTCAAATTTTTGCTATAACGCAGTATGAAATGTTTAATTAATATTGTGCAGGTTTAAACGATTTTCTTTTCTTTCTTTGTTTTTCCATGTAAGAGGAATTATATGGCTATTTGGATATATGGCCGTTTGTAATATCGACATTTGTATTTGCATAGATCCATTTCTCTATGTAACTACTGCTTTTTCTGGAAAATAATAAAAATAAAAAAAAAAGAAGCTACTAGAGGCTTCAGGCAGAACAATAGTGGCTTTCTAAAGTCACTCTTTTTGAAATAGTTAGATGAAATGTGACTTTGGCATTAAGTTGGATTTATTTTAATATTATAAATTTAATATTGAGAGTTTGAAGTATTTTTTAGCTAGTGCCAATCTGGAGTTAGCTGTATTAAGTGTAACAAAGAAGCCCATTGTTATATATCGCACAGCCAGCCTTACTACAGTGAAAAACTGTTTTCCTGACATTTTTACTGTAACGGCATGCACTGGGGCCTAGATAGTAGGGTATCAGTGTACAGAGTTCAAACAAGAACAGCATCAGTCCACAAAAATGGGGGTGATCATGCAAAAAGTGGCATTTTCTTACAGCCTTCATTTATAGTGCCCCATTAACTCAAATAAAGTCAGTAACTTCAGTTACCAACCCTATGTACCTGTGAGAAAAGCCACAGGAAAAGGAGACATTTCTGAGCTGCTTTTCTACAGTAAAACTGACAGCTCCTGGTTTTTCTCACTTCATAGGGGACCTTAAGGGTCCTGCTCATAATCCTGCATGAATTCTGCCTTCTTTTCATAAATGACACCCTCTATTCGAGAGGACTCTCCTGACCTGAAATTTGCTGGTATAATCTTTGATCAATTTAGGGCAATATGTCTGTCTTTTTGGCCAGTCAATGAAACTATGTATGTGAGCGAGAATGGCCTTAAATTTTTCTTCATGTGTGATCTTTCAGGAGTCTATCTGCTTTAATAAATCATATCTATCTGTGTGGATTTTAGCATGGTGTTGAAGTACTTTTCTTGTCTGTCACTTTTACATGTTAGAATTTAGAGGAAACATTCATTTGATTTATTTTATTGATTATGGTACTTATTTAGGATGGATAGAATTAGATGGTTTGTGGACCACTTCATTCATATTCAGGATTTTTTAATATCATATTTAATATGGCGCTGAGGAGAGCTGTCAAACTGTCGGTTAACAATACTGCTGGTTGAATAAGAAAGGACCAACACTAGACAGTGAAGTTGAAAGTCATGGTCCTCCTTTCATCGAAAGGACATTTAATGCCATCTGTCAGCTATCACGTGACTGCCAGTTTGTTTCTGTGCATTACGGGTAGACCGGTAGAACATGGTGGACAATTCCACAATAGTAAATTCTGAAGCAGAAAACTCTGCTGGGTTTATGTTCATCCAGGCAGCCCATATTTGCATGATGCATTCCTATCAAAGTATTTACATCTCTAGCAGAATGTGTTTTAGTATCATGATGCCAGCTATTGAAGCCTTAACACATCCCACAAAGAAACTAGTCCATTTTTGGCCTTCTCCTAATCACTGTTCAGTATTGTATGGGAGGTTTCTAGAGACATACTGAAGTGCTGTAAGACAGCATGGACCCTGGCATTCCTCGGGGAAAACTCACTAAGGGCCTGATTATGAGTTTGGCGGTGTGACGCCGGGTCCGCCCCACCGCCACCGCCAAACCCGTAGTCGGGCCACCCGCCAGATTAGGAGTTTGCTCTTGTCTAGCAGGCTTTTTGATGACTCTCCCACATCGGTGCCCTGATAATGGGCGCCTCAATGGGAACGCCAAAAACAGTTCCTGCACAGCATGGACTCTAAAGTCTATGCCGTGCAGGAACTGGGTGCATGCATACAGGGGGGCACAACATACACCCCAGGGCGCAGAGGCACAAGGAGGCCCTGTAGGGCCCTCTTTGCTTCCTCTCCACCACGGTTTTCATGGAGGGGGAACCGCCATGAAACCCGTGGCGGAGAGGAAACTTGTAATATGCTTGGCAGCATATTGCTGCCTCCTGACTGCCGCAACACCAGCAAGGAACGGCAGTTCCCTGGCGGCTGCGGCAGAGCAATGGCGGTCCGACCACCCTAATTGTATTAGGGTGGTCGGGATACTGCCACTGCCGCATCCCCACGAGTCCGCCAGACTCGTATTCAGGCCCTAAGTCTCCTTTCAGAGGTGATATTCTGGATAGTGGTCTAGTAGTAGGGCAGGATGTAATGGTTGACTGGTGTTTTAAATAGTCCACTCGTGTTTTAGCCATGTGCGCTGGTGGAGAGTAAGTTCTATGTGGAATACCCTGGGATCCAGGTATTACTTTCTCGGGGAGCAATTATTGCCCACCCTAGTGGGGAATTAACATTTTATATTATTTGTCAATACCTCTGTCCAATAGCTTATTATTTTCCTCTTCACTTTTCTAAAAAGGACTTTCCTATGGTCGAAAAATCTTTGTAGTGTGTCAAAGAGATGTCACACGTGGCCTCTTCCCTGAGAGATTCTTAGTAATGTCACAATGTGAAAGGATTTGTAAAACACATACAGATTGTTTTTATGTGCTGTGATACAGAGCACTGGACTGGAGTTAAATCCTCGATTTACGTGTTCTTTTTTCTCAGTCTGTGTACTTGTGTGACGGCTTTAGACGCTTTAACAACAGAACTTTTAATCAATTTTATAGCTTAAAATTAAATACATTTCACAACTGTTACAATCACATTAACACGAAGAATTTCTGAAACATGATCAGCGCATAACAAAATAAGATTAATGGGGAATATTCAAGGTTTTAAATTAGACTATCAGATTAAATATAAAATCTTGTATTATGAAATCGACATCGATGGTTTATTATGATTCGGAGCAAGTACTGAGCTGGTAGAAAGGGCGCTGCCATCCAGGAAATATTTCCAAACGTTTGCAAGTTGGTTCCGCGTTTTGGTATCCAGGTTGCCAACATCCCATGTTCCACTCGTCTCATAAATGAATTAAGTACTTACAAACATACAAATGAAAACGTTAACAGCTTATCTTATGATTTGCATTCTTAAGACTTTTAATATAATCAGTATATGTGAAAGCATGTGCGAAAGCACTAATAATGAGTCAGAAAAATTAGAAATAAATAAAGGAATACATCATCAGATGATATGACTCGTAGGAGTGCTTAAAGATGGTGACATAAGTTAAAGATTTCTGCAATTAAGTAGGTTTATAGTTAAAGGCAAAATGTGCTACTAGAGATTGAGGGGCAGACGTTGTGGTGGCGAAAGGGGGCCTCACCTTATTTACAAGGCAGCGTTAAGCCACTTAACGTGGCTTAACGTTGCCTTGTAAATAAGCCCCCCTTTCACGCTATGCTTAGCGTGAAAGGGGTGGGAAGTGGGTGTTGCGGTGGGCGTTCCACCGCAACACCCATTGATTCTGATGCTGCCTCCTTTTTACAAGGGAGGCGTAAATAAGAGGCAGCGCCAAAATTAAGACCAGGATAAACCTGGTCTTAAGTTGGCGAAACGAGGAGAAATGCTTTATTTCTCCTCATTTTTGCTTTTTCCATATGTGCTGCCTTGTGCAGCACACATGGAAAACGCAAAACGCCTTGGATTGTTTATGTGTAGGAAGGTGACCCTTCCTTCACATAAACAATCTGTTAAAAAAAATGACATTTTGCAACTTCCATGTGTGCTGCATTAAGCAGCACACATAGAAGTGACAAAATGGCCTTTCAGGATTGTTTATGTGCAGGAAGGGACACCTTCCTACACATAAACAATCCTCCTCTGCACGCAGACATCCTTGCACTATGGTACAAGGGTGCCTGCGTTTGCGCTATACTGCTAAGTGTAGCGCCAGAGCAGGGGGAAACGGAAGGCTGCAACATATCCTTGTAAATATAGTGCAGCCTTGCGTTTCTGAAGTGGCAGAGTGAGGCATTAAGCCATGACGGCTAACGCCTCACTCCACCACTTCCTTGTATATGCCACTGAGTTCAAGGGTCCCACAATGTAAGAGATACGATTTGCACATCTCGTACTATAAAGTTATTGGAAGTTTCAGAGAACCTTATTGACATGTACATTTAATAGATCAGGGAATCCTAAATGAAACTTGCGCTGTCATTTTTTACGTGTAATCCGCTGTTTTTTATTCCCCATAATGTATGGTCAGTTTAATTCCACTTCTACATTTCCTACTGAAGAGCTGGTTGTATACCGCTTCTGAGGCAGATTTGCATACTGCTTCTTAGACAATTTTGCAGTGTGTAGATTTGTAGAAGAATTAAAGAAAAATCAAAAAGTGGAAAACGTGGTGTTGCAATGTTTTAAACTAATAACTGTTATTTTAGAAGTTGGATGGGAATTTTAATATGTGTGAAGGTCCCACTCACCTGTTGCAGAATCGCAGTGAACCTATGGAAAAAGTTAAATGTTGTTTAGTGTTTCGCCTTCAGCCTTATTTAGAGAGGCGTAAAAGCAGAAAATCATCTGATTTCTGAAGGAAATGCTAAATCAGGGGGTTAGAGAAACCAACGGAACTTTCGAACCATCATTTTAGACATAATTCCCATTATAAACTCTCTTCTGGATTTAGCATTTCCCCCAAAAGTTGGAGAATTTTCAGTCACACACTCCTCTAAACTAGATGGCTAGGGACTGATTACAACCTGGGAGGTGAGTTCTGATCCAGGCGTTTTTACAGGGATCAGAATTCTGAGAAATACGATAATCACTGTACGTACCGCAATTTTCCTTACATAAGTTTGGCAGGTCAAACCTGCTGAAATGTATATTACCCCCAGGTCCCTTTTGTCCTCGTCCCATTCAGTAACATATTGGCGTATGAATGGGACGAGGACAACGGGACCCGGAGTAATGAAGATTACCGGTAAGTAATAGAGCATTACCCCCAGGTCCCTTATGTCCTCGTCCCATTCATACGCCAATATGTTACTGAATGGGACGAGGACAACGGGACCCGGAGTAATGAAGATTACCGGTAAGTAATAGAGCATTCTGATGCATGCAGAATTTTATGTGGAAAACACCGATTCTGCACATAGTTCTTCAGAGGAAAACGTGGAATGTGAGGTTTTTACTACAACCTGTAAACACCACAAACTGAAATATGACCTAAGCGTTTAAATTGCATTATTTTGCTCTCAGGTAAATGTTTCGAAAACTATGCAGCAAAGAAGGCACAGGATCATTAGAGCTTTGTTTTGGTCTTGTAATATAGTTACTCTTCAATTGTGTGGCTGTTTCCCATATATTAGATGCTGCTTCAGATATCAGTCTGGTAAAAGATGAAGATGGGTTAGGAATGGGCTTGAATCACAAAGGCAGTTGCATGTGTAGGGTTATGTTATGTGTGTAAATTGCTCGATCTGCACGTGCAAGCCATTCAAATAGGGTGACCTTGATGCTGTAGAACCATTCACTCATGCAAAGTGTTACCTTATGTTTGTGTAACATTATGCAAATTTGTTTTGGTGTAAATCCCAAACAAGGAGTGCATAAATGCGGTTCAAAGTGTTGATTGCCTTGAAGGTTTTAAAACTCCCTACAAAACATCAGTTTATGAACTTTCACAAATTTGTCTCTAACCTTTTCCCACACAACAATTATCTGAGATTTACTCCAATCCGCATTCTAGGGAGGCAAGGGGAGTGGGACATTCCCAAACTTCGTGGGGGTGTAGGCGAAGGGTTTCTCTTAGGTGAAAAAAATGTCTTTGTGAAGAAAAAAGAGAACAGAAATAAAATAATAAATTGCATTGGAGTTGTCTTTATGGGTTGCAGAATTACACTATACATACAATTCTACACACAGAAAATGCTATGCAAATGTCACATCAGTGCTCCAGGAATACATGCGGAAATGTGCAACTGGTGCAGCTTCCAGTGCACCTTTACACTTTTGGGGGGGAATTGTGCCATATATCTTGTTTAGACAATTGAAAGTGCTCTTATAACCTAGGAGAGCAGTGGTCATTGGTGGCAGCATTGTGGGCCTCTGGCTGTGGATATGTTTCTGCACTTCTTCGAGGTAGCTAACACCCTGGCCATACTTCCATTCTGGTCTCTATATACTAAAAGCAGCACAAGCTGTTATATGGACATGACTCATAGCTACCTTATGAGGGGGACTGTTGAAAAACATTATGGCTTTGATTGCTGTCTTTCCATGCACCTCTAAAAGTGTGCTGCTTGCCTGTGACCAGTGAGATTTTGGAAAATCCTGTTATAATACTACTGGCAATTCTTTGGATGAACAATACTGCATCAGAGATATTGTGCTGTTGTTGGGGTGGTTAGGTGAGTTGACACAGTGTCTACTACCAAGCTATTGTCATGCTAATGTGAGCCCAAACCGTGTGCTAGAATGGACTGAATTCCTGTGTTTTTCCAGGGAGGAGATGCAAGAGGGTCCATCTGTACAATACTTCGCTGGGGTTCTAACTAGACCATGATCTATCTTTTTGGACCACCAGGTCTAGCTGTATGGGGAGTTCTTCCTGTTAAAGGGTGTTAGTTATTGATGAAATCAAGTTGCCCCTTCATACCGTAATCATGTATGATGTGTAACTGAATTTTCTTTATAAATTCTTGCGTATAGGATTTAAGTTTCTTATGTGATCAATTCCACTTTATTAGCTTAGAGACTGGGCTTACTGTGGTGATTCCAACACTGCGTAAGAGTGAGAGAATGATGGCCACCATTGGGTTGCATCAGTTATGGTTGACCTTAGCTGGGTTCATACTTTTGACATACTGCCCATAGACCAGAAGTGGCACAGGGTAATGAAATAGCACAAAAGCCTCTTGTCTAAGGCTGTGGGCTATGCATCAGACGTGTAGCTGCACGTGAGCCAACAGTCTTGCCCTGTTTACCCATATGCTCATCTGAGTTTTCAAGTTCTTTCCAGTGTGCTATTTAATTGCTTTAAGCATGCATTGTCTGGTTCAGTTTGTTTGCATGAATGTGCTTAGAATGGACCTGAATATTCTAACTTTTGTTTACCTAGCAGGGCCAGAAACTGATCTAATCATATTTTCCTAAGGTTACGATTCAGGGGTAGGGGTGGCATATTATCCATGTGGTCAATAACTGCCCTCGTTCAAATGATCCCTTGCTCGACCTTTGATCAGAATAAGAATATATCCTCAGACTGTGTATGCTGGTCTTCTATGGGTAGGTCCCCGTCACTGCCAACAAAAATGACTGATTTATGACGAACTTTGTAAGCAAATACAACATTCCCCTTTCCTGGTTCTCTGCGTTGTCAACTCTTCTTTATTGCCATGGTGACAGGAAATGGGCACATGCCACCCCTGTAACAGTTCAGTTTAAGCAATTTTGTTAATAAAATAAGTAAAATAATAGATTTATGCACGGTTAAATATTACTTTCCCAATAAATTGAATTAAATGGCTTGTCTACTTCCACAAGCAGTGTCATCGTTTTCAATAAAAGGCAGATCATCCCTGGAGTAAAATACAAGATAAAGCCAGTAGTTCATATGTGAACTTTGCTGATCATCGAATTTCCTGAACAAAAATGTCGTCAGTTGCTTATTGGGTGTAGTATGTACAGCACACAGCTTCTATTTTTATGACATCATCGCATTTGCTGCCCGTTCTCACGATGATATTTCTGCAATATTCTAACCAAGATAATTATTATAGCTCCTGAATGCTAATATTTCAGTTTTCCTGTCACGTCACACGGACTGGGATCCTAATCTCCGTTTCGATAGTTTTTCCTTTGATGTGAAATTAAAACATCCCGTCTTGATTTGTCGCAGTAATATCTCGTGATTCAAGCAGTAGCGCGCACACCGCTGGCTGATTGGGCGCGAATGTTCAATTCTTGCAACCCCGCAATCTGAATCTTGAGGAGACAGCCTCTTTTCACGAGGGCACGAAAACTGTGCCGTCTGAGATTATTTAAATGTATCATGATAATAAACTATCACCAAAGGAGGTGGAATACACGCGTCGAAAATTCGAAATCCACCTCCGAATCAAATATTGTGCTTAGGAAAGTGCCACTACACCCAGAGATACTCGACCCGGGATTCATTTCTTGCTGTGGATACAGATATACCTGAAATAGCGAGTAAAGAAAGGAAAACGACTTACTTTGGAATGAAAAGAAATAATTTTTAGTAAAATCGCAAAGAACGTTTAGATGGTAGAAATGTTTATGTAATGTATTCCACTAGAAATTGCTCTCATTGTTTTCAGTCTGTCCCAGTATCTGCCATCCACCTGTCTCTCATCCATCCATCCATCCATCCATCCATCCATCCATCCATCTGTTCATCTATCCAGTGTACTGAGAGACAAGACAAGAGTAAGAGAGAGCGATGCAGAGGGATTCATCAATATAAATGCATTTCCTTACTTTTAGTCTGCAAATTTCCGGCCTGCTTAAACACTGCAGACCAGTTTTAGTCTCTAGACTCATGAGCAATTTATAATCTTAAAATACATGGGATTCTGCAATCCCTGTATGAACTCCCATCTCTAATTTCTTCATAATCAGCCACTTGTGATGCAACTAGTCAGGGATTATAGAGAAGTCAGAACTGAACTGTAATATCTTATTCCAGTTGAGTTCTGACACCACAGTTCCTGCTGACAGAGCCAGCAGCCAAGGAGAAAGGCAGGTCAAATTACTAAGAATAAATAAAGCAGCTGATTAACTCAATGAAAATGAAATGAAGCTTTTCTTCTGCTCTGTTTTTCTAGCTTGCAGTGACAAACAGAAAGAATATGTTTGGGGCATATTAGCAAGACCCACGTTAAAATTATCGCCGTTTTAGCGGCAGGAAACTGCCGCTAAAACGGCGATAATGGGCTTGCTAATATGCGTTATAGAATTCCAATAGAAGCCCAGGTTACATGTGCAGGACATCTAACCTGGGCTTCTATTGAATTTTATAACGCATATTAGCAAGTCCATTATCGCCGTTTTAGCGGCAGTTTCCTGCCGCTAAAACGGCGATAATTTTAACGTGGGTCTTGCTAATATGCCCCTATGTTTATTTTTTTGCACTCTTTAGATAATTATCGAAAAGTTAGAATCTTTCTGCAAGTTTCGACATCTTCTGAGGTACTGCAACTATTGTCTGTAAACTAACATATTAAACTTACTCTAATATGTTTTTGCAACAAATATCTAACAGATATTTGACATGTTTAATTTTGCTCTATAGGTCCTATTTTATTCTTCATGTTTGCAAACATGCTCTCCCTTTCATATGAAAGAGCTACGTGCCAAGGATTTAAGTGGTTTGTGGAAAGGGGATAGTGTGACCATGCTTTATATGGGATAGAGTAATAAAGTACCCCCTGCCAATACATGATAAGGATTTTGCAAGTCACCTCAGAGTTCCCTAACCTTATAAAGGAACTAGGCCTTCGACCTCACTCCGCTATATGGTTATGGAACCCCTCAGGGACTTGCAATATTCTTATAATGTCGGCAGTTCATACTTTATCCCTTATTACAGTTGAATTCTGATGTCACAATGCCTGTTGCCAGAGCCAGCAGTGGAGGAGAGCTACAGGACAAAGAGCATAATTAAAGCTGCACTTTAAAAAACAAAAACAAAACTTTTTTTTAAAGTCTTACTTGCATTAAACTGATTTTAATTTTTTTTTGCAACAAATATCTGACTGGTTTTTAGTAGGTTTAATATTGCACTACAGATTCTAATACTATTCTTCATATTGGCAAACATCCTGGGGGATATTATCAAGAACGTGTGAAAATTATCGCAAAATTAGCTTAACGCAACTTTGCACATCGCAGTCTATCGCGGGAAAATAACACCGTGTTAACGTTGTATTCTCAACCCGGCGGCACCATGCGATAGTCTCACGACAACGCGCCAAATGACCGCGTTAAAATCAATGCCGAAAAAACGCAAAACACGAACGCGAAAAAAGTTGCGATGTGGCCAACCGCGATAAAAAAACAGCGATAACCAGCAACAGGCCTGCAATTCCCACGCGTCATGCGGGAAAATGCACCATAAAAGCACCGAAAAACACAAACAAAATAATTCAAACTGTATAGCACCATGGAGGAAGCCGGAGCAAGTACAGAGGACGACCAGAACCCCACAAGCCCCCAGGAGGACCAGCCTGGGACCTCGGGGTCACGGAAGGGCAAGGAGAAGAAGACGAGGAAGACGAGGTTCAGTCCGCAGGAAAACAGGACCATCATCACGTAGGTGATAGAACATCACCATCAACTGTTCGTCACGTCCAACGTGTCATTGGAAAATAAAAATGCAATATGGCAGTCCCTCCTGGACAAGGTGAATGTAGTCGGACTGAGGAGGAGGACAATTGGAGAGGGCAAGAGGCGCTGGAATGATGCGAAGCGCAAAACCAAGAAGAAACCCGCTGACAACCATCAGGCAGCAATGCAGACTGGAGGTGGCAGTCCAGCAGAACACCAGGAGCTGGATGAGATGGAAGAAATGGTGGCCACAGTCATCAGTGGGGAGACGGTGGCAGGAGTTGGGTGTCCGGACACTGCTCGACATGACCTGACACAACAGCACCAGGGTGAGTACCGAACAGGGACTGGGGGGACGGGGGGAGATGGGCACAATGGCACACATGCACAATTAAGCATAGCACAGTGCACACCCACAATGACTCTGGATCATGTCCCTGATCCCCTTGGCACACTGCAGCACACATACAAACAGCAAGTAGGCCCCCGTCCACTATGGGCACAAAGGGGTCCCTCCCCACACAGCACCAATCTCACAACCAACCCATGCACACGTGTCAAAACCAGCAAAGCTGCGTGTCTGTGAGCCACCATGACAATGCAAGTGACACTGCATGACGAATAGCATGGCTGCAGTCCAATTATCATGACATGGTGCACGCCACGACACTGGGGTGGCTGAGTGTGGAACACATCCGGAAAGGAGCAGGTCACACTCTGACACAACCATGTGCACAAACAACCCCTGACATCAACAACACATCTGCGGATAAACCATGCCCAAGAGTCCAAAATCCGAACTAGAGCCAAAATTAGCCAAGTCTGCAACATCTCATCACTGTAGAAGCACAGAAGTCAAAGGCACACCGCCTCAAAGGGATAAGGGGCAGCAAAATCACAGCTGCAGGGGCGACTCTCCCACAATGCAGCACACACACATAGCAATAACAGCACATCAACATTGACGACAATGTGGTACAAAGTGCAACACTTTCACTACAGAACAGAGGACACAACTGGTTCCGCTTGTGCGTAGAAACTGGCCAATCACATCTGGCATAGCAGGAAACTGTGAGATGAAAATGTACGTGTACAACCTCACATCCGTGATGTAGTTCAAATGTCCACTGTCCCGCATCAAATAGTCAGCTCCTCCCAAACAGTCCCAATGTACATTGTCATGCAGTCTGTATGTAAACGTGAACAATGCGTCAACATACATGTCAACACAATGTTAAAATGCATCTCCCCTTCACATTGCAGAGGGACAATCAACACCTCTTGCAGAGCAGACCAGACAACTCATCAGTGATGATGAAGAGGACCTCCACACCTTCGACACCGATGCCCTACAACAGCTCCTGGACATCTTAGGCAACCTACCTCCAGGAGCAGGGCAACCCAGCTGCATCGAGGAGACCCACCCCCTGCACAGACCACACAGCAGGAAGCACCCACCACCACGGCTGGCTCCCAGCACCTCACCGAAGCACACATCGCATTCCAAGGCCAGGTGTTAGACTGCCAGAAGGAGGTGGCTGAACAGGTGTGGGTGGGTTTCGACCTCATGGCAGCTGAACTAATTAACATACGTGGGTGTCTAATTCCCATCAGGGACCACTTACACTCCCCAACGGACACCCACACTGCGACAGAGACACACGCATTTGCACATTTCCAGTACTGAACCACGCCCAGAGCCCCGGGATAATCATTCACACCCCTACGCTGTACTTGCGTACGCCGGCCCAGTCCACTCCTCTTACGTATAAAGGGGGGGACGACAAAGCTACATGTCCAAGGTCTTACCCACTGCCTGAGGTGACATGGTTGCGTCCACTGTCCACTACACTCCAAACACCAGCAGTATATGTCGACATGGACATGTCTGTGGTCTGCATACTGCAGTCTGGCCAGCACATCCACGCCACACTTGGCATTGTGTACATTCTCATTCATGGGTCACTTGCCTCCTTCGCACATGCCTGGTTCCCACCTCTCCCCACATTCTGCTATTGTGTGGCTGAGGTGCCATGCCGTTGATGGCTTGGGTACATGGCTAGCCCAGGTTACCACAGTACGTTGTGCTGTCGTGTCTGGTAGGTGGGCATGTTGTTTGGCATGTTGTATGTGAGTTTGTAATGTGTGCATTCCCAGAGTCGTGAGTTGCATGACTGTGGAGTTGAGGTGTGTTCATTTGGTACTTACCAACGAGCAATGCATTCCCATGGGTCCAAGAATCAAAGTGCTGGTTGATGATGGACTGTTGGAAGATGAAGGAATCATGCACACTGCCTGGGTAGTTGGCGACGACATTGGTGAAGAGTCCCAGGTGGTCCACTATTGCCTGCACATTGATGGAATGCGTGTGCTTCCTGTTGCGGTAATTGTGTGCAGTGGCAGCAGGGGGCACGAGGAGTACATGTGTGCAGTCGATTGCCCCCTACACGTGCGGGAAGCCAGCTATGGCGTAGAAGCCTTGCTTGGTCTCCAGATGTTCCTGCGCAGTGTGTGGGAAGTAAAGGTGCTGGGGTACCAAGCTGATGATGGCATCCAAGACAGGTGTGAGGAACTTGGATAGGGCTGGCTGTGAGACTCCTCCGACTCTGGCAGCTGTTGGTTGGAAGGTACCAGAGGCCGACAGGTGCAGCACAGCCAGCAGCTTTGTCTGCGGAGGGATGTTGGTTGTCCGCTGTGTTGGTACCGTCAGCCTGTGGGCAATGATGGTCAGGATGCGGAGGATGGTTGTCCTTTTGAGCCTGTAGTGGGCAATGACATCCTCTAGTGTTAAGTCGGTGAGGCTGGTGCGTTTTCTGAAGGTCCGCTGTCTTTGTCTGCGCTGCCTCTGTGGTAGTCCGGGGGGGATCCGGGGGGGGTGGCGGGCCTGGGTATGGTGGCGGTGGGTGTTGTGGCCCTCTTGGAGCTCCGAGCTGCATGATCAGTAGCTCCATGGCATCTGTTGTTCTTCAGGTGTGGCTCTGGTCTGGGCTCCCTTCTGTGGTGCAGGTTGTCGTCCGACTTAACACCAGGTAGGAGCAGGTGTTAAATCCCTGCTGCTAACGCGCCTTATCGCCTGTTTTGGGATCCTATCGCCGATCAGGCTGGTCATTGGGAATATTGCGAAGTGGTGTTATCGCAGCTTTTTGCACAGGAACGCCTACTCTGCATCTCATTAGCGTTAGTTGCCGGTGTCATCCGTGGCGATGTTTTTTGCGGCTGCTATCGCAGGAAAACTGGCGATATCGGCTGTTAGCACCAGCTTGTGAATAGGGTGATAAATCTATCGCCACTTTGGCTGCGATAAAGTGCCACTAACTCGGCGATAAGTCCTTGAGAATATGCCCCCCTATCTCTTTCATATGAAAGAGTACCACACCAAATTAAGTGGCTTTTGGAAGGGTTATGGTGTGACCATGTATTATAAGGAATAAAGTACTCCCTGATGTACTTTATAAGGATATTGTTAGTCAAGTCAGTGTTCCATTGACCTTGCAAAGGAATTCAGCCTTTGGTCTTGTTCCTCTATATGGTTCCGGAACTTCAAGGTGACTTTCAATATCCTTATAATGTACAGCAGGGGATTTTATTATCCCATGTATAAGTAGAAGCACACTGATGAATCACAACTTGCACCTGTTAAAATAGCAATTGTTGGATTTCACCCCACTGGAGGTAACTTCACTGAGAATTTTTAATAACATTTTTTAATGAAGCAAACAAAGAGTTGTGGTTGTTTAAAAGAAGCACTTTTTATACAACTGCTATGACAATTGTATCTATTCTTTCGCTTTGTATTTTGTTGCTTTGGGTTTTTTAAGTATTCGTTATGAATTTAAATTTGATATTTATATTGGGGCATTTTTATTTGTCCAAAAACATATCTTTACAACCAATTCAGCCTTTATCATACAAAGCTACCTACCATCATAACCTGAGGGATAGGCAAAGGGAACGTTATGTTGATGAATGTACATGAGGAAATGCTGATTTGATTGTATATATTGTCTTTGGATACAGGCTGGCTGCATAGGCTGTAACAGATCACCATCTAACATGCTCATGGTTCGGTCATTTTCTACCTCAAAGAAAGTTTTAACCTCTTTCTAAAGGTAACATAATTAGTTTGACCTATTATTACAGAATTAACAGTGGTCCATAAATCTTAGGTAGATTTACCATAGCCCTGCTCCAATGCTTTAATTTTAGAATTGTTGTAGTTGAATGGTTTACAACATGTGCTTAGAAAATGTGGGTCTTATGATACAAATGATGGTACATTGTGACACCAGAGAAAGTATTGCAATAAATTAATTCAATTATCAATACATTATGATCTGTATTATATTGTTTTGGGATTGTATTGCTGGAACAAATAAGACCAAAATTCCCAATAACTTCAAACAATAGACAAATACACATTCCTGGAGCAAAGATGAATAAGTAAAATGCTGAATCTTTCAGGGTTTCTCACAGTAGCCGTGTGATTTTATGAGAGGCCTCTAAGGAGAGAAAAAATAATAAGTGTTTTGTTATCTTAAGAATGTGCTCCATTAACAGAAAATGTATAATTTGGGATCAGAGCATCCACAATTACCTCAAGACTCTTTATTTGCAACAGGAAAAATGTTTCCATATGGATAATACATATTTGAATGTGGTAATTTAGCTCATTTTAGACAATAGTGTTCAATTGGTATAGTTTGACTTTCAGAGCCGAAACATCCCCTTTGGAATGGATGGTTTTGCCCATTTCTCTTCTATGGAACGCCCAGTAAATTATAGGCAGTTTCTTCCTTTCCATGACAGAAATTCCTTGAAACAAGCATGGCAGAACTGAAAGACCATAACTGAAGATACAGCAACACACTTGTGGTCACACTCATTAGAAGCAGGGAGGTAGACTTGACCCATTCTTGTTTTCAATAAAGCTCTGCAGGTGAGCTTAACCATTCTATGTGGTGCAATGTTTGAATACTGCAGAACAATTCAAATGTTAAAATGCTCAAGTGGTACTTCCAGCACAGGAGCATACCATCACCCAGTAGAGTTTAATGACCCCAGAAGCCAGAATTTTCACAGACATCCGAATAGTTGGGACCATGCACAGTCAGAGAGATATTTGACTCACCAAGGCCAAAAGTGTAAATCCCAGAGTAGCGATGTCTGCCTACGTAGGTGGACACTGATGAACTGGAATCTGTGGATGTTCACACACATGTGTATTCACATCCCCTTCATGGATACATTTGGTGAATTACTTCAGCCCAGGAAAGAAATTCATCTCTGTCCGGGGTGTGAATGGGACAGAAATATCCCCAAAGTTGAGGATGGAGGGTGCAAGACAAGTGTTTTTACACAGAGAATAATATTTTCAATATGTAGAAAGAAAGAAAAAGTTATATAGTAAAAATGCATGTGTGTGGCATTTTTAGGTGTATACTGTTGTGCAGGTGCTACATTTAAGAAAGCAAAAATGTTGTTATTTGGAATAACTTGGAAATTCTTGAGAAATAAATAACTATTGATAATCCTAGCTGGTCATTGGAAGATTGCATTGTAGTTAACATGTACATCTGTCAGCTTATCTTGAGTGGTTTTGACCCTCTTGGCCTACTGTCTGATTCTCTTTTATTGGGATGGGTATGCCCAGATGTGAATTCAGAGGACTCAAGTTGCACCTTAATGTTGAGGGTCAACAATGCCAAATCAATTCTGGATTGCCTAGTGTTTCCATTTGGAGGGCACATGGCCTAGAATTAGGGGTGGCCGTAACTCGTTTCATTCCGTGTAGCATAATCTCGCCGAATTAAATAAGAATTCCATGAGATTATGCAGAATTAAGTGAGAAGAGAAATTTCACATTTAGCACTATTTCTTAATGCATAAATTCTCCCTCACATCCAAAATGGATACAAGGATATATTTTGCATTAAGACATAGCACTAAATGCAACAGAACATGAATGGTGAGTGTGAGCAACTACTTGTGCTTGCAAAATGAGCTCTTGATGTAGAATTTCCCCCCAAGTTACTGGTGGCTTTTACTCTATTTTCTTTGGGCAAAAGGCACCCTTGTGTCCAAAATAAATGTGAGGATACATTTTGAGCTAAGACAATGTGTTGGCCATGTCTGAACTGGGGTGGTGGAGTGAGCTAAAGAATGATGATGGATTAAACCCAGATCAGTTGACTGGGGGTGAGTGTTTGATTTGCTCAAGCGCTCCGTCCATCATCCCCTTTGGTATCGCTATATCAATGTGTTAAACGCAGCAGAACATAAAGAGGGAGCACGCGCACCTTCATGCACTCACTAAATGTGCTCTTGAGGAAGGATGTGTTCCCCCAAATTACTCAATTACTCATTATTATCATTAATTCCATATCACAGTAACGCAGAAATACCAAAATCACTCCAATTACTCCGGTGTAATTGAATAGGGTGCATGAAATTTGCATGATTTTCTTTTGCATAATTCTTTGAAATTTCAGTAAATGATGTGACATTATATGAGATGCAAAGTGGGCATTTGACGCAGTAATTAAGCACGAAAGGCATCTGCATTTTGTGCGACAAAAAGTGCAGAAAACAAAACCACCTCGAAGAACAGCTACTTGCACTCTATTGTTCACATTGTTTCCATGAGTAAAGTTTGCTGTGACTGGAGAATTTGCAGTAAATTTTGAGCATGAATGGTGTGGAATTACGCGATGCGCAGTAGTAGCATAATTTCCTGAATTTCGCAATAAGAGTAATGCAAAGTTACCAAATTTATGCAAGTCATGCCGTTGGGACACACATTTCTATCAGGATAGTCTAGAAGTTTGGCTGGACTGTTCCTTGTGTGGAAGGACAAAATTCTAAAAGGCTTTGGCCAGTGGTTCAGATTAGTTCAAGCATTTTCCATCCATCACTATTTATAGTACGTCCATTAGTAGATAGTTTAAATTAGTATACAAATATAAACTACGTGTTATTGTTAGACCTGGCATCTTGGGGCGTGGTTTCCTCTGACTTTTTGCCTTCTGACTTCCTATTTTGACTGTGTGCTGAACTTTGTTCTTGCTACCATTAGGACTCTGTGTACATTTTCACTGCTGACCAGTGCTAAAGTGCATGTGCTCTGTGTCTAAAATGTAATGGCATTTGTTTTTTTCATGATTGGCATGTGATTTACTTATAAGTCCATAGTACAGTGCACTACATGTACCCAGGGCCCGGAAATCAAATGCTACTAGTAGACCTGCAGCATTGATTGTGCCACCCACGAGTAGCCCTACAAACATGTCTCAGGCCTGCCAGTGCAGAGCCTGTGTGTACAGTTTTAAACTGCAATTTCGACCTGGCAAGTTCATCCACTTGCCAGGCCCAAACCTTCCCTTTTACATATAAGTCACCCCTACATATGTCAGCCATTACATATAAGTCACCCCTAAGGTAGGCCCTAGGCAGGGTGTAGTGTATTTAAAAGGTAGGACATGGACTTTGGAGTTTTACATGTCCTGGTAGTGAAATACTGCTAAATTCATTTTTCACTACAATAAGGCCTATCTCTCCCACAGGTTAACATTGGAGCTGCCTTGTAACACTTTACAAGTGTAACTTCCAATTAGGAAAAGATAGGAAGAATGAGTTTGGTGTCTCTTGAGTCCCAATTTAAAAACACATCTTCTGGTGAAGTTAGTTTTTAAAATGCCACTTTTAGAGAGTTATAACATACACACAAAATAAACCTTTGCTGACGCTAGTTATAGACTCATTTAATTTGTCGTAGTGGGCACAAAACTCAATTAACGTGGCCACACTGTATCTTTTTCAAAAAGTTACTTACATTTCCTACATAACATGTCCAAAACATTGGAACCCTACACCAATTGTATAGCTCAAACAGTTTTTTAGACCACCACTGTATTAAACATGAAGATTTGGCATTTCCTTACTTTAACCATTTTGAGCCTTTGCCTGTCTCTAAAATACATGTCTAGGTAGAATCACAGTTGGGTATTGTGCATTCCCTCTAGACAGTCACACTCAAAGGGAGCTGAGGTGTGCCCTGCATATCCTGATGGCCCATCACCAGACTGATGGGTCCTCCTGAGCTAGAGTGCAAGGGAGGAGCTGACACTAGCCGCTGCCTGCACCGAAGCCATGGACACCCCTCACTGACTGCGCGATGCAACAACCTCGGCTTCCAAGGCAGTCCAGAGTTTGCCAACGCATCGCCTCTGAATCACTGCTGCTGAGTGAGTCTCAGACACTGCTTCACAAATGTCTGTGATGCACCTGACACATTCCCGGCCCTGCGCGGCTTCAAACCAATGAATCACCTGCAGCCCAGCGGCTCGACATCGACACTTCAGAACTGACGCACAGTGCCCTTCACATCGACCCATCAATGACTTTACCTGACTTCAGAACCGATGTATCGCCTCCAACAGCGACGCTTCCCTTCTGTTTTTCAACATGTTGTTCCAGAGCTTCGACGCATCCAGGTACTGTCAGGGAGTCTGCCTGACTCCTGTATCCACCCCACACTCCATCACGGTGAGACTGAACTTTTGGATTTGCCCTGGTAAAGCGCAACCAGATAGCCCCAGTTGGAGCTATTGGTTTCTAAGCACTGCATTTTGATTTAAACTTGCAAAATTCATCTCGACTTGTGTATGTTGGATTTTTATTGTTTTGTTTTTGTTTTACTCAGATAAATATTGGCTATGTTTCTAAACTGGTTTGGAGTACTTTTGAGGTGCTTTCACTGTATTACTGTGTGTAAGTGTGTGCACAAATACATTACACATTGCCTCTTTAGTTTAGCCTCGCTGCTCTGTGCCAAGCTACCAAAGGTTGAACACAGGTAAACTTTTAGTGTGTAATACACTTACCCTGGCTAGGATTGCGGTTCCTACTTGCCCATGGGTGCACGCCTTTGCCAACCAAAAATCTAATTTCTAACAGTTATTAATAGGATAATGAAGAAATGGATCCAATTTCTTGGGTAATTGTGAAACAACTGTGAAATTAATTCAGTGCTGGAGACCAGGAAGGATATGCACAGATGGAACTGGAAGGGACTGAGTAGATCAGAGTGAATTGATGTACACCAAATAGTGTTACAATATAAGTGGCTGATGTTGCTGGTTACAAACATATTCACATAATTACAAAATACTTTACGTCCGTTGCAAGGTGATAGTTTAAATATTGCAGACATAACAACAAGAACCCCGTCAGCCTGTTAGCAAAGCATGTTCACTCTCAGCATCATAACAGTGCATTTTAAGTAGCAATGTAATGGGAGAAATGCCTTGTGAGAAGGACGAATTTTAATCATGTCGATATCTATACCAGATCTTCTTGCCATAGAGAAGTGTATGTGTTTATGTGCTCCACATCCACCGCAAGATATCCCGATAGCCACAGTTTTTTGAAGATGTAAGGGATAAATCTCTATTGTTTCTTGAGCCTTGTTGATTTTCATGTTGACAGTATTCCAACTGAATCTCGAGTGTTTTTATCACTTTAACCCCTTCCCTGCTCATGACGAGCTCAGCTCGTCATGCTGCGCGGTCAGGGTGTGCGCATGACGAGCTGAGCTCGTCACGACCACGCCCGCGATCGGAATGTCCAGCACCTGGGCGGAATTCCGATCGCAGCGAAGGCGTTAACTACTACCCTCGTTCCACAGTGCACATGTCTTTTATTTGGGCTTTCTTTTTGATTGTCAGCAATGAAGTAAGTTCAAGGCCTGTCATTATGCTCGAATAATCAATTAAAAAGGCTGATTCTCTACAATTTGCAGATCAGATATTTCATCGTTTTCCAGCTTTAGTTAACTCTCAGTGCAGCCTTAGAAATACTTCCATTGAACAGGTCATTTTAGGAGTTGAAGAAGGAACTAGTTTCTGGCTGTCCTTCGAGGACGAGAGTAAGAGATGACCCTCAAATCTCTTCACTATTCCGTTTGTTTGTGGAATAAGAGGATGATTTCTATATAACATGACTCTGTGATTGCTGACTCAGCTCTCTAATATAGTAATTTTTAAAATAAGGATGAGCATGTCACCCGAAGGTCAGCACTCTGACCTTTTTCCTTTTCTTGAATAAAGCTACCAAAAGGAACAACAATAAATGATCCAAATCTTTAAAAAGATTTGTCAACTAAGGTCCTGATTATGAGTAAGGTGGAATTTTAGGCAGAGATTCCCAGCAGTCAGAATTACCATTACCGGCAGGTTTCTCTAGGCGGAATTCTGCCTATTTCAAGTTGAGTCCCTAGGAGTGGGGAATAACTATCTGGACATGGAATTACAATGTGGATTTCTGCAAGGTATTCCGTATTCCAAGACGTTTAAGGCGCACATTTACCACCTGCTATGAGTAAGTAGTATATGTGTGTGTAAGATGCTTTGTGGGTTGGGGGGCGGAGGGACCTGGGTAGGGAGGGCAGCAGAGGGAAAGATAAAGGATAGCTATGATGGTGGGAACATTGAATGCTCCCCTCTTGCCAAAGAAAAAGTCAGAAGGGACTAGGGAGAGAGGGTTATCTGCTTTTCGGACAGATTTTCTAGTCCAGAATTATAAGCCAGCAAAATGGAGTCTGGTGTTCCCTCATCTGGGAAGACCAGTTACAGGAACAGCGGGCCAGCCGTGATCAGGCAGAGTGGAAATGCATACGGTAATTCCACTCAGCCTAACACATAATCAGTTCCTAAATATCAACAAGATGCATACATACGAGGTTTGCCTTTAAAATGTACAACACTTTCCTTTAAAAAATGAAGGCCTGCTAACAATAACTCATTACAGCCTGGCATTGGCATAAAAAGTCTATCAATTATGTCATTATTATTATTATTATAAAGGGTTAGCCACAACAGGGGAAGCCCACCTAACCCAAAACCAGGGGCCATTAAGCCATATAAAAGCCTCAATGGTTTCAGAAGAAATTGTATGAGAGATATTACATTTTCAAATAAACCAGTGCACACACAAAAATTCCATATTAATTATTGTGCACTATACAGTAATCTAGCAAATTCGTGCATGAGACCAGGCTACTTACCAGTGGAGGGTTACCCCAGGATAACCACAGCGGTTCCAGTGCCCTAAGGTATGTCTAAAATACAGTTGGGGTGCAAGTTTAAGAGCACATGAGAATCTTCCTGGGGTCCCTCTCTTCCGTCTCCCAACTCCGGCTGCCCGCGAATGTGCGACACAGCTTCTGGGACACACTACCTCGTTTTAAAAGATGAGGGCTGCTGTGCTGGCGTCACGCTGTTCTTTGTTCAGGAGCGATTACGGGGAGCACAGCCTGAAGACACCAGAGTGGCCGCCAATACAGAGAAAGCACCAGTGAGAGCGGCAAGGTGTGCACGCCCACTGTGATACTTTCAGGACCACCGGGGAAGCTGTCTTTGGCACGGCACTCCCACTGGGGAATACCAGGCTCTTGCTTTGGCTCAGCTGCGGCAGTGACAATGTGGAGGGGCACTGGGGCTCAATTCTCATTTATCAATCACGGCAGAGTCAGAGGGAGCTTCCGGGCACCAATCTGCATGGGCTGACCAACTGCCTCCATAGTAAAAGTAAACCAAGAGGCTCTGCTGGTGCAATCACTGCACGCTGTACCCAGGCTCCTCATAACTAGGACCCAGGTGCTCAACACGCACTGTAGTGAAAGGAAAAGGGCAGTGAACAGAGCTCAGCATGCTCTAGTGAAACCACGCGGTCCCCACAAATTCTGATAAGGTACAAGGAAAAATGAAGTGCCCACCATGTGTTCTCCTCAAGAGTTACGAGGTGTCAACCTCAAAACCCCACCGGCATGAGGAATCTGAGGGAGCAGGGGTCCTCCAACCAGCCCCTGGAGTCACTCTAGAGATATCTTTTATGGTTCTTCTTGGCAGGGCAAAGCTGAGCAAGCAGCAGGGCAGTTCAGTAAGCCAGGCAGCAGTCCCTGGGGACACTCAGACTCAGCAAACTGGCAATCCTTCTGATGCAGCAGCCTTTACTCCAGCAGAGTATCTTCTTGGTCCAGTCGTGTACTACTAATGTGGGGTCAGAGCCCACATTTATACTCAAAATGGATTTGATATAGAGGTGACTTCGAAATAAACCTTAGAAATGAACATCACTGCCTTTCAACCCCAGCTCTGACTCCAGAGGTACAGTAGGGGGTAAATGAGCCCTTTGTATGA
The DNA here is from genome assembly GCA_963921515.1 of Calotriton arnoldi. Lineage (NCBI taxonomy): Eukaryota > Metazoa > Chordata > Amphibia > Caudata > Salamandridae > Calotriton > Calotriton arnoldi. The sequence goes on from CAWUFW010007616.1 coordinate 169,609, forward strand.
GGGCAAGACACAGCCTATACAGATGTAAGTGCACCCATCTCCCTCTCTCCCAGCTCAGGAAGACCATTCAGTACGCACATGCACCCAGCCCCTCCTGTGTGATGGCTGTCTGGAACGTATGCACAAAGTGTAGCTGTCACTGTGCCCTAGGTGTGGATTGGAGTCAGGCTGCAGAACACCAGAGTTAAAAACACAGAGAAATGCTCACTTTCTAAAAGTGACACTTCTAAAATAGTAATAAAAAATCCACCTACACCAGTAAGCATGATTTTTCACTACCGTTCTAAACATACCAAACATGGCAGTGCTACTCCTTCCAGATCAAGAATTACCACTTAAACATATGTAAGGGGATTCCCAATGTTAGCCAAAGGAAGGAGCAGGCCTTACAGTAGTGAGAAACAGGATAGGATGTTTGTCACTACCAGGACATGCCACACAATGTAGGCGCATGTCCTACCTTTTACCTACACAGCAACTTTCCCATAGTGCTACCTGGGGCCTACCTTAGTGGGTGACCTATATGTAGTAAACAGGGGAGTTTCAGGCTTTAAATATCAAGTCAATGTGGCAGTAAACTGGGCTAGCAGGCCCTGCAGTGACAGAGGCCTGAGACAGGTTTGAAAGGCTTCTTCTGTGGGTGCCACAAGCAGCACAGGAGGCCCACTAGTAGCATCTAATTTACAGGCCCTGGGTATAGGGGATACCACATTACAAGGGACGTACAGGTAAATCAAATATGCCAAACAGGTGTAAACCAATCATACTGTATTTTAGAGGTGAGAGCACATGCACTTTAGCACTGATTAGCAGTGGTAAAGTGCCCAGAGTCCTAAAGCCAACAAAAAGAGGGTCAGAAAAACAATATGGTTTGTAATCTCTTCAGCACAGTTGGAGGTTGTAGTTGCACACACTTCTCTAAGAAGTGCATCAACAGGCTTTTGCCTTCACGTGACACCTCTTATCCCAGAAACAGGACATTTAGACATGCAATCTTTGATTTTTTTAAATTACATTTTTATCCTTGGTGAGCAAATCCCACAACCATGCGATCTACTCTTGTCAAGTGTACTGAAAGGTCATCATTCATCAAATGTATGTCATCGACATAGGACCATGCCAGGTCGTCAAACTTTTGTGGAAGTTCTGTCACTCGAGCTGAAAAGAGTCTGGGGCTATTCTTATATGTCCACCTCCAACTAGAGTTGCATTTTGTATAACTGATGAGAACACTCACCCGTGTATCCAGTGTTTCTACCTGTATATAGTCGCTCAGTGCTACTGCCACCAGACAATCCATCAGGGTATGGTGAACCATCTTGACCTCTCCCGCGCTGTGTAGCATGGTCTGAGCCCACTCTATTTCAGAAGCAGTTTCTTCAATATCCGTGGCATGCTTGTCTTTCAGGCCCACTATCTTCTTTTTGAATTGAGGTTTAGATGATTTGGGTTTATCATCCTGTTTAACTGTGTAGTCAGATTAGCGCTGTGAGTTCTTCTTAGGTTTCACGTACTCCTCTGATCTGCGCTCTGACCATCCACCTCTATCCGAGTGTTTTTCGAATGACTCCTAAAAGGAATAGGAGGAACGTTTATCAGTATCCTGATACTTGCCAGGCAGTCTAATATTACCATGGTTATGCAGGTTATAGCACTTCTTAGTGGCTTCCTGTTGAGGAGACACACCCCGTGATATAGCCTTTTCTTTATTTTTCTTATTGCACCAATTCGTTGTAGAAGATTCAGGTGCTTGCTTTGAGTTATCCTTTTCAGAATTACTTTTTATTTGTTGTTTATCAGGTCTGGCTCCCAAATTATCTCTACCTATCTTTGGGTAGGTTTCTTCGATAATTGTAGGCATTTCACGTTCCTGTTGTCCTAGAGCCAAATGTGTGAGTCGCTGGCATATAGTCAATGCTGCTGCTTCCCCTTTGATGTTACTTAACATAATGGCGGACACTGCAGCAAAATTGCCCATCAGCTTCATCCCCAAATCCAGGGCTGCCCTGTACTCATTCTGGATCAGTTTAACCACTTCTGGCAAAACAGTTAATGTTTTTTGTGCAATCCGGAATTTCCTCCCACCTGATGGGAATTTTACCCATGACTGCATTGATTGTTTGCGGACTTATGCCTGGTGCAGCCAATTGTGGTTGTGCAGCTTGTGCAGCCCTTGCAGTATTTAATGTTAATGTTAATGTTTGCATAATGAACTGTATCAAACACCTATACAAGGTTACTAAACTGTTGTACAATCTGCGTACCTGTGGTGCTGTCATATTTCCTATATTAGGATGTGATGTGTAACCGGCTAAGACTGGTCATGTTGCTCCCTCATTGCTAAGGGGACCTAGTCTAATGCCATATATTGTGTGTGGTAAGGCACCTTCAAACCAATTTCTATGTTCTTGGTCTGTTATTGGTATTTCTATTTCTTCATATTGTGTGTAGTGTTTTGGAACTTTAGCTACAGTGTAATTGTGAAACAGCCAAGTTGTGTTGTCCGCTGCTGGGAATGAATAGAATACCTCTGTCCTAAATGCTTCATGAGCCTCAAGCATGAAGGTAGCATCCCCATCCGTAAGTGCAAGACTATGTTGTAGCAGCTCACGAATAACTGCATGTCTGCAGCTCTCAGACATATTTAGTGCTGCGTCTTCAGCCATACGAATATGTGGAATTCAGAGAGGGTATCACAATGGGATAATCCTTTGAAAAATTCAAGCTTGAACAACCAGCAGCTAATACATAGGGGCTGCCTGCTCAGCTGAGGAGGATATTCCCTACCACCATGGATGTCTCCAGTTTAGAGCTGAGATGGGGTCTTAGGGTATACAAAAGAGAACTACTCAGGCGATCCATTAAATAAGAAACCAAACTACCAACGTTGGCGGCACCATGTTGTACGGCTTTGACTTTCTCAGTCGGAACCGTGTGTTTGTTCGCACCTTAAACGTTGGGATGGTGCCAGACTAATTCTATGCATCCCCTCAGGATGTATTGGCCTATAGTCCTGCCAGCTCACAGCTCAACCATAAGTACCCCTGAATCTAGGAAAGTAACAAATGGTTTGTGGAACCTCAGAACATGCCAAACCTGACTCCCCAAAGAAATGTGGTAACAGATCTGGAACCCTTTCACTCAGTCACTCGTGCATGCCCAACGAGATATACAAGAAGTACACAACTAACCATTTCAATATTTATTGAAGCATTGCTATTCTTATATAAAATATATGTGCTGCAATGATTAATAGACAGAAACAGACGCGCGCTGACAGAAAGGCAAGCGTATAGGGTGGAGAACCATTCTAGAGGTTTTTAAGTGTTTTTACCTGCTTTTATAAATCAAAGAAAAACGGATCTTTTTTAAACTTGTACTCACCTACTGTTCCCTGCTCACGCAACAAGCCACACTGCACCCCGGTCCACCACGGGTTGTCCCGCTTGAGTGGAGGGAGTATCCGGTTAAGAATTCACTTTCCCTCACTTCCGGGCAAGAGACCGGAGGGGGCGGAGCCTCACTGGGATATTTAATTCACATGCCAGTCTCTTCGCGCAGCGGACGCCCGCTGACAGAAAGGCAAGCGTATAGGGTGGAGAACCAGTCTAGAGGTTTTTAAGTGTTTTTACCTGCTTTTATAAATCAAAGAAAAATGGATCTTTTTTAAACTTGTACTCACCCACTGTTCCCTGCTCACGCAACAAGCCACACTGCTCCCCGGTCCATCACGGGTTGTCCCGCTTGAGTGGAGGGAGTATCCGGCTAAGAATTCACTTTCCCTCACTTCCGGGCAAGAGACCAGAGGGGGCGGAGCCTCCTTGGGATATTTAATTCACATGCCAGTCTCGTCGCGCAGCGGGCGCGCCGAAGGCGTGCCAAAGGCAAGCCCGTCTGCGCCCGTTCCGCGGTCGGACGGGGCCAGGGGCCACAACCCCTGCCCGTTTTCAGCCGCATCTTAGTTCCTACAGCCCACACTCCCTCCAAGACCTCAGAGGTTTAGGGACACCACAAGCTGAGGAACGACACACGATAGTTGCCGACACTCCTGGAATGTTGCAGTTGAGCACACTACTTGCTCACACTGTGGGTTTCACTTTCAACCGACCATTAATACACGCAGCCTCCCTTCCAATCATGTCAGCCTAAGCATGTTCCTGCTGAACTGCAGATCACTCCCTAAGCATGCCACCGAAATTGCCCTGTTACTAGAAGAACTTAAACCCGATGCTCTCTTCCTGACAGAGACATGGCTCAATGCAGACTCAGAGCCAGACCTCATTCAAGCTCTCCCCCACGGCTATCTCATACAACGAGAAGACCGCAAAAAGGGCAGAGGAGGTGGCTTAGCGATCATTTTCAAGGACCACTATCACTGTCGCATTCTCCCAGACCAGGTACCAGACTGCAAGAGTCTTTTTTTTGCCATTGATTTCTCCCCAACGAGTACCTTCTCTGGGCTACTTATTTACTGCCCACCCGGGGCCTTTGGCCAATTCCTTAATAACCTCCCACCAACCATAGCGAATCTAGCCTGCTCGCCATCCAATTTCACAGTATTAGGGGACCTCAATATTCACCTAGATGATACCTCTGACCACATCACTAGGGAACTGATCACGAGCCTTTCTGCACTCCAGCTAAAGCAGAAACTATTTGAAACCACTCACACTAAAGGCCACCTACTCGACCCTGTTTTAAGCAACTGCACCGAACTTATAACAGGAGTGCCATCCCAGGTCCCCTGGTCTGACCACTTCCTGATCCCCCTGTCTTGGGATATCCCCGATCCCACCCTCCCAACTAACACGGTCTCACGTAGGGAACGTAACTGGTCCAAGCTTCCTATGGAACAATGGATCTCTGCCCTCGAAGCCACCAGACCTGCCAGTAACCCCAACCCTTTTCTCAGCCAATGAGAAATGTAATCATTGGATCCAGAGCTCCCTAGATGTTGTGCTCCCCATAAAGTGCTCTCAAAAAAGATGTAGAGCTAAAATGTCCCCATGGTATTCCCCTAAACTACGGGAACTTAAACGATATTGTAAAAAGCTAGAGATGAAATGGAGACTCGACTATTCTGCCCCCAGTAAATCCGTTTATAGGGAGGCAATAAAAACCTATAAAGGTGAAATCAAAGCCGCTCAAGCGGCCTTCTACGAAGACAAAATCAATGCAGCCTCTAACTCCCCCAAGGAAATCTATCGGATTGCCAAAACCCTCCTAAACCTGCCTCAGAAACATCCTAACCCAATTAATGCCCAATCCCGCTGCAATAATCTGGCGGAATTCTTCCACCACAAAATACAAAAAATATACGCCTCCTTTTCCCCAACCCAATCCGGACCAGCCTCAGTTGCCATTACTAGCCCTGGATCTGGATCTTCAGCTACCCTGGATGACCTCCCCCCTCTGGACCTCACTTCCTTAGACCCCCTCATGCACCGGGTGAAATCGGGTTCCCCTTTAGACCCTGCACCCCCACGAGCCCTGGAACCGGTCATAGGAAACATCCTGTCTACCACCCTCGACCTGCTTAACGCCTCCATCTCCTCGGGTGTTGTCCCCCCCCCCTGGAAACGGGCCATGGTCAAGGCTCTCTTAAAGAAACCCAACTTAGACCAAGACAACCTGAGCAACTACCGTCCGATTTCTCTCCTTCCGTGGCTGAGTAAGATTTTAGAAAAACATGTCAACTCAGTGCTGGTAGAGTTTCTAGAATCTAACAACCTACTTGATCTCTCACAGACTGGTTTCCGTCCCCAACATGGAACTGAAACCGCCCTCCTCGCAGTAACCGAGGAGGCCAGGAAAATTCTCGACCAAGGGGGCTCTGTGGCAATTATCCTTCTCGACCTAAGTGCCGCATTTGACACTGTAAACCATGACATGCTGATTCACAGACTTATGAACTTGGGAGTATCAGGCGGTGCCATCGCCTGTTTAAGATCATTTTTAGCCGACCGCTCTTTCCAGGTCTTTGAAGGTGACGTTGTTTCCACTAGCATGCCCCTCAGTTGTGGTGTGCCTCAGGGCTCCTCCCTGAGCCCCACACTGTTCAACATTTATATGAGCCCCTTAGCTGAGATTGTCCGCCCTTTCGGCATAAAAATAATTACCTATGCCAACGATACTCAGCTTGTGGTGTCCCTAAACCACCCGGAGAAGACACCAAGCAACCTCAGAAGTTGCCTAGAGGAGGTTGCCAACTGGATGGCACTCTCCTGCGTAAAGCTCAATGGGGACAAAACCGAGCTTATGCTCCTAGGAAACTCCCCTTCCTTCAACTCGGAATTACTCTGGCCAAGTTGCCTTGGCTCAGCCCCAGTACCCAAAAACCAAATTAAAAGCCTCGGCATCTGGCTGGACCACTCCCTTCATTTTAACCATCAAGCAGCAAAACTCTCGGCCTCTTGTTATGGAATACTGAGGTTGCTACGTAAAATACTCCCCCTCCTCCCGTTTCAGGCAAGAAAAATCATGGTCCAAGGCCTTATTCTATCGCGCCTAGACTACGGGAATGCCCTATATCTAGGGGCCCCTCAATCCACCACCCGCAAGCTCCAGATAATTCAAAACTGTGCAGCCCGCACACTCCTCCAGACCCCTCATCGACATTCAGCAAACCCGGCACTGAGGAGCCTCCACTGGCTGCCGGTAAGGGAGAGAATCCAATTCAAAGCCTTGTGCATTGCCCACAAGGCCTTCTGGAAGAGTGGTCCGGCAGTCAGCCAATCACTGATCACCTCCTATCAACCTAACAGACAACTTCGATCAGCGTCCTCCTCTCTCGCCTTACTCCCCAAAATAAAGAGAGCGAGATGCGGCGGACGTTCCTTTTCCTATAACTCCGCTAAGCTATGGAACGCCCTCCCCCTACGCATGCGGTCGGAGCCCAATCTCCTACCCTTCCGTAAACTTCTAAAAACCCTGCTATTCAACAACCGCCACTAATCCACTGTACCCTCCTCTTTTGTCCACGTTCGTCTGCAGCGCTGGGATGCCTCAGGGTAGCTATGCGCTATATAAATGTTTTTTTCATTTCATTTCAAATGAGAGTTATTAGCATCATGAAAACAGTGAAAAGGATAAACAATTCCACCATTGTGATAAAGCAGTGCATATATGCTGGCATATAAGTAGAGTGCATGGTGCACTCCTACTATGCGCTCCCTAACCTAGTAGCTTAGGGCGGGTGATCTGCCAAAATCCCCTACTGGATAATCTGACTCCCCTTTACCTGAGGGTAAGGGTCTTCAGGGCCCGTCTTGGTCACTAGTTGGACATCCCTCCTCACAGAGGGAAACAGGAACAGCTGGAGTGGAATTCCGACAAGCAACTCCTCTGATTTGAACACTGAAGTGCTCATGTTGATATAATAAACAGATCCATGCTACCATGCTGAGACCTCAGCCAGGCTGTCACTGTTTATACTCTTATGATGGCTATGTCGCCTACTGGATGATCAACAAACAACAAAATTTGTGCAATGAACTTTATCCCTTGTACTAAATGTTCAAGGTGTCATAATGTCCCGACGAAGTTGATATGTAATTAAATGGGGTTTCTAAGAACCATATCCTGCACAGTCATGCAAGCAAATGTGTGTCAAAAGTAAATGTGTAGAAAAGAAGGCAACTTAAGAGACTTGTGTATGTAAAATGGTACTGTTTCTCCCTGGGCCTAAACCAGCCACGTGACACCTAAATATCCATACAGCAAAGCCAATGTGATTTTTGCAGAACTTAACAACTGGACATTCACTTCAAATGAATTGGATTCTCATAGCTTTTCAAGTTCTGAGTAGGGATGAGTTATAAACTCTGCTCCTCTGGTGGAGTTCGTGAACTTTTGCCCAAGGAGCGCAGAGTTTCAGAAAAACTCCGCTAACTACAACATGACAGAGTTTTTTCTCAAGTGCGGCTCAGCAATGGTAAGCTGGCGAGTGAGAAAATTGAGCACTAGACTGCCTCCCAGCGAGATTTCTCAAGGTGGGCAGTTGCAGAAGGTCACTACCGCTCACGTTGAGAAGGCTGCCACTCAAGTACAAAATGTACTCAAGGGGCATAAAGGAGCAGTGCCCTCTGGCACGCCGCATGTTGTGCCATAAAGTATGGATGGAAATAAGGCATTGCTAGCACAACAGCAAACAGTGATTATTATACAATGGAGAAAGCAGTTGCTGATTTGCTACACAGCACCTTGTTTGCGATCAGGATACAACAACATCCAAGCATGATCACGACATGCTGTTAAAATAATCTCTCTCTCTTACACATGCACACACACACCCACACACTCGTGATTCCAAACTGAGAAGTCAAGTGGCAATGTGACAGATAATTAGTGATGTCGGACTGTTGTCATTCCTCCACTCGGAGAGAGAAATTATAAATATGCTTGCAGTTATTTTTTTAGGTAGCAGACTTTATAACTTCATGAAGTTTCAGGTTTGTTACCTTTGGAAACCTTAAATAGTAGGTGAAATACCCTGTAAAACAAGATTTGTAGGAGATTTTTCTGACAATATACAGTGCACAGGAGAATTCACCAGCAAAGAGGTAGGTTTTGTTGTTTTTTTGTGCAAAAACCTATTGTTTGCAGGGCATTTTAGCTTTTAGGTTTTAAAACTTTGAATTTTCATTTTTGAAAATGTTTTAAAACACACTTCACAAATTTTGCAAAAACCATATTTGGAAATTTCACACACCACTACATGCCTATAAATTCACAATAATACTCAAAATTGTGAAGTCTGACAACTGGCAAATTTGCATTTTTTTAACGTTGCAGTCTTGGTCAAATGCAAAGCATGAAAATAAAAAAAGGGTGATTTTAAGGGTCCTTCCTGCCAGCACCAAATTATTCTCACTGCCACAAGGTACGGCAGGTGCAAGAGCAGCTTCACAACAATCCTAGATAATTCCAGCAGAGCATTTCCTTGGGAAGACCCAGCCTTTAAAACTACGGCAACCCTCTGTGCTGACCCCTTTCCACACTGTGCTCTTTCAACCCTTCACAAACCCTTGCCCTCTCACCACCAGAGCAATCTGCCATGACACTGTCCTCATCCACTCATCGGTCATTCCACTCACACAATATCAGTGTTGTGCATGTGTGCCATCAGCCTTCAGTTCCCATACTCATACACTATCTGCTATTTTCAACCGCTCTCAATACCTCACATCTTTATATAAGTATGTATGTATCTGGTATTCCATAGCGCAAACTTTGCCAAAAGACAATGGATTGTTGTACATGATCAAGCATAAAGTCAACAACTAATAGGAGATGAAGCTGAGTTGTGGACAGTTAATGCATTGTGACATAGTCTTCTTTAACTCTTTCCTAAATTGGAGCAGTGCAGGGCAGTTCAGATAGATATGGGGATATTTTTCCAGATCCTTGGTGCATAGATGGAAAAGGCCTCCTGTCTAGCTTCTTTCTTTTTTAAGGCTTCTTAGCCTGCAGTCTGATGGGGTCCTGGGTGCAGGTGTACAGAGAAATATCAGAGATGGTGAGTTTGTCAGGAGGATAAGCAAGGATGCCGGTCATAATGGCTTTTTAAATGATGCAGCTGTTTTTTTAGATGCCAGCAAGAGGAGCTGGCAAGTGGAGCCAATGGAGTTCCCATAGGATGAGGGTAATGTGATCATATTTCTTCAGGCCCTGGATGAGATGTACTGCGGCATGTATGATGCCACTACCGGGTGTCAGTGTGGAGTCTGGGAGGCCAGGAAGTAATACATTACCACCCTCCAGATGCCACAGTATGAGAGCTTGAAGTACGGTTCTGAAGGTTTTTTTTGGAAGAAACTGAAAGAAACTGTTTGACTTTCTTTAGCAGGGAGAGCTGTACCTGGCTATCTTTGTTTTTTGGCAATGTGTTCCTTCAGGGTGAGGCTGATGTCCAATGTGAGCCCAAGTGACTCGGCATTCAGTGAAAGTTAGGGTTCAAAGCCATCAAGGTTCATGTCAGTGAGCTAAGTTTGTACTGTATCTTATTTGCTGTTGAATAAAAGGAATTCTGGTTTGGTTGGATTGAGTTTCAGGTGGGTGCTACACATCCAGGTCTGGATGATGTGCAAGCAGTGTTTGAGGTGTTGGATGTCTGAAGAAGTGGAGACATTCAAGTACAGTTGTGTATCATCAGCATATTGGTGAATCTTGATGCTGTTAACTGTGAAAAGAGCACCAAGGTTCCATGTAAAATTTTGAAGATGACAGGCAACAGTATGGAACCCTGGAAGACAACACAAGTAACTGGTATGTTTTGTAACCCGGAGGTGCTCATGTAATCAATCTGGTGTCAGTTCAAAAGGTAGGAGGAGAACCAGTGAAGGACACTGCTGTGAATCTCATTTGAGACTCCAGGGTGCACATAAGGGTGGGAAGGTCGACTGTGTTAAAGGCAGCTGACTGATCCAGCAATATCAACACCCAGGGATCATCTTCATCTTTGGTCAAGAGGGCATTGTTTATGCTGTGTAAGGTAGTGGCCTTTATGCTGCAGCGTGAGCTGAAACAAGACTTGTAGTCATGCAAGAGACTGTAATCAATTCATATGATCTTGAAGTTGAACATAGATTGCTTCTTTATATGATCCTACAAATGAATGGTAGATAAGTGATGGGTAAGCAGTTGGTGAAGTCATCAGGGTCTAGCCTAGGTTTCTTTAGTAATGGGAGGATCTGGTATGCCTTGAGAGCTTCTGGGAAGATGTCTTGAGTGAGGGAGGCAATGGCAATGGTAAGTAGGGGGTAAGGGAGCGTCCTCAGAGAGAGCTTTGGTGAAGGATGATGGCAAGATATGATCTTCATAAAAAGTGGCTTTGATGGAATTGGGTATATCAATGGGATCTGGGAGAGATAGGGCTTTGACCAGGTTTTCCCTGGTCTTAATTTTGTCAAAATCAATGGGTGTTGCGATGTAACGCTCAGTGCAACACCTATTGCCCTCCCCTTTCACGCTAAGTGTAGCGTGAAAGGGTGCCTTATTTACAAGGCAGCGTTAAGCCACGTAAAGTGTCTTAATGCTGCCTTGTAAATAAGGTGATTGACGTTGTGGTGGCAATAGGGGCTTGTAAATATGCCCCTTAGTTTGTTCTCAAATGATGGAACCCTTTAAAGTCTTTTACTTTGAGAGAGGATATTTAATGGCTTTCATAGCCATACGAACATTAGGGACTGCTGGGAGTTTCTCTGACAATGGTAGAGGGGGGAGACAAACGATGATGGGTATGGACTTCATGCCCCAAACTTTCAGTGTTTCTGTTTTTCCCTCTTTAATTTAGGACATTGCATATTTGCTTCTTGGGTTGATCTAGTAGATTTGCAGCCCTCCTTCATTGGTCCATACCAGCGTTAAGTACTGTTTCTCCCATTATAAGCCCTCACCTGTGGCTTGGTAATGTAACTCAGGTAAAGGACATTAAACAGCTGATATAGATTCTCAGTGGTGGGTAATAAGTCTATAGCATTCAATGAATGATACCAGATACAGACAATTGTTAGAACTTACAAACCTATACAAATGCGTGCCTCCCCTTAAAGATCATACTAAAGTATACAAAAAGGGATGGGTGGAATGCTTGAATTAATCTCAGCCACTGGTAATTACACAGGCCGCATCCCAATCCATTGTTATTTGGCACACCATGCCACCTTAATTTGGACCCAGCTCCCTTTAACGATCAGCAATGAATGATGTTCAATCAGAGAAGTTCCCAAGAAGCAAGCTTGGGTTGCAAGCAGCAACATAGGCATAGCAGTTGCTTCTTTTAGCTGTCCATAAAAGAGGTCGCTGGGATTTGACTGATACGCACATGGTTTGTCCCCTTTATTTAAAACACAGACAAGCAAAAAATGGAAATATGATTACTAAGTAAGCTTTTCTTTATACCGTAACTAATTTGTAGAAAATGAGTCTCGATTAAATGTTTACATTTATATTTTAAGATGGCGCAAAAGTGTTGTACTAGTGCTTCTCATTATCTATCCACACATTGAAATATCTGAAACATCACTTAGTAGCAGGCATTCCCTTATTTCCCCATGCATTACCAAGAAGGAAAAGTATCACAAAATCAACACTCTCAACAATATCTTTTGTGATGCCAGAAGTGTGAGCGTGCCAAGGTAGCAGCGGAGTCATCTCCATCAGATTGGACGGCCGCCATGACAGAAGGTTCCAGGGGAACTGGATAAATTGAATGAATGACACCAGTAGGACTGTTTCTGAGCTGAGAGATGGATGACAGTCAACTGATTTCCTAAGTGTGTGTAATTAACCACAATTAACAGAGCCCTCCGGAGAGAACGCCTGGCAAAAAATAGCTCTCTTAATTACTGGACATCAGATACATTAGCCCTCTCGCTCGCCAGCTATTTATCATGCAGAATGAAACCAGAAAAATAATGGAAGCATTCCACTGAGTTGGATTAAACCATGGTTGCAATTTCGTTAGGGCATACTTCTTATCAGCTGGTTTATGTCGTCATAAAATCAGCTCACTGATCCGTCACTGTGTTGACCAAAGACCACTTCAAAGCCAAACTTTTAAGTGAGGGAGAAATTAAAAAAGCCACAGAAAGACCTCGCCCACTTACCACACCCATAACTCCCAAGTATCCCAGGTTCAAGAGCGACTAGTAAATTTAGTCCCGTTTTTTCTTAAACATTCTGGGACTTGTAGTCTTGGTTTTATTCTGGGTTAAATAAGAATGCAAGTCCCAAATTCTAAGAACAAAAACAGGACTGGCTTGCCTAGTCACGCATGAAACTGGGGAACTTGACAGCTATGCACACCCCTACCAAAAATATTCTACTTTGGCACAGCACCTTTTGTGTAAAGTCCAGCCAGGTGGAGTTTTGCCTGTCACAGCTTGCCTTTGGTTAGAATAACCAAAGTAACTGTTTTCAGGTATTATAGACTCTGCTGAAATCTATTGTTTTGTGCCTGGAAGTCTGTCCAGTACTCGAGCTGTGTCAGAAAATATACTCCGTTCCCTTGTTCACCGTCTCAAGCTTGGCCATGATTGGTATAAAAACGAGTCAACTAACCACTGTCTGCTATTACAGACGCAAATGAAACATATAATATTGTGCCCGCAAATCTGTGCAATGCTCGAGCTGGGATGAAAGATTTACTCCATTCCTTTAACTCAAGGTCTCAAGCTCGGACATGATTGGTGGAAAGAAATGTCAACCAACCACTGCCCTGTCCCGGTATGGGCAAGTGGAGTGGCTGTGGATTTAAACTATGCGGATTATCTTTTTATCTAAATACCAGCAATATAATATTACAGCTTTTTGTCTCTCTTACAGCTCGTAGGTATATGTCAGTCACACCAATAGACAAAATATCAGCAAGTCAGAAATACATTTGATTTTTTAAAGTTACAGATTTCTTTCTCTATAGTCATTGTTTTCTCTGATGAATATATTCCCTTGCCAGTGTGAAGCAATCTATCTAGTAAACGACTGAGGAGAACAGACTCCTCAAACTTTGGGGAGTGTAACCATACGATTCCATGGCATCAGTTAGACTATGGTCCAGTCCTGGTTTCTCAATTAACAATTCAATGCATTCTGGGGGTTGTATTCCTAATTCACCATCACTGAGCCAATTTGATTATCATATTTTCGGGACAAAGCTTTGTAGAATGCAAAACTGAACTAGCAATTAGATGTTGCTGATAATATGGAGTCATGCTTTGGAGCAAGGCGTAGCACAATATCGGCAGTGCCCTGTCTCAATAGCAAACACAGTGAAGTAAGGGACCTTCTCTCCAGGAGCTGCAGGCACTGATCGGGCGTGGGTAAGTTGGTGTAAAAAAATTAAAACAAACTTCCCCCGAGCCGCACCTCTCCACTGTCGTCCCGCCGTCTTGTCTCCTGGCCGGTGTTCCAAAGAGGAAGCACCCGGGCTGAGGTTCCTCTGAGCCAATCACAAGGCTGCAATGCAGCCTTGTGATTGGTCTGAGTGCCATGGTTCGGCACTCAGACAGGGGCTCCACGTAGGCTGTAACGCAGCCTGGGTGTAGAACATGCAAAGTGCGCATCTCGGTTTGGCCGGCCCAAGAGGGCCAGCCAAGCAGTCATGCGCACTTGAAGTGGGCAAACCACTCCTTCCCTGCTCCTCTGTCCTGAGAGCAGCCCCGCCCTGCCTGCAAAGCTGCCGCCAGCAGGAAAAAATTAAATGATAATAATCTTGAGTTATTATCATTTTATTTTTCCTTTCTTTCACTGCTGCAAAGCAGTGGGGCAACGCTCCTCCGCCTTAGCAGAGGAGCTGCCACTGCTTCTCTCACAATAACAATTGCTTTATAATGAGAACTATGAGCTCACCTAAGAAAGGAAATCATATCCATGTGAAAATGAAGTCAGCATTTCAAGAAATGCATGTGAGTTTGCTATGCCTCTTGCCATTCGGATAATATATATATATATTTTAAACAATATTTTATTGTTGTTAATTCAGAATCAATCAAAGCAGGTATGACATAAAGAGAAAAAAAAAAGAAGAAGTTGGGCATTATCCCCTGTTATAAACACTTGGGTACACACATTGGAAAGCAATAACCTTCCCATCTGGGATGGGATGGGACAATATCTTACATATAGAGAGAATGCAAAAGGTGAAAGATCAAGAATAAGATAGTACCATAGCATCGAAAGACCCATCAGACACATCAAATCAGCCGCAAACTAATAAAAATAAGGTTTCAAATAGTTCCATGGGTCCCAATGAAATCCCGCCCAAATTCAATCAAATTTCTTATGCAAGCAGATACCTCTTACTTTTTGCCAGAGTCTGTTTGGACTCATATATTTGCCAGATGGCTGCCCACCACTCAGTGACCCATGACAGGATTGTGGGCACCCAAGATCTATCAATGCAAAGTCTAGCCAAGATTATGATTATAGACAACAGCCATCTTATCCCAGAGTCATATTCCATTCTAAATCCCATCATTATCTCCTTTGGGGCGAGCTGCATTTCAAAACCACAACATGATGTCATTAATTGAGTTACCCCTGCCCAGAACTCCTGAAGAGTAAGGCATGTGACAAACATGTGGAGGATGTCAGCTGCAGAGCAGCAGCACTTAGGAGAGCTAGTTTTATCGGCTCCAGGATTCCCACCCCACCTCATAATGTTCTCTGGTGTCTAATCTAGCATACAGATGGTCTTAAATTGCTGTAGTTTAAGATTTGCAGGGTGCACCGAGCCATCCACTGTCTCTAATGCACTATAAACATCTGATGGTAAAATCTCACAAGAAAGCATCTTACTCCACTTGGCAGCTTGAAGTGGGCCATCATCTGTCCTGTGCTTGCAGAACCCTTGATAGATCGTGCTAATTAGGGATTTCCTACTTGCTTTATGCATGCATGACATAATGTTGGAGCCTTCCAAATCAATTGGAACCTTACAACCAGACAAAAAATTGTTCCTTAGCTGCAAGTATTTAAAATGAAATGTTGGGGGATGGCATAAGAGGCTTTAGCCCAGCAAACAAGCGCAATCGAATGGAATCATGAAATACCTCCGGGAACGCAGGGTTGTCCCATAGTGGCATATTATCATGTATGAATACTAAAGAATATTTAGTACATATTTCCCACCAAATACATATGATATCCTTGAAAAACTTAAATCTTACCCGCTTATAGTAATTGGCGGTCAGTTAGTCTGTAAAAAAGAGCCTGCATCCGGACCCTAATGCGAATCGATAACCCAGGATTGAGAGATTTGGTTCTGCTTGTGTAAGCAAATTGTGAAATCGGCCTGCAAACGCTGCCCAATAGTACAACTTAAAATCAGGTAACTGCAACCCTCCCTGCCTGTACAGAAGTTTTAATGAACATAAAGCTCACCTATCTCACTTATAGCCCCAGATGAAGCTACTTATGGCTCCTTCCAGTCGTTTAAAAAACGAGTTTGGGACCCTCAACACACCCACAGCAAATTTCACTGTATGCTGTGCACCCCACACCACCCCATCCCAACATGCACCCAACCCCACCCTGGTTCTGGGACCCCTGTGTCCGGCAAAGAGAATCATCCCCACCCTAAGGCTGTTGATGGACAAGACAGCCCTGAGAGACAACCTCACCATGCCCCCTGAACACCCCCTCAGGCATGCTTACCGCCCAAAAGAAAGAGAAGAAAAAAGTAAACAGAGTGAGACCCTAGCCCGGAAGATCCTGGCATAGCACAATTATACATATGCCTATAACAATAATGTCAACAATTTTAGCGGCAAAGCAATAAAGCACTAGAACATTAGTGCTCCCAATCTACAGCGCATACCACTTCAATCTGTGAAGGGCCAGTGCAGCATCCTGTTCCGTAAAACAGATCTGAGTCCATCCATTGTTAACAATCTTGAACCTGGCTGGCTCCGGCAAGATAATTTGGGCCCTAGCTACCATCCGGGGGTCAATCAGCTGGTGAAGTTTCCACCATCTATCCATAGTGGATTTGCACAAATCTAAGCAGACAAGGATAGACATGGCGTCGACCACCATGGGTGAAACTGGACAAACTTTCAGCGAGATTGCCTGCCGGAGCAGAAAGTTGCCAACATATACCAGAATAGGGTGGAGATGCACTGGGCAGGCATTTGAAGAAGCTGTATTATCATTCCGATTTCTGGGGAGCCAATGCACCCACTGAAATTCTGAGTCCGTGTCCCAGTCCATGAGATCAGGAAATGACTTCCCAAACAGCTGCACAGTGAACTGCTGGGGATCCTCCCCTTCTTTCCCTTCAGGTATTCCAAACACCCGCAGGTTGCCCCATCTCTGATGATTCTCCAAGTCTTCAAGTTTGGTCTAAACCAATGCCAAGTGACGATCATGGTTCTCTATAGAATCTATAGTGGGCGTTCCCACTTCCTCTGCATCAGCAACTCACTTCTGTAGTTCTACCATTTCTGTAGAAAGAGCAGACACTTTACCAGTGACTTCAGCCAAGGATTGTTGGATTATCGCATTGTCTGCTCTGACTTGGGCTTAATGTTGCTGTGCCTCCACCAGCTGAGCCTGCAGCAACTGTAAAATTACTGACAAAGATAGCTCCTGTGCTCCATTCGTAGCAGTAGTACCTTCATGAACCCCCAGTAGGGGAAGACTGGAAGTAGAGCCATCTGGAGAGTTAGAGCTAGACCCAAGGGGTGAGATGGCTTCAGGACTGAGGGAAGCTGTGGTGAGCAACTCCCCCGAGTGTCACTTTTCCCCCTTTGTCAACAAATGGCCCTCCATGCTAGCATTGGACAAGCGGGAGATTAAGGCTTTGACCTCTCCCTTGGACATCACCCAGTCCCGCAACAGACTGCCTTTAGTGCTGCTGCTAGCTGTCCTGCTCTTAATCCGTGAGGCTGCAGACTTGCTGGGCTGAGAGCCTTTGAGAGTCTCATTGAGCTTCTTGATATTCCCCTGACCAGTTTGAGTTTTTTTCATCCATTCATTCAAGCTTGCATTTTGTTTGGAATTAATATGCAATATGTAAAAAAGGCAAACATATAAAAAATAAAAAATAAGGAAGTAGCCCAGCACACCAGGCCTGGCACTGAAGTTCTCTCCTTGTCAGACATCATGCACATGTGATCAGCCAAAATGCCGTCATCGATTGTGCAACTCCATGAACTGGGTTAAGCCATTGCCCGTGCTGTATGCTGTGGGGGATTTGAAGCAAAATATGAATGATGCTCACTGATGAGTAGATGATGAGGGGTGATCCAAAGCCACTAAATATATATTTATGTATTTATTTTATTATGAAATCTTTGGGAAGCATGAGGCTGGTTAAAGTTGTCTCTACGCCAGACCTTAAAAGCATTGGTCAAGCCAATAATTTGATTTATAATTGCATCTGCCTCTTCATTGGTGTATTTAGGTATTTAATCCCTCTTTATGCTTGTATTCTGACAGTAATCCTTGCACTAATGCATTCATTTATCCGCTCATTTAATAATATTCCATTCAGTTGCTCACCCATTCAAATGACCTCACACACAGAAAGTCACCAAGCAGTCAAGAAATTTCTCCAGTTATGAGCCTGAAATGTTGGCGTGTCCAAAAGAAGATGTGCCACTCCAGTCATACCAAGCCTTAACTTTTTATTTACTTGAGTTTCATCAAATAAATTGACATGAAAGCGCTTTTTGACTCAAGGACATGACACAAAATACTGACATAACGTTACAATCAAATAAATCACCTTGTTTGCATAGCCATTGATTATTATTTTAATGTCCTCTAGAAGGAGTGTAGAGAGTTACCCCTCTCTGTCCCTTTTAAACAATTCAGAATCCTTGTACACAACCTGTTTTTGTGTTTATTGAGCATACTAGGCTTAACAAATGAAAAAACCACTGGATTTTGCTAATTTTTAGTATTATTTACAAGAGATGAAGGGTTCTGTGTTCATTTGAACTGATTCCGTAGCCCGTTGTACACAACAACTAATTACATATATATTTTTATTTGAGCAGCATTTGTACCATAAAACACATAATTTTAATCATCAGCCATAATCAATATTGATTACAAATCAAGAAAGGGCGCCTATCTCTTTTTAGTGAAGACGCTCCAGAGTTCTCTTCAGTTGCCACCAGATTCACGTCCAAAGTATCATCTACTTGTTATTAGAGACACCCATATAAGTAGAAGCAGAGTCTGAAGCTGAAGCTATGGGTAAAGATAGGGAATTGACAGAGTCCTGAACTTAAGGCAACGCTGACACAGGCACTGCTATAGGATTGAATGTGTCCCTCAATGCTACACACTCCACTGCACCACGACCCTCCACCCGTACTGTCACCTGTGGTGGCCACCAAAGTACTCACAGAGTTGGCAGCCAGGACCATGCCTGGGGGTGTTGCCAGTGCTAGTTTAGTAGAGTCCCAGTGAGCCTGCTGCACCGAAGCCTTAGGAGTGGAGAGCGAGGGGGAATTGCCACTATGTAGAAGGATTGTTGATTCCATGTCTGCTGCTACAGTGTTGCACTCTGAAGAGGATATAGCAGTAAGAGAGTCAGTCCTCCCAGCTGGGCCCATGCCATTAAAACATCCACAAGGGAGGTCTCCTCTCCAGGAACTGGTGTACCCATGGTATGTGCCTGAAGCAAGCTCACTACTGAACTAGATCTTAGCAGTTTTAAAATAGGGCGTCTGATCTGAGATGCGCGGCAATTTATAGATTCCAGCAGACAGCGTTTGTCGGACTTCACAGCAGCTCGAGGCTGCCTCTCAGCATTATGGTGCTGCCACGTTCAAGCACTGCCAAATATATGTGTGTGATCAGACCAGGTGCCAGAACTTTAAGTGAGGGTCTCTAAAAGGGCTGTGGCCTAAGAAGAATAACTAGGAATCCTTTCCAAGAGGCGTGCCCTATATAATTAAAGATGCGGTGTACCACATGTAATCTAACTTCCCATAACCACCTGATCGAATTTTGCTGCCTTATCTGTGAGCTTTCTATTATTGTGAGACATATTACATAGTACAGACATTCACCTAAAACAAGCCAAACTTATTGGCTTTGCAAGTGCTTGTTAAGAGTATCAGATAAATGAGCAACAACAAAGATTATTGTGAATAATTACAGTTGAAAATGTTTCAGTTCTGAAAATGTGAGACTGTGAAAAAAACATTACAAAGGTCTGGGGCGGGATAGTAGTATTCGGAGTGTCTCAATCACTCTTGTTCTTACCTTCACACCACTTTCTCTAAACACTTATGCCCTTTTTCTTCCAGTTCTTCTGAAACATTCCATCTGCATGTCTCACACCTCATCTCTTTCCATATCAGAACCCTCTTTTCACACTATTCTTTGTGTACTCCCTCTCATCTCCTTCACTTTGGATCCCTTCCCACACACAACTCATCTACTCAGCTGTAAATACTGAATTTTATTTTACTTTTGCCCTCTCAGTATCTCAGCAGTTGTGTACCTTCTTCACCATTTTAGCATAGAATCACAATTACAATTGACACAAGTGACCATTACTCTGTGAAAACTGCAGAAATGCCAAAGATTATATAAGTATGTATTCAGAAAACCTTTATGGACTACTGACAGACACTATGTAAAAATCACACTGCCTTTAAGCCTCAACTCCAGTGATCTCAATCGAGGAACATTAGTAATCATGCTAAAGTATACAAAAAAGTGATGGATGGGATGCTTGAATTAATCTCAGACACTGGTAGTTGCTCAGGGCTGCATTCCAGTCCATTGTTATTTTGTACATCATGCCACCTCAGTTTGGACCCAGCCACATGCAAAACTGTCTTCACCTTGCTCCAATTGGAACAGTCCAGTCCGAACTGCTAGGTCAGGTCTCCCTGAATGGAAATGTAAGTAACCCAGGACCAGTTGGAGCTAGTTAGGGCTCATGAGCCAGGTATAGCTTGGTTCCAGTGACTCAGTGTGCACGGGACCCCTGTCTGGGCATAACTATTCCACTTAGGATGAAACACTAAAGTCTACAAAAATGTGATGGATGGAATGCTTGAATTAATTGTGAGCCACCCTAAAACCTACAGATAATCCAGTTCACAGTATGCACGATACAAGATTAATATGTTACACAAAAAAAATACATAAACACAGCATCCTGGAAAAAGCAATCACTCTCAGTGAGTACAAGATTAAGTAAAACATTAAATGTACACAGGAACTACATCACTGAGATGGATTACCTTACCAGTTTTTATGGTCATTACTCAGAAATCGAACAGGACTCACTTCACTGTCAGTTTTTAATTTCTGCCAGGACTGAGACCCAGAGGGACCTGCCCCACTAAAAGGTGCACATCAGACAACTGTTAATACTCAGTACTTTCCATTGTGCAACCATCCTGTATATCACCTCTTATGCTCTGTACGGATGTTCATGTGTGTCACTGAGCTACTTTCACTTTAGTAGGGAAGAAATGATGTCATAGGACAGGGCATTCAAGATATATACTCTCGATGTTTCCCCAGTTTCTATATCGGTCCCAAATAAGCGACCTGCTGCCAGTATCCAGGTGGCCGGCAGGTGCCGATTTATTTATTTATGGTGATTGGCCACGCCCACCTACAACTCTACTCTACTCTATGCACAGCATTAAACAGCCTGCACAGCACTGGTGGTCAAGGGCCAGTCCTCCCATTGAGGCACACAAATGTGCCAATTTCTGTATATGCATGGTCACACATATAGACCACGCAATTTATGGAGAGCAGATTTGTGATCAATTTATTTAATTTAGCTTTGTTTTTTTATTCCAGAATGTTAGCCAAGTGCTTGAATACAATTATGACTTATTTCAAAGTCACTTAAACCCCGATTTAGTCAACTATAAGCAATCACTTCTCAAAGAGTTACCCCTTAAACAGGACTATGGTTAAGATGTATATATCTGTTCACTAAATACCCATGTCCTCCAATCTGAAGTGACTCGCGAGCATCTCATACTTTGTGTCTTTATATTTTGGAAAAAACTCACTTGTTCTTCATAGATTTGCTCTCTACATCATACCCACATTAACTTTTTACCCTGCAGTATATACATCCACACAGCATCTGGCTGCAGAACCACGTTCCTACTTCTCCCAAATCGGGCAAGCTTAATGCATGCAGCATGGAGCTGTAGAAGAAGTAAACATCAAGCACCAGCTTACATCCTCAAATTGCTGGCAATCTCAGAAAGTCTCCCACAATACTTTTAAAGCTGTGCATGGAAAATTGCCTGGACTGCTTTCAGCTTGATTCCTCACCTTTCTTTCTTCAGAGTGACCCTCTTCTTACATTCCATCCTCTGCATGGCATCTATCTCGGACTATAGCCTCCTCTCAGTCTAATGCTTGTCTGAATTAATCTCTGTTATTGTAATTCTGCAATCGGGTGATTCCTCCTTTCATAGACACAACCTCTCCTCTTTAAACCCTATCCCTGTAATCTATGATTACCAAATCTCCACCAGCCTAGCTATCTCACCAATCATTCACCTGAAACAACCTACCCCTCACTAATGATCACAGTAAGTGGTATTAATATAATCAATCACAAAGTAACTGGAGTATATGCATGCAGTTTTTAGGTTGAGCCTGGGCAGCGGATACGCTGCTCTGTGAGGCATGCTGTATTCAGGTATGGAATAGAAGCTCCTCCCATTTCCCGCTCATCTTTTCAATTGGCTCCTGTTACTGTCCTTTCAAAATAGTTGATTTTTGATTGATAAATAGGCTTAGTAGTCCTTCCTTGGTACCACCTTGTCTGCATTTGTAACCTCCCATAAGGACTGGACTTTTTACTTGTGTTGTTACACAGTCTGCTTTATGGAAGCTGTGACCACTATTTTCTTTAATGATCTAACACTATTCCACCCACAACGTGCTTTCCTAAAAGGCAGCAAGCCGCCCGCTTTTATATTTGTAATAGTAATGCATTTATTTAATTGACAGCGCGGTCTCCTTTAACTATAGCGGCCGCGCCTATTTATTTATTTAATTTACAGCACTGTCCGCTTTGACTTTAGCGGCTGCGCTTATTAATTTATTTAATTTACAGCACAGTTCGCTTTCACTTTAGAGGCCGCGCAACAGAACTTTTATTTATTTATTTATTTATTCTATTTGGGTAAAAGCGCCCCATACAGCGCTTTCACTTTAATGTTGGCCGCTCCTTTCTTTGCACGCCGCTCACTGTAACCTTAATACGGCGATCAGCATCTAAAGAAAAGGGCACGGCCATCATTAAAGTGGTCTCGCCATTGCGAGAGTTTGAGCTCTTGGCATTATAAATAACAATGCCTTTTATATGTGTGTTGCTTTTAAAAACACATAAATCAAAGGCATTGTTGTTGGACTTGGCCCTTTTTGCAGGGTCATCCCTGAACTTTTTGCCTTCCTCCTAGCCTTTTTTCCGACATGGTGTTGGTGGTTTTAGGACTCTGGGCACTGTAGCACTGCTGTCCAGTGTAAAGTGCGTGTGCTCTCTGTGCTGAACATGGTAAGATTGGTCTACACCTGTTTGGCGTATTTAATTTACCTGTCAGTCCCTTCTAAAGTGGTATCTCAGATACCCAGGGCCAGTAAATTAAATGCTCCTGGTGGGCTTGCAGCGCTGATTGCGCCACCCACCAAAGTAGCCTTTCAAACCTGTATCGGGCCTCTGCCATTGCAGGGCCTATGCGCGCAGTGTTACTGCCACTGTGACGTGGCACCTAAAGTGTGTGCCACGTCTGTGACCCCCTTTTTACTGCGTGTCAGTCACCCCTAAGGTAGGCCCTAGCTAGCCCTATGGGCAGCGGGCATTGTAGGTAAAAGGTAGGACATGTACCTTAAGTGTGTGACATGTCCTGGTAGTGACAAACAGCCATTTTGGTTTCTCACTGCTGTGAGGCTGCCCTCTCATAGGAATGCATTGGGGATTCCCTGATAAGTGTTTCAGTGATAATTCCTGATATGAGAGGAGCAGCGTGGTCAAGTTTGGTATGTTTGGAATAGTAATAATAAATGCTACGCAATGGTGTGCGCAGATTTATTATCACTATTTTAGAAATGCCCCTTTTAGAAGTTGGCATTTCTGTGTGCTATGTGTCTGCCTGCCTGATGTGTATTGCATATCTGGCTCTGGAGTGACAGGGGCTGGTGAGGTGTGTGTGGCTCCAGGGAGGGCAGGGTGAGTCAGCGCTAGGCTGAATAGGAGATCTGCATTTGGAGTAGTGGGAGGAGTAGTCCCTTGACCCTGAATAGATCTGTGCCTGCCTGAGTGAATGCTGGCTCCGCCCCCCCGTGGTGGTTCGATGACCGAGCCCCCACCTGACAAAGGGGAAGAGGAGCCCTGTAAACAAAGTGCTCCAATACCCCCAAGAACCAGTTGGGACTGGTTCTCCCAGCCCTGTGCCAGGGCAGAACAAAGGAAAATGTGGTATAAGTACTGGGGCTGTGACCCCATGTTGTTATGCTTCCTTGTGACTTGTTGCTGCTGGGCCCCAGGAGGAACCGCCACGAGGGACTGCCTCCCTGCTGGAGGGCCCTGTGAGCTGGCCTGCCTGGGCCCAGCCTTTGCCCTGAAACTGTTGGGGCCTTAGCGCCTCGTGGGCGCTCTATCTACTTTTCAAGAGGAGCGCGAGGGCTCTGCAGCGCTGAGCCGCGACATCATCAGAGGGAATCCCGACATGGGGATTCCCCCGCATTGAAGCCAGCAAAGCGGGAGCCTACCCCGCATTGTGGGTACTTCAGCAGCAGAGCGGGAGCACACCCCGCACTGCCATTGCTTATGGGAGCGGGAGCCCACCCCGCTTTTTAGTTTATTTACCGGCGGGAGCACACCCCGCACTTGTGAGCCGAGAAAAATAGCCGAGAGCGGCGAAAACGGAAGCCAGGCAGGCTGCCTGGTTGTGGGCGGGGCCGCCATCAAGGCCCGTGGACCAATCCGGGCAAACAGAACGCCACCGGAGGAAGTCAGGCAATCCTGCTGCCTGGAGGTAGGCGGGGCTCCTGTGCTGGTGAGAGCCCAGCGCGCTGCCGGAGAGCCGTGAGGAAGCCCCCTGAGACAGTGCAAGGAAGGCGGGACCCCCGTGTGCTGGTGGGAGCCCCGTGTGTGGCTGCCAGAGGAGTTAGAGCCTTGCGGGCTCCATTTCCGCCTCCCCCGTCATGGAAAGAGAGGCGGGTCCCCCGGAACCGGCGACCCCAGCAAGGAGACCGGAGGAGTCCCCGAGCAGCCCCGGTGAGTGGGGCTGAAGCCTGAATATTGTTGGTGCCTACGGTGGCACCCATTTGTTTTGCCTGCAAGGAGTCCCGGTGAGTGGGGCATAGGAGGCACAATTAATGCCAGTGCTGCTTTCACAGCTGCACCGCGAGCGCGGGCAGCTGCCACGTGGGAGCATTTCTTTTCTTGGCAAAGGTGGGTGCAACTTTGGTTCCCTGAGTGGGACTTAAGAGGCACGGAGAGTGCCAGGGCTAAGTCCATTTTGCTGCATGGTTGGTGCCGATTGAGAGCACCGGAAGGGCCCCATTAAAGGGGGCCCCCCAAGGCACGGTTGGTGCCAGTGCTTGATGCTTTCCCAGCTGCACCGCGAGAGCGCGGGCAGCTGCAACGGAGGGGGTCATTTCTTTTAGTGATGGGAAGGGAGGGTGAGAGGCACCCCTTGGCCCCCAGTGCATGACGCACATCGCTTTTGCTGCAAGTGGCAGCTTAGCGCCCTGACTTTCGGGACAAAGGGCATTGGGCCCCAAAGGAAGGCCAGTTGGCCAGGGGTCAGTGTTGGTAGGGCGCGAGGCCCTAAGGTTAATGCCTGCAGCATAATGTGTTTTATGCTTGTGATTTATGCATAATGTGTTCTATGCCTAATGCTAATGTGATATAATGCTGAGGTCATTATTGTACCAGTAGTTACTGGTTGTGTCATTTACTATTTGTGCTTTGTGATGGTTCTGACAGTGGCCCGATTGGCCCTGTCATGTATATAATCCCCTGTAAATTATGACCTGGTGCCAGTTGGCACAGTGTATATTGTGTGATTATGATTCTAATGTGTTTTGGATAATACAAAGGCTATTTTTTATATAACCTTGTGTGGAGTAACTTTTGTGGTGTGCCTAGTGTGTTGCTGCTGTGTGTGTGTGTGTTGCGCAAACGCTTTACACATTGCCTCTGGGATAAGCCTGACTGCTCGTGCCAAGCTACCAAGGGGGTGAGCAGGGGTTATCTTCAGCGTGTAACTCCCTTGCCCTGACTAGAGTGGTGGTTTCTGCCTGGCTTAGGCACAAGCCCTAGCTAACCAGAAATCCCATTTCTAACAATTGTCATTTACAATGCCAATAGCTAAACTCTCGCAGATGCGAGACCTATTGCATTGAAAATGCTTGTTTGTTGAGCGCACATGACTAATCACAATATTTACCAATAACCACTGGATTAGCCACTAACCTTGGGTTCCGGAGTAGCGTGCTACTTTCCGTACTGCGCTTCAATGCTTCATCAGGGGTAGTAAGCGCTATATAAATACAATTACAATTATGTGGAGTTCTCAAAAAAGACAAAAAATTTGCTTTTCCTCCTTATTTTTCACACACAACAGAAGATTGTCATGAACGTTGTTGAATATATTCTCAGGACAGTTTGCCAATCTTTTCTTCGAATCGGGGGTGAGAACTATTCAGAGCCTGGCATTTCCAACGTCAGTATACCCTTCACAGAGTGGTCCAGATGTACATTTCAAGCTGATGCTTTCCAATCGGATTTCACGCATGGCTGGAACAATAATTTCGCTGCCAGCTCATCTGTGCCCGCCGCAGACCTGAGACGTATCTGACAGCATTTCTTTTAAATTAAACAAAAGAAAGCATATATTAGTGAACAGGTATATAACATGTGGCAATGAGACTGGACCGTTTCCTTGGAAACCGCTATTCAGCCGTCAGCTGAATCATGGATTTGATTCGTCAACCTCTTGAAAACGCAGTTTTGTTGTTGTTGTTAATTCCCTCCTCCTCCCACCCTGGATTGCTTTTCAATGTGTCTCAAGGCAATTCATTAAATTTGTGGCATTTGTATTTGTTGTGCTTACAAAAGCTAGTTACTTAGTCACTCACACGTTATTGTCGAGGCGGCTAACTTTAAACCTATGCTGGGATGTCTTTGTTCTGCTTACATTCAGGTAACCTATAACATTCTGCAAAGTAGACAAGACACATTCCCTATGACGTGTCCTCTCTGCAGCCCTCCAGTGAGTCCATAGCAGAAGCAAGGATTAAGCAGGTGCTAGTGAATGCAAACTCTCAGGGAAAACTTGCACCTTTTAGCACCCGACATTTAACCGAAGTGCTCATAGCTAGTCCGTGGTGAAATTTTAATTTCGCTCATCAAATGTGCCAAATTTGAGATAGTCACGTATGGGAAATTGTTTAAATGCATAAAATGTCACACTTTGCAACTATGTCTGGTATGCCATCGGGTGACAATCACGAGATACCGACAGACCGCATTTCGATTTGATGTCCTCTGCCATTTCTTTTTTTTTTTTTTTTACTGAGAAATATAAAATATAATTAGCTGGTAGAATAGTAAACACGTTAATACTTAAAATTAATTATTCCCGTTTTCCCAATGTGTTACAAAAATTAGAATGAAAACCAGACTCTTATTCTGCTACTTTAAAAAATACCCACACACATCATTTTTTTCATGTTTTTCCAGAATGTTTCCCTCTGGAGTTAAAAAAAACCCATTAAGGATATCAATCTTGGCAACGCTCCTCATTAGGGGTGGGTTCAAATTACCACCCGAAATGCAATGGATGTAATTGCAGATTGTTATGACCTTTTAATGGACAGTGTTTCAATAAGGGGATTCTGATTTAACTGAATTCGACTGTTCCTTCCAACTGTTCTCCAAGAGGCTCTCTGAGTTTATACTCGCTGCTGACATCTGCTGTGATCTGCAGGTCAAGATTTTGAATCCCACTAAGGCCTCCTCAGCCTTCCTTTCATCTGAGGTTGCTAAACTTAGCACCATTACAGGGCCAGCTCTAGCGTGATGCGACCGGTGCGGCCGCACCTTACACTGCGGGGGGGGGGGGGGGCTGTTTTAGAAATAATTTATGGGTTTAAAAACACCCAATACAGAGTTCCTTGTGTGTCAGACAGTTTTCAGGCAACAATAAAAAATGTCAAGATAACTCCGGTAATATTCCTGCTGGAAAAACATTGGGGCAGATTTACAAGCCCCTTGCGCCACTTTTGCGTCACTTTTAACATGGAAAAAGTGACACAAAAGTGGCGCAAGGGCCTTGTAAATAAGCCCCATTGAGTTTTGTCTAGTGGCAGTTCTGACTCATCAGGAAGTAGCGCGGAGTGTTAATGTACCTGCTGCAAAGTACATGTGCCATGCAGATCAGAGAACTTTATTTTATGAGATTAGCTCAGTGGGTTACTGCTTTTGTCACAGGGAACCTTTTTTTACTTGAATTTCATAAGTTGCAATCCTAATATAGCACAGTGACCTACGACATGCCATCAAAGGGCTGCATGCAAACTGCAAGGAATAGGGATGAGAGGTTAAGGCTTTCTTTATCTTAATGTTGCTAGAAAGGCTTGGTTGGGATATAAATACGTTCTTATTAGTAAAGCCAACCCGAACCACTGTGGTACATTTTAAATCCAGAGTTTGTGCTTCTCCAAACAAAACAATCTTTAAATATAGTGCCTACTAGTATAGATGACGTGATTCCTACACTTTATAATACTCATTGGGGCATATTCTCAAGGGGCCATCGCCGATTTATCGGCACTTTAGCGCCGCAAAAGTGGCGATAGACTTATCGCCCCATTCACAAGCTGGTGCAAACTGCCGACATCGCCAGTTTTCCCGCGATAGCTGCCGCAAAACACATCGCCACAGATGAGAGCGACAACTAACGCTAATGATATGCAGAGTAGGCGTTCCCATGCAAAAACACACAAAAACACCACTTCGCGATATTCCCATCGAGCAGCCAGATCAGCGATGCGATCCGAAAACAGGCAATAATGCGCGTTAGCAGCAGGGATACAACACCTGCCTCTTACTGGTGTTAAGCAGGACGACAACCTGCAGTATGAAAGGGAGCCCAGCCTAGAGCCACATCTGAAGACCAACAGATGCCATGGAGACAATGATCATGCAGCCTGGAGACCCAAGAGGGCCACAACAACCACCGCAACCACCCCCCGGACCCTTCCCCCCAGGTCATGAAGTCCAGTAGTCAACGGTAGTGGAAAAACAGAACTTTATTACAAATACATAAACAACAAGATGGAAAGCACAGCCAACGAGTTCCATTCCCAACGGGGAACTTCACCAGGGCAACTTGTGGATCCAATAAACTGCAAATGCTGCAGGAACTCCCCAATACCATTCCATATCCCGAAATCAATAGTCAGAAACCTGTTGGAGAAATGGTGACAATGGTCAAGCGTCCTCATAGTCACAAACGTAATCTGGTACAGTGTATTGCACTTGGACAAACCGGAATGCATACAGGTATGATGAATCCAGTCCAAATATACTGTAACAGAAGTCCGTGTACTCGTAACCGCCGCAGGAAAGAAAAGGAAGGTTACGACCACACAAACATCTGTTACGGTCTCATCATGCAGGATTCATCATACCTGTAAACATCACGGTATGTATCATCTTGATACCCCTGCACCTTCACTTCCCCCACGTTGTGCATGAACAGCTGGAGACCATGCAAGGGAATCACGACATAGCTGCCTTAACGCACGTGTCGAGGGCAATTGACTGTACACATGTATCACTTGTGCCCCCTGCCGACCCTGCACACAATTACCGCTACAGAAAGCACACACATTCCATCAATGTGCAGGCGATAGTGGACCACCGGGGACAGTTCACCAATGTCGTCGCCAACTTCACAGGCAGTGTGCATGATACATACATCTTCCGACACTCCATCATCAACCAGCGCTTCCAGGATGGCACCCATGGCAATGCACTGCTCATTGGTAAGTACTAACTGAACACACCACACACCTCAACTCCACAATCACACAACTCACAACTGTGGGAGAGCACACGTAACAAAATCACATACAACATGCCAAACAACATGCCCAACTACCAGACACGACAACACAAGTAACTGTGGTAACAGGGGCCAGACATGTAGACAAACCATCCACAAAGGCAGAGCCCCTCTGCCACACAATTGCAGAATGTGGGGAGAGGTGGGAACCAAGAATGTGCGAAGGAGGCAAGTGACCCAGCACAAAGAAAGGACACAATGCCAAGTGTTGCGGAGATGTGCTGGACAGACTGCAGTATGCAGAGCACAGACATGTCCATGTGGACATCTACTGCTGGTGTTTGCAGTGTAGTGGACAGTGGACGCAAACAGGTTACCCCAGGCAGTGTGGAAGCCCTTGGACATGTAGCCATGTGGTCCCCCTCTGTAAGCCTGAGCGGAGCGGCCTTGGCAGGCGTATGTTGCAAATGAATACCCCGGGGCCCTGGGCATGGTCCAGTTCCGGGATGGCCACCACGGTAACTACTGCGTGTGTCTCTGTGTCCGCCATATCGTGACCATAGGCCTACACACACGTGCCCGACCACAATCAACGGCCGCATTCACACTGGAGACGAGGTGACTACGTCCCAAGCCAACCCGCGCACATCTCATCAGCGCATGCAGGGCCGTGTCTGCCAGGGCGGTGCCTCCCACCCAGCCACGAGGCCGCCACCGTGACCGGTGGTGCCTGCGTGATCCTGTGCGCCTGCTGCACCCCAGCTCTGGTCCCCAGATGGGTCCGCCGCCCAGCGATGACTGCCCGCCCCTGCGCACTCAGGCCTCAATGCTCATGTGCCGGTGCAACCTCCTCAGCCGATGGCTGGATCCAGCGCCACAGGCCCCCAGCGCACCCTGCGGCACCGCACCACGGAGTCATGTGTGTGCTGACTGCTGCCTGCGCGTACACTGCGGTCCAGCAGGGCTCACAAATCAAATCGAGTCCTGATATGCTGGACGCCGTATCGAGGCCAAAGCATCATCGCAGGCTGCACACCCGCTCAGCTCTTCAGGTGGGCCTAACTCAGTGCAACGCAAGTCATCACCACATGGCGGTAGGCCCGTGCCGGACCCAGGCCATCGGGTGCCACCAACTCAGGGCAACGCAAGTCACGGACCCTTTATGATTGTGTTCCGTGGATGTGGACGCCATCATGTCACCTCCGGCAGTGGGGGATGTGCTGTGGTGGGCCCCTTTTATTGGCAGGGTCACATGTCCCGTGACGCCTGTGCTGGATGGGTGTGGCGTGGGTGTAAACCAGCCCTCAGGTAGTGGCTGTGGCATGCTGACGACTAGACCAGTGACCAGCATATCACTACAGGGAAGACCTGGGACATGTAGCTGTGTCGTCACCCCCTGTGAGCGTAAGCGGAGTGGGCTGGGCTGGCGTCTGCCAGTCCAGCGTAGGGGTGTGAACAATGAGCCCGGGGCTCTGGGTGTGGTTCAGTTCTGGCCTGGACAAGGAATTAACCAATACGTGTGTCTCCGTTGTAGTGTCTGCGCCACCCGGACCGCAATCGGCAATGTTGCACCCTGTGACCCAAGCCCCACAACATGTGCAAAATGGACGTGAGGGGGAATCAGTGACCCTACATTAAATCCATACTGTCATACTTGAAGGATCATAGACATGACACATCTGTGTGAATTTGAATGTTTTATTCACATCCAGTGGAGTGTTGCAGCTGGAGCAGTACAGGGCCATGCACACCCCACTTGACATTGTTGCCCGTGGAGGGCCAGCCAGAGTCCATTAGGGAAGGACAAGTTCATCGGAAGAGGAAGAGTTCAGTCCGCAGTCTGATTGCTGTGTCATTGGTAACCAAACAGAATATGGCAGTCCATGTCGAGGTCCAAGGTGAGTGCCACAGAGTGTATCGGGGGACAGTGGAAGGTGATGATGCAAAGGGCCGAACCAAGCTTAAACTGGCCATATGGCGGAGATGAATGCTACCGCTTCCTCATTACCACAACGGCAGTCTCATCCACATCATCGTCCTCTGATGTGTGATGTGCCTCACCTGTGGGTGTTGGTGTTTCAGCTGCAGCACTGTGTGGCACTGACACATCAGGGTCTGGAGGTGGATTGCCGGCCGCACTGTGTGGCAGTGACACATCAGGTGCCAGAGGTGGAATGTCTGCCGCACTGTGGGGCACTGACACATCAGGGGGCGGGGATGTGGATGGTGCAGGAGCAGCAGCATTCATCTGCGCCAGGCCATGTGGCAGCAATGCCATGATGAGAATCTGCAGGGCATGGTAGATCCCAGCCACATCTCGCTGATGTGCAGCCGTGGCAGTCATCCTTTCCGCCTCCATCCGCACTGAGTCCTCCATGAGCCTCCGCATGTGTCCCAACTCACGGCTGAGATCGCTGGAGCCACTCTGACTAGACAGGTGTTCTTGTCTCCGAGTCATGACTCCAGCGATGTCAGCCATGGCTCATTGGAGACCATGGAGCGAACTGTGGGTGTCCGTTAGGGACTGTAAGTGGTCCCTGATGGGACGCAGACACCCATGGATGACATCAAGTTTGGCTGCCATGAGGTCGAACCCCACCCACACCTTCTCAGCCATCTCCTTCTGGCCCTCCAACACACAGCATTGAAATGCCATGTGTTGGTCGTGGGGATCCTGGGAGACAGCTGGGGTGTTGGGTGCTTCCTGCTGTGTGGTCTGTGCGGGGGGTGGGCTCTCCTCGATGCAGCTGGGCTGCCCTGCTCCTGGAAGTGGGGTGCCGAAGCTGTCCATGAGCTCTTGGAGGGCGTCGGTGTCGAAGGTGGGGAGGTCCTCCTCGTCATAAGTGAGGAGGTGTTCGGTCTGCTCTGCAGGAGGTGATGATTCTCCCTCTGCAATGTAAAGGGGAGATGCAGTTTAACAGTGTGTTCCATGTATGTTCACGCATTGGCCAAGTTTCCAAACAGACTGCATGACAATGTACATTGTGACTGTTTAGGAGGAGCTGCCTATTTGGAGCGGGACAGTGGACATTTGTGCACCATCAGGGATGTGGGGTTGTACTTGTCCATTTTCATGTCACAGTTTCCTGCTATGCCAAATGTGATTGGCCAGTTTCTACACACAAGCGGCAGCAGTTGTGTCCTCTATTCTGTTGTGAAAGTGTTGCAGTTTGTACCACATTGTTGTCAATGTTGATGTGCTCTGATTCTTGTGTGTGTGCTGCATTGTGGGAGAGTCGCCCCTGCAGCTCAGATTTTGCTTGGCCTTCTCCCTTTCAGGCGGTGTGCCTTTGACTTCTGTGCTTATGTAGTGCTGAGATGTTGCATACTTGGGTGAATTGGGCTCTTGGTGGGAGTTGGGACTCTTGGGCATGGTTTGTCCGCAGATGTCTTGTTGCCGTCAGGGGTTGTTTGTGCACGTGGATGTGTCAGTGTGTGACCTGCTCCTTTCTGGATGTGGACCACACTCAGCCACCTCGGTGTCGTGGCATGCAACATGTCATGATGAGTGGCCTGCAGACATGCTCATCGTCATGCAGTGTCACTTGCATTGTCAGTGTGGCTCACGGATATGCAGCTTTGCTGGGTTCAGCACATGTGCATGTGTTTGTTGTGAGATTGGTGATGTGTGGGGAGGGCCCCCTCTGTGCACATTGTGGACGGGAGACTACTTGCTGTTTCTATGTGTGCTGCAGTATGGCAAGGAGATCAGGGACATGATTCTGAGTCATTGTGGTTGTGCAGTGTGCCATACTTCATTGTGCATGTGTGCCATTGTGCCCAACTCCCCCGTCCCCCAGTCCCTGGTGGTTACTCACCCTGTTGCTGTTGTGTCAGGTCATGTTGAGCAGTGTCCGGTCCCCCGACTCCTGACACCGTCTCCACACTGATGACTGTGGACACCATTTCCTCCATCTCATCCAGCTCCTCCTGTGGCGCAGGGCTCCCACCCCCAGTCTGCATTGCTGCTTTGCGGTTGTTTGCGAGTTTCTGCTTGGTTTTGCGCTTCACATCATTCCAGCGCCTCTTGACCTCGTCCATTGTCCTCCTCAGCACTCCGACTGCATTCACCTTGTCCACGATGGACTGCCATGTTCCATTTTTTGTTGCCAATGACACAGTGGAGGTGACGGACAGTTGTTGATGGTGTTCGACCACCTCCGTTATCAGGATCCTGTTTTCCTGCGGACTGAACCGCGTCTTCCTCTTCTTCTTCTCCTTGCCCTTCCCTGACCCCACAGGTCCCAGGCTGGTCCTCTGTGGGGCTTCTGGGGTTCGGGTTGTCCTCTGTACTTGCTCCGGCTGCCTCCATTGTGCTTCGCAGTTGTTATGTGTTTTTTTTTTGCTGCTTTTATGGTGATTTTTCCCGCCTGACGTGGGAATTGCAAGCCTGGCGCTGCTTGTCGCCGATTTTTCTATCGCAGTTGGGCCCATCGCAACTTTTTTCGCGTTCAGGTTTCCTTTTTTATCGCCGTTGCGGTAGTATTGTCGCGGACATTTGAGGCGTTATTGGGAAACTATCGCATGTTACCGCCGTGTTGTGAATACGACGTTGACACAGGGTTATTTCCCCGCAATAGACGGCGATATGAAAAATTGCGTTAGCCTATTTTGGCGATGTTTATCGCACGTTCTTGTGAATATCCCCCATTGTCTTATGTAACATTTTCTATCACTGATTTACACACGTATGATTCATTGTCTCACCATAATTTGTGTACGATGTAAAGTGCTCTGACACCCTACACTGGTATGACAGTGTTATAAAGCAGGTGAAATGCCTATTAGAAAGGGGCTATTGAGAGATTAGGGGTACAGTTGGAGGGTGGTAGTAGTGATGGAATCCGTGAAGAAGGAGGTCATTGTGTGTGGGTGGGTGGGGGGGGCAAAAAAGAGTGTGGCACCAGGCGCAACCAGCGCTAGAGGCAGTCCTGTACCATTATGTTGGGTAAAAGTTACACTTGCCACCGGCATTTGCAGAGCTAAGAAACAGCAGAAGTTTAGTTTGAAGCACTATATAAAAACAGGACGTTATTGTCTATGTGTGCGAAAAACTTCCTAGTTTTATGACTGCTCAAAAGTGCAAAATTGCACAATATGTGATGTTTAGTACACTGTACGACAATATTCAACTGTCTGTGGGACTTTTATTCTCAGTTCGACTGGTCATACAAGAGTGAAGGGGTTTTTTTTGGAAAGAAAAGGAGATACTTTCCTTGGAAAAATCAATGTAATTCATGTTTGCAACTATCTGGGGATCAGTGAATATTTCTTCTGCAGATCAAGGAAGGCTCGACTAGTTGTAGCATCTAATGATATATTGTTACTGCTTTAACCCCTTAGTCTTCGTTTCGGAGGCATTCAACAACATTTTAAACACACACACACCACATTTTGAATGGAAGACATAGAAACCATGAGGATCTGATACAAACACCCTCCACCCCCATACAAGACAAAACAAATAAATTGTGCAAATATACTTAGACACTGCAGAACATGCTCCCCATCTGCCCAATAGAGGCACAGTAGATTGCAGTATATGTTACTGACACCCTTTGTATGCACGTCAGCTGGGGGCTGGGCAGGTTGTTCTCCAGTGTGCTTTTACCAGTGGATAATGCGATATGGAGAAACAAATTAATAGAGTTGATCAGTTGTTTGCGGAGGACATTTTTCATCAAGCGCGCAGACACATCTCAGTTTACTGCTGACTCCTGGGATATGAAATATGCCTCTTGCTCTGTCTCTGTTTCATTTGGATGCTGATTGAATCAGCGTAAAGTGCCTGGTAATTCACAAATGGGGATTTGTCATCACTCACCTTCTGTTTATGGTTTAGTAATGAAACGCGACTTTTAATACTCAGCTGCCGCTGGCATGGGTTGTTTTGTTGGGTGGAACAGCTCTGTCACGCATTTTCTTGCTAGGTCATTGTTTCAATGAAGATCGCGATGATGTGAAATCTAGTTGGTGGTATATGGGGGGCGGCTTATACTTTAGGTGGTGTTTTGCAGTAGTTGACTCCTCATTTTCAAAGTATCAACAAAGGTTATCTCAACGGCCCTCACCAGACTAAAAAACAAAATGAAAATGCTTAATCCTTTGAAGGTTCAATAGAGTTGCTCTTTACTGGTGGATGTGAGCTCCAATAGAATTCGGACAATGATTCAAAACTGAAAAGTATCCTAAAAAGTCCGTTTTTTATTTTGTAATACACCGACGAAACCATTCAGTACAATGGTGGAAATGGGAAATGCCTAGAAGCGTTCTAAAATGAGGTTGGCCAAACAGAAGTAGGTAAAAAAGTAGGAAACAGGTTACAGATGACACTCAAGTACAGACCCAGGCCTAGTCCCAAGTTACGCGCCTTCAGAAACATGATGACTCTTGCTCAGGTCATCCTGGAATGAACTTCCTCATCTGACAAATGGAGAACACACATAATACACCCCTCACGCATCACACAATTTCATCGCTCTTTAGTCTCCATGTCTGTTACGTGGTATGCTATATGTCCCTGATAAAACATATTGAAAAAACAAGTGAAAGCAGCACCAGAGTCAGGAAATGCATAGAATACTGAGAGTTTTTGCGAATTTGGTGCATATGTAATGTGTTCCCTTATTTGCATCACTTCATTGCATTGGAGGGAATCCCTTTGTTTGAGCGCGTGCATCATATGATTGAAACATGCATAAGGGTAAAGAGCGAATGTGTGCCACCTAGAATGAACTGCACATTTTATATGCGTGGTAAGGGAGGCGGGTAATATGGTACTAGAAATGTCAGGTATAACAAAAGGAGGCTGTTGATTAAATTAATTCCCTGGAGCATTCAGAGCTCAGCTCATGACTTGGGAGCAATTTGCAGACAGACATGGAGGTAGTTGAAATGTGGCTGTGTGTGTGTCTGTATGTGCTGTATTCAGGGCCAATGCAGACCAGCCCTGGCAATTAAGTCGGACTTTCCTCCGAGGGGGTGGGGAGGTGTAATGCTGGTAGGACACACTGCTGCTTTTTTTTTTTTTACAGGGGACCGATATTGCAGCACTGCTGCAAAATCGGCCCCCAGTAACAAAAACGGTGCCCACTGGTCCAAACTCGACCCCCACCCTTCCGGCCCCCTGGGAAAACGCCTGGTGCTCGCTACGGGCAGTCCGGCCCTGGCTGTATTGTTCCAGCACAGGGACAATTGTTCAAGTTATACCCTGCACAGGAGGCCAAGTTTTTTGTTAAGTTTATACAGTCATGGCCTGCACCTGTCACAATCAGTTTGGACCTGACCGCCAAAATCTGAGGAAGTGTACTCCTTTGCTAATATGGCCAATGGTCACTTATTGGATTTAAATGGTTAACAAGATTTGCCAAAGTCTTACAACTTGCATTTTAATTTGAAGAGTAGAGAAGGAAGACGATGACTAGCCTACGGATGTTATGGTGAAATTACTGCATCATTTAACTTTCAGCACATTAGGGGCAATTACAATAGATTCGTTTATGCTTTCATGTAACATGCACAATCACAGTTTCTAAGCATATGTTTTCATTATGCTTACCAGAGTGTAAAATATGCAAATATTTTCATCTCCATTTAAGAAATTAGTCAACATGATCGAATAGGACGAATATTGACTCAAAAAATTAAGGCAGAGTGGCATCAAGATGGGCATACTGAAAAGAAACAGGTATAATTACAGCATTTTAAAAACAAAGATCCTTATCTTAAAATTTCTGAATTTTCCAATAAATGAGAGACTGTCACTGTTGATGCAATTTTTGCGGCCATCTTGATGCTGATTCATAGACCCAAGAGATGTTGTACAATATCTTTTGACAGATACATATCCTCCTTAGAGTGATTGAAAAAAACGGGCTCTGCTTAACGGTGATGCTTAACAGTATGGACATTGTGAAACACCAAAGATGACCTCACACTAAAAAAAATAACTTTGTATTACTGACATTTAATTCATAACCCACTACATCCCAAGACGGAACCTAAGGTCTATGGGGATGGCACAGGTCACTGTACCGAGAATATTCAGAGCTAGAATGGGAGCTCGCTCATTCAGGTACCGTGCAGCCATAATGTGGAATGCCCTACCACTAAATCTAAGAACAGAACCATGCGAAAGCAGTTTTCGTAGACAGCTAAAAACATGGCTGTTCAGGCAAACCGGATAGACGTACAGGTTAAGGAGCTCTACACAGCATAGCAGTTTAGGTGGATGACAGCTATCTCCCCCCAGAGTATGTCTTCAGCGCGAGGACACACCGGTGGTGTAACCAGGCGCTCTACAAATGAATAAATAAATAAATAAATTAGACCAGGGCTGACCAGGACAGCCTAAATATACCGGATTTTTCAGGAAAACTGCAGTTTAAATAATTATGGTCCCTTTAGGTTGAGTGACAGTATATTTATTTTCCATGAGAATACTGAAACTCTGCAATGGACAGCGACGGCTCCTCCATAATGGCGGAGAGGTTCGCCCCACTTAGTGCAGAATGAAAAATAAAACAATAATAAAACAATTTTATTATTGTTTTATTTTTCACCAGCAGCCAATGCTCCAGAGTCTAGGGTGGGGCGGGGCGGGGCCAGGCAATTCTCTGTTGACAGGGGAGGGACTGGTAGGAGGAGTGATGGGCACTTGTAAATTCACATGTCTTTTTTACCGGCCAAACAGACATGCGCATTTAGGTTTCTCCAACTCAGTGGTGTTCCACAGTGGGGTGGAGAAATGGCACAGACTCCCTGTGCCTGAGCGAGCATCAAACCAGCCCATTCAGGCCAATCCCCACGCTGCTCTCATAACATGAGAGCAGCGTCTGGACTAGATGGGGAGTCTGTGAAGAGACTGCTGGGGCAGGAAGAGCAGAAGAGCACTGAGGCGTGAGGTGGCTGGCTGGTCGGCCGGCATCAGGTACGTTTTTTTTTATTATTAATTCCTTCCTACCCCCCGCCACTGCTGCCCTGCCACTGTACATTGGCAGCAGCCGCGACTGGCCATGGGTCCAGCCCTCTTGGACCTGTATTGGACACACTTATATTAGACCAATTGATATTTCCAATGGCTTCTGTAAGCTTCTGCCTCTTTCAGCTTTTAAAAAAATCACTCTATATTAAGTGTTAACTAGCCATGTCGCGGTGGTGTAAATGAGACTCAAAATAAAAGTGTGCATGGGATTGAACATATTGTGTGACAGGGCCATGTAGGACATGTTGTTTTATGGACGCACACTTCATGCTCAAGTACATTAAAACACAGTGCACACTTCTCAATAGATAAGGTAACATTTTGATGTGCATACAGTGTCAAACAGCATGCATAATTTATCATGGTGACACCTTCTAATTTGTGTGTGCATTTTTCATACACACACCACAATTTGTGATGTAGATATGTGTTGCACATTTTCCAACTCTTTCTACCATTGCTTTGGTAATTTTTCCACTTGATTCCAGGCTTGAATCAACCACTCTCAAGAGCCATCAATGTTTATTTCTACATGGTTTGATGCACTTCGGTTCTTGTATATCACATATATAAATTTACATGCAGTGGTGTACTCCTTGACTTGTAAATTTCTGCACTTGTAGGTCTTTTCCTCCCTGTTGTTTAGGATTTTGCACCACATTATTCCAAAATAATTTATATCTTTTCTGAGTGCCACCCCAAGTCTATGTTAAAGTCACTGCCCTTTTGAGTCACATCTGCCAGGGATGACCAGAGGCATTTTAGGAAACCTATAACAAGCAGATTCCATCCACAGCACTGCCAGTACATTGACACTTTTGTTAGTGTGTAATAACATAAACTCACCACTGTTTTTGTGATAGCTGGATAATTAATACATGCACATAGACATCCAAAGATGAGTTTAAGGTATCAATATATTCAAACAAATTTATCAAATTGAAAAAGAATCCAAATATGACTCAAATTGCCCTTAAAATATAGATTTCAATATGAGGAATCACCAAATTGACCATATTCATAACATTTTTTACATAACATTCACATTTTGCTTAATTGCTTTTTTGTATCTTAAACTACTCCTGGCATAATATCTATATATTTTCCAGATTTTATAATATTGATCATGTACTGAGGATTGGGCAATGCTTATCCCTCTGTCCCTCTTATGGCTCCATAATTCTTTCTTGGCAGACTACGTATAGTATTGGAACAAAATCTCTCCATCAACTCAAAATACTACAAGTAATTCACTGTTCCCAAACCTAAGAGTCTTGAATTGTCGCATTGGTCCATAAAGTACAGTTTCTAGATGGTGTAATGTAAGACTGTGTTTCTCTATCAGTCTTGCTGTTCTCCACGAATGCCACGCTTACACCCCTTTTCCTGTAACGCCTGCACAATGAACACAATTAGATAGCTTTAAAGAATGGTAAAGAATCATCTGGAGGTAGATCGTAAAGCATGTTTTGCTGCCACTATTAAATTTATGTCATGGTAATTAAGGCAAAGCTTGAAGCAAATACCGGTTACCACTATATAATAAAACAAGGTTAGTGGAGATTTAATATGAGACAAGAAGAGTTGTGTTTGTTTAGGCAGATGGACTGCAGTTGAGGCCCATCAATACCACACAAACACAACACCACATTATAGTAACAGATTACAAATCTAGCAGTTAACAATATAGCACATCAAATAAATACAACAAAGTAACAATGCCACAGCAAAAATACAACACAACAACACAATACAATACGATATGCCAACAAAAGTGAAACAAAATAACAACACAATAGCAACGCTCAGACACAATTCACTAATATACAAACCAATGCAACATGGTACTAAAAGAACGTGAAACACCAACACAACGCATTAACACATACAGGTAACAAAAATAAAACAAAAGCACAGCTTTGAAATTTTGTCCTGTTAATGCTTTAAACTGCTTTGCGTATTGTGTTTTTGCAGTACTTCCTTTTTTTTGTCTTTTTTTTTTTTTTTTTTACAAACGTGTGCTCTTGAGTTATATTTGTGTATTTTGTGGCTGTATGTCTCGTGGTGCTATGTTTGGTTGTCTCCCTATTCTGTTCCTTACATGTGTCATACTGTGTTATTATGGATTGTGACATTGTGTTGTTTATGTACTGCATTGTTATGTCGTGTTTTTGATTTGCCTAGTGATTTAATGTATATTTCTTTGTTGTTGTGCAGGTGTGTTGTTTTGTGTTGTATTTTGTTGGTGGTGATATGTTGTTTTTTTTGTGTTGTTGTAGTATGGTGTTGTGTTATTGAATTGTGTTATTGTGTTGAATTCTCATTTGATTATTTTTGTGGTATTTTCTACACTGTTATTTTGTTCTGTGTTGCTAGTTTGCATTGGTTATTTGTTAGGTTCTGTTGTGCTCTTTAGTTACTTTAAATACAGCAACAAATACTACTATGTTTTCTATCCCCATCAGCAAATTCCTTTAAAGTACCATTGAATCATTTACTACTGCCTAAAGTGATAACATACCACTGCTACAGCTCTTTAACTATTTAAGGCATGTAGTCCCAAAACTGTGGCAGAGACCATGCCATTAATGAACATTTCAATTGCACACTGTTAAGAACGAACCTATTATACCAGCCTTTTACATGTGCTGGTGTTAAGATTAAAATTGTGAAAGCTGAGTTTAGTGCAGGAATAAAAATGTTACTCTTTTGTGTTTATTATTGTACCTTCCATTTTAATGTCTCCACTGACAGAATGGTACTCAATTATCAACACAGGCAGAAACTCAGAGACCCTTGTCCAGGCAAAAGAGAAGAAAGGGTTGATATTAAGGATGTGGTCCAGTGACTATTTCTTTATTTTATATAAACGATATAAGAGCAATTTTCCAGAGCTCTCTATGCATCACTTAGAAAGCAATTGGTAATCATGCCAACCTATTAAGCTGTGTTCACTAGATACTGAATAGCTCAGCAATTATTCATTTGAAAAGTGCACAGTGCCAGTGACAAAAGAAATATTATAATTCTAACTGGAGTTCCATACCTATATAAAAGAATGAGACAGAGCTTCTTGGTAAGGTCACATATAGACCCAGTGACTTGAAAATTCTTATAGCAAAGTAGCAAAATTATATTTTGTAAGAAATAGTGCCAATGAGGGTGGTGTTAGGACAGCTAGAATGAAGGTCTGTGCTAATATGAATTAAAAGAACAGCTAGTGCCTTCTGCCTTGATGCTATCTTCATAGAGGCACGTACCAGCCTGTGACCTGGTCACCATCTTTAAGGATGAAACTAATGGGCCATTTAAAGCATATTTTCCCCTTCTCTTTTGTGGTTTATGCCAGTGATTCAGTGTGTCAAGCAGAAGCAAGATCCCATGTGCCATGGCTATTGCCTTCAGTAAGTTGGAGGATGTGGACTCCATTCACTTTCAAGATTATTCTAAAGGTCAAAAGCAGCCACCCATGTTATATTAGCTTGTTTAAGGAAAATGCCAGTTCCAGCACCTCCCTACCTATTTTAACAGCTGTGGAGGAATGAAGATTGTTTTGCTTATGTTCCTTTTGGGCAGCATATCATCTCATATATTAACAACTTACAGACCATCTATATTTCAAGTGATCCATTGTAGCCTCAGTTCTGAAACTTCTATTGTCAAAGTTTAAATCAAATGTATGACTTTCAAACGCATTTCCATTAATAATTGTAATATTCCAAAACATCATACATAATTTCATTTTTGAAGAGGTATCAGGTAATGAATATGAGTTTTGATCATTGCAGTTCAGGAATTCCCTATTTTCATCTAGATAAATATGGAATCTGTCCAAACCCCATTCACTATTTGCATATCTATATCATCAGGAAAATTTTCTTAGTAATAATCAGTATAAAAATTGCAAAAAGTCAATAAGTAATAATGATCCAAAAGTTAAGAAACGTCTTGCATAGTTTCTACAATGCACAGTGTATGGCACCTCTGTCCTAATATAAGAACATATTCTCTCTGTCCATTGAAGTTAAAAACCATGTTAATACAGACACAACAGCCTGTTTGTGTTCCACACTTTGATTAAGACGATAATTACTATTTAAAATAACCTTCTGGTTGGTAAATGCTTGAAAGTAGGCAGTCACAACTATTTCTGAAAATTGCATAATTACTTTCTGTACCAGCCTTCTCATAAATGGTT
The DNA here is from genome assembly GCA_963921515.1 of Calotriton arnoldi. Classification (NCBI taxonomy): domain Eukaryota; kingdom Metazoa; phylum Chordata; class Amphibia; order Caudata; family Salamandridae; genus Calotriton; species Calotriton arnoldi. The sequence goes on from CAWUFW010007616.1 coordinate 212,324, forward strand.
TGGTCAATAAAATGTTTGATATAAGTAAGTAAGTAAGTAAGTAATAGAAATACATCACATTCACTGTGACTGGTTTATTTGCTTTCACTGTACATGCCAACTATATTTACAAATGACATCTGTGAAAATAAACTTGGGTTTTAACCTTGTTGGGTTTTACATTGAGACTGACTGTGCATCCTTTGCAATGTAATTTGATTCTTTGACAACCTCTGGTATCCCAAGAAGTATAAAATTGACTTTTTGTTCGCAATTTTCCAAGTCTTCCATGGTGATTTTTAAGGCCACCGGTCCGTGAAGCATTGGATTGACTGCTTGCCGATTTTAATAGTTAATCTTTAAGCAAAATTTCATTCTAATGATGTCTTGGCCTGAGCAGTTTTCAGCTTTGCACTAAATTTTCTGTGCATGTGTATCAGTGAGCACACTTCTAGCAAAGTCAACAGATAAACCCATGGACAACTTTTTGACTCTGCTAAAATAATTCACATTGAAATTATTTCTTTTTCTTTTTCACTATTCAAACTTAATCTCTAGCATTTCCATCCTAGGTTCTACAAAAGGAGGAACTGTATTGCATTGCCTGGTGCAGAACGCTTGACTTAATCCAAGGCAAAACAACTTTGTTAAATTTACTTATCTAGATCATTGTGGTACTTAGTACAATAATTACTTACACATAATACTGCTAATACTTCCCACTGGCATATGATTATATAATTATTTAATGTAATACTACTAATACTTCCTACTGGCATATGATTATGCTGAAGATCTTTGAAGTACTGCTGTGTCAAATGTACTTCCAGTGATCTTAATCCCCATAAAATAATATGTACAATGTGCACAAGAATTCTGCTGTTTTCAACAAGTTTCTGAGTTGGAGACTGCACGTATAAAACATTCTCTTGTTGCTCCCCATTTAATATCAATTTGCTTCTACTAAGGTGGATACTAATGGTAACGTTGAGCTTACATGCATTGGATGACTCAAATTAGTCTTGTGTTCTGTATAATCACTTTGTTCTTTATGGCCATGTTCCCTTACATAGGTGTGAAGTTCTGTGTATTAACTTCTACACTTATTCTTTTTTTATTTCCAATGGGCATTGAGTGGGCTAAATGGCTGACTTTTGTCAATTTCAGGTCTGCTGAGCCTGCCCATTTCCATTGAATACAAAACTTGTGAATAAAATACATGTTTAGCTTACTTTCGAATACTTCTGAAATGTTCTCAAAAACAGTCATTTCAATGCAACTTCTGTGTGGTCTGCTAAGGTATAGAGCATGGTTATACACTTTCCAAAGTGAGAACCTCACTAATGTTGCTCAGTGCAGTTAATAGTTACTAAGGGGAGAAATAGAAAAAGAGCAATAGATCGCAAGGAAGTGTAAAATTATGTACACTTCCAATAACACTAATTGAGTATTGAAATGGTGTGATGTAAATAAAATGTCAGATACAAATAAACACAGGCTTGTTATAAATACATACAATAAACATTCATTTCTGATGCATTAATTAAAGAGCAGAACACACATTGCTAATTTATAATAATTACAGATCGGATGCTGAGCAATGATTTCCACCTTCGCTAACCGAGGATGTGTGTGTGCGGTTCATTCAAGAGTATTTTTCCTTTGCATTCTGATTTTTGCACTCTTGCATTGTTAAAAACAACTGCAGAATGCAACTAAACACAACTAAAACAATCTCTTTAATCTAACATAGAACGAATTACATTTTTTGCTTTTATGACCCTTATTACAAGTTGGCTAGATTTAGGTATAGGCTTCCCATGGGAGTGGAATCAAAAAAGCTGGCCACTATTCGCCCACCTTAATATGCGTATTTTGTTATTTTGTCCACAGAATGGGGAATAACCACACAGACATAGACTTACTGGGTCCTTTACTGCATGTCTTCCCTGATTCAGGGACTAATCTGATAATAACTACTACTATTTTGAAGCAGGTGGTAATTAAAAGCAGGGAGGGTGGTGTGGTTTGTCAAGAAGTAGTAATAAAAAAAATGAAAAAACAGCAGAGAAGAGGCACAAAACTTACATTTCACTGAAGACCCGTAAACCCCTCTTCCAAAATATATGACAAATTAATCGAAACATTTCTTTTCAAAACTCACAGTCATTAATTTTGCAAAGTATATTTTAAATATACAGTAAGTAAAATGGTAAAAGGGATAAAGTCCGCTTCCAAGTGATGATCATTAGACCGCAGGTCCTTCCTGTTTTTATTGTTTCTGGAATTTCTTCTTCAGAAGTACATACTGCCAAGCACTTTTTTCTTTCTGTAGTATAATAAAGTCAGTCCAAAAGGAAACTCTGTATCAGAAAATAAAAAATGTCATCAGAAATATCAGACACTTCTTTTATTCATTTCCAAAACGAGCAACTGAAGATTCCAACTTATGTTTGGTAATTGTGGAAGTCTTAGACTGCTCTCAAAGTGCACTCTCCCTCGTAAATTAAGAGGGAAGGCATAGAAGGGAACAGATAACTGCAGTCAAAATAATGTGCAACATAAATTAAATTAGACTGTTTACCTGATTCCTTTTTATCTCCTCCTTCCAATGTGATCCTATTTTTTTTAAAGTATTTGACTTATGCTCCAAAGGTGAAATGCGTAACACAGCTGGTAACATTAATTTGAGTCAATGTTGAGTAATTAAAAGAAAGTAACAAGGCAAACATCTGTCATGTTTATTATTAGGTTATTCTGAAGCTACCTGTACTTCAAGGACAGCCTTTTTCGGTTTTCAGAAATAAACCTTCACTTTGAGGTGTTTGTTTTAGTTGCAGAGCATTAATATATTGGTGCCTAATTGAACAGTTTCTTCTTTCTGCTCGCCAACTTGCAAAATGCATGCTATCAAAAAACCACTGACCTTGGATTCTTGGCAAAGCAGCTTGTCAACTTGGTGCAGGTTATCACGAAAGAGCTTTATTCAGCAAACTTATTAAATAGCTGCAAAACGGTGCAATTTCTTTTAAGAGAGCTGCAAACACTGCTATTAACATTGTTATTTGTTATTTATTTTGAGTATTGGACCCAAAATGTATCACACAAACACACATACTCTATCTCTCTCTCTCTTTCTCTCTCTCTACTGGTTAGATCAAGGTTCTATACTCGCAGTAATTGCTATCGAAAAATATTCTTGGAAGACATCAACCTATCATATTGAAAGGCATTGCAGTTTCATCAATTGCCCATATATTAAACAGCTGTCTCCGAAGAGAGACAGATGGTTGCTGCAGCAGCAGCTTTCATGCAGAAATGTAAAAAAACGTGTCTGACTCAAAACATCTCTTGCCTTGTCAATAACATTTGCAGCGACAAATCTTTGGATTTAAGGCCTGATCTCAAAATACGGATTTATCGAATCAGGGGGCATATTATCAAAAACGGCGTTAAAATTATCGCCGGTTTAGCGGCAGAAAACTGCCGCTAAAGCGGCGATAATGGGCTTGATAATATGCCCTGGAGAATTACAATAGAAGCCCATGTTCACACCAGAACATGGGCTTCTATTGGAATTCTCAAGGGCATATTATCAAGCCCATTATCGCCGCTTTAGCAGCAGTTTTCTGCCGCTAAACCGGCGATAATGTTTAACGCCGTTCTTGATAATATGCCCCCAGGATTTTAAGAATTTTTCACTCGCAACTGGCTGATTATCCCCAGTCGTACTTATAGCTTTGTGAGTTGGAGCATAGGTGTTGACTTTGGAAGGGCTAGGGGTGACCTTTGGGAATATCGTGAACAGCCACATAGTAATAACTGTGGTGGTATTCACAAACATTCACTAGAGTGTTACACACACAATTTATGCATCTAACTTTAGAGGTTAAAATCAGTATCTTCAAGAAAACCGTGGGGCATATTAGCAAGACCCACGTTAAAATTATCGCCGTTTTAGCGGCAGGAAACTGCCGCTAAAACGGCGATAAATGGGCTTGCTAATATGCGTTATAGAATTCCAATAGAAGCCCAGGTTAGATGTGCAGGACTTCTAACCTGGCCTTCTATTGGAATTCCATAACGCATATTAGCAAGCCCATTATCGCCGTTTTAGCGGCAGTTTCCTGCCGCTAAAACGGCGATAATTTTAACGTGGGTCTTGCTAATATGCCCCCGTATTTATAAGTCTTTGACTTAAAAAATAATTCATTAAATTATGGCTAAGGCCAGGCGCGGCCCATGCAGGTGAGAGCGGTGGGGTAGGGTGGGGGGTAATTTGACTTTCGACGACGAGGGAAACTTAAAAAAAAAAAAAAAAAAACATGGTTTTCTTTTTTTATTTAAGTTTCCCCCTCGTCGTATGTTGAATCCCACCCATCCCGCCCTACCACTCTGACCTGCATGGGCCACGCCTGGATAAGGCAACACAGTTAAGGAGAGTGACAGGCTGCCTTGTACATCTCGTTCGTGCATATCTGTGTGTGTTTTGAGACCACAGGCCATAAATGCTTTCTAGCTCATGCCTTGCTTGGTGGCCTTGACCATTTTCAAGACCTACTCAATTCAACCAAGGTTTTGCCTCTGCTTCCATGGCTGTCTCTGAGATTGCTCTTCGCATTCACCACTTTTCCAAGAGTGAAAGGCATGTTCAAACGTGTCACAGTCTGTTTCATTTTTTTATTGAATCTTGCATTGAAAAGAGAATCAAAACAAATACAATTATGGCCCGACTGATACCCACCCCAAGAATTAACAGGAACAGCTATCTCTCATACGAAAGAAAATAACAACCATTGTGTGAGAGTCTGAATGCAATATGTAGGCTAGATAAAATGTCCTAAGTGAGTGTTATTAGTGCAAAGTCTATGAAGGCACTGGAATCAGAAATGTAATGTTGAATTGCTTTGCTGATACCAGCTTAAAGAGACAGGTTAGGTAGCAAGGAGACAGTTTCCATGGTAACCGAGCTTCAGGAAACAGATGCTTGCAGTATAGATATTATGCTTGACCATGCAGTCAATAAAGAACGGGCATATTATTCAGCAGTTTGCTCTGTAGAGAAATAACACAAACCAGCAATGTTATAGTCACAGTCATTGATTCATGTATGCGGATATCTGTCCTGTGTATTTGTGTTCTAGGCTATTTTGTGGACTTACGATTGCCTTACCGGCCCCAGTGCTGGCTGTTTCAAAAAGTGAGCTCTCTCTGGCTGGTTGCATAAAGTAGTCACTGTGCAGTCAGCCGTCTCATGAATGTGCAGAAGCATGGCATTTTCCTAGCTTGACTAAGACTACTAGTCATTGAAGTCATGTCATAGACAAGGAAGCCCCGCCTGGAAGAACAGAACTTACGTCAGCCATGGCAAATAGTTTGAAATTACTACTTTGTCAAATTCGTTATGGCTCTACTAAGAAAGACATTTCCCAACCTGGGTGGTGCTGTATTTGACACTGTTAGGGATGCAAGAGGCTGTGAAGAATGCATAGGTGAGTTGCTTTCTGCAAGGGAGAATGGTAATGGTAAATGGTAAGGGGGTCTAACCTTCAGCACTGGTCGCACCTCACCCGAATCTTATTTGGGTTAGTGTGGCAGAGCAACTCTCCAACTTCTGGAGCTTATAGATGTGATGAAATTGAAGTGTCAAAAACAGGCTCACAAAACATAGATATTCACCCCTGAAAATCTTCCAGAACCAGCAATGGACTGATAAACATCTCTCTAACATATCTAGAAAAGCTTCCTGAGGATGCCATGCCACTATCCGCATTTGGCAAAGCATAGGCGGCTGATACACTGGCATAGCTAGATATATTGCCTCCCGGGTGGTCCCTGACTTTGCCGCCCAGAGTAGGTAACAGCGGGGGGGGAGGGGGGTTTGGTGGTGCCAGTACGCCACTGTGCTGATAACAAACACATTTTGTCTTACTTAATATGGAAACAAAGCTTCAGAGTCCCTACTCTCTGACTTTGAACAGCACTCTATGCACCCCATGCTATGATGCATTTTCCTTTCCCTTATGCTTAGCTTAAAACATGTTTTTTTCTTTTATTTGGCTCCTAGCCATTTCCATAGCCACTAACAGTCTATTCCTCCATCAATAGGCTTAGAGCAGCATAGGGAGACCGTGAGTTTGGGTTTCAAGAACTAGATGGTCTCCCAACCAGTTCTGTGTGAAGAGGTCCTTGGGCTCAGGATCAGCATTTCCAGAAATCCTGAAATATGCTGCACCATTGACCTACAATGGTCATTCGCTTGAGCTGTCTGATCTACCTGTGAAGATGGGGGGGGGGGGGGGCAATGGTTCTAGAGGACTGAAACAGAATTTCCTATTTGCTGCTACTGAGGTGCACGGAGCACTTCTGGGACATCATTGACTGTCAAAGTCCTGCATGTGGGTTGCATATGTGCAATACAAATAAATGGATATCAAAAATATTGTGTTATGTTAGTAAGTATTCTTGTATTGCATTCTGCCTTCTTTCCTTCTATGCCTGTGGACTCATGTCAACATCACCTGAAAGAGTACAAGCTAGAGCATATTTCCACTGTTCTTGAAAGGCTAATGCCATTTGTGATCGAGGTGGGTTCATGCAATTGCAGACATTGGGGGGAGGAATTTTTGCCATATATTTAGTGACTTGACATTCTTTTATGTCACTCTGGCACCCAAAGGCATTTAGGCTCTTTACATCAAGGATGGAACCCGTATAAATGGGCGGCCTTTGGACAATGTATTCAGGGGCATATTTACAAAGAAAGTGGCGGAGCGTGTCGTTAAGCCTAGAAGGCTAACGACAAGCTCTGTCACTTTAGAAACGCAGGGCTGCACCATATTCACAAGAATATGGTGCAGCTCTGCGCCTCCCCCTGCGCTGGCGATAACTTCTTCTGCCTAGCGCCAATGCAGGCACCCTTCAACTATAGTGCAAGAGTGCCTGTGTTGAGGGGAAGATTGTTTATGTGCAGGAAAGTCCCCCTTCCTGCACATAAACAATCTTGAAATGTGTTTTGAAGCTTCTATGTGTGCTGCTTAATGCAGCACACATAGAAGTTGCAAAACAGCATTTTTTTTAATGATTATTTATGTGCAGGAAGGGGGACCTTCCTGCACATAAACAATCATAGGCAATTTGTTGTTTCTATGTGTGCTGCACAAGGCAGCACACATGGAACCAGCAAAAACGAGGAGAAATAAAGCACTTCTCCTCGTTTCACCTGTTTAAGACCAGGTTTTCCCTGGTCTTAATTCTGGCGCTGCCTCCTATTTACGCTGCCCTTGTAAACAGGAGGCAGCATCAAAATCAATGGGTGTTGCGGTGGAACACCCACAACAACACCCATTGACCTCCCCTTTCATGCTAAGTAAAGCGTGAAAGGGGGCCTTATTTACAAGGCAGCGTTAAGCCATGTTAAGTGGTTTAACGCTGCCTTGTAAATATTGCAAAGTTCCTATCGCCATCACAACGTCACTAAAAGTGACGTTGTGGTGGTGATAGGAGCTTGTAAATATGCCCCTCAGTATCTTATCACTGATACTAGAGATGAGGGGAACCACATGTGTTACCAAATTGCAGTTGGTAAAGATGTAAAATATGTTTTTGTAGATACACAGACCTGAACTACTTTAAACAAGTTCGTTTTAGGACTATATCTGACACAAGGTAAATTTGGGAAGACTGCTGGAAAGAATATCAGATCCCTGATATACATAAACATGTGCCATTTTGGGGTAATCCTTCTGTGCGGACTATCTTTCAGGATAGTGTGACATGCAGATGGTTTACAGTCTTTTGATCCACTGATTAATGAGCAAGGTTTCCGTGCGTTTACTGATCTGCAATTCGAGTTCAATTTACCACAAAATACATTTAGAAATATCTTCAGATATGGGACTCTGTGTCAGACAAAGTTCCAATAATTTAATGTTTAAAAGATTCTGAGTTATTGCCACTAAAATATTCCTCTAAACAAAAGATGTCCATCGAAGAAGTCAACAAGGTGCTGTGTGCAGATAGGGAGGATGACATATCAGAGCTGGCTTGTAAATGAGTATGAGAGTTGGGCAGGAAATTCGATCAGAAGATATGGAGGAAGCACTCAAGCTTCAACAGTATATAACTATTTGTATGGTATATTATTCACCAGAAGAAATCGCAAGGTGGATTGTTCGTAATACCAATAATGCATATAAGAGATGTCCTAGATGCGGATTAATCGAGGTGGACATTGTCCATATGTTTGTAAATTGTCCAAAGCAGATTGATTTCTGTTCAGATATCATCTGATATTTCTCTCTGAAATTACAACAGGACATCGAGCTAACTACAGCTGAGACCATGCTCGGAGAAAACTTCAGATTGGTAATTATTCGTCTACAATCAGGGCTGGGCTGGCCGTAGCAGGCACCGGGCTTTTCCCCAGTGGGCCGCCATGGTGAGACCGGTTTTAGACCCCTGGGGCCGTTTTTGTTACCGGGGGTGGTTTTGCAGCATTGCTGCAATATCGGCCTTCTGTAAGACTGAAGAGGTGCTTCGAACTTGCACTCTGCCCCCCCCCCAACCCCCCCTCCTGGAGGCTGGCAGAACTGTTTGCCAGGTCTGGTTTCGGTTCCCAGTCCCGCCGTGTCTACAATTGCATCAATTGCAATTATTGTTGTAGGGCTATGTATTGTGCGTGACTGGATTGGTAAGAAATCCCCAACATTTGATGAATGGTGGACACTTATGTACAAGACAGTATCAGAGGAAGTCAATTAGTTTAAATTCAAAGGGGAAAAAGGGACAAATTACATTTAGTCCGACTTGGTCCCTTTTGTTTTGGGGAAGGGAAGATAGGCATACTGATATTGGTAACTGGGTGATCTGCTATGTTTTTTGTCTGAGTCCTCTGGATCTTGTGTTTTTGTCATGCTACGGTGTTCGTGCCCCCACTCCCCCAAATTGCCCTCTCGTTATGATGCTGTTTAATAATATAAGAAGTTAAATAAATGATGTAATTTATATACTTTGTAACGTCTCGCTCCTTAACACAAAAAAAGGAGTCACGATTATTTACAATTGTCTGTGCCAGCAGTGAAGGTGCAGGGGATGGCACTTCATGGGGATACCCAATACTGCAAACCAGTTCACTTTTTCTCCATCACCCATTTCATATTGTACACTAAGCTACATTTTGTTAAGGCATCATTTGTCTAGCACATTCTATCGGTAATAAGTGGCTTTTTGGTGCAGTCAAAAAGGACGTAAAAGAAATGAAATACTTTTAGCCCGTTATGCAGTTCTAAAAATATTCTACGACACTGGAAAGAGGTACATTTTTAGACCCTTTCAGAATTTCAAGGGATCGTGTGCTTTTCTCACTGCACTTGGAAGGGCAAGTCTTGCCTCCTCTTCTAGCAGTGAAGAAGCTCTTCCATCACAGTGTTGCTTTTGATGTTTGGGCATAAGAACCTGATAGTCGGATCCAAACATGTGACCATACTCTAGGGCATTGCAGACAATAGCATAGCTTAATGGCAGGGCTCCTGAGATGTAAGCATTTCACATAAACTCGCTCAACCAATGCCTCCTCTTCAAGGGAGTCTTGAAAAACTGGTGCATGCCCAAATTCTTCGCAGAATGAATTCACGGCGGGGCCTATGCTAAAGGCAACTTATTTATGCATGATGGAAGCCACATGAAAGTATGGCATCATTAAAATATTTCTTTTATTGTTTTTCTACGGGGAAGGAATGTTTTACAGTACTGTATTATATAATGGCTGGTCCTTATGTATGTAGAAGCAGATCACCTTAATATAAAAGTAGTACAAATTCTGCCCTATTTTGCACTAACCGTGACAAGAAATCAAACCTGAATGTGGAAAATATTAAAAAAGCTTTCTCTCGTTGAGACGTTGTTTGAGCGCCGCGTTGGATGGTGGCACTCCTGTGTGCTCCATGGAGCCACCACCATGCCAGAGTCTTTAATACCATGATGCTATATCTTTGAAGGTATAGTCCAAAGGGGGAACCAATGAGGACCCTGTCGAGTAAGTTGTACAGTGCCGGGGGCTTGGGGAGCACCATTTTACGATGATTGTGGTCCGATATTTTGTGTTTGGGCGATTTCCAAGAAAGTGCGGCCATGCTTTTCCTTTGTGCTGCATTATTGATACTGAGTCGCAGAGATTTATCACAGGAGCAGCTTGCTGCTAATTTTTGGAGTGGGTGAGTCGTGGGCTGCCTGGATTCACCTCACAGCTTCTTTCATAACTTAATGGATATTGCGCTGCACTAATAATTGATCTGCAAAGCATGTAGTTCTTTTTCCTTTTTATTGGCTTGAGACTGACTTGCTACAAACTTAATGATTGAACTACAGACTGTCCTCTGTTTCATGACAATGACTACCTGAACTTTACAACACTATATATGCTCCTCTTGCGTGATGTCTTTTAATGTGTTTTCTAGATGCCTGCTAACCCATGATATATCTGCCATATGCCTTTTGGGAGTGATCGTCTGATCGCTATAGTAACTGTTTCACTAAATGGCATATATGTTTTCTGAGTGCTCATCAAGGATAGTGGAAGTACTCTCTATGGACTACGGCCATGTCAGAATTTGACCTATAGCCATTTCATTGTGTCTGGTCCCCCGGAGGTGTGCTATGTTTTTTTCCATCTTTCCTCTCCTCGCATCTTCTTACTCCATGGCAGACAACAAAAAGTCTAGGGACAAAGACACCAAGGGGAAACTAAAATGCAACTACACAAGACCCCCCCACTTCCTGATTCCCCTATCAAGGATAAACTTGGAGATTCTGTCACATTTTAAACCATTCGATCTAAATTAAATGCTGTGCATGACATTGTGCAGAGCACTAAAACTAATACAGATCTCCTTCAAGTGGAGGTGGCGGCTACCAGGAAAGACATGAAGAACTTAAACATCAGGCTTAATCATGCTAAAGGTAGAATAAGCAATGTAGAGGATCGCTCAAAGGCTCATAAGAAACACCTTCAAAAGGTCGATCAGATCATATCCTCTATCAAAAGAGATGTCACCGACATGGATGACCAAAACAGACAGTGCACTCTTAGTCTCTTTGACCTCTCTGAGGGAGTAAAGGAGAAAGCTAAATCTATGGCTGAGTTTCTGGAGTCCTGGATCCCGGCTACCCTCCAAGTATCATTCCATAGAGCATTTGAAATAGAATGCGCATACCGGATACCTCCTTTCCACCGTAAACATTCTATAACCCCTGGCCCAATTGTTTTTAAACCCCTTCGTCTTCAGCAGGCAGAGACTATACTTGCAAAAAAGAGGAAATCCAGAGGTGTCTTTTGGCAAGGAACTAAGATTTCTATTTCTCAAGACTTTACAAGATACACGGTGGTAAGGAGGAAGGGATTTCTTGCACTACCAAATAGGTTGACTGAAAGGGAAATCCCATTTTCATTTGTGGGCCCCTGTCGGTGCAGGATTATTTACAGCAGTATACCACAGAATTTTGATGAACCCACAGAACTTGTTACCTTCTTCGAAAACACCTCTGAGAGAGTGGCGCTGTGAGACCCTCAAATTATTCTAAACCTTGGTGTTTGCTGAGCTGATCTGATGTATCCTTTATATTTGATGTGGTCATTGCTTTTGCAGTTGTCAATATTATTAATTCTTTTTTTTCTTGGTTTGTAGTGGACTTCAGTTTCTATTGGTAGACTATTGTGTAATTGTTGGGTGTTTTACTTTTTTTATATATAGTTATGTGGAGCTTTATGACTAGTGCTTTGTGATTCTTTGTTTTTTTACATGGCATATGTTTTTTCCATTTTTGTATTGCATTTCGCAAGGTGGAGGAAGGGAGGGGAAAGGGGTGGTAAAAGGAAAGGTTGGCTCCTCTTCGTCTTCTTCTTCTCTCTCTTTATTTTCTATGATAGTTTACAGATGATTATTTATTTCTTTTGTGATAGATAATGGATATTTTGATCACCGTATTTAGGTGATTCCCCACTGTTTACTAATGCTTTGTGCTCAAATGACCTTACAGATATTTGCCTATTAACCTGATTATTACTCTGCACTTTGACAATTCAATCAGTTTGGTATGTTTCTGGTTGGTCATCTCTGCTTTCAGAGATGTCTTGTGGGTTTGTGCTCTTGTTTGCATTTTTCTTTTTTCTTTTTTTCTGTGGTTTCTTGTTGTCTATTTACTTCTCTTTTCCTTTTTCCCTTATACCATGGGGTGGTATGTTTTTACTACAGTTTTTCCCATTATATGGCCCCTTGATGTGGGCCACAATGACCCAGCTAATATCTGGACCCAGTATTACCTTTTAAAATGCCTGACCTGAAGATTGTTTCTCCTAATTCCAATGGTTTAAACTACCCAGTGAAACGTAAAAAGATACTAGATTATTGCATTGGACTCAAGGGGGACATAATCTTTTTACAGGAAACTAAAATTGGTTTCAAACATGCTCTCTTCCTGCGCTCCGGTCCAAACTCTGACTTGGCCGGTTCCTCAGCAAGTTTAAAAAAGAATGGTGTTATTACACTCATTACAAAATGATCTGGTCTTTCGATTAGCTTGGTGGAAAAGGAAAACGAATAAAGATGGGCTATAACTAGGCTTTCCCACAGTGGTGGTGAGCTTTATGCTGTTAATATGTATGCTTGTAACAATGATGACACCCAATTTTGGACCAATATCATCTCCAACTTACTGCTTTACCTCAGTCAGTGAAAAGTGTTGTAGGGGGGGATTTCAATTTTCCCATGTAAATTGACTACATAAGAATTCATCATTCCATTATAAGCCTCCAAGATCTCATAAGGCAATGCTTAATTTATGCACAAAGCATAATTTATTGGATATTTACCATTTACAGAACCCCAAAGGGAGTGATTTCACTTCTTTCTCTTCTCCACATAATTCCTCCTCTAGGATTGATTACATTCTGCTCAGTGATGGAAAAGCACAGGTAATTTTGGATTCCACAAAAGAACCTTTCCTGGTATCCGATAATGCTGCTATTACCGTGTCCTTTGTGTTCTCCCCCACGCACCCCGAGTGGGGCGCCTGGAGAATGAACACTGAACTACTTGATTCTGAAGAGGACAGGCTGTGGTTGAGTAAGGAAATCTGTCAATTTCTGAAGGAAAACTCTGGATCGGTTTCCTCCCCAGTAGTCTTGTGGGATGCTCTGAAATGTGCTGTCTGGGGTTTCTGCATTAATCAGATGGCTAAAAGAAAAAAAGGATATTAAGGCCTCTCTTGATAAGCTAATCAAAGACAAAACATCTGGGCCAGATGGCCTCCTAATTGAATTCTATAAATCTATTTCTGATACAATTTAGCCCCCTATGGAATCCTTGTTACTTCACTTTGACATGTTTGGCACAGTTACAGGTACTACTGCAGAAGCTACTATAGTTGTAATTCCTAAAGAGGGGACAGACCATATTGAAGCTAAGAATTATAGACCTATTTCCCTCTTGAATATGGAAGCAAAGATCTATGTGAAAGTTTTGATGAAACACCTGGAGTCCTTCATCTCTAAATCAATACATCAATCACAGTCTGGATTTGTCATGAAGAGATTGGCATGTGATAATACTCATCTTTTCTGCCACGTTATTGAGAAAGCAGCCCTTCCTGAATCCTCGGCCTCCATTGCAATAGCTTTCGATGGCAAAAAGACTTTTGATAAGGTATATTGGCCCTTACTTATGGCTGCTTTGGATCGTTAAAATCTGGGTAATATCTTTCTTCAATGGTTATGTCCCTTTATGTGAACCCCACTGCTAGAATAAGGATTAATGGGGCTCTCTTCCCCCTTTCCTTTACTCCAAGGTACTCGTCAGGGCTGTCCTTCACCTCCACTGTTATTTCTTTTAGCTATAGATCCTCTGCTGGTTCTGAATAATGACTATCCAAACATTAATGGCATTACTTTTGGCTCATATACATTTAAAACAGTTGCTTAAATGGATGATTTTCTTATATTTTCTGAAAACCCTGACAATGCTATTTATAAAGTCCTTTCTAAAATCCAATCTTTTGAAGAATTTTCAGGATAATCGCTGAACAGAGACAAGATGGAGGTTATGCCTCTAAATGTTAATTGTCATTTTCCTTGTATTGGGCATTCAGGCTTTCACTGGCAGCCGAAAAGGGTTAAGTATTTTGGCACATGGTTTTCTAAGGAGCTGGCGGAATCAATAACTGACAACAAACTGAAGATATTAGATAAAATCAAAGTTCATTTATCTTTATGATTGCCTAAATTAATTTCTTTGTGGGGGAGACTGAGACTCTGAAAATGATGGTCACACCCCTTGGGAACCTTTTGACCATAATGCTTATTTTGAAAATACAGGACACTGTAGATTGTAGAAGAGATCTTTATTGAAGAAATAGCGTAACGACCCCCAGAGGCCAACCTCTCAGCTCCTCAGCCAAGCTTCACTGCTGGACTCTACAATCCAGATTCCAGCAGTAGAACCTTGTTGCTAGGAGATGTAAGATCACAGATGAAATGTAATTAAAACACAACATATCTCCTCTTCTAAATAAACAATAAATTCATTACAATTATTTTTAGATAGGAATAAATAAAAATAGAGATTAAGAAGAACATTTTAATCGCACAAATAATCATCCAATTTCTTCGGTCTCATCTTAGTGCGTTCACTAGGTACCCTTCCATTAACATCAGTGGAACTATTCATATTGCCGATATTCTTTTGTAACCAATGCCTTACTTCAGCATCATTGCACTTGACAGCTCTACAAATGTTCCACCACCTTCCATCAGAAACTTTGATTACATTACCATCAACATTTATAATCTTCTTTGGTTCAGATAACTTTGAATTACCTTTCTTCACTATATTACCAGGATATAGTCTCACAAAATCTCCTTCAGCAAACACTCTATTACATTTCCCAATTTTGCTATTATGTCTTAGTTGATAAGAATCTTGATATTTTGCAACCTTTGATCGCACATCTTCCTCCCTTATATTTTTTTTACCACTCCTTCCCATCCATGCTGGCACCGCTACCGTACATGGCACTCTCCCTTTAAGAAGACAAAAGGAGTTTCTCCTGTCACAGAATGAGGAGTGGTTCTATAGTTCCATAACATTTTCCTAACTTGTGATTTCCAACACATATTCATTGATATGGCCAATTGAACATTCTCTCCTAAAACTCGGTTGAAGCGCTCAACCAGACCATTTCCCCTGGGATGATAAACCGGGGTTCTCAAATGTTTGATACCCCACCTCTTGAGAAAATCACAGAATTCTTGCGAAATAAACTGCGGACCATTATCTGTTAGAATTTCAGCAGGGCAACCTTCCCTCCTGAAAACTTCTTCACAAAATGTAATCACATTGCTAGTCTTAATTTCACTGACAAATCCGACTTCCGGCCATTTTGAATGATAATCAATCATCACAAAAGCATACTTTTCAGATGCACCCAAACCTTCAAATGGCCCACATATATCAATAGCTAGTCTTTCCCATGCCTTTTCAGGAAATTTCATAGGTGTTATAGGAGAGTCCCTCAATACATGTGACTTATCACTACATGTACAAGATATGCATTCTCTTACAAACCGCTCTATATCTCCATCCATGTTTGGCCACCAAAAATCCATTCTAGCTTTTCTTTTAACTGCGGACATTCCTCCATGACCTTCATGCAACAATTCCATCAACTTAAACCTTAAAGGTTTAGGTACAACTAGTTTGTCACACCTTCTTATTTCACCATTTACAACAGATAATTCTTCCCATACGTTTCTATACATTGAAATCTCATTGTCCAACTTCCAACCATATGCTGCAGGTAAAGTTTTGATTACTTTCACCAAAATAGGATCAGCAGAAATAGCCTCCTTCCACTCATCTTCCGTTATAGCCTGACACACATCCTCAATAGTTGCAATCATCCACTCCTCATCTTCACTAGAATTTTCCATTTTATCTTTCACAGGTAAGCGCGATAAACAATCCGCATTTACATTTTTTACTCCTGGTACATATTTTAGAACAAATGAAAACTCTTGTAAGCGATATATCCACTTTGCAATGCGTGGGGTAGCTCTACTCGCACCTGCAGTAGTAAAAATGTCAAGCAAAGGTCTGTGATCTGTGCGAAGTTCAAAACTCGTTCCCCAAACATAAACACGAAAATGTTGTACTCCCCACCAACAGACTAGAGCTTCCTTTTCAATGGTGGAATATGACATTTCAGCACCCCTTAATGTACGTGATGCGAAGGTAATGACCCTCTCCTTGCCATCACGCTCTTGCATAAGTACAGCTCCCAGTCCATAACCACTGGCATCTGTTACAATTATAGACTTGTCTTGAGGATCAAACGACTTTAAAGCTGTAGCAGTAGCTACAGCCTTCTTAACAACTTCAAATGCTGATTGACATTCCCTTGACCATTGAAATTTACTCCCTTCTTCATGAGTTCTCGCAATGGATGCACAATTTCGGAAAAATTATGCACAAATTTAGCGTAATACTCAGCTAAACCAAGAAACGATCTTAACTGATCTTTATCCTGTGGTGCTGGAGCTTTTTCCAGGTCCTCTACCAAATTTAACTTTGGTTTAACACCATTATGAGACAATGTATGTCCCAAATAATCGACTTCTAGTTGACAAAATTTACATTTTAACAAACTAATAGTGAGACCTGCTACTTCAAGTTTAGTAAGTACTTTTCTCAAAATATCATCATGGGAATTTTCATCCTTACCCCATACTAAGATATCATCTTGGAATACTAATACATTCTTCATATCTCTTAAGATCTTCTGCATAATTCTTTGAAATACGGCGGATGCCGAGGCTAGGCCGAATGGCATTCTGATGAATTGAAATGCCCCTTCAGGCGTAATGAAAGATGTTAAATGTTTGGATTCGGGGTGTAAACGTACCTGGTGGTAGGCACTTGACAAATCTAAGGTAGTAAAATATTTCCCACCTGCAACACTAGATATCATTTCATTTATACGAGGTAAAGGATACCTGTCAACCCAAATACATTCATTCAAGTCTCTCAAATCCACACACATGCGGATTTTGTCATTGGGTTTGTGTGCGATAACAATCGGACTTAACCAATCGGAAGCCTCTATAGGTTCTATTATTTTCTCCTTGCATAATCTCTGAAGCTCATCTTTCAGTTTTCCTCTTATAGCCATAGGAACATTACGTACCTTGTGCACTTTCGGTTTGGCATCATTCATCAAAACAATTTGATGTTCAAATCCTTTAAGACATCCTAAGTCTTCCTTAAATAAATTAGGAAAATCCTTAACCCATTTGTTGTTGATAACATCTGTTAACAACACCTGTGACGGATGATTTGGATTGAGAATGATACCCAATTTTTTCTGTCCCTTCCATCCCAATAAACACTTTCCAGTTTCTACCACATATACTTTTGCTATGGTTTTCCGTGTTTTAAATTGCACATATGCGTTGAAATATCCCAAAACTGGAAGTTTCATACCACAATATCCTTGTGGTTCAACATCAGTTGGAATTAATTTAATGGACCCTAATTCTTGCCATTTTTGCTTGTCTATTAGAGTAAAAGGGGAACAAGAATCTGCCCACATCTGTATTACTTTATCATTGATAGATATCATACATTTGGGAGGAACATACACTTCTGGTTGATCGTCATGCACAGTGTTCGCATCTGCAACAACCATTACTTCAACGTCCAAATCATCTTCTACCAGTACATCATCTTTTGATTGTATTACCAAAGAATTTTCTATAGAGTTAACTGATTTCTTTTGTTTCTGAAATTCATTCGTCTTGCATACCCTTGAGAAATGCCCTATTCTCCTGCATTTATAACAACGGCTCTTAGCAGCAGGACAATGCATAGCATCAGCATTGTGTCTATAGCTTCAACACCTATAACAAGACTTTTTATAATTATCTTCTTGTTTTTTCACCAAATTTCTGTTGTCTTCACTATCAGCCTTCACAATCTTCTTGGTATTAGAACTCAATACACACACCTTACTAGGATCTGTATCCCCTTTTGTATTATTTTCAGTTAGCTCTTTTACGTATTGTGATGTATTTTCAATGCGTTTAGAAATTTCAATTGACTTGTCTAAAGAAGGATCTTTCATATCTAATAGTTTTTCTTGGATTTTCTTATTGTTAGTTCTGTTTATGAGTTGGTCCCTAATAATTTCATCCCTTAAATCTCTAAACTTACATGTTATTGCTAGTCTTCTTAAGGCAGCCACATACTGTTCAATCTTTTCTCCCTGTTTTTGTGATCGTGAGAAAAATGTATGCCTTTCTACCACTAAGCTTAATTTTTTTCCATAGTTGTCAGCTAATGCTGATAAGGCACTTTCATATACATCATTCCCATCATCATTTGATGAATCATCTACATTTCTGGTACTAGGCTGGAAATTAGGTAATGTGCTTAAAACTTTTCTTCCTTCTACACCTAAACTGACTTTCAATATAGCTAATTTCCTTCTGGAAATAAATACATCACCTCCAATTGCCGCCAAATACATGATAAAAGCCTCCTTCCAGTCCTCCCATTCCATGCAGGGAGGACCTGGATCTTGTAGAAATGTAGGTGGAGGAGGAATGGACTGCATAGCCATCACAATTTAAATGGTTATGCTTACACAAAATTGGCAATTTATCACACATTATGTCTTCACAAAGCAATACTAGCGAATATGATGGTTAAAAGTTGATAATCAACGCGTTGTAAAAATTGCCTTTAAATCTGTCACTTTAAATCTTCTTGCGTAAAGTTGAATATCCACTCACCGGCGATTTCTTAAAAATGTTCTGCACAGATTGAGTCACGCTCACCATACGCTTCTCCGGTCTTCCGTTAAATTAAATGCTATCCTCAAGCATTCAAAACGATCGGAATGAAACACGAAAGAAAAAAAACAATTAAAATGGCGGCACGCACGTCTTACTCAGGTCGCGTAAGGTCACGACGTGCGTATACCGTCATGCAATGTCTTTCGCTGTTTCGTTGCCAAGCAACCACTTCCCAACAACCTCACAATGCGTATTGACGTCCTTTTTCAGATGACGATTCACGTCTTCTTCCTCCGATTGCAGCGTTCTTCTTCACGAACCTCCGCCTTCGAACCTCAGGATTCTTCCGCCTTCGAACCTCAGGATTCCTCCACGCAGCAGGTCGCGCTCGAGTTTCAGGACTCTTCCTCGCTGCAAGTCGTTGCCAGGCTACAAGCGGCCCATTCCAAGGTAATGTTTACCTTTGAACAGCAACTGCCTCCTCATAGATGTATCGTAGATTTTGGTCAAAGATCGATACCTTCAAATAGCCGAAATTTCTTCACACGTAGAAATAAGTAGTCGATGGCGATGACCAAGCTGGGGGTCATACAAGCAAGTTTTTTATTTTTTAAAACGATCTTGCTCATCGTTGTTTCTTGAAATTTCCTTCTTCTAGATCAGGCAGTGTCTTCCATGGTTGTGTATCCCATCCTCGTCGCCATTTTTGAGAATACAGGACACTGTAGATTGTAGAAGAGATCTTTATTGAAGAAATAGCGTAACGACCCCCAGAGGCCAACCTCTCAGCTCCTCAGCCAAGCTTCACTGCTGGACTCTACAATCCAGATTCCAGCAGTAGAACCTTGTTGCTAGGAGATGTAAGATCACAGATGAAATGTAATTAAAACACAACAGCTTACCGTCTGGTTATCCTCTAATTTCTTATCTTCTTTAGGTAAATTAGCATTCAACTTCTTGGGGTCTAATAAAAGCCTCGGATGAGTCTTAAGAGACTTAGACTTTCACGCTCCATGGGAGGGTGTGACTTGCCAAACTGGTTTTACTACCAGACAGCTTTCCTTGTGGCCCACAGTGCGAGTTGGCTGGATTTCTCAGATAATTTGGTGGTTCCTTGCCTTTTAATTGAATGCCATCTCATGTCTCCATGCTCTCTCTTTTCAGCTTTAACTATGAATTCCTTAATGTTGCCTCACTCCTCTTGTATTTTTTATGAATCAATCCGAGCTCTTACACTTTTGAACAAATCTATGACTCCTAGCCTATCTAAATCCTCAGCTATTTCCTTAAGCAATAATTCAAAAACGTCTACTATAATTTCATCTGACATAGGACCAGTTTGGGGCATGAAAGGTATCAATGTAGTATCTGATCTGATGGAAGATGACCGCCCTTTCTCATTTGCCCTCTTACAGGCCAAATACTCATTGTCTAATATGGACTTTTATAGCTTTTTAAAGACTAAAGCAAAGATTTCAAAACATGGTACATTACCCCCCTCAAATTTTTCTCTATTTATCCAACAAGTGAGTCAAGGGAGTCATGTAGGAGTCAAAAATATAGAAAACGTTACACAGCACTTTGGCCAATCCCTCATCTCCTCTTAAAAAGTGATGGTTGTCTCACTTACTAGAGTCAAATTTACCCCCGATTCCCGATGATAGCTGGTCAAACATTTCTTAGAATCTCCTTAGAAATGAAATAATCCCAACTTTGTCTCAAACACGCTTCTACTTTGCTTATCTTCTCTACTGGACTCCGGTTAGAAGGTTTAAGCTAAAACTGCTTGATTCTGATCTCTGCTGGTCTTGTAAGGAGTCCACCAGTAGCCTTGATTATATGTTCTTTACATACAAATATCTCTCTACCTATTGGACGGAAGTTCATGATCGTATCACTAGTATTATTAGGGTATCGTTCCCCCTTTCTATCCCTCATTTCATGCTGGGTCCATATGTTTCTAAACCACCTTTAAGTCTATCTGCTAAGGATATGTCTCTATTGGATCTACTTTTGACAGTGGCTGTAAAAGTGATCTTATTAGAATGGAATGCTCTGAACAATGATTCTTTTCATGCATGGTGGGCATGGATTATTTACCTTATGAGTATTCACAAAAATCTATCATTCTATCCAAGGACACCTGTCCCATCTCAATCGCTTTGGCAGACTCTGGACGCCTTTATGGCTACAACATAATTAACTTTTGCCAACCACTTTGTTACTTTTCTTTCTGCAGGTAGTAAATAACACTGATCTGTGCTTTACACCCTCATGGCATTTTCCCTTCTTACTCTCAACTCCTTTACTCTTTTATTTTCTTTTTACATATTTTACTTTATTCTTTTTTCCCCTCCATTTTTCATTCCCATTATTGTGAATATATCAGAGGGGCCTATGATTCTTTTACTTTTATTTGCTTCCTTCTACGTATATATGACTGGTATATAATATCAATATTATTATATGGTGCTCTTCCTAACTATTTGTGAATTTCGTTAGCATTCTTAGATGATATGAACATGTTGTTAAGTTTATGCTTCCCTTTAGATATGAAGCACACCAACATCTTTGGTTTTGATTTTTTACACAAATATTTCACTCTGTGCCTTCTGTTGCCCTTTATTGTATGTGGCATTCCCATATCTGTCTGAGTCCCTTGATATTCACTGTACTCATTGTATGTATTGTGTTCTTCTTTGAAAATCAATAAAATATTTTCTCTCACATACTTTTAGTGTGCTGACAAAAATTAAACTGAAAAGATAACATGATACATTTTTAGACCACTCGTTTGGCACTTGAGCCAGGATACTGTTTTAACACAAAATAAACACAGCCTTTGACAAAGTGAACAAAAAAGTAAATTATTTCAGTGACAACCAGCTTGAGTGCTTTCGTGTTCTCGTATATTTGGAAATACTACCAGGCAGAGGCGTATCTGCAAGGGATTTTTAGGGGTAGGCACACAATGCCCCAAAAATAAAACAGGTGGGACTACCTGCAAAGGGCAGTCATAAAGACTGTGAGCTCATTTATGAGATTGTGTTGTAGTGCAGCTCAGCAAGTTACCTTGCTGTGCTGTGTGACAGGGAAAGGACAGGAATACATTGAATTTAAGGCACTATGACACATTCCTGTCGTTTCCCTTGCGCTGGTGCCCTTTGGCAGCCTAGCGCCAATGCAGACTCCCTTGCACCATAGTGCAGGGGTGCCTGTGTTGCATGCAGGATTGTTTTCGTGCAGGAAGGGACACCTTCTTGCACAAAAACAATCCTGGGAGGCATATTCCTTTTTCTATGTGTGCTGCAGAGTGCAGCACACAAAGAAAGAGGAAGAAATGAGGAGAAACAAAGATATTATTCCTTGTTATGCCTCCCTTGGGAAGGTGTAAGATTTTAGTGCATTCCCAGGTATACAGGTTCTTGTAAATCTGGGGATGCGCCATAATCCATGGGAGTTGCATGGAAACACCCATGGAACGTCTTCCCAGGGCAGAGTAACGCAATACAGTGATTTGAGCTGCGTTGCATTACTCCAGATTTTTGAAGCCACTTAGAGCCACGCAAAGTGGCTTTGCGTGGCTTCACAAATCTGACCTAAGATTTGCCTCGATCTTGCACCACATTGCGTGTTGCAAGAGCAGGGCAAACCGGGTCATAAATAGGCCCCTGTGTGTGCCTGTGTGCCGGAGTGCATGTGTGTATACACATAGGTTCTTTTATGTTGTCAAATAATCGCTTATTTGCAGTGAAGGATGGCTGGACATAATATTGTGTGTGGAAAATATGGTGTTTGGTTTTTTTTTCTTCGGCCTTCAATAGATTTGGTAGTGGGGGAGAACAAATGGAGCTGCAGCACAGTCCCCATCTGGACCCCCTCTGGAGATGCCAATGCTGCTAGGAAGTGCAGATTTATCGAGTCAGAAGAGAGTGGGGAAAGGTTCAACAGTAACTTGGGGGCATATTAGCAAGAAGAGGCGATAATTATCGCTAACCCAGGTTTGCGGCATTTTTTTTTATCGCCGTTGATCCCTGATAGTTATCGACATGTTAGCAACGTATTACCAACACGTCGCTAACAGGCGATAGTCAGTCAGTCAAAACTTTTTTATTCGGTTAATAAAAAGCATAAAAGTACACAACATATATCACAATATACAACACCATATAATGTATAAAAATCATTTAAAATCCGAATACTCAGTACATCTGGCGACATAAAAAGACATACAATCCACAAAATCAGATTTCTTAAAAATACTTAAAAACACTGACAAGCAGTAATTCATATTTAGCAGTGTAAAATCTGTAAACATCAGTAACATATTAAAAGTTCATTCGGTATTAAGTATGCTATGGCATTTTTTCCTAAGACAGGTGATAGATTCAGGGATCAGCGGCGAAAACTACCACTAACCGCAGAGCGATGGCAATAGGGAAATAGGCGATAGCGGGCGGAATCTAGCGATGAAGACAATCAGCGATAAAAAAACGCACGCTAAGCAGCAAGTGTGGACTTAGAAAAAATAGCCAATCAGTCCACCTCCCATACAAAAGATGCACAAAAAAAAAGTTTAATGCAGCTTCCAGGGCCAAGTGCAGCACACATCAACAACCCCTTCAAGCCACCCAACATCCAGGATGACCAGGATGACCGCCTGGATGCCTCGCTGGACCTGCGTCAGGTGCCTGGATGCCTCGCTGGACCTGCATCTGGTGCCTTAATGCCTTGCTGGACCTGCGTCTGGTGCCTGGATGCCTCGCTGGACCTGCGTCTTGTGCCTGGATGCCTCGCTGGACCTGCGTCTGGTGCCTGGATGCCTTGCTGGACCTGCGTCTGGTGCCTGGATGCCTTGCTGGACCTGCGTCTGGTGCCTGGATGCCTCGCTGGACCTGCGTCTGGTGCCTGGATGCCTCGCTGGACCTGCGTCTGGTGCCTGGATGCCTCGCTGGACCTGCGTCTGGTGCCTGGATGCCTCGCTGGACCTGCGTCTGGTGCCTGGATGCCTTGCTGGACCTGCGTCTGGTGCCTGGATGCCTCGCTGGACCTGCGTCTGGTGCCTGGATGCCTTGCTGGACCTGCGTCTGGTGCCTGGATGCCACACTGGACCTGTGTCTGGAGCCTGGAGTGGGATGTGGAGGAGCCGTTGAGTCGATGAGCCGTGGCTGGAGACATTGATGTGCGACGATCACCCGTACCTGGTGGTGAAGTCTGGCAGGTCGCATGGAGACACGTTGCTGACCTGTGTGAGAAGTCCACCTTGTTCACCTTGGAGCAGTTAATGGTAGAGGCGCTCATGCGCACCAACGTAGTGGGGTCCACATCGAATACTACAATCCACCACTACACCGGGGTGCACGGAGGGGATTACCAATGGTGGGTGCCGTCTCCCTGCATCACAGGACGGATGATGTTGGGCTGGCCGGATGCTCTGGAGGGTGAGGCCCCTGTGCTACGCCGCACTTGTGTGGTCTGAGCGCTGCAACTACACGCCTAAGGGAGCCCTGCTGCATCAACTGCATCGGGTGGTCCACCAGCGGACAACGCGGTGACTGCTGTACCCAGCCCAGTGAAAGCACACCTGGCTCAGGCTCCTGCTGGCTGAGTCACAGATTTGGAGAGAGTGCAGTGGACAGCGCCACGGGGTCAATGTAAAGGTAAGGAGAAGGTGGGTCGCGTAGCGCAGGAGGGCCGGGGGGGGAGTTGCCCATGCCTATCACATGTAGATGACGCACCCCCAGTGGCGGCTCTACCGCTATGTTGGAAGAGCGTTGCCCCACCACCTCAAGCAGTGCAGAAGAGGAACAATCATCACATGATGATAACACAATCAATCAATCACTCAGGGGAATTGTAAGCCGCTGCTCACCCGTGAGGGTCTCAAGGCACTGAGGTGGAATGCCGCTGATCTGTTAGCTGAAGAGCCAGGTCTTGAGGGTCTTCCTGAAGGTGTACAGGGAGGGGGCACCTCTGATGTCTACCGGTAGCTCGTTCCCGGTATTGGATGCAATGTGGGAGAAGGATCTCCCGCCTGCTCTGGCTCTGTGGATGTGCGGGGTTTCGGACAGTGCGAGGTTGGAAGATCGGATGTCTCATTTGTGTACGTGGAATTTGATTCTGTCGTTGAGGTATTTGTTTACGTTGATGTGTAGTCATTTGTAGGCGTGAGTGATGATTTTGAAGGTCACTCTTTACACCACGGGGAGACAGTGGAGTCTACGTAGGTGTTGGCTGATGTGTTAGTGCCGGGGAATGCCGAGGACGAGTCATGGCGGCGGTGTACTGTAATGTCGGTACTTTGCGGAGTAGGGACTTGTAAATGGCGGCATAGAGTGCGTGTCCATAGTCCACTCTGCTGGTGATGAGTGCATGGGTGACTGTCTTCCTTGACTCTGGGGCCATCCATTTGAAGGGCTTGCAGAGGATGCAGAGGGTGTTGAAGCAGCTGGAGGTGATGGCGTAGACCTGTCTGCTCATGGTGAGGGATGGGTCGAGTAGAAAGCCGAGGTTTCTGGCGTGGTCCGAGTGGGTAGGTGGGCTTCCGAGGTTGAAGGCCACCAGGTGTTGTCCCATGCTGAAGGGGTGGTTCCAAGGACAAGGACTTCTGTCTTCACGGCGTTGAGCTTCAGGCAGCTGTTGGTCATCCAGACTGCGACGTCCTGCATTCCTTCCTGGAAGTTGAGTCTGGCGGCGGTGGGGTCTTTGGTGAGGGAGAGGATGAGCTGGGTGTCATCAGCGTAGGTTACGATGTTGGGGCCGTGTTGTCGGACGGTGGCGGCGAGGGGGGCCATGTAGATGTCGAATAGGGTCGGGCTCAGAGATGACCCCTGTGGGAGTCCGCATGTGATTTACGTGGGATAGGAGAGGAAGGGTGGCAGTCTGATCTTTTGGCTTCTTTTTGGCTTCTTCCGGGGAGGAATGATCGGATCCAGTCTAGGGCTGTACCTTGTATGTCGGCGTTGTGTATTCTTGCGACAGGTGTGCGGTGGGAGACGGTGTAGAAGGCCGCTGAAAGCTCGAGTGGGATGAGGTCTGCGGAGTGGCCTTGGTCCAGGAGGGTGCGGATGTCATCTGTGGCGGTGAGTAGGATGGCCTTGTTGCTGTGGTTGGTTCGCAATCTGGATTGTGACGGGTCGAGGATGGCGTTGCCATCAATGAATCGTGTCAGTTCCCTGTTGACTGTTCACTTTGCAACTTTGTGCGTGAAGGGGAGGTGCGAGATGGGCCGGTATTTCTTGAGGTCGGTGGGGTCAACTGTGGTCTTTTTGAGCAGGGGCCAGACTTCTGCACGCTTCCAGTCATCTGGGTAGGTGCCTGTTTTGAAGGTGGTGTTGATGGTGCGCTGTAGTTCGTGCGTGATGGCGTCCGTGGCTCTGTGGTAGATGTGAGGAGCGCATGGATTGGTGGGCACCCCTGAGTGGATGCCTTCCATGGTTGAGGCGGTGTCTTCGGCTGTGACTGGCGGCCAGGTGGAGATGGTGGGCTGGCTGGTGTGTCCGTGGGCCGGGGTGTCTGTAGACGAGGGTTCCTGGGAGTGTGGAGTTGTGGTTGGTCTGGATCTGGAAGTGCAGGTGTTCGGCGGTGGGGAAGGATTTGCTGGAGGTGGTGAGGCGGAGGGTGGTTTTGGGGGCAAATGCGAGGCCCCCTCCCGGGTGGTTGTGGCGGTCCTTCCTCTGGATCTTGTATTCGTTCGGGATGGCGAGGTTGATGTCGGGTGCGGAGGAGGCGTTGGCCCAGGTCTCTGTGAAGAAGGCGATGTCGGGCGAGAGAGAGTCGAGTAGGTTCCAGATTTCCACGGCGTGTTTGTGCACGGAGCGCACGTTGAGGAGGATGCATCTTAGGGTGTCGCCGGTGCTGGCGTCGGCTGTGTTGGAGTCCGGGCTGGTGATTACGCTCTGGCGGCAGTGGAGGCAGGAGAACTGGCCGTGGGTCGTGTTAGCCGAGGCCTGTTGTCAGTCTCTGACTTTTCCAGGGTTGAGTGCATGGAGGGTGGCTGTGCTGTAGCAGTGGGTGGCCCGTGATCCAGAGTTCCTGGCACTGGTCGTGGTTGGGTTGCGGACGGGCGCAGACGGGCTTGTATTAGGCGCGCCATCTGTGCATCAGTGGCGCGTGTCCGCTGCGCAATCGCGCAGCATCTGCCATGTATGAGGGGAGGGTGGAGGATCGATCAGCTGGGAGGCGGGAATGGGCAAGGACAGGGGTGCGGGGCCGCAGGGGCAGTAGCGGTGGGAAGTGCGGGCTCAGAGAAGCCAAAAAATCATTTATAAAGGGGGAACACAAGGGCTAACTAACTGATGTAATCATGCTATGTATCCTCGGGGGAGGGTGGGTAGGACTGCTCCAAACACGGAGCAGGGCATGGGCGGATTGGCATGCCCACTCAAGTGCGCAACGACTGTTTGTTCGGCCCACTCAGGCTGCCCAATGCAGTCATGCACACTTACCAGTTCGCAATGCAGGCTGCATTACAGCCTGCATGGAGAACATGCCCACCCCTCCGGTCCCGGGCTGCATGACTTGTCCCGTTGCCAATTACCAATCCCACCACTGCATTGCAGCGTTGTGATTGACTCCGGGGAGGGAGCCTGGCTGGCTACTTCCTATTCCTGGAAGCAGACGCAGGAGAGCAGGAGCTAAGAAGACACGGGACCCGGCTTGGAGGTAAGACTTCCCTCAATAAATTTTCACAACACCCGCTCACACACACATCCCCGCGTCCATGCACCATCCAGTGTTCTTTCCGGCGTTTACCACCCCACAGCTGTCCAGACCCCCCGCACTTCTCAATGTTGTCCGCTGTGCGCCCATGCACAGCGGGCGTACCACTCGTGTGCCAAAGGCACATACGTAGTTGCGACGCATGCCATAACCTCGCATTCCATTCCAATGCATACTAATACTAGGCACATTGCAACAGTAGGGTAGGTGTTGCATGGCAGAGACATCAAGATCACTGTTCCCACTTCAGTGAGTGCAACCCAACACTAACCTTTGCACAACAAAACCTAACATGAACCCTTGAATCCCTTTTAGAACCCCCAGAACACACCGGAAAATCACATTTGAGACAAATGCACAAACCCATTTTTCATATTTTACCCCAAAACACACCCCAAATTTCATATTTTACTCCCAAATACACCCCAAATTTTATATTTGACCCCCAAATACACCCCAAATGTCATATTTTACCCCCAAATACACCCCAAGTTTCATATTTTACCCCCAAATACACCCCAAATTTCATATTTGACCCCAAAAGCACACCCCATTTTTCAAATCTGACCCCCAGAAAAACAACAATTTTCATTTTTGACATCCAAACACATTCACACATGAAAAAGTTAAAATTACCCCATAACTGACCTCACAATGCGTTGTAATCGAATGCGATGTTAAGGCACCCGCGTTGTCGGAGTTGCGTTGTTAACGATGTACTGCCTGCATTGTAATGGTCGTCTCCCGTGCCAAAGGCAACCCATAGGCTACGCCGTTTGCGTCCGTCAGCCCCTGGACCGCGCTCAGCACCAAGGAGCATTCCTCTTGGCCACTCCACCGCTACGACGCCTGCACCCTCCTCACCATCAACCCTGGAATCCAGCTCACCTGCCAGGACCTACCTCTGCTCCGTACCGGACTTCGCCTTCGCCATCACAGACGGCTGCAGTATCACCCGCAAGGAGCACCCCGACAGTCAAGGAGGAGGCATTGCCGTCACCTACAGGGGCACACTCCGACTGACCACGCACTCTAATGTGCCAAGGGTGACCATGGACCACGTCAACTCCCAGATCCGGACCAGGCCCAAGAACATCCTCTGCGGCACCCTCATGTTCAGGTCCCCCGGGCCGTGGCCCCCCATTCTCCAATCCCATTTAGGACCTCATTGCACCCCAGGGTCTCCCATCCATCAACGACATCCAACTCGGTGCACTCCAGTTCCACCTGGGCAACCCCAGTGACCAGAGCACCACCCCCTCCTGGGGAAGGTCACCGACATCAGACGCAAGCAGCAAGTCACCTCAACAGGCCACATAGCAGGACACATGGTCGGGCACGTCACCTCCGCCAGCGGGTACTTCAACTACAGCCACAACACCGGACTCTCCTGCACTACCATCATTGGATGAATGACGTCTTCACCTTGCCCACCGGGCGCCAGCTCCAACATCGCACCCCGTCGCAGCTGGATCTAGGCCACCGCAGAACGTCTCATCGACTCCCTCCGCACCAAGACTCCACCAATGCTTCCAAACGATGACACCACAGCGCGCAACCACCAACGATGGAACTCCAACATCGCAGACATTCGGGCACCCCTCATGAACGGCACTGCGTCAGTACCTTCCGCCTGCCTAATGGCAGGCATGAGGGTGATGCTGTGCCACAGGGATGGGCTGGCCCCATGCATTGCTGGAGTTGCATCATGGTTGTGACACGACTGCAGCAATGCATGACTTTAGCGCAGACAGATACGTTGGGATTCCTGACGTATCTGTCGTTACTTGCGTCATGGAGCGCTGTCCAGTGAGTACAGCGCATCCATGCTGTTGCAAGGAGGGCGTGATGAGAAGTGTTGCAACGCTGTCTTGTCGCAGCGCATAAACACTTTTCATGACTGGGGCACAGGAATGCGCACTATCTTAGTGATGGTGCGCATTCCTGCACTATGGGGCAGATTTACAATAACTGGCGCATCCCTGCAGATCAGCAGGGATGCACCAGTTATTTTGCGTGACGTTAGGAACCCCTTGCGCCACCATGGATGCGCTGCATTTACAATGCAGCGCACCGTGGCGCAAGGAGAGACAGATGCGTGATGCATCTGTCAGCATATAGGTGACGCAGTGCTGGAGTCGTGTCGCAAGCGCGACGCTACTCCAGCACTGCTCAGGGGCATCCTATACTTGCAATGCTGCGTCACTCCTTACGCCTGCTACAAGCAGGCGTAAGGTTTTGACGCAGTGGGGACGTAAAGGTGACTCAGTGAAATCTTGTAGATTTCACTGCGTCACTTTTATGGGGCTTCCTTGCGACGGAACGCCCACCCTGCATACATTATACCTGACGCAGGTATAATGTAGCGCAGGGCTTTACAACGTGACGCATCTCACTAGATGCGTCACGTTGTAAATCTGTCGCATAGTGGCGCATTGTTTATGACGCCGCTGCGTCACATAAGTGGTGCAATGGTGTCGTAAAGATGTTGCAAGGGGATTGTAAATCTGCCCCTATATTTTTGTCGCAGGGCAGCGCTGCAACATTGCTTGCAGCGCAGTCCAGCACCAAAAACATGCATAGGTGTGGGCCCAAGTCTTATCCACATTTTTTAGACCTGCTTTTTTCTGGTCTTAAATTCCTGCAGCTAACAGACCTTAGCGACACTTTTTTTATCGCTTCGCGGGTCCGGGCCATCCTTGCTAATAGGGCGAAGTGCGGTTAGCGGGCGTTTTTGTGAAGTTTAGAGACAGAACGCCTACCTTGCATGTCATTAGCGATAAATATCGCTGGCATGCAAGGCGATAAGAAAACCGGCCGCTATCGCCAGTAAGCTGTCGCTAACGGCTGTTAGCGACAGCTTGCTAATAGGGCGATAAAAATATCGCCGCTTTAGCGGCAAAAAAGTGCAGCTACAGCGGCGATGGGCCCTTGATAATATGCCCCTTGGTGTTTCTGCTTCTTGTAGACTTTACTTGGAAACAGGGAAGCATGTTACTTCTCCCTGCTGTGGGCTGCACATTGATTCATTTTCCTCTGGGCGTTAGAACTTGTACGGATTTAGAAAGTTTGAAAAAATAGAATATGTATACACCAGAACTTTTGCTTGATCATGAGTTTCTTTATACTAGCAGTAGATAGGGAACAGTAGACTAAAGTGATATCCTGCTTTGAGATATTTTTGGCAGTCTTTTACCACACTGAATCAAATAGGAAATATAACTCACTTTTCCAGATGCTTCATCACTTCCTGGAGTTACTGCAGGGTCTACAAAGCAGCAATTAATGTGTGGAATTTGAAATGCTTCAAAAATAATGAAGAGGCTAAATAGCCTCATGAAATGAATGCTGGTGTGAAGTAATAGTAATAGTTTAATGAACAAATACAACAACTACAATTATACATAAAACAAAGAAAATATTTTTATCTCTTCAACCATTCCATAAATAAAGTGCAAATCAGTGCATTGTGTCCCTCTGCAGAAAACACAGAAAAACAAAATACAGAAATAAAAGTTACATTTTAAAGCTGATGTGTTTATAACAAACAGCAGTTATAAAGATTGAATTAGTCCATTTGACAAGATGGTTAGTTTGTTTGTTACTCTGTGTCAACAATATTTTGACCTTTTTTTGGGCCACAAAGGGTCTCATCAGGGCCAAATGGGAAACATTTGTAAAAATTAATAAAACAGAAATAATAAAAAAGATAAAAGTATTTTCTTTGTTGTATATACACTTGTGGTGATTGTGTTTGTTCACGAAATTACCATTACTTCTACCTAGCATTCATTGCATGATGTTATTGAACCTCTTGATTTAGTACTCTGCATCAAATGATACCAATGAAAACCATTGTTGCATAAGAATGTTTATACCTAGGTTCCCTAGGGCCAAAGGGTTGCTCTTGTAGCCTAAGACAAAAAAGTAATTAATGCTGTCTTATGTATTACTTAGTCCTCAATGAAAAACAGCAATTAAAATACCACAACTTGGAAATTATATAACTTCTACTGTTATTGGTTTGCGGCCCCTTCTGTAATACAGATAGTGCTGGTGCACAAATAGCACCAGCGCTATTATTAGAGGGCAGTCCCTCATTAGGATGGGGGCGTGGCCCCATGCAAATGAGGGAATCATTTTGTCTCTGCGCCCGTGCCCTATTACAGAAGTGGGGGCAGATGCAAACATGCCTTTAGAAGACGCACTAAAAGTACATCACAAAAAGTTGACGCACTCTCAGTGTGCCTTCTAAATGCAGCCCTCTAAAGGGATGAAAGGGGGTCCCATGAACCCCCCAGACATCCCCTTGCAGGCGGGTGCAGTCATTCACGGCACTTACCTGCAAGGTGATCTCTAATCCTGTTTAAAAATGCAGGTGGGTTGTCCGCCTCCACAGAGAAAAGATGGAGCAGCTTTAAAACAGCTGCTCCGTATTACTCTTGAATGTGCTGCCCTAGGGCAGCATGAGTTCGCAGCTGCCCCCAGGGCAGCGCGTTCTTCATGATAGGGTGCACTTTCCATGTTTGCACATGGCACAAACATGGAAAGTGCACTCTATCTGTAATACAGGCCCAGGGAGGAAATAGCCATAATTTGCTGACACCGCAGTAGTGACCTTTTAATTGTACCCTTTCTACTGCTGACATTTGCTTTTTTGCCTAAGAGGTCTACTGAACCATCATGGTCTCTCTTGTAGACCCTTTGGGCAATATTGTGCAGGATCCTCTGTTTCTTGAGGCACATGCAAGTGCTCGCCACACAGAGTTCCTAGGTGAATTCCATTGCTTGTGAATACTATTGTATCCAAGCAGTAGTGCTATGAGGATGTTTACTGGTACTGGTGCAAAAACTGTAGTTGGTTGTTAGAAATTGGGTTGTTGATTGACTGGGATGTGAGAGCTGGTCAAGGAACTGCCATAGTCCCTTGCAGGGTGAACCACAGAAAGTCACTAAATTAACAAGTGCTTAACCTTGGGTAGCTTGGCACAAAAAAAACAGTCAGGCTTAACTTAGAGGCAATGTGTAAAGTATTTATGCAGCACACAAATCATAATGAAGTGAAAACACACAACAAGAAAAATTACAAACAGAAAAAAAGCGAGTAAATTATAATAAATGATTTGACACCAAAGCAGCAAAGATCCAATCAGTAGAACCGGAGTTATGAATTCTTAAAGTTTTTTGTAAAAACGAGTGCCTAAAAGATTTAAGCGCCAACCGTGAACATCTAGTCATGTGAGACTGGTTCAAAGTCGAAAAATATGGCTGACAACAATGGAGCACAGTTCAGATACAAGAAGTGGATTGGACCCCGTTAGTGCTTACCTTTGGACTTAGAAAGAGTCTTGAGAAAAATGTTCTGAGAAGATAAATTTCAGCAGAGCTAGGCTGCAGGAGGTGTCCAATGAGGGAGTGTCGTCGCCGGATGACCTTGGATCGAAGGAGCAGTGAAGATTTCTATGTTTGGACTTAGTCTCTGAAATGGAAGTCAAAAATCTCCAGCAGGATGAGTCAGAGGGCTGTCCCTGAAGACAGTCCCAAGAGGTTAGATACCCCTTTGGTGAAGGATCGCAGAAATGGATTTGCTGCTGCGGAGACAATAGTAGCAGGAGAAGCCAATCTGATCAGCGATGCACCTCAGGCGGATAGGTGAGAAGGTTAGTCCCAGTCTCCTCCTGATTCTCAGAGCAGCGTTTAGCCCATTGTTAAATTGTGGCTGTCTGGGCACCTTTAGCATCGCTTCCAAGGATCCAGAATTGGGGGGCACCACTTGGATGGTCAGGACTCACTCTGGCTAGGTCCATGTGAGGGTTCAAGATGAAGGATGCCATTTTTGTCCCTTTGTATCAGAACAGGAGGCCAGAAAACTAGCCCATGTGAGTCACTCTGGAGGTCCTGGGACATTTGAAGATGCAGTCCTTGTCCCCAGGCAGAAGGTAGCAGAGCAGCAGAACAAACAGGGCAGCAATCCAGGCATGTCAGCAGTCTTATAGAGCAGCAGTCCAGCAGAGTAGAAGTTCTTCAACAGCACAGCAGTCCTTCTCCCTGGCAGAGTGTTCACAGGTCCAGGAGTGTACTGAAGAATGGGCCTCAATGTCCTATTTATGTACCCTGGTGTCCTTTTTATGGAAGCTGGGAGAAGCTTCCAAAAAGGTTCTTGGAAGTGCAATGGATTTCCTGACTCCTCTGCCCTGGCTCCAAGCTGGCTATAACAATAATGTGAGGTTATTACACCCTTTGTATGAAGGAACAGGCTATTTATTTGCATGAGGGGCTCAACTCTGCTCTGCCCCCCATCCTGCCAGCAGATGGCCCACTGAGGCCTCCCTAAACCTTCGATTGTGTGACTGGCTGAGAGGAATTCACAAAGACTAATTGTCAGTTACAACCAGTCAGGTAACCCAAGGCAGGCTGCAGGCACAAAATGGCAGGAAAATGCCAACTTACTAAAAGTGGCATTTTCAAAATTGTAATTTAAATTCCGACTTTACCATTAAAGGTAACTCATCAATAACATTTAAGAGACACCAAACATAGCAGAGCACCTTCTCCCAATTGGAAATGACAACTTATTAAATGTAATAAGGAATCTCTAATGTTATCCTATGGGAGGGGTAGGCCTCACAATAGTGAAAAGCAAATGTAGAAGTTTTTCACAACCAGGACATGTAAAATCTTAAAAGTGTGTGTCCAACCTTTTAACTACACATCACCCTGCCTTATGGCTTACCTTAGGGGTGACCTATATGCAATAAAAGGGAAGTTTAAGGCTTAGCTAGGGGAATTAAATGCAAAGTCCATATGGCAGTTTAAAACTGTATTGAGACTGAAATGGCAGACCTGGGACATTGTGGGTGGTACAATAAGTGCTGTAGGCCCACTGGTAGCATTTAATTTACATGCCCTGGATGCATGGTATACCACTCTACTAGGAACTTAAAAGTAAATTAAATATGTCAATTGGGTATAACCCAATTGGACCATGTTTAAATTAGAGAGCTCAAGCACTGGTTAGCGGTAGTAAAGTGCACAGAGTCCTAATGCCAACAAAAATGAATTCATAAAAAGTGGAAGGAGAAAGGCAAAAAGGATGGGGGTGACCCTGCAGAGAGGGCCAGGTCCAACATCGGTGTAATAGAGATATTAGTATAATCAACATATTTTAGGTGTGACAGGATAGAAAATTGTTGAAGTAATGCACTGAAAGAAAGAAATGTAGCAAATAATACATCATTATTTCTAATTGTACTGATTGCATTGCAAAATATCAGTATGCTTGAGTGCTTTGCATGATATTTAATATAGATGTTCATTTATATCCAACGGGTACAACATCTGCCTAATTCCTATTGAAAAGGAGAAGGTGGATATGCATTTTGCTTTTAGGTGTGATTGAAAAATGACATGATAGGAGATTCTGAAGAATGTTAACTGTCAAACTTAATTTATTACCGTATAAAATGTCAAATATATATATATATATATATATATATATATATATATATATATATATATATATATGTATTATCTACTGGCGGTCGCCAGTAGATAGTTATAGTTAGGACCTTTATCCATAGGAAATCCGCAACATTCTATTCCCAATAAGTTTGAGCGTCGTTTGACGAATCATCGCGAAATTTTCCAAAACTAGTGGGGCGCTCTGGTCAGCTCCTGTCTTGAAAGTTTCGGGGTGATTCATCAAGCGGCGACCCGAGAAAAAAGGGGGTCCCAAAGCGCATTTCTCCGTTTTCTCCATGTTAATTCCCATAGGAAATTTTAGCCACGGCTACAGCCGAACTGCTGAACAGAATTACACCAAATTTTGCAAAAAGGTAGCGCTTGGTTCAGAAAGCGACCTTTTTTAAATGGTGTAAATCACGTTCAGTAGTTGCATGAAGAAAATTCAAAAAATAAGAGTGAAAAAATCAATTTCCCATAGGAAACTTTATGCAAGGCTACAGCAAAAACTGCTGAACGAGATTACACCAATTTACGCAAAAGGTAGTGCTTGGTTCAGAAAGCACCTTTTTAAAAATGGTGTAAATCCGTTCAGTAGTTACTGAAAAATCCAAAATAAAAGTTTCAATATCTATGGCCGCGGTGGATCCGCGCACCCTCCCGACCACGAGCTGCATGCTAATTGGCTGTCAACACTCCAAACCAGGAAGTGTTGGCAGCCATCTTATCCCACGGTAGAACCGAGGGACAAGAAAAGACAAAAACAAGGGCGCAAAACGCGCTGGGTGCGCGGATCCTGCCGATAAAAAAACAAAACGAATTTGTGGTTAATTGGCCCCCGGGTGGGCCAAGTCCCGGGGGCATGCAGGGGTTTATCATTAATTATATGGGGGCCTCTAAGCCCCCCAAGCCCCGGGGACCGCCACCCCGGGGCTTTAAACAAAATGGTGCGGGAGGGCTCTGAGCCCTCCCGCAGCCCGGGACCGCCACCCCCCGGGGCTTCTTTTTTAAATTTAAATCACCTGTGTGGGGGCTCCAGCCCCACATGCGCCGGGGACCGCCACCTCCCCGGGACACTAACAAATTTAAAATGGGGTCCGTTTTGGACCCCCGAAGCCCCGGGGACCACCACCTCCCGGGGCTTTGCAGGTGTGGGGAGGGGGCGCGCGGCCCATCCTGAAACCCTTGATGGCCCTGGGGACCACCACCCCCAGGGCCGGCTCCTACAGTGTCCCGGGGTGCCTACCCCCGGGACACTGTAGTTTGCTATGACAGGACGGGAGCCTCAGGGCTCCCGTCCTGTCATAGCAAACTGCTGGATTTTGGAAGAGAGCAGGAAGCCTGCTCTCTCTTCCAAAATTCAAGACAATTGCTTTTCCACATGGGGAGCTGCATCTTAGCAGCTCCCGCAATGGAAAAGCAATGCCAGCTCCGAGGGACGCGGGGAGCCGGCGGGACTGTGGGGGATTGGGGACCCCCACAGTCCCCAACGGAGAAGGGCCAGCCCCGGGGGATGGGGTCCCCGAGGCTAGTAGTGGCCCGGGAGGGGGCCCGCGGCCCCCTCCCAAATGTTAATTTAAAAAAAAAAACAAAGGCCGGCCTCGGGGATGGGGTCCCGGGGCCGTAAGTGACCTAAGGAGGGCAGCACAGCCCCCTCCACTAACATTAAAAAAAAAAGAAGGCCATGCCCGGGGATGGGGTCCCCGGGCCGATTAAGGCCTGGGGAGGGGGGACACGCGGCCCCCTTTCAATTTTTTATTTTTAAAACAAAATATTAGGGGGCAGGCCCTGGGTGATGGGGTCCCCAGGGCCAAAAAATTAGAAAAAGAA
Source organism: Calotriton arnoldi (assembly GCA_963921515.1). Classification (NCBI taxonomy): domain Eukaryota; kingdom Metazoa; phylum Chordata; class Amphibia; order Caudata; family Salamandridae; genus Calotriton; species Calotriton arnoldi. Next base: position 249,159 of record CAWUFW010007616.1, read on the forward strand.
GGGGGGGCCACACAGCCCCCCTTCTTAAATTTAAAAAAAAAAAAAAATACCAGCATCGCGCGGAGGCTACGCCCCCTCCTTGGAGCACTCTGCAAACGCGCCCCCCTGGCGCGTTTGCAGATGGGAACGATTTCCCCTTGAATACTGGGGGTCCCTGGGGGCCAACTAGCCCACCACCAACCTCCAGTATGCGCCAGGAAGCTGCGTTGCACAGAGGTGTCACAGAGGCCACGCCCCTTTTTACACCTCTCATGCAACGCAGCTCTGTGGCGCTTTTGGAGGTACCTGGTGGGCTAGTTGGACCCCAGGGACCCTCAAGATTCAGGGGACTTAATCCCCAACTTAAAACGCGCCACGCGGGTGCGTTTGCACAGTGGTGAAGGGAGGGGCGGGGCTTCAGGTGACATGTGTGCAAACAGGCCCCGTGGTGCGTTTTAAGATGGGGAATTAAATCCCCTTCAATCCTGAGGGTCCCTGGGGGCCAACTAGCCCACCAGGTACATCCAGAAAGCGCCACAGAGCTGCGTTGCAGAGAGGTGCAAAAGGGGCGTGGCCTCTGAGCACCTCTCTGCAACGCAGCCTCCTAGCCATACTGGAGGTACAGGGTGGGCTAGATTGGACCCCAGGGACCCTCATGATTCAAGGGGACTTAATCCCCCAGCTTAAAACGTGCCACGAGGTGCGTTTGCACAGATGTCACCTCAGGCCCCGCCCCCTCCCTTCACCATTGTGCAAATATTCCTCTAAAATCAGCCGAACTACGAATTCCGATTTACTCACCTGTTATCAGGAGAGACCTCAGTGCTGCATCTTTGAGCCCAGTACTGATCCTGAAAAGTAATTTTAACCGTACTTACCAGTAACTTGAATTTCCTTCCATAGGCTAACATTGACTGGTTTTCACTTGGAAATTCTTCTAAGTGTGGAGTTTTGGAACTTTATAATATTCCTCTAAAATCAGCCGAACTACGAATTCCGATTTACTCACCTGTTATCAGGAGAGACCTCAGTGCTGCATCTTTGAGCCCAGTACTTATCCTGAAAAGTAATTTTAACCGTACTTACCAGTAACTTGAATTTCCTTCCATAGGATATCATTGCCTGCTTTTGCTGAAAAAGTTTCAAAGTGTCGATTTTTGAAACATACAAATATTCCTCTAAAATCATCAGACCTACGAATTCTGATTTACTCACCTGTTATCAGGAGAGACCTCAGTGCTGCATTTTTGAGCCCAGTACAGAACCTTGAAAAGTAATTCTAACCGTACTTACCAGTAACTTGAATTTCCTTCCATAGGCTAACATTGACTGGTTTCACTTGGAAATTCTTCTAAGTGTGGAGTTTTGGAACTTTATAATATTCCTCTAAAATCAGCCGAACTACGAATTCCGAGTTACTCACCTGTTATCAGGAGAGAGACCCAGTGCTGCATCTTTTAGCTCAGCACTCACCCTGAAAAAGTAATTCTAACCGTACTTACCAGTAACTTATGTTTCCTTCCATAGGAATCCATTGTCTGGTTTTCAGCAGAAGAAGTTTCAAAGTGTCGATTTTCTACAAACTACAAATATTCCTTAAAAATCGCCTGTAAGACTTAAACGCATTCTTTCAACTGTTTACAGGAGATGCACCAGTGCTGGATCCAGGATCCAACACTGAGTAAGAAAAAAGTAACGATAACACTACTTACCTGCTAAGTAAATTTCCTCCCATAGGATAACATTGGTGATTCTATGTGAAAAAGTTTCTGTCAACTTTTAAAATAGAATAATATTCCTTAAAAATCACTACTGTAACCAAAATGCTTTTACTCAACTGTTTACAGGAGATGTCCCAGGACTGAATCTAGGATCCAGTCCTGTGGTCAGAAAAGTAATCCATAAAGTAACTAATTGCATTTAACTTGAAATTCACATTGAGCTCAATGTTGCATTGTGTTTGAAATTGTGTTGCCCATTGCAACAACTGTAACTACTGTACTTAAAAGTCTATTGCCTATTTGCAAAGTATTTAAACTAAAGTAATTCATTCAGAGAAAGTATATTTTGTAATGTAATGTATAATGTAATTACAATGTAATTTAAAAAATAAAATATCTAAAAATAAATAGTTTAAAAAAATGTAGTAAATCAGTATCAAAAAAATAAATATAACAATTAATACATTTAAAAATTGTCATTTACAAAAGCTTTGAAATTCACTGAAAAAAACATAGGTTTTAGGGCGTTATAGTTAGAAATTAGCATTTAAAAAACCTTTGAAATTCACTGAAAAACCATAGGTTTCAGGCACGTTATAGTTAGAAATTAGCATTTAAAAAACCTTTGAAATTCACTGAAAAAACCATAGGTTTCAGACACGTTATAGTTAGAAATTAGCATTTAAAAAACCTTTGAAATTCACTGAAAAAACCATAGGTTTTAGGGACAGTTATAGTTAGTTGGACATTGCACTCGTTACAAAACCCGTAGAAATTCCCCGTTATAGTTAGTTCAGCTAAGTATAACTCGCGCCCCGCAATGCACTGCTGATGACGTCACATATTACATCACTCATGACATGGTCAGTGACATCACTCATGACATCACTGATGACATCTCAAATGACATCACTGATGACATCACTGATGACATCATCCACGTGATAATCTGATGCACCTCCTCACACCCTAATATAACCTTTGATACACCCACTCTAAATTACAGACTGCCATTTGCAAAACCATAGACACTCCAACACCAATAACTACATACCCACTCACTGATTCTTAGGTCTACAAACACATCCACTCACTCACCCGTACAGTCACTCATACTTACGGTCACTCAGTACAGGACTATCATATGCACTCATACTCCTATATAGACACTCAAACACCGCCACTCATCCATAGAGGTACTCACACACCTAGTCAGTCATGCAAATAATTAAACACACTGCCATTTACTCACCTATACAGTTATACACACACCAGCTCACTTACTCATACAAATACTAGCACATTCTTACGCTCTTATACAATCACTGATGCAAGCACACACTCATCCATACAGTCACTCTCACAATCACACACTCTCAGCTTATAGCTATTTATATACTCCAACACACATATATACTGCCTTTCACATATGTAGTTACTCACACATGTACCACTGGGACATACATTCACTCACTAATACACTCTTACACACACTTACCCACCCATACAGTCTATCACAGATGCACTCTTGAAACCATCCACCCAGTGAATCACCCACTCACACATCTATGCACAGAGTCGCACCCACCCCACCCACACAAACACTCAGGCACCCATACAGATACTCAGACAACCAATCAATAACTCATATAGACACTCATGTAGCTATTCACAAACCCATGCAGCCACTTACACAGCAACAGACAGACGGATACAGACATTCACCCAGTTTAGTCACTAACCCATGCATTCAGTAAGATACGTTTAATCACTCACTTATAGAGTTAGTCACGCACCTACTAAATCATCCATACAGACACTTATACACCCACTTATTCTTCAATACGCCTTTCCCTATATATATTAAACATATTTAAACTTTACAGAAACACACAGTCACTGGATAATGTCATCAGTGATGTCATTTGAGATGTCATCAGTGATGTCACTGACCATGTCATGAGTGATGTAATATGTGACGTCATCAGCAGTGCATTGCGGGGCGCAAGTTATAGTTAGCTGAACTAACTATAACGGGGAATTTCACGGGTTTTGTACGAGTGCAATGTCCAACTAACTATAACTGTCCCTAAAACCTATGGTTTTTTCAGTGAATTTCAAAGGTTTTTTAAATGCTAATTTCTAACTATAACGTGTCTGAAACCTATGGTTTTTTTCAGTGAATATATATATATAGATATATAAATATATATATATATATATAAGGGTCTGTGTGTGTATATGTATTTGTGTATGTATATGAACTAATATATATATTTGAGACTAAATCCACTTTTCTAAAAACTAAATTCATCTTAAATCAGAATTTGTTCAGTGTTCAGCTAGTGTGCCCTAGGAAATGAGGATGGTGTCATTACCATGTACTCCTGGCAGGCAAACTCCCAAGACAAATGCAAAGGTTGTCACTGACAGAAATTGCCCTAAAGACAGATATCTATCAGGATTTTGTAAGAAGAGAAAGACTGTCGAACCATACGGTCTATTTCCCCTTCCAGAAAAAAAGTTACAATAACAATGGGATTTTTCGAATTCATGAGTCACTATTTATGTATGTGCGTTTGCGTGTGTGTGCGTTGTACTCGTGGCGGGTGCAAAACAGCGTTGAACCACTCGTGAGACATTTTACATTGTCTATGTTCATAAAAAAACAAAAAATGATTGATAAGGAGCCCAGGGGTAATATTATGAGGTCCTTTTGAGTACTGCGCAGAAGCAGAATGGGTCCATGCTTTTGTTTTTCCCGAATTTGCTCCGTCTATACCGTGTGCCAGTAATGAAACAAAACCTTACCCCCCTCCTGCAAAGTACGATGAGGGGGCTCCCATCATGCCCCAACTAGTCTTGTCTCCCATATCCTACCTCCAGGCCCGGACTAAACATACCAGGCACCAGGTGTTTTTCTGGTGGGCTAGCAGGGTGGGGGACGGTTTTATTGGTTGAGAGCTGGTATTTCTTGCTGGGGGCAGGTCCAACTGCATTTCCTGCTTGCAGTCCTTTGGTGCTTTTCAACAAACATGCTTTCTGCAAAACCATTTGTTTTTGGATTTAGTTGGTTCCTGTCTTCTGCAGGGTCCTCACAAGCAGCGCGGACCTTCAGGGATTCAGGGACAATGGGGTGAGGGGGTCTGTGGTTGCTTGTCTCAGAGAGTTCAGTACAAAAATATAGAGAATCTTCAAAATTCAAAACAGTGTATCTCTTTAAAATGTGGCCATTGCAAACAGATGTCAGTTTAGTATATCAAATATGCATTACATTGAGTGACAATTCTTATAAGTAATTCTAATCATGGACAGAAAAACATTCATGCCCTCCACCACTGCCCTGATGACAATGCTATTAGTGAACCAAGAGGGAAGTCTTTTGCTCCCTGTGTGGCCTACACTGTCACTATAAATAGCGTAACGACACAGTCTTTGTTTTTGTGCAGCACACCCTGAACTGGTGTATTTAAAGGCGTGCTCATCTGTTAACAATGGAAGAGAGGCACTGTGAAAAAAGCAATTGTCTAGGATCACATAATGTGGTCAAGTGGAAGCCGTGGTTGATGAAAAAGTTTTCTGAATTTCATGTTGTGCAGTTTTTCTACTACATGGTTATTTCCATCTCTCTCTCTCCCATTGTAGAACAAATCTTAATAATTTGTGTTTAATTCTTTGAGGCGCTAAATCCGTGCATTGTGTTAAATAAAACTGGGCTCTGCATGGTTCACAAAGATTGATGGTGGTGGTGTTGGGGGATGGGGATAGTTTGAAGCAGAAGCTAAAATGAAAACCAGAGCACCCAACCTCGCTGCATTGCAACCATTTGCTCCACGTAGCTAAAACTCTTTTTCATTTAACTCTTTATTCATTGTGATCGATTTTTGAATTAATTCATCCACTCACTCCTAATCCATTCAACTGTTCATTCATTTTTTGAACCATGCAGCTATGTCTTCAGTCCCCATCCATCCAGCCATTTAATCAAGGACAAGACTGTATAATAACAAATAAGTTATAAAATGCACCATATTTGCACTTTTCGGGGCATATGTACAGTAGAAGTGACGGAGTGCGGTGTTAACCTCCTTGGCTTAACACTGCGCTCTGCCACTTCTGAAACACATGGCTGCACCATATTTACAACAATATGGTGCAGCCCTGCGTTTCCCCTTGCGCTGGCGCTAAATTTAGCAGCCTAGCGCCAACGCAGGCACCCTTGCACCATAGTGCAAGGGTGTCTGCGTTGCAGGGGAAGATTGTTTATGTGCAGGAAGGTGCCCTTACCAGCACATAAACAATCTTTAAATGGCGTTTTGTAACTTCGATGTGTGCTGCTTAATGCAGCACACATAGAAGTTGCAAAACATCATTTTTTTAAATGATTGTTTATGTGCAGGAAGGGTTACCTTCCTGCACATAAACAATCAATTGTGTTTTGCTGTTTCCATGTGTGCTGCACAACGCAGCACACATGGAAACAGCAAAAACGAGGAGAAATTAAACATTTCTCCTCATTGCACTAGAGTAAAAACAGATTTTCCCTGGTCTTAATTTTGGCGCTGACCCATATTTACGCCACCCTTGTAAATATGGGTCAGCGTCAAAGTCAATGGGTGTCGCAGTGGAACACCCACCGCAACACCCATTGCCCTCCCCTTTCACGTTAAGTGTAGCGTGAAAGGTTGCCTTATTTACAAGGCAGCTTTAAGCCATGTTATTAACTCTGCCTTGTAAATAAGGCAAAGCCCCTATTGCCACCACAACGTCGTGCGATAGGGGCTTGTAAATATACCTCTTTGTTTCTAAACTTTCGTGGGGGGAGAACACCCCACACAAAACACAAAACGTCCCTGTAGTGGTCAGGCTTGCTCACTGCACTTGTTTGCTACATGCAGTATGAAGGCTGGTCTGACAATATTTGCGAGGGCTGCATTGGTTCCCAGTCTGCCCTACCTACCTCTGCAAAGCCTCGCAGACCCTGATTTAATAGGAGAAAAAGGCCTGGCAATTATTAGGACAAGGATATATTGGTATGTTATTCCTCATTACTGGGGAAAATCTGAATAGATGAAATTTCAGATGCTATTTATTTCACTCGATAAATTCCAAAGCCAGGGGTGTTGAAATGTATTGGGTGTAATAAATAATTATTATGACTCTGTGGCACTCCTAATCAGAGCTGTGTTTCTCTTTCATTTTCTCCTCTTTCACTTCCTCTTTCTCTCTCTGATCTTTTTCTAACCAATTTCTTTACAACCTCTCTTTCTCTCTTTTGCCTTCTCCTGTCAGTCTCTTTCTTGTGTGTCTGTTATTCACCTGTGTTTTTATAGCACACGTCTTTATCGCCCTCTCTATCTCTCCCCTCTCTCGATGGTTTCTCTCTCCATTCTCTTCAATCTATCCCCTGTGCTCACATTCAGCTACTATGGTCTCCTATCTCTTTATTCCCTTGAAAATCATAATTTCTCTCTCTTTCATTTGTTTTTAAATGCTTTATTCGATTTAAGCATAATAAGTCATAAATCATCAGTCTAAAAAACATCTTAAAATAATGGCTCACATATCACCAGTTTTAAAAAAAATATCACATGACAGAATGAAACACCCCTGCTAAGAGCCATGATACATGAAAGTAAACATCGAAACTAGATAGAAATTGCTAGTATAACAAAGCTGGCCATACTTGTGTGAAGTGCTTACTCAGGAAAAGAGGGAGAATATAATTATGTCGTAGGGATGCATATTTAGGGCAAATAAAAACTAAATGCAAAGGGGCAGATTTACAAGCCCCTTGCACCACTTTTGCGTCACTTTTCCCATGTTAAAAATGACGCAAAAGTGGCGCAAGGGCCTTGTAAATAAGCCCCAAGGTGTCCAGTGCAGTAACCAAATCGCATGAGCAGTTTGGCGGCTTTGAGGGTCTATGCCATTCTACTAATAATTGAGGGAACAAATTCAGGCAAAAATAAGACAATAAGCATCTGTGCAAAACTGGCATATCTAAAGTCAAATACAATTTTATTTTACTCATAGATTTTACCACAACGTAATGAGTCACAGAATTTTTGGATAACATGCAGTTAGATCTTATTTCATTCATTTTAGCTCGAAAGGCCTCCTTGGTCCAAACAACATCCAACCTAGTACTCCAGGTTAGAGAAAATATTTGGTTTACCCAGATCACACAAAGTGCATTTTACGTAATACAACCAAGTAATATGATGATTATATTGAAGGATCATACAATCTTTCAAGATCCTTCTATTTAGTTCAAATTCATTTTTCAGCCAGACTGCCAACCATAATAGTATGCAGCGAAGTTTAATAAAATCAGAAATAATGTCTGCCCCTAGCTCCATATGCACTATCTCCATTGGAGCACTCTTTTGCTTTCTTATTAGCCGTCCCTTGGGCACTTGACACTTTATAGCTTGCATCTCTCTTACTCTCTCTGGGTTCTTCATAGTGTCCTCTCGCCTCATCATTTCTCTTTCCTTTAAGGTTCTTTCTCTATGTTTCGCTATGTTTTTGACCTCCCTCGTGCATGAAGTCTGGGCAGGCTCTAGGGCGGTGCGGCCAGTGCTACCACACCGGGTGCTGACTTCTGGGGGACGCCCTGTTTGCAAGTTTATTATGGTTTTAAAGCTCCTGCTGCCGTGTTAAATTCCTCCAGCAATTTCCAGGCAACAAAAACATTTATCAAGATTACTCCTGTGATTAATGTTCTTCCTGGAGAGAGAGTTTTGTCTAGTTGAGGTTTTCACTCACTATAAAGTAGTGCAGAGGGTTAATATGGCTGTTGCAAAGAAAGTGTACCATGCAGATTACAAAGTGCATATAATGTAAATAGGTCAGTGGGTTACTGCTTTTAAAAGAGACATCCTTTTGTTACTTGCAATTTCTAAGTTAAAATCCTAATATGGAGCACGGAGTTATTAACTTTCATCAAAGAACTGCATGCACACTGCAAAGTATAGATTAGATCATAGATTAATGTTGCAAAAAGGGTTCATTTCAGTAGAAATTAATTCTTATTATTAAAGAGAACCCCCAACTATGGTGTTTTTTTTTTATTCTGAGTTTGTGCTTCTCTAGACCAAGCCCTCTTAAACTATACTGCTTACCAGTATGGATGACATGTCACTCCTACACCTTGTAAGCCTCTGTATTATGTAACATTTCCTATACACTGATTTACAAACGTATGATTCATTGTCTCTGTGTAATGTGCGTGATACAAAGCTCTCTGACACCCTACACTGGTATGAGTGGCACTATGTAATTAATTAAATGCATCTGAGAGAGAGTGGTTATAGAGAAGTGGGCACTGTTCAAAGGTGGTGTTGAGGGAATCCATGGCGGAGGTGGTCATTGGGGGGCGACAACAAATACTGTCCTACCGGGTGCTACCAGAGTTAAAGCCGCACTGCACGATGTGGAAGAGATTCACATGGGCAACTTTTAGCCCAGATCATCTATAGAGGAACAATAAATTAATAAATGTTGCAACTGTGTCACTATTAGCAAACTGTAAGCACATCTCACAGACGAGGCTTTCAACAGGCAGCATCCCTTGCTGTTTTTTATTTTGCTATATCGTACTAGCATGTGTGTCGAGAGACCCCCCTAAGGGCCTGGGCCACCCTGCTCCACGATGGCTGCAGGGCCCTGCATTACTCCCCTGGTGCATACATACCTACACTCAGAATATCTCTGAGTGAGTGCATGACCTGCAGCAAAACAAAGCTCAGAAACATAGAGCCCCAATCGTCTTGTTGTGTTTTCAAGCTTTGCTGTCTGCAGCTCATAACTTAACTCATAGCGTTTCAAAGCTAAACTATGGACAGTAGAAAGAAGACATTTGAGCAAAAAAATGAATGGACCTCTTTATGTGTCTGTGATGGGCTCAGAGTGGGATCATGATATGGCCCCAGGGCACATAGCATGAACGTATGCGCTCGAGCAGGGTACAACAGTGTGCCTGTCTTTATGCTGTTGCACTGGCTATCCTGTTTGTATTTTACTTGCTAATCCTTTGTGTTAGTGCATGAGCTGAAGTTAGCAGAGCTTGGAAACTGTAAGAGGCAACAACTCTTTCCAGGCTGTGCTTTTTGTAGATCATGCATCAACTCGGAGAAGTTCAGAGTTAAAAGTATGATTTTGAGATAGTGCACACACACACAAACTGTCTCACAGTTCATGATGCGACACCAGATAATGTAAATCTTTGCTCATCACACACCTCAGGCAGAAAGAGCTGACTGTTTCAAACCCTATTGTGAAAGCATTAGTTTTGCATTTAAGTGCCGGAAATAATTTAAGTGATATCCTCTCCAATCTTCCATTAATTGATTGCAGAAAAATCTTAAGTGTTGAATGACAATTTTGGAGGACAAATCTATATCATTAAAAAATAAAACTTAAAGCCAATATTTTCATTCATTTCCAGAAAAGGTATTGAATAGTATGGTGAATATTAAGGATGAATACAATCTCTTCCTTTGCATTTAAGCAATTACTCCTTATTTTTTCTGAACTATTTTTTTAAATGTAACAATCGTTCTCAAAGTTCTCAGGCATGCATTTGTTCATCCACTGTCTACTCTAAAACAGAAGATTGTTCATGGGGAGCATTGACACTCTACTATAATTTGCTTTTGTAGAAAAAGGGTCTCAACTCAAACTCTTCCAATGGCTTTTCAGATGCTAAAACTGTCTTTTTCTGCTTGCACACATAGCAGTAAGACACACAGATTGAGAGTCTGATTTAGATCACGGAGATGGGTTACTCTGTCACAACAGTGACGGATATCCCATCTGCCAAAATATAAATCTCATTATATCCTATGGGATTTATATTTCAGCGAACGGGATATCCATCACTGTTGTGACGAAGTAACCTATCCGCCGAGATCTAAATCAGGCCCTTAGTCTCTTGTCATTAATGCTCAACACCTTATTATAAATAAGTGATATTCCAAAAGGATGGCATGTCAGGCCTCACACACATTATGATAGACTCCTGGTTTTTCGACAGCCTCCCTCCCCCTCGACCCCCAACACCTTCTGGCTGCTCTTCACCTTCTAGCTGGCATTCATAATGGAAAGCTCCAAAACAGCATTCAGTACTTTACAAAAAATGTACTCAATAAGTAACTAAATGCCCAGACATAGCCTCTCCTTTCCTCACCACTACTCAGCACATTGGGAGGCATGTTGCCATTATCATATGGAATAGATAGCAGCCCATTAAACCTGTGAAAGTAAATATACCAATGTCAGCTAAAGGGAATGGAGAACTAATCCACTCTTGTAAGTATCTTTACTTCCTCCAAACATCTCAGATGTATTAGATAAATTCCCAGTTCTATGAAAACAGTAACCACTATATCCTAGGCACTAAAAAAAAGATAAATATGGTACCAATGAAAGAATACATCAATGGAGCCATAGGTTTCATCCAAGGTTCAATACTGGTGCTTTTCTGTATAGTGTTGGACATCACTTCATGAGCAAAATTAAGGAAGAATACAGGAGTTGTTGCATTTATAAACTGCAACACTAAATTTAAAAAAATATTATATCCTAAAAAATTTGGAGTCTGAGGATTGTTTTAGTTAGAAATGTCGATGCATTTGTCTGTGGGCAGGGAGAATTTGGTAACAGAATGATATGTTAGCGGTCGCAGGTCTCTCATCAAGTATTGTATTCAATTTAGTTCAGACAGGTGTTAATGAAGGTCTGGACTTTGTTGGTTGTGGTCACTGTTCTCCTCCACGTTTCTGCCCAATACAAAAGGAACAATTTTACATTGGTGTTAAAAAGCCTGATCTTGGTTTGCTGAGTTAGGTCCTTGGTGCTCCAGATCTTCTTTAATTGAATGAAGGCAGCCCTTGCTTTGCTGATTCTTGCCTTGACATTGGAGTCTGTGCCACCCTGCTTGTCTGTGACACTGCCCAGGTAGGTAAAGGCCTCAATTTCTCCACTGCATCATCTGCAAGCGTGACTGCAGCTGTGCTGGCTGAGTCAGCCTTCAGGATCTTGGTTTTTCCCTTCTGGATGATGAGGCCAAGTTGTGCTGATGTGGCTGCCACATTGTCGAACTTCTCTTGCATCTGCTGGAAGGTATGGAAAAGTAGGGCCAGGTTGTCTGCAAAATCCAGGTCATCAAGCTGCATCCAATGTGTCCACTGGATCCCATTTCGTCTGTGGATGTCTTCATAATCCAGTCTATTGCCAGCAGGAAGAGAAAAGATGAAAGCAAACAACCCTGGAAGACTCCAGTCCTCACTTGGAAGGCTTTCATGAATTTTCCTTCATGTACTATTTTGCAGGTCATTCCCTCAAAAGAATTCCTGATGATTCTTATGAGTTTATCTGCACACCATAGTGGCAGAGGAGTTAGCAAAGAGTCTCTCTGTTCACGCTGTTGAATGACTTCTCATAGTTGATGAAGTTGACCTAGAGCAGGGAGTTTCATTCCATCGACTGCTCAATAATAATGCGCAGTGTTGCGATCTGGTCGGTGCAAGATCTTTCTTTGCAGAAGCCAGCTTGCTGGTATTGCAACTCAGCGTCGACTTGCTCCTTCTTTCTGTTCAGAATCACTCTGTAGAACACTTTGCAAGGGTTTGATAGAAGAGTTGTCCCTCTGTAGTTTGTTCAAATGATATTGATGTCTACATTTATTGAGGAACATCTGTGACAATGTATCAGAGGTTGATATTCTAAATGTTTTTACATTTTTATTAAGAGTTCTTGGGAAACAACATCATGGATTTAATCGTTAGTATGAAGGAACATGAAAGAACAAGTGGCTAAAGCTTCCATATATTGGAAAATAATTATTTGATATGCAATACAGGAAACATCAGACATGTAGCTAATAGCACACTTGATGAAGAGGAAGTTCTAAAGTTGGATTTTATGATGACAGTTTTCAAATGGATAGTGTCCAGAAGTTGAAAGTTCTATTCAAATGTAAGCATCAAAAAGCATGAATCAACACTCATTCGTTTGTCCTCCTAGAAACATGGTCCCTAGCGCTATAGACGATGCAACAGAATACATTTTATCAGTTTCTTACTACTGACACTCCAATCTTCTCATTCAACTTGTCTATACATTTCCCTGTGCACACAAACATCCCACTGCCTCTTTCTTTTGCTTGCATATGCTAAATTAAGGGACACGCTTATTGTGTGGTTTTTTTGCATCAATATCAGAATCAAGAATGCCAAATGTGAAAAAGAAGCTTACTTGTTCTGACCCTATGAAAGGATTACATTTCCATCACTCATCCAATTAAATAAATGGTGAGCATTATCCATGTGTTACCACATTTTAATTTACCATTCCAGGCCATTGCCAAATGTCTCTTTTGACGAGACATTGGGTACTGACAATGACAGCTTCAGGAGACAAGGCAAAAATCCCTAACTCTATTTATTTCATAATCCAAATCTTCAGCCTTAAGCCTCAAAGATGGCATGCTAATTTTCTTACCAGAGACCGCTATTCCTTAGTGGTATTGTATGACCGAGCATTGTAATAACTCTCATAATTCTAATATCCGCATCTGTACCATTTTCTCATGTAAATCCATTTTTTTCTTGACCTTGTGATCAATATATCGAAATATTTAACCTATAGAACTGACTGTCTCTCTATAAATAAAGGTTGTATTCCATAAGAAATATGTTGTTAGGTGTATGTGATTGAGCAGTGTGTTTGAGCATTATGAAGGTAATTTTTCATTTGAATGCTCAAGATATATGTGAAAAATACATTTATCTCTAACAAATAGGGCTGCTTCGGAATTTACCCATAAAATGATCAAAGGTCTTTTAAGATCTAAAATGCCAATTTAAAACAATATCACCATAATTCAGCACATATTGCAATCATGGTTTATGCCTGCAAGGCAAAAATATAACGATTATTTTTCTGTGTTACTTTAAAAAAAATGATTCTCTATGATAATGAAGTAACTTAGCAAATATCGAAATTAATACATAACTGGATAATCATCATAGGCAAGGCTTAAAACGTGATGTGCAATACAATCATCAGAACAGGGCTGATAATGGATCGTTTAATAATTAAAGAATAAAGGAAGGTTTCGTTTTAAAAATACTAGGGATAGGTAGGATGAAATGAGGTTTGTGAAACAAAGAACACTGGATGAGTCCTTCTAATTGTTTTTCATTTCTGATAGGAGCAACTGTAATGAGGTGAAATAAAAACCCAATGTTGCCAATTCCTACCTTAACAGATTTGGCTTTTCAGTGTTTCATTGAATACACAGCAAGCCTCATTATTTTTGCCTGTCTGCATGTTCATGTTGGCCAAGTTTATATCTGTACAATAAGCAGTTTTTAGTCAGTCCCACACAATGAGTATGCAATCTTCTTCCTTGTTATGCCCAAGGGGCAGAGCTGTTTCTAACTCCTGTTCTTAAATCTCCATTCCTTTTGTTATTAAAATGTATCACTGCAAGTAAACTCAATAGCATCACAGACTGTGGGACTCTAATGCTGCTTTATTGCTCAGCAGAATCTTTTTTAAATCTCTAACGCGATAGCCAGATAAAATAAGACAGAAGCAATCTCAGCAGATATTAGGGCACATTTGGCCAGCAACATCCAATCTTTTTCATGTACAGCTGCTTTCCTTTGGTGGTTTTTAGCTATAGTCTGGTAAAAAACACATGCCCTGAAGCGGTCTATCTTTAGCAATATCCATCTGGTGTCAGTGAGTCCCAGAACCATATAAAAATGTAATCATAAATTTAAATATGTAGCGGAATGGTCACGACATGTTCCCAGGGAAGACAAACACGTCATTTTGTTTGTTTTGTTCTAGGGGTAGGCAAAATTGCAAGTTGTTTTCAATACAAAATATTTAATATTAAATAAAATACTATTGTGCGGTCTATGTGAAAATTATATGCGAAGCATGCCTATGTGCACGAAAGCCATGCAAGATACCTGCTCGATGTTTTTTCATACAATTCCTAGCAACTCATCATGATTCTTTCTAATGCAGTGAATGCAGCCACAGAACATATGCAGGGTCACGGTTCCCACAATAAATTTTCTCTGAAACCATTGTCCCACGAGTTTCAATTACAGAAACATTTCAAAGGGAGGAAAAATAAAACATAATATCATGTGGAGAATAAAAGTACTTGGGATTTAAGCAAAATTGCAATTGCAATAAATAAATAGCCAGACTATTTTGCTATCTTCAAATTAGGATTGTTTTAATGCTTTCTTGAATGTCATGGAAAAACCAATGTAAAATTTCAAGTCAGAACAGGTGAGAGCAATGGATTGCATCTCTGTGATCAGCTCATCTGAAAATACAGTAGCCTACATAAGAATTTCTATGTTTTTTGGTATAAGTAGGTGTTATTTCATATTTCATATCTAAATATTATGGCATGGACATTACAATTTTTGGGACAGCAAATCAACAGTTTCTGGCACTGTGGGTGAGACTGTTAAAACAATGTAACTGGCTCAAGCCTGCCTCAGATTAGTAGTGACTGAAAGCCACTATCATTGGTTGACTGTTCACTGGAAGACATACATTTACCTCAAAAAGTCATTCTCCTGTAAAAGGATGACAACCCCTTACCATCCACACACTCCACCACTTAGAATGACAGGTGTCACCCGAGGGTTTGGGTAATGCCCACTGTTGGGACGGGTAACATAAATATTTTTAATGCTTGTGGTACTTGAAAATGTTGGCAGTGCTCGCAGGATCAGCTAATCCATATTGTACCCGGATATTTGATTTACCTGTGGTGGAAAGCAAAGTTTGATTATTTATATGCTGAGTAATTTTTATTGAACAATTAATGCAACAGTGTAAAGCACATTAAATCATGAAATGTATTAAAATCAAGGATTGCACAATTTGCACATCACATGTTTAAATCTCGCTGACAGATATAATCTATTACATGCTCAGATACCACCAACACCGTTCTTTTACATGGCCTGCCCGATAAAGCTGATAGATCCAAATAAATCTCTCTCCAAAACTGTGTCTGTGATCCAGCCACAAGAGGCTGTTCCTTTATTACTTTTATGGCAAATGATTGTGTATCTTAAATGGTTTGCACATATTGCTTATGCAGTGTGTAATTGTAAATACTCTGTGCTCCAGTTCTCTCTTTTCCACCTCTCTTAAAATTTACAAAGCATTTTAACTTATATTAAATGCATTTGATTGCCGTCCGTCCCTAGTAGTCTCTGCTCATTATGCAACTTTCACAATAATAAATTGTGTTGTTGCTGATGCAATTTTACACCAATATTTGCACCGACCCTTGGACACTTTTTAAACCTATAAAGTACCAGAAGTACAATTTGTCTGAAGTTTTATCTTTTTATCTTTGATGTCTATTTTTGTAAACATCTCTTCCTTGACGTTCAGCCACATAGAAAGAGATGGAGACAAATCTACAGGCTGGTGTTTAGCATGAAATATATGCCAATGTGTGCAGAATATAAAGAAAATATTAAAAAAGCAAAAGAAAACTACACAAGCTGTTTACCCATAGCCCGAAATGTAGCTATATACATTTTCCAGATTGTTTAGGATTTAGAGTTTCCATTGGTAATCCACGCAATTATTAGATCCCCTTTAGGGATAAATGAGACTCTGTCCTTGTTCATCTTGAAAAAAAAGTATGAAAAGTTTTGCGCATTTAAAGCTGTAAATATCACCCCACCTCTAATCCCAATTTTAATGGAGGCAACAGCTATGCTATCTAGTTTTCTACATCTAGTATAATGGGGTGACCCAGTGCCCCTCAGAACCTGGGTGTACAGGAATGTGGAGAAAGTTGGTTCTGTCGGGTAACAGAAATTATTCTTGGTATACTCAATAATAACCAATGCAAAATAACAGTACTCAAACTTTTCAGTAATAATCAATGAAAAGGGAGAAACAACAAGGAACATGAATCACCGACGCACCAAATTTGAATTAATCACAGTCTGTATTTAAGGAAAAATCCATATACTGGTTTACATTTTATGTTGTCGAACTGACATTACACGGCTGTCAGAGTTCATGAACATACACTTTGTTAAGACGGCGCAAGTGCTATGGTGAAAAAGTGCAAAAGAAAGTGCTAAATGTGAAGAGGATATATATACAGTGCTGTACGAATTGTTGAAAATGATCATTCAGAGGAAATTCATCCCTAGGTGTGATGGGCTTTCAGTTTCAGAGCAGCGCCGGAGAGCGACTGAACCATGCTGCCATTTTGATGTGATTTGTCACCATCAAGGAACTTACTTCATTTAATGCCCCTGAGTCCAACCAAAGGTGGACCAATCCCTGAAGACCTTTCCTCTATTAACTCTGGCTTGGTTTGAGTACTGTTATTTTGCATTGGTATTATTGAGTATACCAAGAATCATTTCTGTTACCCGACAGAACCAACTTTGTCCAGTTTTCTACCACAGTGTATTCTGCACACTCAGGGGGAATGTCATGGGAAAATAAAAGCACCTCAGTATTCTTGATCCCCTTAAAACCCACCATCCGCCAAAGTAACACAATTGTTGGCATCAGTTCTAAACCTAGCTTTTAGGGCTATTTCCACTCATTATCATTTGGTACTGCACCAGAATATTAAAACTAGCAGTGTGCGCATGTGTCTCTGTAGCAGGGAGTGACAGACATGAACACCACACACTAATACCTCTATTTAAACAGATCCTCACAAAAGAAACAGGTCTCTTTTCTTTTGTCCATAGGCCTTTCTTATAGGGGATTTTTTGCTTGCAGCCATAATTGTGATAAGTGTTATCTGGCAACACAGATGACTGAAAAGGCTACATTCTGTTTTTCTAAGGTTACAATATTTGTTTCCAAGACCTAAAAAGATTTAATTGCTTCTTTAATCTATAGATTTTCCAACATTTTCAAAGAGCTTATATCACACTTTCCCCCTACAGGACAACACACTAAGGGCCTCATTTCGATGTCAGTCAGAATGGCTCCGAACGGCATTCGGTTCATCTGAATTTGATTCGGAACCCACCTTTCCGACTGACTCGGAAACCCGTCCGCCCAACCAATTACGATAGTCGGAAACCGTTCGAACTTTCCAAGTCGGCTCCGACTCGTTTCCGAGCGGCATTCGGAAGAACTGAGTCGGTCGGAGCTGACTCGTACAGGTCTACGGACCGCGTTTCCGAGTGGCGGATTATGATGTCGTATTCGGACAGCCTTTCCGACTCAGTTGTTCTGACACCGATCGGCTGTCGGAAACTGACTTTGGGGGCCCGTAGCAGCCCCCTTCAACCAGGGCCCTCCGAATGGGGCCGGTGGGGGTACCCATGCGACCCCTCTTTGCAACCATGCACAGTGTGGCAGGCACCATGGGGTGCCCGCCACAGGGTGCAAGGTTTTCCACACCCACTTCTTTCTTCAATGGGAGACCGTGTAGGCGGTCAGAACACAGGCTCCCATTGAAGTCAATGGGAGTCCGACTGAACGGTGTTCTGAAGCATCGTATTCGGTCGGTCGTACTCCCCGAATCAGATTCTGTCACAAACCATTCAGAGACCGAGTTGGTCGAAATGCTTTCCGACCGATATGGTAATGAGGCCCTAAATATAGACAGAAAATGGGTCTCAGGCTCTCTTTTTCTTTCCACATTTAACAAGAGTGACAAATAATGAGATGATAGTTTTGGGTTCCACATTTATGCCTAAATGTTTGTTGTCCCTTAAATTTCCCCTAAGTCAGGGTCTTTGCCATTAACAGCAACTTACTCTAAATCCGGGATATTCAAGGGACGACTCAGGGGCTGCTTTGCCCCCCGACCTTTATATGCAGCTCACCAGTGAAAAGCAGCACTAGCCTGCTGTTTACTTGACAGAGCACTAACATACAGAAAGCTGTTAAATGTGCAACAATGTATCTGCCTGTTAACTAAAGTAAAGGAAAGGAAAGAAGGTGTTCTGCACCACTTATTTTTAGGAACACTTTCATTTTTAAAGACATTGTGCAACAAACATAAAAATATGATAAACTCTCTTCAAAATTCAAAAAGGTATATTTCATTAACATGCAGGAACATTTCATCTTAATGCATCAGATTGCATCACTGCATTGAAAGACATTTATTTGAAGGGATAGTTTCCAAACATGAAGTAAGAAACATTCATTCCTCCCCAACCTCGCCCTGACAGCGATGACATTAGTGAACCAGGAGGCGCCCACTTGGTGGCATAGGTTATTATAATTGGAACAAATTGATAGTTTATTAAACCAAACACAAGAGAAGGGGTGTACAGCGCACATCCTGAACTCATCTAGTTTAAGGTGCTATCATAAGTGATAATGAAGAAAATGGAGGTAAAGTGAAATAAAGCAATTGCCTAGGATCACACAATTTAAATCAAGCGGGGAAGCTTTGTATGATCCCAGGTTGTCTGGTTTAACATTATGCAATTTGGAAACTAGAGGGATATCTCTTTCATGCCTCTGTTTATATCAAAAGTTAATACTTTGTCTTTAATTCTTGGCACATGAGATTAGAGAGATGTTGGCAAAGAGAAGCCACATGAAGGCTCTGCTCATTTTGGGCTTGAGGATCCAAACGTCCAGGCATCTGGGTCGAGCTTGGCTCAAGCCTTCTATGGCTTGCCCACCTCTTTCATATAATGTCAATTAAAGGGAGAAGGCATAGGAAAGATATGACTTGACTCTCAAAATAACTCCTCGACTCATTGTCCACAACGTGTACATGCTTTGCTTCCCTTAAGCCTGCCTTACACCACCCCTACCGTCACCCTGCTGGCATCAATGCGGCCCTCAATCATGCCACAGATCATACTTTTTGGCCCCTGGGAAAATGTTTGCAAGTACTCAAGCTCAAAATTAAGGTTGTCCAAAGGATCCCCCATTGGCCCACTCCTTACATTACAGAGATCACTGATTTGTTATAGTGTATGACCTTCCTTGTCAGCTACTGGTTCTAGTTTGCGATACTAAGGGGATGTTTTTCACATCCACTTTCTTTCTTATTTTTTTCTAGTAGACTGTTGAGATAATTGCTTTGGCTTTCATTCAAATTTTTCATTATTGCCACTTAGTGAGTGAATATATTTGTTTTTGCTAGTTCAACCTGTCTACTGTTACTTGTCAAGTACTGTCAAACTTTCCTTCCTTCAGCATGAAGAGAGAGCAGGTATTCAAAGCACATATATGACTTGTTCCCAATCCCTCCATTGCCTACACTTTCATCTTTGGATCGAGGTTCATTTACAGATCCAATTAATACTAGTGAGATAAATATTTTTGGCCCTGATTTAGATCTAGGCAGCTGGGTTACTCCATCATTAATGTGACGGATGTCTCTTCCGCTGTATTACAAGTGCATTACATCCTATGGCACTTGTAATATGATGGACGGGATACCCGTCAAGTTTGTGATGAAGTATCCCATCCACCAAGATCTAAATCAGGCTCTTTGTTTTTCAGACTTTTATATAGTGCAAAAGTGGCTCAAGTCATCATAGGACTTTACATGAGCACCGATTACATTACACATAGGCCAGTTTATTTTTTTTTTAGGCAGGGGGAGATTAAGTGATTTGCCTAGAATCACATGATGTATAGCCGACTTTGGGACTCAAACCTGATTTACTAGTTCCAAAGTTGGCAGCTCAGGCAGGTAGGCCACATCGCAATCCTTTCAAAGTGAATTTGACTGAATTTGATCTGCTATTGCACAACTGTGTTTTTTGTTTTTTTACAAACCACTACACTGATTTACAATGGGCATATCCCTTTCTAACTCTAACCTTTAGGATAGGTTTTAAGACACCTTCGGGCACTGTATGAGCCAACACTTTGACAGTAACCCCCACAGCTCTGGCCTGTTGAATCTCCAGCTCTGCTGGTAGATTTCTGCACGCAATCCACTCAACCATTTTTATCAAATAGCTTTGAACATTTGACATACTTGTGTGTACGCCCAACTCGCAGATGGCTTTGTGCAATTTGGGTGATGTGGAAATATGTTCTGGGATGGGCAGGGTGAGAATGATATGTGTAACCATAAAGCACATTTGCAACTTAAAAATCTAAACAGCTATAAAATAACTCCTGGTTATGAACGAGCTTGGAGTTCAGGGTTCATAACAGCGATGCCTGGCTACCTGTCAAGAATGCGCCTTCAACCTTGGAGTCAGTGCTACATAGCACATTGCAATGCACCCACCTATAACCACACTTACAGAATATTTGTTTGCTTTTGCTTTAAATATCATTTAAATGTTTCTTTGTCTGCTGTTGCAGTAACAAAGAAATATCGGTTATGGATTTGTCTCAAAATTGTCAGGCTAGATGTACCAGATATGTTTCCACTGCGCAATTATTTAGGTGTGTGGAATATTTATCCTACTTCCATATCCTCAGCATGACTTTGAATCCTTCAGACATTCCCTCCAGGAGCTCTTCAACGTGCTCATAAAAAGGTCATCCTGATTAGACTGGCAGATGGTGAGAAGTCTTTGAATTTTTTTCTGAACAAGATTAAATCATGTCACAAGATGTCAGCTGCGGTTCCCCTTTCGCATCTGGAATTTGATTTGTGGAAGCAGGTCCAAAGGAAAAAAATCGCCATTGTTTTTCAAGCTCAAAAAAGCACTCTTGAATCTCAGAGCACTGTTATACTTAGAGAAATGTCAAACAGTTTTTAATAGGGGTCATACTAATATAAAGATGCATGTTTATAATCTTGTTGCACAAGGTAAGTACAAATATATATAGACCACTATATATCCCTATATTCCTATCCATGTTCATAGTATTTATTTTGGGAAGAAATCACACTGTTGTTAAGGAAAGTGAAATTAACTGTATGTATGTATGTAAGTATGTATGTATGTATGTGTGCTGTATGTATTTATTATGCATGATTCTCACTAAGAGCCCCTAGTGCAAACACCAGATCTAAATATGCTAATTTAATGCTAAGATGTAGCAGCAGTGGTTACAATAGATGCCTCTTCGAGAGCCTGCCAGTGCAACATCAGGTTTCTACTCTGATGGAGGGCAGAGGGCACAACTTTAGGAGGGGAGGTGGCAGGATGGCATAAAGTGTGGCTCATTGGATGACTGGAAGCCTGATATTTCTATTGCATCTGACACAGGGAATAGAACCCTTGCTATAAACTCCTCTTCCCCAGCAGTTGAAAGCAGTGGGCAGATGTTTTGGGAGTCATACACAACATAAAATTATACATGGATGAAAAGTGAATACCGGGGACTTCATTCATCTTGAACTTCTGATTGGCATCATAGACAACCTAATATTCGCTCTCATTGTCTACTTGATGTCACTCAGAACCCCTCAGTGAAAATCATACCATTAGTTCACTGCTATCCATTTATAATTCAATATGTTATTTAAGACTCTCATTAAGAGCCAGTAGTCTGATCACCAGATTCTAAATCTGCTTATTAACTGCTATGACATAGTAACAGTGGGTAAAAAACGTTGTTAATGTTGATAAGTCATAAATGAGTTCTAAATTGCTCTGACTGGCCTCTCTGAAAGCCTGCCAGTGCAATGCTGGCTTTCTACTCTGTTGGAGGGTAGAGGATAGAGCTTTTTGAGGGGGATGGTGGATGGCACAGAGAGAGGTGGGTTTGGAAGCTGGAGGCCAGGTACGTGTTTTTATTAAATTTGGGACAGAGAGGTGAAGCCATAATATGTATGGCTCCTTATTACTCGTATCCTCCTATGTAACAGCTGAAAGAAGGGACAGAAAAGTATGGCGTGCATACATAGCATCAAGTTAAATTGGGGTAAATATTTAACAATGAGGATGCTTGTTACCTCAGGGTTCTGAGTGCCATCAGAGGAAACTTGAGCTTCACTCTCATTGTCCATTTAATGTCACTCAGAACCCCTGGGTAAAAACATCTTAGTTATTCACTGTTACCCATCTCTAATTCTATTTATTTATTTACTATTTATTTTATTCGTAAAGTGCTTCATGAGAACAAACACTAAGGCTACTGTGCTTCAGAATTATTGTGATATGCCAAGTGGTAGCAGTAGATAGGACAGAATTACCTTGTCTATGAAGGTGTTGATCATGCACCAGATGCAGTGTTGTTAGGTCGTGGGTCCAGTCTTATGCGTCTGACTTGAAGGATGTGCATGGAACAGATTCTCATAGAGCTTAGATGAAAGGTATGCCTTAGTCAAAGGCTGAGAGGAAGACTTAGTTTTGGTCCTGAGTGAAAAGCATTCTTACTCTAAAATTGTTTTTTAGCTCTTAAATTAGAGACTAAACAATAACATGTATTGTTCTACAGTATGAAAAGCTATCGAAAGATTTAATATTTAAAATGATAGCTAAGATAATATGAGGACCTCTATGGTGAGTTGGCCTAATAAAAACTCAGGCCCAATCATCACTGGACACTTGTTAGGTAGACTATAAATGACTCCAAAATGATAAAGGCACTAGCATTGAGGTGGAGAGCTGTTTAACAGTGAGGAACTATTTCCAAGCTGCTAACCCAACATTTCTTAAACAAAGCATTACCGGTTTTCAATTGGACAATATAATTTCTTCAGACCTGCCAACTCACACATTGCGACTGGGTGTTACACGATTACGTCTCCTTTCCTACGGTCACCCGAACGAGGAGCCTAAATCCTGTGGTGGCACGGAAGACGAGCTGGTAACCACTTCACAACATAGCTTTACAACTTTTATTTCGAAGCTGTACATACCCGATGTCCATTAAGAGGTGTGAAAACAGCCCAAAACATATGTGACAGCCTCAGCGACAATTGTTTTTTTTGGGGGGGGGATGGAGGAATTGTTGGGGGGCCTCTTAAGTAGCTCTCAGCAGGAGGCCATGCCCCGTCCAAGGCCCCATCACCTCCTCAGACAGTGAAATATATTTATAGGCTGGCAGGTCTGTTTATTCTCAAAATGCACTATACTATTCCTGACAATGGACCATCCTCATATTTAGGACAACGATACTCCGTGGTTCTTTTAATGTATGGATTGATGACATCAAGACATTATCAATTTCTAGAATGGCCAACACATGGGACTGAACATACACTTGACTTTATACTTGCCATTCTAAATTTTTAACAACTTTGGGGCCGATTCCGATCTCGGCCGGTAGTGCTCCGAATCGGATTCGGATTTACCGGATCCGATTCGGAGCCCTGTTTCCCGACCGAATCGTACGCGGGTCCGGCCGAGCGAGTACGATGCAAGCTCCCGCAAAATCGCCGACCGACTCGTACGTGGCTTCAACACGCTCTGACCGACTCGCATGGACACGACTCTGCACGCGCTATGGAGACGTTTCCCGGCTGGTGTAAGTACGATGCGCGCCGCGAGTACAATCCGACCGACTTCGCGCCCGTCTGGCTCGAAAAAGCTGTCGGAGCCGGACTTTGGGGGTCCGCGTCAGACCCCCTGTACGCGCGTAGGCGCGCGAGTCGCACACAGGGGGACATGGGTCCCCCCTACCTGTGCATGTATGCCGCGATGCGCATGGACGCATACCCGCTGTAGGGGGCACCCTTGTTGCCTCGCACCCATTGAGTCAATGGGAGCCCGCGTACGCGTTGTGCCGACCGGCTCCATTGACTTCAATGAGAGTCCGACTGAATCGAGTCCGATAGCATGCGAATGCATCGTACTTCGTCCGGTCGGACTGCTAGAGTCCGATTCGGTCGGAATTCTCTCCGGGTCCGGCTCGGGTCGGAGAGATTTCCAGCCGGAATCGGAATCGGCCCCTAAGTGTCTAAGACCACTTATCTGGACAGAACACAGAGCTTAGCAAAGTAGGCAACTTTCTTGGCTAATGTGAGATAGAAAACAAACTTTCACATTGGTCAGGTATTATGTGCTGGCAGAAATTAAATCCACAGCAAAATTCCTTGAAGCGCATGGACACCTAAAACATATATTGATTAGATCAGTTCTAAGCAGCATTTAAGGGTGATCAGTAATTAACATTTTTCAACCTTTAGTAAGAAGCTTTGAATAAATGAAAATGTGATTAAAGGTTGTCATCAAAATATGTAACATTGATATCTCAGTCTGGCTCATATTTTAGCATTTTTTCAATAAACGATTAAATATTAAGAGGTCATAATTCTTTATTCCACTGATGGAGAATTTAGAATATCAGTCATGCTAATTGGCAGCATCTATCCCTACCACAGAAGAACAACTTGCCTAACTTCTTTCCACTGTGAATCTAGCTCTCCTTTATACCCACCCACTGTGATGCTCTCTAAGAAAGCCCTGTATCAAAAGAAAAGTTTGTGTCTCCTTAATTTAAACACATGTAACTGTTCATTAAGTTCTGGGCCCACATTACAAACAGATGTGCTGGCCAAGACTATGTTTTCCCTTAGCAGTGTCTAAAGTACTTACATTTAACTGAATTTTTTTTCCGAGTTAATCCTAGAACTGCACATAACACAGCTCAAACCTGAGAGGCTATCACTACTCACAGACGTAGGTTTTAACAGCATTGAGAAACTGCCACCTGTCTTAACAACATTACTTGATAACCCTATGAGTATTATCATCACTGTGGTACTGCCAGTGTCTTGATTTCAGTGCTTAATGACCTTATGGTGGTGTCTAAAGACATCACTGCCTCTATTTTGACGATTTTAGATCTCATGGCAGCCTTTGACATTGTTGATCATGAAACCTTAATTTACCACCATGAAATATTGTCAGCACAACCCTAAAATAAATAAATGTAATTCTATTATGACAGAGAAGTCCTAAATATTGACACTGCTTCCTTCCCTACAAGTAGTCCTCTTATTCTCCTATTCTCTGCTCTATGCAAATCCCCTGGACTCTTCACTCCCCCTGGTCCAATGTATGCATAATTCCTTTAGACTGAATCGTTGAATCAATACGCTTTTACTCCTAAACCAAACAAGAAGTACCCTGAACCCCTTCAATTTAAGGAGATATGTGGGTATCTCTGCAGTGAATGGACGATGTAAGAGAACGGATAAATAAAAGCTGGCTTAAATTAGATATAGACAAAAAGGAGGTAAAGGTAATAGCAGCCCAAAAGGGAATCTGAAATAGTAG
The DNA here is from genome assembly GCA_963921515.1 of Calotriton arnoldi. Taxonomy (NCBI): domain Eukaryota; kingdom Metazoa; phylum Chordata; class Amphibia; order Caudata; family Salamandridae; genus Calotriton; species Calotriton arnoldi. The sequence goes on from CAWUFW010007616.1 coordinate 275,017, forward strand.
CTTTTAGTCAACTTACATGGACTCTTGCCCATTTCCTATCAGATATTGATTGTCTATTAAACTGTAGGTTAACAAAGTAGTGTAAACCTGCTTATCTTTCAAAATGCCCTACTGTGGATTATGCGTTAACTGCTTCAGAACAGTAGTGTCAGCCACCATCAGAGCTTGTCTAGGCCATGGTAATGCCATGTTCCTGTGTACAGTTCAGTATTTTAAAGGCAGGTGTGATAGGGTGAGTGTGAACTTTGCCATATTGTTTAGGGCACTCTGGATTTAGCAAGGACATTTTTGGTTAGCCTTGTGTTGATGGCTTAGAGATGGTATATCTTGGTGTGTCCTCTATGAAACCCAAGGCTATTTCAGAGGAGATAGGCATAGGCGGTGTCCATCATATTGTTTCAAGTGAACATTCTTAGTGTCTCCATTTATTTTCAGCGTGAAATAAAGGACACTGTTAAGAAATTCACATAGGTTGTTTGAATATGGTATTAGATTTGTTATAGGGCTCATTGTGTCTAACAAAATAAAAGAGAAGGGTGAATGATACAATGGGTCCTGGAGCAGGATCTCATTATATAGGCCATTAAGGCAGCGTCAATTGAGCTTTATCCAGTGCTGGACATATTTCAAGCAGCTTGCCATTCTTGGAGGGTCCTGAGATTTTCCCTCTAAATTAATGGCATCTGACTGTCGTCTGTAGGCTGGATTCAGACAAAACCTGTTGCAAAGCAGCCCAAGACAAAGGAGGTTAATTGGGTGTCTTTCCTTTGGTGCAACATTATGTGTTAGTCTACTTTCTAATATGTTGTCTGTTGTCATTTTTATGATATCCAGTTTCAAGGTGCACATCACACAATAAGGCAGCTATAAAAAAAAATTAAAAAAAGATAGGTCTTTAATTTAATGTGTATACATTTTTCAAAATTAGCAGGAAACCGGAGGCAGCCGGCACCGATCAGGGGTTCGGGGGCAGGTTGGAGGGTGAGGGGTGAAAAAAAAGAAAAATAGAAAAAGCTTACCTGCTTGCCACGTCTCTCCTCCGCGTTCCTCGTCATCTCTCCCAGCCAGAACAGGAAGGAGGAAGCGCCTGGCTCCCCATAGCCAATCACAACGCTGGTTCGGCACTCAGACAGGCTGTGGGAGCCTGGGCATGTTCTCCACCCAGGCTGTAATGCAGCCTGGGTGGAGAACATGTAAAGTGCGCATGAATGTTTGGCCGCCCCGATACGGCGGGTCAAACGTTCATGCGCACTTGGAGTGGGCAAACAACTCCTCCCCTAATCCTGTGTGAGCAGCCTGGCCCCACCCCGCCCACAAAGCTGCCACAGCAGGAGAACATAAAATGCTAATAACATTGAGTTATTATCATTTTATGTTTCCATTATTTCACTGCTGCGTCACAGTGGGGTGGTGCTCCTCCGCTTCAGCGGAGGAGCCGCCACTGCAGGAAACAGTCTTCATTTATTGCCCCATTTCGCAAATGAACAGATTTTCTTATACCTGATGGAAATGCTTCATGTTAATGCCCTGCTTCTGTGAAAACTTTAGATTCTCTAGCAATTGTTCTGAGAAAGTAAGTTTTAATTTCTGTGGGTGATGGTTATGCTTGAGTATGCTATGCACATGTGTAGTCAGTTAATTGAACAACATTTTAGACTCAATGATCTCTCAGGCAATCTCCCCATGTTTAGTAAACCAGTCCAAGTCTTGCCTCATCTAATGAAATTGTTCTCGCATTATTTTCCAATTTTCCTTGGTTCTTTTCCCTCTCCTTGCTGAACACCCATTATCACATCTCCTCCATTTCTTCCTACCCTTATCGTCTACGTTTTCTTCATGTCGTCTTTCCCACTCTCAACTCCTTTGGAAGTCCTATTTTGAATGTCGTTTAGGAATCCGCAACCAGAATCCCCAAACTCCTCCTCAGGTGCTAGCCCACTCGTTGAATGATTTTAGGATCTTGCTAGAACGTCTTTTACATTTTTGGCATCCTGATTAGCTCTTGAATGATCACAGATCTCCGGCAGGTAGATTTACACATCTTCGAATAAATTAATGAGAAATTCTCCCAGACATTTCAGTAAGACAGGAAGGAAAACTGAGGTGTGTTTGTAAACAGCTGAACAATTATAAGCTGCACAATTCACATCATGAATTGTATACACACTAAAAGCATCAAAACAAGAAAGAAGCATACTAGTCAGACAGTTCTATGGAACTCTAATTGTGTTTGAGAAAATTGGTAACGTTTGCAACTTTAGAACCTTGAAAAGTTTATGTTCTTCATTCTTCTACACAAGGGGTAACTTTTGTGTTATGAACAAAAACTGCTTTAGGGACAATAATTCACTAAAAACTAAGGTGTCTCTCAGTTTGTCCCCCACAAAAATATATTTCAAGCAAATTTTGACACGTTTTTGATGAAGCTCTCGAAGTTTAAAACTAAATCATAAACTTGAAATAGACAAAGATTTACAAATTTGACCATACCTACCAAGCAGGTCAACCTAACATTAGAAAGGACATGGTTTGGTTTGTGACAGTGAACTAATGATGCGTCCAATGCCACAATTTATCCCCATAGAGAAGGAGGCAAAATCAAAAAGACAAATATGTAATGAGTTGCAAAAATCCTTGAGCAGTCAGATTGAATGACAGCATACTTTTAGCACACTTGTGCAACCCTTCAGTAGAATATCCCTAACTCTAACAAATGTTATGTAATGGAACTTGCATTATAAATCATCACATTGACAGACATTTGCAACTTCTCTTAACCACCATTTCACTTGTAACTGTTAGTATCAGTCAGAATTAGAGAATACAGGGAATCCTCTTAGCACTAAGGTTTTCAAAGTTGTAGCAATCTTCAGACATTCCAGTCTGAGGTCCGTGGCACTTTGTCATCTCGTGAAAATGCTCGAGGAGCATCACATAACCATGAAGGCATATTATATTCTTCGACACACTGGAAAGAAAAGATTATTATTATTTTTTTCAGGTGAACAGGACCTTTCACATTGTACCTTACAGGCTGTCAGGACTAGATTTTCAGCACCCAGCCTACTTAGTGCTGCGAGGATTCTCTGTCTTCCCTAATTCTAACAGGTACTTACAGGAAAAGCCCAATTCCCTTGAAGGAAATTCCCACACAATTCGTCAACACTATCTCAGGGGGACTTGCTAAGCAGAGGACTCATTAAGTCTGGCAAGGCCTTTCTAATGCAACGTTTGACTCTTTTCATTCAAACAAAAGTATTGCAAGCCAAGCCCCCTTCCTTCTTCATGTCTGTTGTGTTTGTTGCCTTTGAAGCTTGAGGTAGCTATGTCTTTTAGAAAGGCTGGCAAGAGGTCTAAGCTGAGGAATGCTAAAGGTGTGAAATGACCTTAAGTCACAAAAGGCCACTTCAGACTCAGTGACAGCTGAGAGGCCCAACAGCACAAGATCAGGTCACAGCAGTGTTGCACTATGAGTCTTAATCTTAATCTCCTCCTATGTAGCGATCTTTCAGACACGTGGGAGTTGAGATCAGCAGATATGCCTTTCCAGTTGAAAATCGAGACCAGGCAGACTAATATTTTATTATTTTTCAATTCTTTTCTTTTTTCTTGTTTTCTGTGTTTCTCCTCTTCAGCTGTACATTTGAGACATTGATGTGAAAACCTTCCTTGAGTAAAAGGCAGCTTATTTTGTCGCAAGCACCTATAAAGAAACTCAAACTCACAGCAGAGGGAGCGAAACAAAAGACAGCAAATCATGCCAATTTTTCGGCATTCATCGGCTGAGGCCTGTTAGCTAGATTCAGGCTGGAGCAGAGTTCAAGACTAAGGGTCATATTTGTGAGAGGTTTTACTCACGTTTGACCATGCAAGTGGTACATGCGTGACGCAAGACTCTAAGATTTATGAAGACACATTGCACGGCTTTGAATAGCTTCATAAATCTGGAGTAAGGCAATGCAGCACAAATCGCTGCTTTGCCTTACTCTGCACAAGGGAGGCGTTGCGGTGGGTGTTCCCTATCAAATCCCATGGTTTTTGACGCATTCCCAGATTTACCAAACCTGATAAACCTGTAAATGCGCCTTAAAAGATACGCCTCTCCAGGTGAGAGGTAATGAGGAGAAATAGCTTTATTTCTCCTTGTTTTTCTTCTTTCTGTGTGTGCTGCATTCTCCAGCACACATACAAAGTGGAAAACACCTCTATGGATTGTTTTTGTGCAGAAAGGTGCCCTTTCCTACACAAAAATAATCCTGCCTACAACACAGACACCCTTGCATCATGGTGCAAGGATGCCTATGCTGGCGCTAGGCTGCCGAAACGGCGCCAGTGCAGGGGAAAGGACAGAAATGTGTCGTACTGCTAAAATACGACGCATTCCAGCCCTTTCCCAGTGACGCAGGTCAGCGCAGTCAGGTGACCTGCTGCGCTGCCCAGCACCACTATTTTCATAACTATACCCCTAAGTGTTACAAATCAAGAAAATTATATGAAAACATACACTGTTCGGATTTTCTCACATGTCATTTGAATATAAGTTGCATTTGCTTTACCTAAAATACAGAAATAGCTTTAGGTCGACTGTGATCTCAGAAGTCCTTTCTGTTGATCACTCACCTTTGTGAAGAATAAAGATAGAAAATGGCGTAGGAGATGAGACGAAGCATTACAAGCTTTGTCTCACCTACGCTGGTGAAGCATTCTAAGACTGTACATCTTTCTTAGACTCGGTAGTCATTAGCAGTCAAAGAACTGCTGTAACTAAACAGGCTTTCCCATGTATCTATCAGCAGAACTCTTGTAAGTGTTCATTACCTGAAAATGTGCTGTCATATCAAACAGCGAGCATGTTATTACCATGACAAAATTGCTAATTATGTGTCCGTGAAATGACTACTCCTAAATATACCTATACAATGGAGACGACGTGCATAAACCCAGCAACTCACAATCTGGCAACTTGGTTAAAGGAACTGGAAACTGTTCATTCGCTTGCCTTCTGTACCACAACCGCTGTCTGGGCTTCTTTTTTTGCCTCCTTTTAGCAAAAAGGCAACATCTAGCAAGTCTTTCATCGTGAAAAAAAAATGCTTCTGGCCTGGAAATGATGCCCTTTAAATGGACTATGCAGTCATATTGTTACTGAGAATTATATCATACAATGTTTTCTCATTATAAAAATAAAATATTCATGATTTTCAAACTCCTAAGGGAAGATAATAAAATGGCCAATTTTCATTTGAACTGAACAGATTTGAGTATTATAATAAATCCTGTCTATTCAAACTGAATTATTGCGTTTCCCCTTTTTATTGAGCAGTATGCCACTTTCTGATTTTTATTTAATTTAAATCGTGGAGCCATCAATCACAACATAAACATTCATTAACTCGTGCACACATCATTAATCAAAGTGAAAGTAATATATGCATGCTTTGAAAATAAAACTGAAAATACGATATAACAGGGCCCCATCCTCCGAGAATATATGGATGATAATATTCCAAAACATTTAATATTTCTACAGACCACACATAAATAGACATACAATAATGCCTAGACCTTGCACTTCAATCTCTTCCAGTCAAACAACACTAGGGTGATGGTACGGCAACAAATCGAGCTATTGCCATTATCACTGTGAGTGCATTTCACATTTCTCCAGGGCCCCTTCCTCTACAGTCCAATTTTCAGGGTCCTTATTCTCTGAACTATTCACTGTATCTCCAAGGCTTTGCCAAATCTCCTCCTTGCTTAAGACCCATCTGTTGGACTTGGCCCTTTTTGCAGGGTCATCCCTGAACTTTTTGCCTTTCTCCTAGCCTTTTTTCTGACATGGTGTTGGTGGTTTTAGGACTCTGGGCACTTTAGCACTGCTGTTCAGTGTAAAGTGCGTGTGCTCTCTGTGGTAAATATGGTAAGATTGGTCTACACCTGTTTGGCCTATTTAATTTACCTGTCAGTCCCTTGTAAAGTGGTATCTCATATACCCAGGGCTGGTAAATTAAATGCTACTGGCGGGCTTGCAGCGCTGATTGCGCCACCCACCAAAGTAGCCTTTCAAACCTATCCCAGGCCTCTGCCTTTGCAGGGCCTGTGCGCGCAGTGTTACTGCTGCTGTGGCGTGGCATCTAAAGTGTGTGCCATGTCTGTGACCCCTCTTTTACTACATGTCAGTTACCCCTAAGGTAGGCCCTAGCTAGCCCTATGGGCAGGGTGCATTGTAGGTAAAAGGTAGGACATGTACCTTAAGTGTGTGACATGTCCTGGCAGTGACAAACAGCCATTTTGGTTTCTCACTACTGTGAGGCTGCCCTCCCATAGGAATGCATTGGGGATGCCCTGATAGGTGATTCAGTGGTAATTCCTGATATGAGAGGAGCAGCGTGGTCAAGTTTGGTATGGTTGAAATAGTAATAATAAATGCTGCGCAATGGTGTTCGCAGATTTATTATCACTATTTTAGAAATGCCACTTTTAGAAGTTGGCATTTCTGTGTGTTTGTGTCTGCCTGCCTGATGTGGATTGCATGTCTGGCTTTGGAGTGACAGGGGCTGGTGAGGTGTGTGTGGCTCCAGGAGGGGCAGGGTGAGTCAGCGCTAGGCTGAATACGGCATCTGCTTTCGGAGTAGTGGGCGGAGTAGTCCACTGACCCTGAATGGGATTGTGGCTGCCTGGGTTAATGCTAAAAGAACAATTGATGGACAGAATGCAGAACAATGTCATACATTCACCCCAGTACAGAGATCTGGGCCTAAATCCATCGTTTTTTTGCTCACCATGCCTTTCCAGTTTGGACCCAGCCATGTGCAAATCAGTCTTGACCCTGCGCCCAATGGGAACAGTCCAGCCCGAACAGCCAGGCCAGGTTCTCCCTGGACTGGAAACAAGCATCTTAGGACCGGTTTCGGGGTTTCACCCCTCATCAGCCAGGATAGCTTGACTCCAGTGACATGGAGAGCACGGGACCCACGTCTGGGCATACACGTCCCACTTGGGGTGACAAATGCAAAAAGAACAATTGATGGACAGAATGCAGAACAATGTCATACATTCACCCCAGTATAGAGATCTGGGCCTAAATCCATCGTTTTTTTGCTCAACATGCCTTTCCAGTTTGGACCCAGCCATATGCAAATCAGTCTTGACCCTGCGCCCAATGGTAACAGTCCAGCCCGAACTGCCAGGCCAGGTCCTCCCTGGACTGGAAACAAGCATCCTAGGACCGGTTTCGGGTTTCACCCTCATCAGCCAGGATAGCTTGACTCCAGTGGCATGGAGAGCACGGGACCCACGTCTGGGCATACCTGTCCCACTCGGGGTGACAAATGCAAAAGAACAATTGATGGACAGAATGCAAAACAATGTCATACATTCACCTCAGTACAGAGATCTGGGCCTAAATCCATCGTTTTTGCTCACCATGCCTTTCCAGTTTGGACCCAGCCATATGCAAATCAGTCTTGACCCTGCGCCCAATGGGAACAGTCCAGCCCGAACTGCCAGGCCAGGTCACTCCCTGGACTGGAAACAAGCATCCTAGGACCGGTTTCGGGGTATCACCCCTCATCAGCCAGGATAGCTTGACTCCAGTGGCATGGAGAACACGGGACCCACGTCTGGGCATACCCGTCCCACTCGGGGTGACAAATGCAAAAAGAACAATTGTTTTGATTTGTTCTGCATTCCGTCCATCAATTGTGTGACTTTTGCTTCCTCACCCTAAGTGCGCCGGGTATGCCCAGACGTGGGTCCCGGGCTCACTGTGCCACTGGATTCAAGCTATCCTGGCTGATGAGGGGTGAAACCCCGAAACTGGTCCTAGGATGCTTGTTTCCAATTCAGGGAGGACCTGGCTTGGCAGTTCGGGCTGGACTATTCCCATGAGGCACAGGGTCAAGACTGATTTGCATATAGCCAGGTCTAAACTGGGGTGGCATAGTGAGCAAAAGAATGATGGATTTAACCCAGATCTCTTGACTGGGGGTGAATGTTTTGATTTGTTCTGCATTCCGTCCATCAGTTGTGTGTCTTTTGCTTCCTCACCCTAAGTGCGCCGGGTATGCCCAAACGTGGGTCCCGGGCTCACTGTGCCACTGGATTCAAGCTATCCTGGCTGATGAGGGGTGAAACCCCGAAACCGGTCCTAGGATGCTTGTTTCCGGTTCAGGTAGGACCTGGCTTGGCAGTTCGGGCTGGACTGTTCCCATGAGGCACAGGGTCAAGACTGATTTGCATATAGCCAGGTCTAAACTGGGGTTGCATAGTGAGCAAAAGAATGATGGATTTAACCCAGATCTCTTGACTGGGGGTGAATGGTTTGATTTGTTCTGCATTCCATCCATCAATTGTGTGTCTTTTGCTTCCTCACCCTAAGTGCGCCGGGTATGCCCAGACGTGCGTCCCGGGCTCACTGTGCCACTGGATTCAAGCTATCCTGGCTGATGAGGGGTGAAACCCAAAACTGGTCCTAGCATGCTTGTTTCCGGTTCAGGGAGGACCTGGCTTGGCAGTTCGGGCTGGACTGTTCCCATGAGGCACAGGGTCAAGACTGATTTGCATATAGCCAGGTCTAAACTGGGGTGGTATAGTGAGCAAAAGAATGATGGATTTAACCCAGATCTCTTGACTGGGTGTGAATGGTTTGATTTGTTCTGCATTCCGTCCATCAATTGTGTGTCTTTTGCTTCCTCACCCAAAGTGCGCCGGGTATGCCCAGACGTGGGTCCCGGGCTCACTGTGCCACTGGATTCAAGCTATCCTGGCTGATGAGGGGTGAAACCCCGAAACCGGTCCTAGGATGCTTGTTTCCGGTTCAGGGAGGACCTGGCTTGGCAGTTCGGGCTGGACTGTTCCCATGAGGCACAGGGTCAAGACTGATTTGTATATAGCCAGGTCTAAACTGGGGTGGCATAGTGAGCAAAAGAATGATGGATTTAACCCAGATCTCTTGACTGGGGGTGAATGTTTTGATTTGTTCTGCATTCCGTCCATCAATTGTGTGTCTTTTGCTTCCTCACCCTGGGTGAATGCTGGCTCCGCCCCCTGTGGTGTGTCTGATGACAGAGCCCCAACCTGACAAAGGAGGGTGGGAGCCCTGTAAGCAAAGTGCTCCACACCCCCCAGAACCAGTTGCAACTGGTTTCCCCAGCCCTGTGCCAGGGCAGAACAAAGAAAATGTTGATATAAATATTGGGGCTGTGACCCCATGAAGTTGAGCGGTTCCTGTGCTTACTGGGGGCCTTGCTGCTGCTGGGCTCCAGGAGGAACCGCCACGAGGGACTGCCTCCCTGCTGGAGGGCCCTGTGTGCTGGCCTGCCTGGGACCAGCTGTGCCCCTTGGACTTTGAGGACTTTAGCGCCTCGTGAGCGCTATCTTTTTATCGCCAGAAAGAGAGGAGCGTGTGTGCTCTGCAGCGCTGGGCTGCCAGAGCGTCCGGAGGGAATTCCAGCATGGAGATTCCCCTGCACAGCGTGGGGAGCAGGAGCCCACCCCGCCTTGTTGTTTATTTGGCGGGAGCCCACCCCGCATCTGCGGAGATCTAGGGAAGATCACCGCCGCGGCCCGAGCCGAACGTCAGGCAGAGGTTGCCTGGTTGTGGGCTTGGTGCAGAGCCTTGCCCGAGGAAGCGGGAAGGAGCGGCGCAGAAGCGGAAGCCAGGCAAGTTGCCTGCTTGTGGGCGGGGCCAGAGTCCAGAAGTCGGCGCAGGCCCGAGCAGGGCTCCCGTGACCTGGTGGGAGCCCCATGTGTGCCGGAGACCGAGGAGCCTGGGTCGATGCGGCAGCCTACCCCGCTTTGCTGTGACCCAACAGAGAAGCCGCCGTTAAAAAGACAGGAGGAGTCAACCAAGAGCTCCGGTGAGTGGAGCTCATACCGGGCATTGTGGTGCCCGTGCTTGGAGCCGGCCTGGAGGAGTCCCGAGGGAGCGGAGTCCCCACCAGAGCCCCGGTGAGTGGGGGCTCTTGGATGCTTGTTGCCAGGGGCACGAGAGGAGTCCCAGTACAGGGGGCTGAGAGCGGAGCCGTGTTGAGTGCTCCAGCCGCCCTGTGAGTGCCATTTCCCTTCTTGGGGGCATTGTTGGAGAAGTCCCGGAGTGGGACTGAGAGGCCGCTGTGGCCAGTGCCCTCATGGATCTTCATAGCTGCGCCGTCAGTTAGCAGCAGCTGCCACGTGGGGCAATATTGTTTTGAGAGTCCTGGAGTGGGACTCAGGAGGCACCGTGGTGCCAGTGCTGTTCCTCACAGCTGCACCGCCGTTGCGGGCAGCTGCCACGGAGGGGCCCTTTTGATTTTAGTTAGTCCCAGTGGGGCTTGAGAGGCACAGTGGTGCCTGTGTTTCCCCTGCTGATCCCAGCTGCCCTGTGAGATCGCAGGCAGCTGCAACGAGGGGGCCATTTCTTTTTAGATGAGAAAGGGGTGAGTTGCACCCCACGCCCCAGCGCACTTGCGCACTTTGGTTTCGCTGCCGAGGCAGCCAGGGGGCCATTTGGAAGGCCCCACTAGAAGCCCTGACATTTTTGGACATAGGGCATTTGGGCCCCCTAGAGAAGGCCAGTTGCCCAGGGGGTCAGTTGTAGGGTGGTAGGGCACAACGCCCTAATGTGATTTATGTGATGCCGATGACAAATGTGATTATGCACCGTGATTTATGCATAATGTGTTTATGCTAGTGAGGCCTATTGCATAATGTGTTTATGCTAATGTGATGCCTACAGAGGGTGCTTATGAGGTTTAGGCCTATGTGATTTATGCATAATGTGTTTATGCTAGTGAGGCCTATTGCGTAATGTGTTTATGCTAATGAGGTTTGGGCCTAATGTGTTTATGCCTAATGTCATGCTATGATATTTTAGGATGGTGTCTAATGCTAATGTGATAATGCTGAGGTCATTATGGTACCAGTAGTTACTGGTTGTGTTTTTATATTTACTACCTGCATTCTGATGGTTCTGACCGTGGCCCGATTGGCCTGGTCCTGTATATAATCCCCTGTGAATATTGCCTAGTGCCAGTTGGCACAGTGTAAATGTGTGATTATGTTTCTAATGTGTTTATGACAATACAAAGGCTATTTTTGATATAACCTTGTGTGGAGTTTCCTTTGTGGTGTGCCTAGTGTGTTGCTGCTGTGTGTGTTTGTTGCACAAACGCTTTACACATTGCCTCTGGGATAAGCCTGACTGCTCGTGCCAAGCTACCAAGGGGGTGAGCAGGGGTTATCTTCAGCGTGTAACTCCCTTGCCCTGACTAGAGTGGTGGTTTCTGCCTGGCTTAGGCGCATGCCCTAGCCAACCAGAAATCCCATTTCTAACACCATCTGTAACTTTATTTTCTTGAGATTAAACAATGGACAAACTTCCATTGTTTAAACAGCTCCTTCAAAACTGCACATATCACCCAGACCAAAAAATCGTCAGGGAAATCTCAATGTTCGAAACATACATTTAAGGTAATGACCTGCTCTTTAAAAATAATAACGGTTAATCAGGTGAATGTTGCCGGTACAACGCACTCAGCACACTTCAAACTTTCACGAGATATTGCCACTTTGAACCGACTATCCCATGAGAGAAAACCACACGATCAGCATAGGTCTAATGGAAACAGGAAATGACGCAAGTTCTGAGAAGCCCAATAACTCTCCTCTCAGCGGAGAAAATTCAGAATTGATGTGTTGAAAATAGTGCATTCCAAGAAAAACCCTACAGATAAAAATAGTTCAGAGAGAAAAGAAGCCTGTTCAGGTGGAGACACTATTGGTAGGACAAGGATAATGTGAAAGCGGCATGAAAGGTAGATAAAAAAGAAAGGCAGGCAAGAGTTACTTGAATCCTTTCTTTTGATCCTTTAACTTAAAACGCTAACCTCAAGAAAATCCTTTGAAATAAGTCATGACGTATACGGTTCAGGCAGCAATTCCCACCTTGACTATAAACAGTTGGTGTCATTTTTCATCTGTGACTCTCAAGAGGCAGGTCTAGCTTGAATTCATACTCTTGCTGTTTCAGTGTTTCCATCGTGGCATCACTTTCAAGTGATTCACATGCTTTCTCACAGATGACATATAATAAGTCACAGGTAATGGTTGCCTTTTGTCATTTTTCCCTTGCGTAAATCATTCATCATACTTTGAGAGTCGAATGTGGATGATACTGATTTCTGATTTTCTGAGCAATTGGAGGCTTGTGACACAAAACTCAAATGACTGATTCCTGGCTTTTTTTGAAAAAAATACAGCAGATGCTAAGAATGTAGCGCAGACTGGTGTTTTCTGCAGGTGCGACACATCATTTGAGAAGATCAACGATTCAGAGACATGAAGAACCATTTCGAATGTTGCAAACCTTTATTGGGGTGTGGGGGCAGCCGCGGTCCGTGCAGGTAACAGCGATGGGGCGGTGGGGCCGCGTTGGGGGGATTTCGAGGGACGATGCAGAGGGAAAATTTATTATTTATTTAATTTCCTCGGCATCGTCCTCGAAATCCCCTAACGTGGCCCCACCACTGTTACCTGCATGGACCGCAGCTGTGTGGGGTGTGCCACAGCTTTCTGTCCCTTTAATTCTATTGAAACAAAAGGGTCTAAAACACAGTGGCGGCCGGCACGGCTCGGTGGTGGTAGGGGGAAGCGGGCGGGAAGGAGGCTGGCAGGGTGACGGGACAAGGTGTAAATTAAAAAAAATTACATTAAATTCAACTTACTTCCTCGTCATGTCCTCCCTCACGTCCTCCCTTGCCATGCCTCTCCGCTGTTGGCCGAAACAAGGCACCGGAAGCACCCAGACTGAAGCCCCCCATAGCCAATCACAATGCTCCATTGCAGCATTGTGATTGGTCTGAGCGCCAAACCACGGCGCTCAGATGGGAAAAGGGAGCCTGGGCATGTTCTCCAACCAGGCTGTAATGCAGCCTGGGTGGAGAAGATGCTAAGTGCGCATGAATGTTTGGCCGGCCCCAGAGTAAGTAACTTATCTACTAAACCACACCACCTGCCTAGTAGCAGTATACAGTACACATGCTAGTATGAATATGCACACATGTGTACAAGACACACTAGGCTTTGTATACGTGCATGTCTATATGTGGTTGTTGGAAGGGAAAGATAGACAAAGGTGTCGCTATAAAAGTATGCATTTATGTTTGCTACTTGTATAGCCCCAACCTAGCTATGAAGCAAAAGGGCTTTGTACACTGACAGTAGGGGGTACAGATTTTCCCTGGTTTACTGTTGAAGGATCACTGTGCAGTTGTGTGATGGGAACATACATAGGGCCATATTATCAAGACCAGGCGATAACATATCGCCGCTTTAGCGGCAGGAAACTGCCGCTAAAGCGGCGATAAGGGGCTTGATAATATGCCCTATAGAATTCCAATAGAAGCCCAGGTTTGATGTCCTTCACACCAGAACCTGGGCTTCTATTGGAATTCTCTAGGGCATACTATCAAGCCCCTTATCGCCGCTTTAGCGGCAGTTTCCTGCCGCTATAGCGGCGATATGTTATCGCCCGTTCTTGATAATATGGCCCATAGTGTTACAACTCTCAGACTATGTTTTCTTTGTAGTGGTCAATCTTTCATTATTTTCTAAAGTGGGGATGGGTCAATTCCAGGTGGTTATTCTTGCCAGAGTGTCTGGATTCACCACACTGGCCCCTTGCCGTATTCTTTATTTCTGAACTGAGGCAAAAGTATCACGAGAAAGAGGATCATCTTGCTAATGTGTCCATGTTGGGTCAGTTTAGTAGGATCTCACCTTTCTTTTACATCTTATACATCTTAGTGTTCCAAAGCCAGGTGGGAAGTTCAATTTACTATTTCCTTTTGAAAGTACCAAAAACATACTTTGCACTAAATCACTATTTCATCTTTCCTGCTTTCTATCATTTCAATTAAGTGTTATAGCTCACTCCCAAGGACACTAATGGTTGTAAAAGCCCCCACACTTGAACTATAGCATGAGCCGCAAGACAGGGCATATAACGACGGTGAGAGCCTTTAACACTCATTATTGCTTGATGCAAAAGGGTTATAAGGCTATTACAGCATTCCACCCACTAAGGCTAGAATGGTATAAATTAAAAAGGGAGACATCCAAAGACAAACATTTGCAAAGTTAGAGCAGAAGGTCTGTACCAGCCATTATTGGCCTAAGCCACTTCATTATCTTCATAGGCGCTCTAAACATTTCAAAGTTCTAAGGATATTTTAGTATCAGCGGCTCCTATTGGACCAATTTATTTTTTTGGGTGCTTTCCTCAGCAAATTTTGACATATTTAGTGCATCATGTTATCTCTCTGGGGAGAGGATGTGGCCTTAGGGCTAGAGCGGTTGACCTCGAGTCTCGGCAGGAACGCTCAACATCCTGTGATTCTGTGCAAATCACTTAGGGGCATATTAGCAAGGGCACTATCGCCACTTTAGCGGCACTTTTTGCCGCTAAAGCGGCGATATTTATATCGCCCTATCAGCAAACTGTCTCTAACAGCAGTTAGCGACAGTTTGCGGGCATTAGCGCCCGTTTTTACCGCTTTGCATGTCAGCGATATTTATCGCTAATGACATGCAAAGTGGGCGTTCCCGACAGAACAAACCTGGGAAACACTCGCTAACAGGCCTATCGCCTATTAGCAAGGTGGCCATGGCCCCAGTTAGCGACGTGAATTGTCGCGCTAACCGGGGTCATCGCTCATTTATTTAACACCTGCAATTAGCAGGTGTTAGCCATACCTAACATGGGGGTGGATTATGCTGATACGACCACAGGGTCGTATCAGCAAGGTGTTCTCCCTTCTCCATGCAACATCGCTGGTTTTTCAGCGATGTTGGCTCATTTCCCCGCTATCGCTGGAATATTCATCGCCATAGCGCTAATCGTTGCTAATACAGCGTTAGCGTGGCGATATATTCCAGCGATAGCCGGCAATAAAAAAAATCACGCTAAGCAGGGTTAGCAATGATTATCGCCTCTTCTTGCTAATATGCCCCTTAATCTTCCTGTGCCTACCGAAATTAATGTGTCCGTCTGTAATGCAACTGATGCTCATGTTCGCTCTGATACCTTCGGGTCAAGTACGTGTTATATAAAACTACCAACAAAAAAAAATACCTGTCCTCCATCTGTCCTGAGTGGAATCCTTATCCTCGAACTGCTACTATGAATGAACACGCTTTTATTTAGGTGGCTCGAGAATACTGGCTGTTTCTTCTTGCTTTCCATCATACTGTAGGCATCCAGCGTTTTGATCCTTCATTTCGTAATTTGAGTGTTTGGCTAGCCAGCAGTCCTTAACTTCCTTTCTCTCTCCAGGCCTGATTTAAAGCTGGACGAGATAGAAAAATACTCAAAATTGTGGATCCCATGGAGAACCCACCGGTGGAATTCTCTCCAATATCACAGTAGCCTGAATGTGGAAATTCCACCTGAATCTTCGGTTCCGGAGGTTCACGGTTTTCCTAAAATGGAAGATTTTCAAACTCAAGCCCTCTGTTTACAGCGGTGCAGCCAATTGCATAGATTGCACCGTGCCCCTAGGTGCTCATTTACTGCGCTTCGCTGACGTAAGTATGTCACTTAATGCACAGCAGCAGCCACATACAGCGGTCACCAGTCCGGGTTAGAGAGGGGAGGGGGAAATGACCTTCAGGGCCCTTCGACATGGACGATGTAGAGCATGATATGGATGCAGCATAGAAAGGTGCAAAAATGTATAAACCTTAACATTTTCATTATGCCCCCTCTTAAAGGGGTATCAGTGTACAAAACAATTACATTGAGAAAAGTGCAAAACAAATATTCTGTTGCAAAGCTGTAAACTAATATGACTCTAACCCGGTGTTGCCCAGTCCGCTTAGGTCCGCGATGCAGACATTTTTAAAGGAACCAAGATCACACATTAACGGGTCCTCCCGCGCTTCCCACCTCTTTTCAATCATGTTACAGTTATGTGACTTCCATTGATATGGTCAAAGGATGTGCCATTATCGGAAAACGTGGTGGGCGCTGTCTTACAAAAGGATAAGTCTCTTCGCCGTGATTTGTCGGTTCATGTCGCCTTTACACCAGAACGTGTTACTTGTCATTTTCCTCGCAGTTCACAGGTCCCTTCACTGCTCTCACGTGCAGCGGAAGACCACGAGTTATCTCTTCTGTTCACTGACCTAATACTCCATACGCGCCTGCTAGGTCGAATTTTGTAAAATGCCGGCAGCTTAAATGGGAAAATGAAAAGCCCCACAAGGTGGCACCACTAAACATGATATCTGAATGATTCCTATATGGGCTAAACAATAGAGTTTCCACACGTTTAAAGATCATCACGGTACATCGAAGCAGCAGGTAAAGCTACATCTGTTCTTGTTTTTACTGCAATTTGGGTTGAAGTGTCATTCTTCTTCATCATCATCATCTTCGTCCTCTAGAATATTATTATTAATAATAATAATAATAATAATAATAATTATTATTATAAGAAGAAGTCCAGCAGCAGGTAGTTATTATCATTATTAGTATTATTATTAATATTATTATTAGTATTATTGTAATAATTTTTTTCTTATTCTTATTTTTAATATTATTAATGGTGATTATAATTAGGATGATTACCATACTATTACTTATAATAACGATATATTTGAATTGCATTCTTATTGCTAATTGTTGTTAAATATTTTTCGTATCATTCTTTTGATATTCAGAAATATATAAGCCTCGCTTTCCTTTCATAGCTGAAAACATTATTGAATAACTGTGTACAGGAGCATCCTCAAATCGTTACCGGGAAAAACGACACAAAAGCTTCATCTCACGCACACAAAACACAAATTGGAAAGCCTTTCTGTAATGGTGCAGGCCCTCATGCACACTAGAATGACTGCACACAGACACAGTACTTGGATGGTAGAACTGGCCCAGGGCACGTGCGCCCGGCCCCTTTAATTGGCAGGGTCACATGTCCAGTGACGCCTGTGCTGGATGGGTGTGGGGTGAGGTGTGAGCCAGCCCTCGGGGAGTGGCTGGTGCTTCTAACAACTATTAGTCACAAAAAAAGACACCCTTTGGGTAAATACACATATACCAATCCACACTCACACTAGGGACCTTCCGTCACCAATACGAGGACAACAAACACAGGGATCAAGAGGTCAAGTCAATAAGTGGACAATACAAATTTATTCAATATAAACATCTACAATACACAATTCAGCATAATATTAAAAAAAAAAAAACATGAATTAAAAATAGCAATACCTATCTAGATATTTCATAAGCAAGTAATTTAAAAAGACAATGGTAAAACAATCCAATCAGGACTATAATCTACTAGATAAACAAATCATATCTAATGAAACCAGCTAAAAGAATTGGGAGAACAGGCAGGAAAATAGTTCCTAGTCATAGAAAAGACCACTAAATCTTGCGTAGATCAATTGTTATATCTTGAGGGAATCCTTTGTCTTATTGTATCTTCAATAACAGTTGTCCACTTAGATTTATAGTAGGCCTTCCTTATCAAAGCATCGACGCGTTTCGGTGGGCACTATATTTTGGCCACCACCTTCTTCAGGAAAAACAATAGCTCCCAATGAGAAACCAACTCTTTAATGGTATCCTCAAGATAAAACTTGATCAGTTTCAATTCGAAATCAACGAGGGTAGTTCTGTTATTCTTGCTCCTACTTGTATCTCCAGTTTATCCAGCCAAAATAAGAGGTATATACGGAACGTTTCCTTTCTAGAGATCCAGTTCATATAAGTCCCTTAAAATCTTAGTGGAACTTTGATGCCACACCCACTTCCAATCAACACGTTCGTGGGGTTCTTTAGGTCACAGTACTCCCGTTCAAAAAGTCTCAAGTCCGCTGGGAGCAGCGCGGGGTATACACCTCCTTCATTAGATAAAAACAACTAGACCAGTGATCAGCAGATCACTACATCCCTCCCAAACTTTATTCAAACTGGAAACAGTAAAGTCCAACCTGTGGGAGAGAATATAACAAAAATAAAATATGATAACAGAAACTTCCAAAGAGTCTCTTTAGCTGCTTGCCAAATAAGGACGATGGTACGACAGCAGCTGGGACCACCAGTTCTCTTTGGCACAGTTCATGGGTGCTCTGTGGGTCCGGTCTTCTTTCGACTCTGTGCAAGGAAGTTGTCCTCACGGTCTTTCTCGGCTTCGCTCTTGCGGTGACGAAACAGGTAGAGTGATGGTGGAATGGATAGATATTACTTTCCACCAACCATTCCTGGTTGTCGCGGTTTCTCCACACATGCAGCATTGATTCTTTCTGCAAATGGTGGAGTAGTCGCAGGACATCCCTCTCAGTAGGATGCCCCTCTCGCAGGTGTTCCCCTCTCACGGGATATCCCGGAGGCCCACCTCACCAGGCTTTCACTGGACTGGTGCATTTCACCGTGTCGCTCCAACGCACCCTCTGGATGTGTAGAGGAATCGCTACGAGTCCCACCTTCATGTCCTTAGCTCCACCTGAAGGGTAGTTGTTGGCTCCTGCCATTTCGCACGAGATCTTCGTCCTCCCGGGACCTGCAGAAGAGCGGCTGTGGATCCATCTCTCATGGCGGGACCCGCTCTCACCGGTGTCCCTGTGGCCTTTGCCCCTGGGTCGCCACGGTCTGGTGTGGAGTGGTCGGATGCTCTTCTTCAGGACGTCCGAGCAGTCTCACCGTCTAGTCTCCCGTGCGACCCCAAAGGTGGATGTCACGAATGGTCCAGCCGGCTCGCCTCTGCCGTCACCAGGTGTTCTGAAGACACGTAGATTGATGTTTTCTACCAGTGCCACCGATGTACTCCAGGCCCTGTGCTCCATGTGCTCTGACGTTCTTGCACTTGTCACCTTTGCCATCTGGTGTGCAAGTTGGCAGATCACACACTCCTCTCATCTTCTCTCTTCTTGTTGAGAATTCTTCTTCCTTTCTTCGCGGTGGCGTCATGCCACTCCACTTCCTCCTTCTTGTTCATTTCTTCGCAACGCGGTCTAGTCCCATCTTCTTGCTCATCTTCACTAACCAGGCCTCTCTGTGTGGCGTGCACTCCACACGTGTTTCCCTGGTCTTGTCCTACCCCTAGGACAATGGGTTCTTTTCCTCCGTTGACCAGACCTGACGTCGTGACCTTCTTCTAGTCAATATTCATGCTCATTCTCTTATTCCAAGTTTTCTTCTATGACCTCTTCGTCGGTCACCGTCACTCTGACCTCTTCTTTGGTCATCATCACTCCGACATCTTCCACCGACCTCTTCTCAGGTCACCGCATCACCGACCTCTTCTCAGGTCACCACTTTCTGACCTCTTCTCAGGTCTCCGCTTTTCTGACCTCTTCTCAGGTCTCCGCTTTTCTGACCTCTTCTCAGGTTTCCGCTTTTCTGACCTCTTCTCCAGTCATCGTTCACAATTCTTCCCAGAGGGTTCACCTGCTTTGGGCAGCTTGTGTCCTCGGTCACTCCTCTTGCGGTGTCGTCTTTACCTCTCTGGATGCACCTTCTCTCCTCTTGCTTATTTTACACTTTTCCTTCCAGGCATCACAGTTCATTCTCTGCTTCCCCTCTGCACATGGCAGTTCAGCGTCATAGTGTCCCAGGGCTCTTCTCACTGCTGCAGTGCCCACCTATGGCCACTAGGTGTCACTGCATTTTCCTCTTGGGATTCCTTTCTCCTGTCACTTGCTGGATGGGGTTTCCTTCTTTCCTTCTCACTTTGCCTGACAAAGTCGTAGCGGTTCTCTGACACCTTAGTCACTACCCCTTCACTGTCTCGCTTTCGTCTCTCTGTCCGCACTTCCTCCCCTCAACTTTGGGTAGCTGCCGCCGTCCTTCTGCTGCCGCAGTTTCCTTTGCTCTGCGCCCTGTGGGAGTCTCACTTGAAGAGGGGACAACACTACAGTTAGGGCTGCCCAGTCATGTCCTGTTGGCACTCAGTCACAGTCCCTTTGCCATCTCTTCATATTTTTCCTATTTGTTCTCTCTTTTCCTCTTGGGGCACCCACTTGCCAGCAGGGCCGATCTCCATCACCCAGCCCTTTTCTGTAATGCCACAGCAGCTTTGTAGTCCTGCTGTTGAGTCTGTCCATGTGCACTATTAGTTATTTCCCCCCTGAGCGCGATACCGCAGACTGGCCACTAGATGGCACTGCTGCTCTATTGTTTGCAGTCGGCGGCCTCAGTTTTCACAATTGCGGCCTCCTTTGATGCGGCTTGTGGTGGTGTCTCGGCAGCTTTTCCCTGGCTCGTCACGGTCTCTCTCACTATGTTGGGCCTTCCCTGGGCACGTGAAGCTAGGCGCTGCTGGCACATTGCAGCATGAGCAACACCTGGCCTCTTCCTCGCAGGTTGCATCATTCCCGATCGATAATAGGGCACATCCAGGGCTGTTCCTGGGTTCTGCTGGCCACGGGCTCTCCACTCCCGTGGGCGGGCACCGTTGCTGACGGCTGCCAGCGATCTACATACCATCGGAGGCCCTCTCGCCGGGCAGCCGCACCTCCTCCCATCTCCCAGTGAGTTTTGTTTTCACTTCAAACAGCGCAGGGAGGGAGTGAGAAGCACCCAGGCTTCCGCAGAGTCATCACGATCTTTGCGGGCCGTTTACCTCGTGCTCTTACGGCCTCCATTACCACTCTTCCACAGTAGGCAGTACTCTTCTCCACCTTCTCTCGCCCGCCAGCAGCGTTTCAGGGATTGTACTGCTTCCAACTCCCTGCTTTTCATGAGTTATTGACGCGCCCGACAAACCGCTCACTGTTCTGCCTTACTA
Organism: Calotriton arnoldi; assembly: GCA_963921515.1. Classification (NCBI taxonomy): domain Eukaryota; kingdom Metazoa; phylum Chordata; class Amphibia; order Caudata; family Salamandridae; genus Calotriton; species Calotriton arnoldi. The sequence continues at coordinate 295,794 of CAWUFW010007616.1, forward strand.
CTTGTAAGCGGGGTCCTTGCACCACGACAGACCGCCCGCTCACTTCAGCTTCACGGCCGCTCACGCGGCACTCCACCCCATGTCAGCTCACTCCGCTGGAGGTCTCGCCTCATTTCATGCTGGCCGCTCCGATCCGTCGCGGGCCGCACGCTGTCTCCTCCTTGCTCTACCCGCCCACAGCAGCCTCTCTCAGTTCACTCGCTGCGCGGGGGCTGGAGCTGGTGCCGGAGACTGCTTGCTCCATTGTGGGCAGAGTTCATCTTTCTCGCGGGGGCGGGGAGTGGGCAGCTACTCCATTCTCCGTCCTCCCTCTATTAGGCTCTCTACGCTGCCCCCGATGTTCCGCCTTCAGGGCTCACCTTACGCCCGATCTCGGCTCAGGCCTCTCTCTCCTCGTGGCAGTCTGTGGCGGCGGCCGGCATCTTGGCAGTCCGGCCTCGCTCGCCTTGCACCTCTGCCATCACGGGGCTTGTTTCATGCCGGATGGCTCAGCAGCAGGCTATTCAATGTGGGGTGGGCTCCCGCCGCCTCACCTTCACCCCGGGGCTCTTCACACACCCCACTGGCACTCTGTAACTCTTCACCTGCTGCAGGGGGTGCCCTCGACACGGGCAGCACACATTCCCCCTTGAACCACCTAAACAAGGCAGCTGCACACGCGGGATTAGCCCGCTTGTCGCAAATGTAATGGTGCAGGGCCCTTGGCCCTCATGCACGCTAGAATGACTGCACACAGACACAGTACTTGGATGGTAGAACTGGCCCAGGGCACGTGCGCCCGGCCCCTTTTATTGGCAGGGTCACATGTCCAGTGATGCCTGTGCTGGATGGGTGGGGGGTGAGGTGTGAGCCAGCCCTCGGGGAGTGGCTGGTGCTTCTAACAACCAGACCAGTGATCAGCAGATCACTACACTTTCCAAACACAGAAGCCCAGGCTGCTTTAGCTGTAACACCTACGCGTTTCAAATAGGATAATAATGCAGTAACATCTCATTGAGATGCTGCATCACTGTTCTGAGCGCTAAACTGTGGTGGCGGAGAATAACGACAGCCGATGTCCAATTCACCCTATGCAGCCCCTGACGCCTAAGGGCACCCGACAGTTACTGTTGGAGGATTCTGTCCCAGGGAAAATGTAAGGATATGCTTTTGCGGCACAGGGTGTTTCTTTACAATGGCATAAATAGGCTGCAGAGTGAGCGGAGCCGCCATCTTGTAGTAGAGGGCCCTGACACGTGCTGTAGCAGACCTGCTTGCAGCTCACGGAGTACACGAGCACAAATATTTTTAATTCACTCCTGGTTTGTTAGTTATCTTCATGTAAGCTCAGTGGCAGTAGAAGGTATTCACTAGTAATGGTCCTTAACACACTGAGGGATCTTTTGCAGTGTATTTTAAATGAAAGAGGTTGGCTTCATTAGAATGCACGTTTCCAGTGCAGGGAACACAGGAGGGGCCAGGGTTCACCGGCCTCAGAAGAGCAGCGTTTACTAGTCTCAGAAGGGCAGTGTTCACAGGCATCACAAATGAAGCGTTCACCCTCAGAAGGGCAGTGTACACCAGCATCAGAAAGGTGATTGATGCTCACCAGCATCAGTAGGGCAGTGTTCACTTGCTTCAGAAGGGCAGTGTATAAGGGCAGCAGAAGGGTGATGGATGAGCATCAAAAGGGGAGCATTCACTGGCATTTGGAAGGCAGCATTCACCAGCAAGACAGGGCAATGTTCACCGGTATCAGAACGAAAGCCATCACCGGCGTTAGAAGGGGAGCGTTCACCTGCATCAGACGAAAAGTGTTCACCTGCATCAGAAGGGGAGTGTTCACCTGCATCAGAAGGGAAGTGTCACCTGCATCAGAAGCGAACTGTTCACCTGCATCAGAAGAGAAGTGTCACCTGCATCAGAAGGGGAGTGTTTACCTGCAACAGAAGGGGAGTGTCACCTGCATCAGAAGGGGAGTGTCACCTGCATCAGAAGGGAAGTGTTTACCTGCATCAAAAGGGGAGTGTCACTTGCATCAGAAGGGGTGTGTCACTGCATCAGAAGGTGATTGTTCACCTACATCAGAAGGGGAGTGTCACCTGCATCAAAAGGGGAGTGTTCTCCTGCATCAGAAGGGGAGTGTTCCCCTGCATCATAAGGGAAGTGTTCACCTGCATCAGAAGGGAAGTGTTCACCTGCATCAGAAGGGGAGTGTTCACCTGCATCAGAAGGGGAGTGTTTACCTGCATCAGAAGGGGAGTGTCACCTGCATCAGAAGGGGAGTGTTTACCTGCATCAGAAGGGGAGTGTCACCTGCATCAGAAGGGGAGTGTCACCTGCATCAGAAGGGAAGTGTTTACCTGCATCAGAAGGGGAGTGTTTACCTGCATCAGAAGGGGAGTGTCACCTGCATCAGAAGGGGAGTGTTTACCTGCATCAGAAGGGGAGTGTCACCTGCATCAGAAGGGGAGTGTCACCTGCATCAGAAGGGAAGTGTTCACCTGCATCAGAAGGGAAGTGTTTACCTGCATCAGAAGGGGAGTGTCACCTGCATCAGAAGGGGAGTGTCACCTGCATCAGAAGGGGTGTGTCACTGCATCAGAAGGGAAGTGTTCACCTGCATCAGAAGGGAAGTGTTCACCTGCATCAGAAGGGAAGTGTCACCTGCATCAGAAGGGAAGTGCTCACCTGCATCAGAAGGGAAGTGTTCACCCGCATCAGAAGGGAAGTGTTCACCCGCATCAGAATGGAAGTGCTCACCTGCATCAGAAGGGGAGTGTCACCTGTGTCAGAAGCAAAGTGTTCACCTGAATCAGAAGGGGAGTATCACCTGCATCAGAAGGAAAGTGTACAACGGTAGCAGACGGGTGATGTTCATGAGCATCAAAAGGGAAGCATTCACTGGCATCTGGATTGCAGCATTTACCAGCAACACAGGGCAATGTTCACCGGTATCAGAACGACAGCGATCACTGGCGTTAGAAGGGAAGTGCCACCTGCATCAGAAGGGAAGTGTTCACCTGCATCAGAAGGGAAGTGTTCACCTGCATCAGAAGGGGAGTGTCACCTGCATCAGAAGCGAAGTGTACACCTGCATCAGAAGGGAAGTGTCACCTGCATCAGAAGGGAAGTGTCACCTGCATCAGAAGGGAAGTGTTCACCTGCATCAGAAGGGAAGTGTCACCTGCTTCAGAAGGGAAGTGCTCACCTGCATCAGAAGGGGAGTGTCACCTGCGTCAGAAGCAAAGTGTTCACCTGAATCAGAAGGGGAGTGTCACCTGCATCAGAAGAAAAGTGCACAATGGTAGCAGACAGGTGATGTTCATGAGCATCAAAAGGGAAGCATTCACTGGCATCTGGATTACAGCATTTACCAGCAACAGAGGGCAATGTTCACCGGTATCAGAATGACAGCGATCACCGGCGTTAGAAGGGGAGCGTTCACCTGCATCAGGAGGGGAGTTTCACCTGCATCAGGAGGGGAGTGTCACCTGCATCAAAAGGGAAGTGTTACCCTGCATAAGAAGGGAAGTGTTCACCTACATCAGAAGGTGAGTGTCACCTGCATCAGAAGGAACATATTCACCTGCATAAGAAGGGAAGTGTTTACCTACATCAGAAGGGGAGTGCCACCTGCATCAGAAGGGACGTGTTCACCTGCATCAGTAGGGCATTGTCACCTGCATCGGAAGGAAAGTGTTCACCTGCATTAGAAGGGAAGTGTCACCTACATCAGGAGGGGAGTGTCACCTGCATCAGAGAGGAAGTGTTCACATGCATCAGAAGAGAAGTGTTCACCTGCATCAGAAGAGACGTGTTCACTTGCATCAGAAGGGTAGTGTTCACCTGCATCAGAAGGGAAGTGTTCACCTGCATCAGAAGGGGAGTGTTTACCTGCATCAGAAGGGGAGTGTCACCTGCATCAGAAGGGGAGTGTCACTTGCATCAGAAGGGGAGTGTTCACCTGCATCAGAAGGGAAGTGTTTACCTGCATCAGAAGGGGAGTGTCACCTGCTTCAGAAGGGGTGTGTCACTGCATCAGAAGGTGAGTGTTTACCTGAATCAGAAGGGAGTGTCACCTGCATCAGAAGGGAGTGTCACCTGCATCAGCAGGGAAGTGTTTACCTGCATCAGAAGGGGTGTGTCACTGCATCAGAAGGGGAGTGTTCACCTACAACAGAAGGGGAGTGTCATCTGCATCAGAAGGGGAGTGTTCTCCTGCATCAAAAGGGGAGTGTTCCCCTGCATCAGAAGGGAATTGTTCACCTGCATCAGAAGGGATGTGTTCACCTGCATCAGAAGGTGAGCGTTCACCTGCATCAGAAGGGAAGTGTTCACCTGCATCAGAAGGGAAGTGTTCACCTGCATCAGAAGGGGAGTGTCACCTGCATCAGAATGGGAGTGTCACCTGCATCAGAAGGGAAGTGTTCACCTGCATCAGAAGGGAAGTGTTCACCCGCATCAGAAGGGAAGTGTTCACCCGCATCAGAATGGAAGTGCTCACCTGCATCAGAAGGGGAGTGTCACCTGTGTCAGAACCAAAGTGGTCACCTGAATCAGAAGGGGAGTATCACCTGCATCAGAAGGAAAGTGTACAACGGTAGCAGACGGGTGATGTTCATGAGCATCAAAAGGGAAGCATTCACTGGCATCTGGATTGCAGCATTTACCAGCAACACAGGGCAATGTTCACCGGTATCAGAACGACAGCGATCACTGGCGTTAGAAGGGAAGTGCCACCTGCATCAGAAGGGAAGTGTTCACCTGCATCAGAAGGGAAGTGTTCACCTGCATCAGAAGGGGAGTGTCACCTGCATCAGAAGCGAAGTGTTCACCTGCATCAGAAGGGAAGTGTCACCTGCATCAGAAGGGAAGTGTCACCTGCATCAGAAGGAAGTGTTCACCTGCATCAGAAGGAAGTGTCACCTGCTTCAGAAGGGAAGTGCTCACCTGCATCAGAAGGGGAGTGTCACCTGCGTCAGAAGCAAAGTGTTCACCTGAATCAGAAGGGGAGTGTCACCTGCATCAGAAGAAAAGTGCACAATGGTAGCAGACAGGTGATGTTCATGAGCATCAAAAGGGAAGCATTCACTGGCATCTGGATTACAGCATTTACCAGCAACAGAGGGCAATGTTCACCGGTATCAGAATGACAGCGATCACCGGCGTTAGAAGGGGAGCGTTCACCTGCATCAGGAGGGGAGTTTCACCTGCATCAGGAGGGGAGTGTCACCTGCATCAAAAGGGAAGTGTTACCCTGCATAAGAAGGGAAGTGTTCACCTACATCAGAAGGTGAGTGTCACCTGCATCAGAAGGAACATATTCACCTGCATAAGAAGGGAAGTGTTTACCTACATCAGAAGGGGAGTGCCACCTGCATCAGAAGGGACGTGTTCACCTGCATCAGTAGGGCAGTGTCACCTGCATCGGAAGGAAAGTGTTCACCTGCATTAGAAGGGAAGTGTCACCTACATCAGGAGGGGAGTGTCACCTGCATCAGAGAGGAAGTGTTCACATGCATCAGAAGAGAAGTGTTCACCTGCATCAGAAGAGACGTGTTCACTTGCATCAGAAGGGTAGTGTTCACCTGCATCAGAAGGGAAGTGTTCACCTGCATCAGAAGGGGAGTGTTTACCTGCATCAGAAGGGGAGTGTCACCTGCATCATAAGGGGAGTGTCACTTGCATCAGAAGGGAGTGTTCACCTGCATCAGAAGGGAAGTGTTTACCTGCATCAGAAGGGGAGTGTCACCTGCTTCAGAAGGGGTGTGTCACTGCATCAGAAGGTGAGTGTTTACCTGAATCAGAAGGGGAGTGTCACCTGCATCAGAAGGGGAGTGTCACCTGCATCAGCAGGGAAGTGTTTACCTGCATCAGAAGGGGTGTGTCACTGCATCAGAAGGGGAGTGTTCACCTACAACAGAAGGGGAGTGTCATCTGCATCAGAAGGGGAGTGTTCTCCTGCATCAAAAGGGGAGTGTTCCCCTGCATCAGAAGGGAATTGTTCACCTGCATCAGAAGGGATGTGTTCACCTGCATCAGAAGGTGAGCGTTCACCTGCATCAGAAGGGAAGTGTTCACCTGCATCAGAAGGGAAGTGTTCACCTGCATCAGAAGGGGAGTGTCACCTGCATCAGAATGGGAGTGTCACCTGCATCAGAAGGGAAGTGTTCACCTGCATCAGAAGGGAAGTGTTCACCTGCATCAGAAGGGGAGTGTCACCTGCATCAGAATGGGAGTGTCACCTGCATCAGCAGGGAAGTGTTCACCTGCATCAGAAGGGATGTGTTCACCTGCATCAGAAGGTGAGCGTTCACCTTCATCAGAATGGAAGTGTTCACCTACATCAGAGGGGAAGTGTTTACCTACATCAGAAGGGGAGTGTCACCTGCATCAGAAGGGGAGTGTCACCTGCATCAGAAGGGAAGTGTTCACCTGCATCAGAAGGGAAGTGTTTACCTGCATCAGAAGGGAAGTGTCACCTGCATCAGAAGGGGAGTGTCACCTGCAACAGAAGGGAAGTGTCATCTGCAACAGAAGGGAAGTGTTTACCTACATCAGAAGGGAAGTGTTCACCTGCATCAGAATGGAAGTGTTCACCTACATCAGAAGGGAAGTGTCACCTACATCAGAAGGGAGTGTCATCTGCATCAGAAGGGAAGTGTTCACCTACATCAGAAGGGAAGTGTTCACCTACATTAGAATGGAAGTGTTCACCTACATCAGAATGGAAGTGTTCACCTGCATCAGAAAGGGAGTGTCACTGGCATCAGAAAGAGATTATTTACCGTCACCAGAACAGCAGTGTACACCAGGATCAGAAGGGTGATGTTCACCGGCCTCAGAAGGGCAGTATGCACAGACACGAGAAAGGGAGTATTCATCAGCATCAGAAGAGCAGTGTTTACTGGCATCAGAAGGGCAGTGCTTGGTAGCAACAGAAAGGCAGTGTTCACGTGCATCAGAAGGGGAGTGTCTCTGGCTTCAGAAAGGGATTATTTACCGTCATCAGAACGACAGTGTACACCAGCATCTGAAGGGTTATCAGAAGGGTGACGTTCACCAGCCTCAGAAGGGCACTGTGCACAGACAGGAGAAAGGGAGTATTCATCAGCATCAGAACGGCATTGTTTAGTAACGTCAGAAAGGCCGTATTCACCAGTTTGATAAGAGCAGTGTTATCTGGTATCAGAAAGGCAGTGTTCACGTGCATCATAAAAGCGGTGTTCGCCAGCAACAAAAAAAGGGCAGTTTTCACTGGCATCAGAAGGACAGTGTTAGCTGACAACATTTAGCCAAAGTCCGATAAGGCCTCATTCTGATCGTCCCACGTATTATGAGATGTACCTTTAGGAAAGAAAGCATCACTTAAGGGAATCAGGAACACCATACATGACTCCCCCCATCAAGTTTTCATTTGTTCCCCGGAGTTTCAAACAGACATTTAACCTGCTTCCAGCACCTGAAATGTCCAGGTAAGACACTCCTGAGCCAAGGAGTTACAGCCGGTTTAGTAAACCTCAACGAGGTGTAACTCCCATTATGCAGAGTACCTTTTATTGAAGCCAGACTAATGCATATGATGGCTAATTACAAGAACTGGTGTCTGTGCACCCTATGCACAGTGCTTTTGAGTGCCACTGAGATTTAAAAAAAAAAAAACAGAGTTGCTCATTTATTGCACGCCGCAATGTACGATGTTTCATTTACACGTGTACTTTTAGGTGGCTTTTGCCAAGTGTTTTTTGGCTACTGGAAAAAACAGCATTAGATCCTCCTGGTTCCAAACCACACACTGCTGTTGCATCATTTGGCAGAAAGGCTGCACAGGTTTCCGGGGGGGGGGGGCACCCTTTCACGCAGAAAAGCAGAGTTCCGAGGGTCTACTCAATCACTCACGAAGGGACTCTTTTCTGATATCCTTGATAAAAGTGAGACCCCCGAAGAGCAAAGCAATCCTTTAAATATGACAGTACGTTTGAGCACTCTGGGAGGTAGGATTAATGTCTGCAGTATGAAGAATAAATGAATCTTTCAATTATCCCGCACGCCTTCAATGTGATAAGGTAAATTGGATTTTAATATGCCAAAGACACACATTTGCCTAATTAGACTGTTTGTAAAGGCTGCCAAAGATTAATGCCACAATCAGCTTGAAGGAGATGCTTTGTACACAGTGTGGAATAATAATAAGCTATCAGTGCCCTACCTGCCCTGCATCCACACACCCAGTGACTTAGAAAGGAGTCAAAAAAGAAGGGAGTGCAGGAACCTAACACAACTCTTAGATGCGACCTCGCTGTACTGCCCGATGTATGCGCTCTTACTCAGTCAAATTTCTTATGGTGGTTTTTATCCTTCCTTCGACATGAGGATTTTGCGGCTATCCACGGGAATCTCAGTCGCAGCAGGCTATTGTGGGCATGCATAAAATATCCTCAGCTATCACAGTGAAGTCCTTGAACATAGGGCTTAATTTGTAAAAGAATAAGTGCCAGGCCCAAAGTGTTGCTGAGAAGCCAGCAGCCAGCCCTACTGCCTGCCGCATACCAAGGCTGCGTAGTCTTGGTTCCACCTCATGCTTCTTTAATCCAATACCAGACACGCCCCGCTGATTCATCTCACTCTTGCAGGGTCTTTTCATCCCTGCTTTCTCTCTTTGTCACGGTTTTCCCGTCTTTCTCTTACTCCTTCTTTCCCCCTTGCGTGTGTTTTTCTCTCTCTTGCTCAGGGTCAAAGTCTGGGGAGAAAAATAAGTGCCGGTCCCCGAAAACGAGTGTTGGGGGCCTCACCTGCAACCAGCCGCTCAAATTAAGCACTGCTTGCACATATGTCTTATTTGTCTTAAGATCATCCTGTGTCAGAGTGGGTGCTGAAGAACTACTCTATCAGTGACACTTTCTTTCTGTCACCTCACCAGGGGGCATAGTCACAATGAAGTGGCGGAGCGCGGCGTTAGCCTCCTTGGCTTAACGCAGCGCTCCGCTACTTCAGAAACGCATGGCTGTACCATATTTACAACAATATGGTGCAGCCCTGCGTTTCCCCCTGTGCCAGCGCTAAACTTAGCAGCCTAACGCCAATGCAACCACCCATGCACCATAGTGCAAGGGTGTCTGCATTGAGGGGAAGAATGTTTATGTACAAGAAGGTATCCCTTCCTGCACATAAACAATCTTTAAATGGCGTTTTGTAACTTTTATGTGTGTTGCTTAATGCATCAACACATAGAAGTTCCAAAACGTCATTTTTTTTTGTTTTGGATTGTTTATGTGCAGGAAGGGTCATAATGTGCAGGAAGGGTCATCTTCCTGCACGTAAACAAGCAATGGCAATTTGCTGTTGCTATGTGTGCTGCACAACTCAGCACACGGAAACAGCAAAAACGAGGAGAAATAACGCATTTCTCCTTGTTTCACCTGTTAAAGACCAGGTTTTTACTGGTCTTAAGTTTGGCGCCGCCTCCTATTTACGCCACACTTGTAAATAGGGGGCAGCGTCAAAATCAATGGGTGTTTCAGTGGAACGCCCACGGCAAAACACCCATTGCCCTCCCCTTTCACGCTAAGTATAGCGTGAAAGGGTGCCTTATTTACAAGGCAGCATTAAGCCACGTTAAGTGGCTTAACGCTGCCTTGTAAATAAGGCGAAGCACCAATCGCCACCACAAAGTCACTAAAAGTGACATTGTGGTGGCGATAGGGGTTTGTAAATTTGCCCCCAGGTTTTTTGTAAAGTTACTGTTCTTTTCAAGAGTTATTCTGTTAAACTGAGTTCATGATGACTGTCAGTACATTTACCAGTCCCATGTAGCTATCTAATACCCATGCATCCTGTCGGACAGCACATATGGCTGGTACAGAGAAAGAATGACATTTCCTTTTGCATTTTTGCATGAATGTCGAATACATGCAGATTGGAGAGGGATAAGTATGGCCCATCCTGTGTCAGGGTGGGTGCTGAAGATCTACTCTCACTTTCTTTTTGTCACCTTACCAAGGTGTTTGCAAAGTTAGTGTTATTTTAAGTGTGATCAGCCCTGTCTCAGAGGTAGGGGTCGTAAGAAAAAGTGATCAGAGGGAAAGAAGAGAGAGAGGAGTGAAGGAGAGAGACACAACAGATAGATGAAAAGCGAGGAACATCCCAAGGAGATGAAGGGCTGATTTGAGCATTTTTGCCAGTGCGTTTGTTTCCCCAGTCTAACCCTGTCTGTATTCTGACATAGAAGAAGAGACGAGGGCAGCAGTGCACAGATAATGCTAGCCCCAAATTCACCATGTCATGAACTTAAAATACCAATCACTCTCATTAAATGAGAACATGCAAACAGATCCATACATGAGTACAAGATAAGTGAACTAGTGTAGAAACACAAATGCACTTCTTCGTTCAAAAATAATAGTATTGATCATGTGTTTCTTCACGTCATTTGTTGGGTGTCAATCCTGTGGAAAGTGTTGACCCACTGGTGTCTCTGTTTTGCTTTATGGAAATGTATGGCTGTGCAGGCTTTCTCTCTGGTATAGTTTTTGGCAAACTTCTTCTATGTAATGTGCTCTTTGGCAATTTTTTCACTGAAAGTAATATGCAACATTGACAGACAGTTGTAAAACTGATGAGTTGTGAGGCAGAACTATTCATAGACATTGTGGCTGGAGTCACATCTTTTAACACTACTAGGCTTTTAACACTACTAGGCTAACACACTATGCTTCTAATGGCAGTTTTCCTCTCGTGAAAGTATGTTCTAAATGTTTTGTTTGTAGTTAACTACAAAGGGTGATGGGCTATGTGAATGAAGATCTCTCCTACCTGCCGGACATATCCTTTAGGTCGCAGATGAGTCTTTTCAGTACGACAGCTGAATGATATGAGAGAAGTTTGTTCAAATTTAGTTTTATGTAATTGTAGTTGTTGATAGAAGATTAGTCTATTTATGAAGAATTGAGTAAACTAAAAAGGGATTTCAGTATGTTAAGTTGATAAAACCAGATTGTGAATACCTTTTAGGAAGAAAGTTGATGCGTGGTAACAATTTCCAGTCCTCCCGCTAAGAAGTACTTTGGTTTCCAGAGCTCATTACATGATAACTTTCACAAAGTCGAATTTATATCAATAATTCCACATGATCCTTAAAGGGGTTAAGTCAACAGAATGTTCAGTGCATTTTATAATGCATATGTTTTATTAAGACTACTGATTACCTCATAAATCTCTTCGTGAATCACTGGTAGAGCACTGTACACTTTAAATCCCATTTTACCAGTAATTAAACTCACTGTACAACTGTGGTAATAATATATTATTTTAAAGATTTTGAATAAAAAATCCTTGACCTAATCTTGTATTAACAATCAAGGCTGGCAATGGCAAATTCTAACTTAAGGAGAGAAAAAAAGCATAGGCAATATTCATCGCTCTGACAACGTCCGAATTCTAACCCATCACTCCTCCATCACTCAAACGAAAGCACTTTTGGTATTGAGTATTGAGTTGTCAAATTGTGCTCTCCTGTGTTTTTTCAACTAAAAGAGATGGGAAGATGAATTTGTCAATGTCTGGCTTGACAAAAGGAATGTACAATCTAAAACCATATTATAGTGACTTATTACGATAAAATGTACGTGCCACAATGACACTATATGCTATTAAATCAATTACTATTTTTTTCTACAAGCAACCAGTTTGTAGTGAAACAGCAACAGAAATGATATTTGAGAGGAACACTTCTGACCTGCAGCTTTTTCTTGGGTTAATTAAAGGATTCACATACAGAACAATGTGGAAAGACAAACTGGCCCTCAGGCACCAGACAGATGCAAGAGTAGTTAAAATGGATCTACTGCCAAAGTCAAACCAATTACAAAAAGATGTATCTAGATAATAATAGGCAGAAGGACCAAGGCAGGTGTGTTTGATGTTGGAATGAGAAATGCGGGTGGGAATGAAGCTGCTGTGTCTGCGGAGGAGGGCTTACTCTTTCGCTAACAGCGAGAAGAGCCAAGTGCTTTTTTTGAAGAATGGGAAAAGTTTACATCGACTTTACCATCACAACTGTGTATTAAGATTCAGAACAATGTTCTATGCTCCAGACGTTTGAGTTGTTCCCACCGTATGCCATATAAGCTCACATTGAGCATTGTAACTCTGACTGATATCATTACATAGGACCATCAAGAGCTGTACCCTAATGATTGAAGTAGATCATGAGCTAATGAAGTGTTTGGATACTGAAACAACATTTGTGTGAATTTTATTTACAGGTTTTTGTGAATTCCTGTTAGAAAACAACTGTCTAATCTTTAATACGAAAAACTATCATATGAACAAAGTGATAAATTTCTGAAATACTACTATTCTACTATCAAATGTCAATGCCCACTCTATTTAAATGTGTGATTATTTAACCACTGACTTTACTTATGCTTACTTTGCTATGTTGTTTTCGATCTCCAAAAGCATAGGGCAGCCAACTCATCAGAAAGTACAATCTGTACTAATCATTGCTCTACAAAATGCATGTTGTTTGGTAATGACATGGTACAAGGAAACTTAAAGTCCACCACTGCTATTAAATAAAGGACAGGGTATCCTAGGCAAACAGCGGTGAAGAGCTTTGTGTTTGGTGGGAGGCACAACAAACTCTGTTGGATATATAAGATAAAGCTTTAAAGACCATGCACAATGGAGACACCAGCATCTTTATCACTCCCAACCAGTGCTTAATTTGAGCCGGTGGTTTCCGGTTCTCGGCACCGGCACATAATTGTCAGCACCAGCACTTATGATAATCTGCCACATGGTGATGCTGTTTTAGAGCTGTCCCACAACAACATTTATTAATTGAATATACATTAATAAGGACTAATACCTGCTGCCCAAACCATTCTTATAACTTTGAGGGCCTGGAATAGTCTGAAGTGTCACACTTGTAGGAGTGTGATGGTTAGTAGTTGTGTTGTTACTGTTGCTGGCAGCGCTGGCAGAGGCAATGGGCGGAGCAAGCTGCAGTGGCCTCCTGATGAGAGCCCTGGCACTTATTATTTTACAAATTAAGCACTGCTCCTAACCTCTAACAGTGCAACTCCAGTCCAGAGATTGGAAGATGTGATTAGGGTAGCTGATGTAGTAAGGACTTTAGCATCACTGTTTCTTTGAATAGGCACACAAGGGTTTATCAGGACAATGCAGAATTCTCATGAGGCTTTAACATTTGTGCCGTGCCACCGAATCCTGCCTCTATAGGAAAAATCTTCTGCTCCTATAGGGCCCTGATTATCAATCAGAGTGTAAATACATTATGGAATCCACTCCCCTTGATCACAACTGGCCCAGTGTTTTTGCACCTGATTTTTTGGGTGTGGAAACATAGGACAAGAATTAACTAGTTGGTAATTCAGACCAGTAAAATTGCATGAGGTTTTGACTAAGGCAGCCAAGCCTTGTCTCCAACTGTATCCCATATTTTCTCTAGTAAGGTAGGATCATTCAATGCTCCAACTCCCAGAATTAATCTTCATCTTCTTTCCCCTTTTCTCCCTACCCCCTCTCTTCACCCCTGCCCCAGACAGAAGCCCCCGCACCCATTTACCCCCTGGTCAGAGCAGATGGAAAATGTGTGCTTTAAACCCCTCAGAAAACGATAAACTGTATGGAATGCAGTCTTGTAATTCTATGTCCATACAGTTAATTCCCATGCTTCATAGTAGAAGTAAGCATGTGCAGAAATGCAAGCCAGAAACGGTAGTTCCAGAGACCCAGGCTCTCTGCACATGTTTACTTGTAAGTCATAATCAGGGCATATGAGCTACTGCGCAGCACTAGAGTGATACTACAAACCCACTTCAACATTATACAATTGCCTTTCAAGCTCACTTGCTGTGTTCTGAAGGATAGTGAGTCTGTGCAAGTTTTTTTCCAGCAGATTCAACCGTGGATGTGTACCATCTGTATATGTATCAATAATTAAAAATAGTTTTATTTTTGACCTCACCACGTACGTGGTTCTTTAGATAATTGAGGTAGTTTGAGTCAAAACGACAACTTTAGACTTCTGAGACAACAATGTTGTAACATCCTTCTCTTACCTTTGTTATGCCTTTCTTTGTCATGCTTAGAATTTATAGAGCGTGCGTTTCATCCTGCCGTTCAGTATTCTGGAATCACTGAACAGCAGTTATCTGTTTGCTTTCTACTTTGTTGGACGTACAGTGCTGCGCTGCAATAAATCTTTGTTTTAAACCACTTACCTGCTTCAACACATTTCTACAAATTTCCATTACTCACAGTCAACCATTCTGCAGTGATCACCCCCCCCAAATTAATGTAGAAAATTTGACTCTGAAAATCCTCTTTTTTTCTGTGGCTAAGATTTTAAACTAACCCACCAAGGAGATTACACATCACACCCGCCATGAAAGCACTGCACTAGCTTGAACTAATGTGTCCATCCAATTTAAAGGTCTTACACTGATTGAAAAGTTGATATAAGAGCATGCTCCACCATACTTAAAAAACAGGATTAAGAAGTACATCCCCAAGCAGAGGATTAGATCTTCGGTCAGCATCCTCTGGCTGTCCAAAGACTGACGCTGACTCATGACTACTACAAATATTTTCCACAAATGGTGGAATGAAGTGCAAGAGAATAAAAGATGTTTCCAGCAATTGTAGGAAATCAAATACAATTGGAAAAGTCATCGATTTTAACAGTTTTGGAGGGTTTTTAGCACTTTCATTCCATAGTTAGGATTTTAGCTCCAAGGATATCTATAAATACAATAATTTCTTTCATTTAGAAGGTGGAAAAAACACACTGCATTTGGAGTAAGGTGTTTGTTGATTTGAGCACTCGGAGCGATTATTTTTAAATCTTAATAAATAGAGCCTGCACATTTTGAGGAACTTCTTACACTATCCATTTTAATTGTGTCACTCCACGCCATATATACATGGGGGAGTACATGAATGGCATTTACTTATTTGTTACACAGAATTGAGATCTCTGGGTTGGATGAAAGCCTTAGGATCTTCCTACATGAACCTAAATTCGTTGAGTGGATCCTAAAGAAACTGTCTTGTTTCAAAGCTTGCTATGTTCATGATAAACGGGCGCATCCCATCACCTTGCTAGTTTGCAGAAACTGTCACATAACCAGCACATTTGTGCATACAGTGGGGTCATCGATTGCTTCTGTTTTTGTCCTCACTTAACATGTCACTTACCTAGCACCCATTTTATAATAACAGCGAAAAACAAATGTGAGTAGCAAAACAGAAACAGGTGCAATGAGAATCACTAATGCACTTACTCTAGGCAATGTCTTGCTCAGAATTTTCACACTCTTTTTGTGTAAATACAGATGTTGACTAAGGAAAATTCACCTACTTGAATTGTACTTCTGAATATGGGCAGTTAGTAAATATATCCCATCTCCTTTAACATGCTAAGAACAGAACCTGAACACAAACATATAAATGTTATTGAAATTTTGTAAAAGATTACCCATTTTTGCCTCTTATATTTCAACATGACAGCTTTAAAATGGCAAGATTAAAAAAGCTAATACATTTCGCCGAGAGGGTTAAAAAATACATGAAACACTTTTAATACAGGCCTGGAATCAGCTAATTTGTTGTCCTTTCCTCTGTCTAAAAGAAAACTAAGGTTCTTGATTTGTCACTTGAACACCATTGTCATTCGAGCTAAAATAGTCACTTTTCTAAGAATATTATTGTGAATTGATTAAAGTCTTGTTGAATGTCTGTATAGGTTACCGAATTAACCACATAAAAAGGCAGGAATGCCAGGATCCATGGTTATGGAGAGGAAACCCCTTCTTTATTGTATATCAGAATATCTACTCCAAAACATTGACCTGGGCATATTTATTGACTCCAAAATATCAACTAGCAGTATATCATCAAGTTAAAAATACATAGGGAAGTATTGATTTACAAATTTACAGCCACATGAACGATGATTATATAGTGCAAGTAGATATGGCGGAGTAGCAAGTAGATATATGTGCAAGTTGATATTTAAAATTCAGTATTTAGGTACCTCACCTCTTGTTCTTGACATAACAATAAGTCAGCTTAAAAATGGCAAAATTGAAAAAGCAAATATGTTCTTCAGAGAGGACTAAAAAATGCATGACACACTTATTACCTGCACTGGAATCTGCTTGACTGCTTACACTTTGCCACCTTTTCCCTACTTTGTTGTGTTTTTCTGTGTTTAAAAGAAAACGTTGCCCCTTGATTTGTCACACGAGCTCATATGCATGCATCTAGATGGTCATCTTTGAATAGTTTTCTTCAAAGAAAATACATTGAATTTAAAGTTATCTGAGCTAAAACAGTCACTTTTCTAAAAATATTAGGTACTACACCTCTTGTGTTTTAAATTAAAATAAAAAATTGGTAAAAAATACAATGTTGGAGAGGCTGAAAAAAAAATGCATGCTACGCAGGATTCATATTTTAACCCTGTTTGGTCTAGTGATTTTTATCTTTTCTTTTTTGCATGATTTGCTTGAACATCTTTGATTTTCCTATTTAGCTGTTAATTACTTGATGTGTACCAAAATACATTTGTTTCTCAATTAGAACCCAAGTATGTCATTGAATCTTGAACATAAAGGCATTTCAGACATATCACAAACAGCATAAGGAAGCACAAATGTGTAGTCCCAACAGTTCTCCCTCTATCAATATATACAATAGTGAAATGTATCAACAGTAGAGACGATGGAAAAACTGTTACTTCATTGACATGATTGAAATGTTGAAGATGTGTGTGTTGTTTGGCATGAAAAATATTACCTGTCACTAGCTACATTTGAACTAAATTTCCCTGCCATTTTCTCCCTTTCCTCAGATGCAAAGAAGGCTACCAAGGAGTTCGCTGTGATCAATTTTTGCCGAAAACGGATTCCATCATGTCTGATCCAAGTATGTCAAGCCTTTCTTTTACTATCTGTTTTATTTCTTAAATGAAAGTAACAGTTGGTGGTGAAAGACATTTGTTTGTGTCTGTCAAAATCTATGATTTTTTTATTTTTGAAAAGGTCATACAACAAATATATAATTTTCTTTGTTTGAGTTGAACTGAATTCTTCTCATTTCTACATTCTCACAGTCCTAATACAAAATGTTGGTACTATTAGAAGAATTTTATCTTCAACATAGTGCTGTCGAAACAAGGGTCAAATATTAATCAGATTTTCTCTGTAGCTTGACTCAGTAATCACATAGTTGAGTTGACACAAATGCAACACCACCACTAACAGTATTCCAAAGGAATGTCCAGCACAAGGATTTTGAGGGAGTCTTACATCATGTTTTTACTAACATGAACTCACAGCAGCCATTTTTTAAATGTTTTTGAATGTTTTTCTACAAACAGAAGAACATTTATTCAATGATGACTGCTGTATGTATACTTTGGAAGCCGTCTTTGAATCAATTTCCTTAAAGTATAAGAAAAAACATTCAAAAATATCCATGGCTCTAGCTTCATCTTCGGATATATTTCTTGAAAGAAAAGAACATTTGTGAAAGATGGCTGCCATGCATCCTCAAGCACTCACTGCAGCCATATTTGATGGCATTTTCTTAAAGTATAAAAACACTTTTAAAGATTGCTGCTGCTCATTTGCACGCATCTGGATGGCCATCTTCGAATAGTTTTCTTCAAAGAAAATACATAGGGCCATATTCTCAAGAACTGCGATAACATTATCGCCGCTTTAGCGGCAGGAAACTGCAGCTAAAGCGGCGATAAAGCCCCTTATCGCCGCTTTAGCGGCAGTTTCCTGCCGCTAAAGCGGCGATAATGTTATCGCCGTTCTTGAGAATATGGCCCATTGAATTTAAAGATGGACACAGTGTCATCTAGGAAAAACGAGGCTTTGGAAAAGCTATTAGGTTTCACAGGGAATACCTATTGGTTTTGCTGATGCTTTTCTATATTTTACTGGAGAGGGTGATCCAGTAACCTTCCTCTTCCTCCAGTACCTTCGTCCTTTCTCCAATTCTGGTGAAGTTCGACAGTAGAATCATTTCTCATTTTATTTCTTCACTGCTACAGCAAAAATGCATTTGAAAATGTGAAAACTTTAATGCTATTATTCTGATGCTTACTTTTTAAATGTTTTCAAGAATGGTTGACTGATTACAGTACAATTATACTGACTTAAAAACATGTTTTGCCTCATTTGTTGATATATTTTTTCTTTGGAATTCCCAAACCTATCAAGGCTTTGCATCTTGGTTTAAAGCTCTTCACAAAGAATTGCAGGCCATAGGCACATGTTCACTGGCAATAATAATAATGTAATCCAGACCACGGATTCCCTATGAAAAAGCCAAGGAATGCTGCTGGGGCATTTTGTGCTTCTAAGAAAACCACAGATACAACATTTTTGGGAAGCATTTTTCATTCCGAGTCTTAGATTTCCTAAAATTATATTTTTATAATGACTTTTAAGAATAGTTTGCATGTATGTACTTTGAAAATTGTGGAAGAAGGCCATTTGAGAGCTATTCAGATGACTCCCCTCTTTCCTTCTACTTTACTGGAGTTCCTTGTTGATGCACTTGCCTGCTGGACGATTTGGAGCTGTCTGGTGAAAACTGCGGAAGTAGGCCATATTTAGAGTTGAACATTTTTATGCAATAACCATTGGCAAAGGAAACAATTATTTCATTATATAACATGCTTGATTGAATTTCGTTTTGCTCGAACTTAATTATGAGCTCATTTACTAATTAAGAAATGTTTACTCTACATGCATTAAATAACCTCTTTCGCTTAGATCTGCACTGTTTCATAGTTTGGCGAGAAAGACATTTGATAAGTTTCTCACCAATGTACCTTTCTTGTACTTTCACATGACATTCCTAAGGGGAACAAATGCTTTTCTTGACACTTTTTCGTGAATGAAATCATGAGAACCCAAACTCTTAACCTCAACACACGAAGAGCTTCAAAGTAAATAGGCCCTTTGTCAACTAACCTGTGTGGACAGAATGGACAGTCGTTTCTCATAACAGACCCGGGAAACAATTTGAAAAATACTATTTTGTGTCTTTTGAGCAGAATATGGTCGCATATCAATCAAACCATAACAATATTTACAATGGCAGTGGTGGTTTAATTGGTAGCACATCTGCTCTTTTAGTGCATTCAGTGTATATAGCCAGGTATTGGTGCCCCTCAAGGTTAAAAAGACAGCACCCCACTACCTAAGGTGCCAAAATACTAGAACCCAAAAGGTCCCAGTAGAAATGTAAAATGATGTGTAAACCTCGGCACTCTAAATCAATTTAAGTATCAATTCATAAAACTGTTCGCCAAAGAAAAATTCAAAATATCAGAAAGAGGTTAATCCAATTTTTACTATATCGATTTTAATGTTTAAAAAGTCACCAGATCTTAAATCACAAATTCACAACATAGTGACAATATAATTCGGAAATAGAATGCTTGATGCAAAAGTCCTTTATAGGCGTTGAACCGGCAGCCGACACGTGTTTCGTTTCTTTGAAACTTTTTCAAGGCTGCAATTAATGCCATAAGAAAAGAGATTTCATTGTCCATATCCATAAATCATCACAATCAAACAGAAAGAAAAAGAGAAAGAAGAGTGGGAAAAGGAAACAGGAAGAAAAAAAGGAAATATAATCAAAATTATATCTAAAAATGTGTCTCAGCTTGAAGGTCAAATAAATGCCCTCATGCATTTCAGTGCCCGTAAACTAAAGACAAAAGAGTAGTGAATAAAGAAAGCAATAAAAAACCGAAAATTACCCTGAGCAAAAGTTAAAATAAAACATGCAGTGCTCTTTTATCCAGGATAAAATTGTTTTGTCTGTTAAAAAGCTGTAAAAAGCTATAGAAACGAGCCCATCTTAAAAAGCTATAGAACTAATCCAAAAATACCTTTAATAATTGGATTTCATAAATGGCGCTCACAATATACGTGAGGATGTCCAGATCTCGGATATAACAGTCATCTTTTCTTCTCAAATTCTTATAATAGAGAAAAAGACAAAAAATATTCTAGGAATGTTCCAACTCAATAATCAGCAATATGTATATTTTAAAAATTTGAAATTAACTGATGAAATACCTAAATGTATAAAAATTCTCTGTTAGAGGAAGAACATGTCACGTAATGTATGTGTACAGTCCAAGGATCACTATTTCTGCAAGAATAAAGCAGACATAGAATAAAGATACATTCAAAGATTACTTAAATATGAAGGGCCACTTCTAAGGACCCATCATTGTCCTATAAAAGAAATTTCTAAAATCACGAAAAGAGGACTTACAATTATATGCCATCGCAAGGTCATGGGCTATAATATGTCCTGAAAGAAAAAACAGAGAACGAACAAATATTAAAATAAGCGGGAACCATGCAAGAAATTTGTAGAATATATACGGTACCCCGACAAGCATTTAAAAAAAGGGACCGACATCGAAGTCCCTAATCTCTACTTATACTATGCCTAAAAGCCACTTTATTTTATAAGCTAAGGGATCCGTATAAACCCAGTATGTAATGTTTACTGGGACAGAAACACGTAACATGACACACCAACTCGAAACTGAGTTTTAAACAAATATATTAGATTAGAAATCATGAATCAATAAATGAAAAACATTCCAACCATCGTAGATTGCTTTACGCTATTAGAAATCCTATTTGCAACGATTGGAATGCTCCAATTTAAATGATATTCACAAAAACATAACTATCAGTATTAAGCTTAATCCGTGATAAGATTTACTGGTATGGATAACAGTCTCATCCATCTATTCTATATCTTTGTCAAATATAGACCGAGTCCGCACCTAAAATAAACAATGCTAAACTCAAGGCGTATGCATTTACTTAAGTATAAACAGAGCGCCCCAGACACCTTCGAAACGGACCAGAGAAGCCCCGGCCATCGTAACACTCAAAGCACTGACCTTCATTGTTAGTCTTGGCTCACGACGTTGTTCTCCCAAATTTCTTGTGCAAAACCAATCCCTATTCCCGGGGCTCTTTTTGAAGAGAAAGCCTCGACATTACGTACTGCGTCACATCATGTGACGCGTATAAACGGAGATGAGCCATTGTAATAAAAGAAGGACTACTCTATTAGGTAGACCTTCATTGCGTATAGTTTCCAAGCCAGCCAAAAGCCATTGCGATAGACAAAGGACTGTTATATTGGTCAGACCTTCCTATTTTGTAGTTCCTGCGGCGGCCATGTCTTATGAGTATAGAGAAGATTATACTTCCCCTACAAGTAATTAATAGAACCAAGTAGATGTATAAGAGAAACGTTATCAACCATATAGTAGTAAATAAGAATCTTGTAAAAAACAATATATTGGAAAAGTATATATTTACTATAAGTATTGTGAGTCAATTTTATACTCGGCAGTACGAAATCTTATATAGTCATCTCTTGCTGGCGGTCGCGTAACTACCCAGAAAAAAGGTTTAAGGTTTAAAGGATGGTTAATTGAGAATAAAGGTAAGTGCAACACCCAAAGATTCAGAGAGAAAGGATACATATAAATTCATATATAACATACGAGTTACATATTGTACAAACAACTCTCACTGTTGTAACACTATATCTTTCAATTTTCAATTCATTTGTAGTTTAACGGTCATGAGTTATGTATATTTTGATTCAATGGTATAACAATCTCATATGATTTTGGAGCCTCTTATTACATAAAGATCAAAAAATTATTTATATTTCATTCATAAATCGATAGAAAAACAATCATAGATTGAGTCTTATCGGACCACTGTGGTTTACATTAGAACGGAACACCAGTGGACACATTGCACATTATGGCACTATATATCAAATCCCTAAGTGTATGTATGACAGTCAGGTAGCAACCTATGGCTGGAAGATCGAATATTACAGGGTGCTACCAATCCTAGTTCTTTTGCGTCTAAGCATTCCTCCTAGTTCATCTAGTCCCTAAGGAAAACAAACAGTTCCTTATCAATGTTAATTCCCTTTTCTACCGCCCGTAGGCGAATAATCCATTGTGCTTCAGCCTTTCTTAACATTGATGTCTTGTCCCCCACCCTAGCATCAATAGTAATTTCTGAAATGCCATGGAAGCTCAGACCCATCAATGTTCTGTTGGGATGCTCATTATTAAAATGGACCGCTAAAGGATAGCTACAATCGTTATTCCTAATAGCCCTAACATGTTCTTGAATTCTCTCTTTCAAGGGACGGATAGTACTGCCTATGTATATTAGGCCACAAATGCAACGTAAGCAGTACACAACATATCTTGTTCGTTCTCTGTTTTTTCTTTCAGGGCATATTATAGCCCATGACCTTGCGATGGTATATAATTGTAAGTCCTCTTTTCGTGATTTTAGAAATTTCTTTTATAGGACAATGATGGGTCCTTAGAAGTGGCCCATCATATTTAAGTAATCTTTGAATGTTTCTTTATTCTATGTCTGCTTTATTCTTGCAGAAATAGTGATCCTTGGACTGTACACATACATTACGTGACATGTTCTTCCTCCAACAGAGAATTTTTATGCATTTAGGCATTTCATCAGTTAATTTCAAATTTTTTAAAATATACATATTGCTGATTATTGAGCTGGAACATTCCTAGAATATTTTTTGTCTTTTTCTCTATTATAAGAATTTGAGAAGAAAAGATGACTGTTATATCCGAGATCTGGACATCCTCACGTATATTGTGAGTGCCATTTATGAAATCCAATTATTAAAGGTATTTTTGGATTAGTTCTATAGCTTTTTAAGATGGGCTCGTTTCTATAGCTTTTTTACAGCTTTTTAACAGACAAAACAATTTTATCCTGGATAAAAGAGCACTGCATGTTTTATTTTAACTTTTGCTCAGGGTAATTTTCGGTTTTTTATTGCTTTCTTTATTCACTACTCTTTTGTCTTTAGTTTACGGGCACTGAAATGCATGAGGGCATTTATTTGACCTTCAAGCTGAGACACATTTTTAGATATAATTTTGATTATATTTCCCTTTTTTCTTCCTGTTTCCTTTTCCCACTCTTCTTTCTCTTTTTCTTTCTGTTTGATTGTGATGATTTATGGATATGGACAATGAAATCTCTTTTCTTATGGCATTAATTGCAGCCTTGAAAAAGTTTCAAGAAACGAAACACGTGTCGGCTGCCGGTTCAACGCCTATAAAGGACTTTTGCATCAAGCATTCTATTTCCGAATTATATTGTCACTATGTTGTGAATTTGTGATTTAAGATCTGGTGACTTTTTAGACATTAAAATCGATATAGTAAAAATTGGATTAACCTCTTTCTGATATTTTGAATTTTTCTTTGGCGAACAGTTTTATGAATTGATACTTAAATTGATTTAGAGTGCCGAGGTTTACACATCATTTTACATCAATCAAACCATAGTGGATTGACAATTGATGTCACCACCGGAATACATGGAATATAAAAAGTGACTTTCTTGAAGGAGTGAAGAGAGTTTTTCTGATTTTAGAGCTATTCAGTGGATTTCCCTCTTCCCCTCTACCTTACTGGCATTCCTTAATGATGCACTTGCCTGATGGACAATTTGGAGCTGTCTGGTGAGAGACCAGACCAGAGCACTCCCCTGATCAGAGCTTCATTCCCTTTGTTATGCTCATGGCCTCCCCTTCAGCGGACTTTAATCAAACCCTTTTGCCCATGCTCAGAGAACTTTCTTGAACTGTCCACCTGTCCTTGTTGGTGGTAGGTAACCCTAGCCTAGTTATTCTTTCATGGACCCTTCTACTTAGAAATAGATTTATTCTGACTAAATGTGTGGTTTTATACTACGTGTTGTAAGACTTATTACTGAACTGCTTAAAATGCTACTTATATGCATTCATTTTGGATCTTTAATACAATAATCAAATAATCTAAATTTGTCTGAGTCTTTTATTATTTATGTCTTAATGTTCTTTCCACAGAAACTGTGCCTACAAAGATTTGACTTCTATTGCATCATAGATTGTTTTTGGAACATCAGGTTCTTCTGCTCTTGTTCTGCATAGCTAAAACAGATCTATTGCTTTGTATGGTTCTTGTTAGATTGAAGTTCTTCAGCAGATTTAGTCTTCCTGTTGTCCTTCTTTACATTTATAGCATGGTTCTGAGGGTGGTATATTTAAATTTGATCACTAACTTGCGAGTTGTCTACAAATTATTGGTCCTCATTGGCTGGCCAACAGTTTGACACCCTAGTTTCTCATCCCTCACTGCGATGAGCACAGTCCATCGGAGGACCAATGCCTCTGTGGGTATAATTTAAAATCTCATTGGAGTGACTAAGGTAGAGATAGATAAAGTAAAGGAAATGTATCCTTTTTGGGCCCAGAATGAATTCCGCTGCAATAGGTGCAATCAGACATCCTGTAAAAGGGGCAAGTGGGCACCAAGGAGAAGTGAGCAAATGGTGGCTTAGCCCACAACTGCCTCCCTCATGCATGCCATAAAAAATATCTCTTACATACATCACAGTAAAATAGCATAATGCTGTGCTTATGGTTACTGTGTACAGAAGGCAGTTACATTTCTACTTCACTTTGTCAAAGTAACCTGTTAGAAATTGGGTTTCTGGTTGACAAAGGTATGCACCCTGTCCAAGCATGGACCACAATTCTACTCAGGGTAAGTCAGATACACATCATAACCTAACCTGTGCTCACCCTCTTGTACCTTGGCACAGAGCAGGCAGGCTTAACTTAAGAGGCAATGTGTAAAGTATTTTTGCAACAGTAATACAGTGAAAATACCACAAAAAGACTCCACACCAGTTTTTTAAAATAGATTAAGATTAAACAAGACCAAAATTACAAAAATCCTATAAGTAGAAATTGAGATATGATTTTTTTTTAGAAGCAGTAAGCGCCTAAAGAGTTAATTGGCTGTGCTGGACTGGGACAAATTCAAGAGTTCAGGCCGACCGTGATGGAGGGCGGGCCGGATACAGGACTCACGCAGGGCCCGCTAGGCAAAAGCACCTTAATTCTGGTCGCAAACAACAAGATGTGGGGGGCAGCCGAAGCGATGCGTCTGTGTCGATCCCGCAGTCGAGGAGCTGTGTTGGTGTTCTCCACACAGTTATGGCAATGCACCAGTTCTGAAGACAAAGCACTGGTTCCCAGATGCTTTGGGTCTGAAGCCGATATGCAGGATTTCTCCATGCAGTCAAAGGGATGCCTCGATCATCCTTCTGCAGTGGCGGCGATGCGGGGGTTCCAATGCAGCAGTTCCGATGGCGATGCACTGGTTCCAAGTGTAATGCACCTGTTCTGTTCCCGCAACAGCAGCAATGCATCAATTCTGCTCTAGCAGCAGAGGATGTGTCAGTTCCACTGGAGCAAGCATCTGGGTCCACTTTCAATGAACCAGGCAAAGGAGCAGGATAGAAGACTTTGATGTCCCTGAGTCTTCTAAAAACAGGAGGCTAGTCAGCTAGCCCTTGGGGATATTCTGGATCAAGGGATGAAGGTCTAGTCAGAGAAAGCAGCAGGCCAGTGCAGCAAGGCAGCAGTCTTGCAGAGCAGCCACCCAGCAGAGTGGCAGTCCTTAGCACAGCAGTTCTTCCTCCTGGCAAGTTGGTTTCATTTCCAGAAGTGTACTCAGTTGCTAGGGTCAGAGGTCCATTACTTATATCAAGTTGTGTCTTTGAAGTGGGGGTGACTTCAAAGAACAGTGTTTGAAGTGCACAGAGGTCCTTTCTTTCTGCCCTGGCTCTTTACAGGAGGGTATACAACACTTTGTGTGTGGACAGAGCACAGCCTATTCAGGTGTAAGTATGAGGCTGTGCCCCGCTCCTCCCTCCCTTCCTCCCAGGAAGATGCATGAAGTGTCACTCAGCCTTCTTTTGTGCGTAGCTGTCTAGAAGTAATACACAAAGTGAACTGTCACCCAACCCAGCCAGTGACCAAAGACACCAAATGACTAAGAGCAGGAAAATGCCCAACTTTATAAAAGTGGCATTTTCAGAATAGTAATGACCAATCCAACTTCACCAGTAAGGAGGATTTATCATTACAATTCCATAGGTACTAAACATAACAACTCTCCCTTCTCTCAATTAGGTATTACAGAATATTAAATGTAATAAGGAATCCCCAATGTTAACCTATGAGAGGGGTAGGTCTCTCAGTAGTGAAAAACAAATTTGGGAGTTTTTCACTATCAAGACGTAAAACTTAAATGCACATGTCCTACCTTTTGATTACACACCACTCTGCCCTATGGGCATCCTAGGGCCTATGTTAAGGGTGACTTGTATGTAATAAAATGGAAGTGTGACGCTTGGCAAGGGGTTTTAAATGCCAGGTCAACATGGCAGTGTAAACTGCACACCCAGGCTCTACAGTGGCAGGCCTGAGACATGTTCAAGGGTTACTTGAGTGGGTGGCACAAGCAGTGCTGCAGTAACCCACTAGTATCATTTAATTTACAGGCCCTGGGCACATGTAGTGAACCGTACTAGGGACTTACAGGTAAATTAAATGTGACATTTGTGAATAAGTCAATCAAACCATGTTTTGGGGGGAGAGAGCATGCACGTTCGCACTGGTTAGCATTGGTAAAGTGTTCAGAGTCCTAAGGTCAATAAAAAGGAATTAACAAAATATGAGGCAAGCAGGTAAAATGTTAGGGGAAGACCACCCTAAGGCTGTCAGATCTAACAGAACCTAAATCCAAAACTATTTAGTGAGATAGCATGTCCTATTTACTTTAAATTTGGATTGATATTTATGAAGGCAGATAAAACATCAGCCTCTTTCTAGATCAGAGCATCCAATTACACATGTGCCCTAAAATGAGACATCAACTATTCATTCATTGAGGATTTTTAATCAGCTACTGTTTATTTTGCTATATTGTTTAACCCCTTCGCTGCTAGGCCTTTTCCCCTCCTGTGCTAAGCCTTTTTTTGGCTATTTGGGGTAGTGCGCGCTTAGGCCCCTGTAACTTTTTGACCACATAAGGTATCCATGCCAAATTTGCGTCCTTTTTTTCTAACATCATGGGGATTGTAAAGGTACCCAGGGTTTGTGGATTCCCCTGGAGGGGACCCAGAAATTAGTCAAAATACAGCTAAATTTTGTTTTTTTTTGGAAAAAGGCGAAAAAGGGCTACAGATGAAAGCGTCTTGATTTTTCCCTGCAAATGGCATCAAAAAGGGGTTGTGGGGATGAAATCACCATCTTCCCAGCTTTCAGGGACAAGCAGACTTTTGTCAGAAAATCAACTTTTTTACACAGTTTTGGCATTTTTCTGGGACATAGCCTATTTTTGCTATTTTTTGTGCTTTCAACCTCCTTCCAGTTAATGGTAGAAATGGGTATGAAACCAATAATGGATCCTGGAAAGCCATACATTTATGAAAAGTAGACAAAATTCTGAATTCAGCAAGGGGTCATTTGTGTAGATCCTTAAAGTTTTCCTTATAGAAACTAACAGTTAAATAAAGGAAAAATTGAAAATTAGTTGAAAAAAACAGCCATTTGTGTCAACGTTTTCACCTGTAACTTCTTCTAATTATGACAGCTATTTGAAGGCAATATACCGTTATATCCGCTGGACCTTTCTGGTTGTGGGGATATATAGGACTTGTAGGTTCACCAAGAACCCGACGAACCCAGAGACAATAATTGAGCAACATCTTGCAATGATTTTTTTTTAAGTACCGGGTATATAGCAATTATTTTGGGAAAATGTATACATGGAAAAATTGTTATGAAAGACACCTATGTATTTCTGAAATGGGAACAAAATGTATATTTTAGAAACAGTAGATATTTGCACATTTCCGAAATTGGGAGTACCCATACTAGCATGAGAATTATAGGTCATTTTTCAAAATGACTTATTTTTTACACATTGTCTTTCATTTGGAAGGCAGAAATGCATCGAAAGTCAATAGGTAATAACAGTTGCTCTACAATTCTGTGTTACCCTAAGTCTCCCGATAAAAATGGTACCTCACTTGTGTGGGTAGCCCTTGTGCCCACAACAGGAAAAGGCTCAAAATGCAACGTGGACGTACCACATTTTCACAATGAAAAATTACCCTTTTTTGCAAAGTGCCTAGGTGTAGTTTTTGAACCCTAGCTCTGCCGGCACCTAGGGAAACCTAGCAAACCTATACATTTTTGAAAACTAGACACCCAGGGGAATCCAGGATGGGGTGACTTGACTGCCTCCCACCAGGTTCTGTTACCCAGAATCCCTTGCAAACATAAATAATTGTCAAAAAAACACATTTTCCCCACATTTCTGTGGTGGAAAGTTCTGGAATCTGCGTGGATCCACAAATTTCCACCCACCCCGCGTCCCCCAAAGTCTTACGAGAAAAATGGTACCTCACTTGTGTGGGTCGGCCTAGTGCCTGCGACAGGAAACGGCGCAAAACGCAACGTGGTCACACCTCAATTTCGCAGTGAAAATGACCCTTTTTGGCAAAGTGCCTAGCTGTAGTTTTTGAACCCTACCTCTGCCGGCACCTAGGGAAACCTAGCAAACCTATACATTTTTGAAAACTAGACACCCAGTGGAATCCAGGATGGGGTGACTTGACTGCCTCCCACCAGGTTCTGTTACCCAGAATCCCTTGCAAACATAAAAAATTGTCAAAAAAACACATTTTCCCCACATTTCTGTGGTGGAAAGTTCTGGAATCTGCGTGGATCCACAAATTTCCACCCACCCCGCGTTCCCCAAAGTCTTACGAGAAAAATGGTACCTCACTTGTGTGGGTCGGCCTAGTGCCTGCGACAGGAAACGGCGCAAAACGCAACGTGGTCACACCTCAATTTCGCAGTGAAAAATGACTCTTTTTTGGCAAAGTGCCTAGCTGTAGTTTTTGAACCCTACCTCTGCCGGCACCTAGGGAAACCTAGCAAACCTATACATTTTTGAAAACTAGACACCCAGGGGAATCCAGGATGGGGTGACTTGACTGCCTCCCACCAGGTTCTGTTACCCAGAATCCCTTGCAAACATAAAAATTGTCAAAAAAACACATTTTCCCCACATTTCTGTGGTGGAAAGTTGTGGAATCTGCGTGGATCCACAAATTTCCACCCACCCCGCGTTCCCCAAAGTCTTACGAGAAAAATGGTACCTCACTTGTGTGGGTCGGCCTAGTGCCTGCGACAGGAAACAGCGCAAAACGCAACGTGGTCACACCTCAATTTCGCAGTGAAAAATGACCCTTTTTGGCAAAGTGCCTAGCTGTAGTTTTTGAACCCTACCTCTGCCGGCACCTAGGAAAACCTAGCAAACCTATACATTTTTGAAAACTAGACACCCAGGGGAATCCAGGATGGGGTGACTTGACTGCCTCCCACCAGGTTCTGTTACCCAGAATCCCTTGCAAACATAAAAAATTGTCAAAAAACACATTTTCCCCACATTTCTGTGGTGGAAAGTTCTGGAATCTGCGTGGATCCACAAATTTCGACCCACCCCGCGTTCCCCAAAGTCTTACGAGAAAAATGGTACCTCACTTGTGTGGGTCGGCCTAGTGCCTGCGACAGGAAACGGCGCAAAACGCAACGTGGTCACACCTCAATTTCGCAGTGAAAAATGACCCTTTTTTGCCAAAGTGCCTAGCTGTAGTTTTTGAACCCTACCTCTGCCGGCACCTAGGGAAACCTAGCAAACCTATACATTTTTGAAAACTAGACACCCAGGGGAATCCAGGATGGGGTGACTTGACTGCCTCCCACCAGGTTCTGTTACCCAGAATCCCTTGCAAACATAACAAATTGTCAAAAAAACACATTTTCCCCACATTTCTGTGGTGGAAAGTTCTGGAATCTGCGTGGATCCACAAATTTCCACCCACCCCGCGTTCCCCAAAGTCTTACGAGAAAATGGTACCTCACTTGTGTGGGTCGGCCTAGTGCCTGCGACAGGAAACGGCGCAAAACGCAACGTGGTCACACCTCAATTTCGCAGTGAAAAATGACCCTTTTTGGGCAAAGTGCCTAGCTTTAGTTTTTGAACCCTACCTCTGCCGGCACCTAAGGAAACCTAGCAAACCTATACATTTTTGAAAACTAGACACCCAGGGGAATCCAGGATGGGGTGACTTGACTGCCTCCCACCAGGTTCTGTTACCCAGAATCCCTTGCAAACATAAAAAATTGTCCAAAAAACACATTTTCCCCACATTTCTGTGGTGGAAAGTTCTGGAATCTGCGTGGATCCACAAATTTCCACCCACCCCTGCGTTCCCCAAAGTCTTACGAGAAAAATGGTACCTCACTTGTGTGGGTCGGCCTAGTGCCTGCGACAGGAAACGGCGCAAAACGCAACGTGGTCACACCTCAATTTCGCAGTGAAAAATGACCCTTTTTTGGCAAAGTGCCTAGCTGTAGTTTTTGAACCCTACCTCTGCCGGAACCTAGGGAAACCTAGCAAACCTATACATTTTTGAAAACTAGACACCCAGGGGAATCCAGGATGGGGTGACTTGACTGCCTCCCACCAGGTTCTGTTACCCAGAATCCCTTGCAAACATAAAAAATTGTCAAAAAAAACACATTTTCCCCACATTTCTGTGGTGGAAAGTTCTGGAATCTGCGTGGATCCACAAATTTCCACCCACCCCGTGTTCCCCAAAGTCTTACGAGAAAAATGGTACCTCACTTGTGTGGGTCGGCCTAGTGCCTGCGACAGGAAACGGCGCAAAACGCAACGTGGTCACACCTCAATTTCGCAGTGAAAAATGACCCTTTTTTGGCAAAGTGCCTAGCTGTAGTTTTTGAACCCTACCTCTGCCGGCACCTAGGGAAACCTAGCAAACCTATACATTTTTGAAAACTAGACACCCAGGGGAATCCAGGATGGGGTGACTTGACTGCCTCCCACCAGGTTCTGTTACCCAGAATCCCTTGCAAACATAAAAATTGTCAAAAAAACACATTTTCCCCACATTTCTGTGGTGGAAAGTTCTGGAATCTGCGTGGATCCACAAATTTCCACCCACACCGCGTTCCCCAAAGTCTTACGAGAAAAATGGTACTTCACTTGTGTGGGTCGGCCTAGTGCCTGCGACAGGAAACGGCGCAAAACGCAACGTGGTCACACCTCAATTTCGCAGTGAAAAATGACCCTTTTTTGGCAAAGTGCCTAGCTGTAGTTTTTGAACCCTACCTCTGCCGGCACCTAGGGAAACCTAGCAAACCTATACATTTTTGAAAACTAGACACCCAGGGGAATCCAGGATGGGGTGACTTGACTGCCTCCCACCAGGTTCTGTTACCCAGAATCCCTTGCAAACATAAAAAATTGTCAAAAAAACACATTTTCCCCACATTTCTGTGGTGGAAAGTTCTGGAATCTGCGTGGATCCACAAATTTCCACCCACCCCGCGTTCCCCAAAGTCTTACGAGAAAAATGGTACCTCACTTGTGTGGGTCGGCCTAGTGCCTGCGACAGGAAACGGCGCAAAACGCAACGTGGTCACACCTCAATTTCGCAGTGAAAAATGACCCTTTTTTGGCAAAGTGCCTAGCTGTAGTTTGTGAACCCTAGCTCTGCCGGCACCTAGGGAAACCTACCAAACACACACATTTCTGAAAAGTAGACACCCGGGGGCTTCCAGGAGGTATGGCGTGCGTGGATCCCCCAACGTTTCCTTACCCAGAATCCCCTGCAAACCTCAATTTTAGCTGAAAAAATCACTTTTTCACACATTTTTGTGTGGGAAAGTGTGGCATCACTGGCCTCACACAAATTTCCTACCACCCAGCGTTCCCCAGGTCTCCCGATAAAAATGGTGCCTCACTTGTGTGGGAGGCCCAAGTACCCGTGACAGGCAAGGTCCCACAACGTAGTGAGGCGACCTCAAAATTGCCTATCTCAAAACCACCTGGTTTTGCAAAGGGTCACCTGGGTTTTGGCCCTGTGCTCGGCAGCCATCTAGGAAACCTACCAAACCCACACATTTCTGAAAAGTAGACACTCAGGGGCTTCCAGGGAGGTATGGCTTGCGTGGATCCCCAACGTTTCCTTACCCAGAATCCCCTGCAAACCTCAACTTTTAGATGAAAAAATCACTTTTTTCACACATTTTGTGTGGAAAGTGTGGCATCACTGGCCTCACACAAATTTCCTACCACCCAGCGTTCCCCAGGTCTCCCGATAAAAATGGTGCCTCACTTGTGTGGGAGGCCCAAGTACCCGCGACAGGCAGGGCCCACAACGTAGTGAGGCTGACCTCAAAATGGCCTTTCACAAAACCACTTGGTTTTGCAGAAGTCACCTGGTTTTGGCCCGTGCTTGGCGGCCATCTAGGGAAACCTACCAAACCACACATTTCTGAAAAGTAGACACCGGGGCTTCAGGGAGGTATGGCTTGCATGGATCCCCAACGTTTCCTTACCCAGAATCCCTGCAAACCTCACTTTTAGCTGACAAAAATCACTTTTTCACACATTTTTGTGTGGGAAAGTGTGGCATCAGTGGCCTCACACAAATTTCCTACACCCAGCGTTCCCCAGGTCTCCCGATAAAATGGTGCCTCACTTGTGTGGAGGCCCAAGTACCCGCGACAGGCAAGGGCCCACAACGTAGTGAGGCGACCTCAAAATGGCCTTTCACAAAACCACCTGGTTTTGCAAGGGAGTCACCTGGGTTTTGGCCCGTGCTCGGCGGCCATCTAGGGAAACATACCAAACCCACACATTTCTGAAAAGTAGACACCTGGGGCTTCCAGGGAGGTATGGCTTGCGTGGATCCCCAACGTTTCTTACCCAGAATCCCCTGCAAACCTCACTTTTAGCTGAAAAATCACTTTTTCACACATTTTTGTGTGGGAAAGTGTGGCATCACTGGCCTCACACAACTTTCCTACCACCCAGCGTTCTCCCAGGTCTCCCGATAAAAATGGTGCCTCACTTGTGTGGGAGGCCCAAGTACCCGCGACAGGCAAGGGCCCACAACATAGTGAGGCGACCTCAAAATTGCCTATCTCAAAACCACCTGGTTTTGCAAGGGAGTCACCTGGGTTTTGGTCCCTGCTCGGCGGCCATCTAGGGACACCTACCAAACCCACACATTTCTGAAAAGTAGACACCCGGGGCTTCCAGGAGGTATGGCTTGCGTGGATCCCCCAACGCTTCCTTACACAGAATCCCCTGCAAACCTCAATTTTAGCTGAAAAAAATCACTTTTTCACACATTTTTGTGTGGAAAGTGTGGCATCACTGGCCTCACACAAATTTCCTACCACCAGCGTTCTCCAGGTCTCCCGATAAAAATGGTGCCTCACTTGTGTGGAGGCCCAAGTACCTGCGACATGCAAGGACACAAAACGTTTTGAGGCAACATCAACATTGCCTATCAAAAAATGTTTTGGGCCCTTGCCTGTCGCTGGGTACTTGGGCCTCCCACACAAGTGAAGCACCATTTTTATCGGGAGACCTGGGGAACGCTGGGTGGTAGGAAATTTGTGTGAGGCCAGTGATGCCACACTTTCCCACACAAAAATGTGTGAAAAAAGTGATTTTTTCAGCTAAAAGTGAGGTTTGCAGGGATTATGGGTAAGGAAACGTTGGGGGATCCACGCAAGCCATACCTCCCTGGAAGCCCCCGGGTGTCTACTTTTCAGAAATGTGTGGGTTTGGTAGGTTTCCTAGATGGCCGCCGAGCACTGGGCCAAAACCCAGGTGACTCCCTTGCAAAACCAGGTGGTTTTGTGAAAGGCCATTTTGAGGTCGCCTCAATACGTTGTGGGCCCTTGCCTGTCGCGGGTACTTGGGCCTCCCACACAAGTGAGGCACCATTTTTATCGGGAGACCTGGGGGAACGCTGGGTGGTAGGAAATTTGTGTGAGGCCAGTGATGCCACACTTTCCCACACAAAAATGTGTGAAAAAGTGATTTTTTCAGCTAAAAGTGAGGTTTGCAGGGGATTCTGGGTAAGGAAACGTTGGGGGATCCACGCAAGCCATACCTCCCTGGAAGCCCCCGGGTGTCTACTTTTCAGAAATGTGTGGGTTTGGTAGGTTTCCCTAGATGGCCGCCGAGCACGGGGCCAAAACCCAGGTGACGCCCCTTGCAATACCAGGTGGTTTTGTGAAAGGCCATTTTGAGGTCGCCTCAATACGTTGTGGGCCCTTGCCTGTCGCGGGTACTTGGGCCTCCCACACAAGTGAGGCACCATTTTTATCGGGAGACCTGGGGGAACGCTGGGTGGTAGGAAATTTGTGTGAGGCCAGTGATGCCACACTTTCCCACACAAAAATGTGTGAAAAAAGTGATTTTTTCAGCTAAAAGTGAGGTTTGCAGGGGATTCTGGGTAAGGAAACGTTGGGGGATCCACGCAAGCCATACCTCCCTGAAGCCCCCGGGTGTCTACTTTTCAGAAATGTGTGGGTTTGGTAGGTTTCCTAGATGGCCGCCGAGCACTGGGCCAAAAACCCAGGTGACTCCCCTTGCAAAACCAGGTGGTTTTGTGAAAGGCCATTTTGAGGTCGCCTCAATACGTTGTGGGCCCTTGCCTGTCGCTGGGTACTTGGGCCTCCCACACAAGTGAGGCACCATTTTTATCGGGAGACCTGGTGGAACGCTGGGTGGTAGGAAATTTGTGTGAGGCCAGTGATGCCACACTTTCCCACACAAAAATGTGTGAAAAAAGTGATTTGTTCAGCTAAAAGTGAGGTTTGCAGGGATTCTGGGTAAGGAAACGTTGGGGGATCCACGCAAGCCATACCTCCCTGGAAGCCCCCGGGTGTCTACTTTTCAGAAATGTGTGGGTTTGGTAGGTTTCCCTAGATGGCCGCCGAGCACTGGGCCAAAACCCAGGTGACTCCCTTGCAAAACCAGGTGGTTTTGTGAAAGGCCATTTTGAGGTCGCCTCAATACGTTGTGGGCCCTTGCCTGTCGCGGGTACTTGGGCCTCCCACACAAGTGAGGCACCATTTTTATCGGGAGACCTGGGGGAACGCTGGGTGGTAGGAAATTTGTGTGAGGCCAGTGATGCCACACTTTCCCACACAAAAATTTGTGAAAAAAGTGATTTTTTCAGCTAAAAGTGAGGTTTGCAGGGGATTCTGGGTGAGGAAACGTTGGGGGATCCACGCAAGCCATACCTCCCTGGAAGCCCCCGGGTGTCTACTTTTCAGAAATGTGTGGGTTTGGTAGGTTTCCCTATGTGGCCGCCGAGCCCCGGGCCAAAACCCAGGTGACCCCCTTGCAAAACCAGGTCATTTTGAGATAATGTGTTGTTTATTTCTGCAGCGTGAAAATTTTGGCACAATATTGCAAGGAAAATGTGACAGACATTTTGAGGTTTGCAGGACATTGTGGGTACCATAACTTGTTGGGATCCACAAGAGAGATATCACCATGTACTCCCATGGGTGTTTCGTTTACGACAATATCTACAGTTGGTAGGTTATTCTTAGACGGAATGTACACCTTGGCAGACAGACTAAAAAGACAAAGATTACTGCACAGCCATCTATTCCTCAAGCACACACACATACTGGTTGGATTTGGCACGAGGGCAAGTGATGGTTCAGTATATACAATTTTATTAACAAGAGATTTCACAAAAATGAAATGCACTGTCAATAATTGAAAGGACAAAAACGGAACCAGTGACTCGCAGCTCGTGAGCTGTAAAGCCACGTCAAGGCCCCAACCGCTTTACAGGCCATTCACACACCTTTCATACGTGATACACACAAGACCATTCACACCCCAGGCACGAAACAAACACATTACAACATTCACAAAAAGGGACAAGGTACACCCTGCTTGAGAAAGACAAAAAAATATATTACTGCACAGCCATCTAATCCTCAAGCACACACACACATACTGGTTGGATTTGGCACGAGGGTGAGTGATGGTTCAGTATATACAATTGTATTAACAAGTGATTTCACAAAAATGAAATGCACTGTTAATAATTGAAAGGACGAGAAACTGAACCATTGACTCACAGCTCGTGAGCTGTAAAGCCACGACAAGGCACCAACCTCTTTACAGGCCATTCATACACCTTTCATACGTGTGACAAAACCATTCACACCACCAGCCGGGGGCCCATCACATTACAACACTCACACCAGCAGACAGCCATTCAAGGGCCCATCACTTTCACACGCCCACATTCCTAACACAGCAACCACACAAGCTGATGGATTGCGTGGAGTGTCGCTCGGCTAGCAGTGTGTGTAGTGACCAGCAGCAAGTCACTACTCACACACTGCCAGCCGAGCGCCAGTCCACGCACACCGCCAGCCAAGCGCCACTCCACGCACACCGCCAGCCAAGCGCCACTCCACGCACACCGCCAGCCTAGCGCCACTCCACGCACACCGCCAGCCTAGCACCACTCCACGCACACCGCCAGCCTAGCGCCACTCCACGCACACCGCCAGCCTAGCGCCACTCCACGCACACCGCCAGCCAAGCACCACTCCACGCACACCGCCAGCCAAGAGCCACTCCCCGCACACCGCCAGCCAAGCGCCACTCCACGCACACCGCCAGCCAAGCACCAGCCTACACACACCACCATCACATTTAGGATTTTTTTATACAAAAAAGAAAACACAAACAAATTGCAAATAGATACAAATCTACTAACACAAAATCAGAAACATTGCACTAATGCCAACCTTGAAACAGAACAACAATTCTTAAACATTAAAGACCAGGCAGTTCACTTTACCACTCATGGTTGCTCCCAATAATTCTTTTGCTTGTGGTACGCTCTATAACAAGCAGGCACACACAGCCCAGGGTTAGAAGGACACTCAGGGCAGTACATACGAGTCTCCTTCCGCGTACCTCTTCGCCAACAGACTCTACATCTCCTAGTGGGAAAGTCTTTTGAGAGTGTAGGAGGAATGTGATCAGGAAAGTGGCGATCTTTCAATCGAGCCACATCCTCCACCACTCTAACTCTAGGAACACTTGCCTGTTCCACAACAACAAGGCTGCCTATGACAGACTCCTGAAACTGAACAAAAGTCAACTTTGACGCAGGAGAACACTCCTTGAACACAACAAAAGCATTGAAAGTTGCTAAATTGAAGAGATGGATGGCCAACTTCTTATACCAAATGTAAGACTTACGAATAGCAGTGTAAGGTTCCAACCTCTGATCTACTCTATCAACACCACCCAGGTGCTTATTGTAGTCTAAAATGCACACAGGTTTGCGCACTTCAGCAATCTGACCCCAAACAGCCACAGGTGAAGTACTCTCATCATGGATGGTAGTCAGCATGTACACATCCCTCCTGTCCACAAATTTCACAGCTAGCAGTTCCTCACTACGCAAGGCACTGCACTGTCCCCTCTGAAGTTTTTTGCAAACAAGCTCTTTTGGATAACCTTTACGGTTAGAGCGGATTGTGCCACAAGCAAAAGTGTCCACTTTGAACAATTCCTTAAACAATTGCACAGCAGTGTAGAAGTTATCAAGGTACAAATGGTGGCCTCTGTTAAACAGTCCTCTAGCAAGTTCCCACACAATTTTCTCTGAAACTCCTACTAAAGTGGACGGACAACCAGGGGGTCAATAGTGGAATCCCTACCAGTGTACACACGCAAATTAAAAACATATCCTGTCCTACTCTCAGACAACATATACAGCTTAATTCCATAGCGTGCCCTCTTGCTAGGAATGTACTGCCTAAAAACCAAACGGCCCTTGAACAGCACCAAAGACTCATCAATAGATATTTCTTTCCCTGGAGTATAGATCTCTGAAAATCGATCTACAAAGTGATCAAGAACAGGCCGAATCTTAAAAAGACGGTCACATTCAGGGTGATCTCGTGGCAACGCCAAACCATTATCAACAAAATGCAGCATCCGAAGCAAAAGTAAATACCGATCACGAGTCATAACTGCAGGAAATATGGCCGTTGCCATCAAGGGACTGGTAGACCAATATGAACCCATGGACGGCTTCCTTATCAAACCCATCAAAAAAGTCAAACCCAAAAACTTCTTCATCTCTTCCAGATTTGTGGGACTCCACCGGGTAGCTCTAGAATGGGGCCTAAGTCTGGCACTGTTGTCCCTCAAAAACTGTTCAGCATACAAATTAGTCTGCTCAACAATCTCACCCAAAAATACATCATCCATAAACAACTGAAAATACTGTATAGGCAAATAATGTTCACAATCCACTCTACACCCTGCATAACCACTAAAGGCAGGCAACACCGGCTGCACCATGTTTGGATCAACCCAGAGTCCAGCACTTCCAGTAGGAAGCCTAGCAGCCCCAGGCTGCAATCCAGATGCCTCTTGCACCATCGGCACAGTAGTATCCTCCTCTAAATCAGGCACTTCATCTGCACTGAGAGTACCTTCATCATCCGATGATTCCATGTGGAGAGAAAACTCACTGCCTGAATCTTCCCCTCCCTCCTCTCCCTCAGACGCACTGTCAGTCTCATAATCCTGCTCAGAGGAAGATTCAAGAAGCAAACCAACCACCTGCTGAGCAGTAATTCTACGGCTAGCCATAATGCTTACTAATAAAGGTTACTTGTCAAACAAGTCAACAACAACAAACCCTTTGTAAAAAAAAAAAGAAATAAACAAAATGTAGCTTTATCACAAAGACCTATATACTCCAACACTATACCACTCACGTGACAGAAGCAGCTAGACTCACCACCACCTACTCTGCACAGACACAGTAAGGATCAACAATATCCCACTAAAAAAGAAGAAGAAAAAAATTACACATAAGACAATGCAAAACATCGCAAAGAATTTCATGCTCTGAACACTAACAAATATGCTGCCATTATGGCACCACTTACAAAAAATTCATTCATGCATGACAATAATACTCATTTGGAGTACACACAACAAAAATATTTTTCTTACCAAATAAATGCAATTACGCAAAACTGCAGAACCACAACTGCCGAAACCGCAAACAGGAATCAAAAGCTTTACACTAGAATAAAAAGGAGAAAAAAACCATTACAATCACATATGCAAATAATGCACCAGTCCACACACAATCCACCAGCCAAGCTAAGGGGTAGGTGGGCCTAACAGTATAAATAAAATATTCACACCCGTAAAAGGGGAGCAACCCTTGCCCTTTTGGCCACTCCCCAACACAAAAATTAAAAAAACCCTGGTGCCTAGTGGGCATTCCTGCTGCACGATCACATGATCGTGCAGCAGGAATGCACAAAAGAGGCATCGGGGGAAAGGAAAACCCTTTCCTTTCCCTCGATGCCTCTTTTGATACAAACCCTCCCCTCCCCGAGCCAAACCTCACCTGATTTCGCGACGCGCTGGAAGCAAATGGCTTCCAGCGCGTCGGGGAAGAAAGGGAAACCTCAATGATGTCAGCGCACCTCGCGCACTGACGTCATTGATGGGGCGGGGAGGCAGGGGAAGCCCTTCCCCTGCCTCCCCCAAAAAAACCTAACGATCGGATTCCCACGGGGAGCACCAGCGCTTCCCCGTGGGTGGTCTTATGACGAGCTGGACTCGTCATGAGCACACGAGCACTGTGTGCCATGACGAGTCCAGCTCGTCATAAGCACCGAAGGGGATAAAGGGTCAGAGCAGGATCTCAGCGGCAGACGAGGAGAAGGAACCTCCTGGTCACAGGAGCTACACGAGCATTGCGCTCGAGAAATTCAAGGATGCAAAGACCTCCATCAAGGATTACAGCTAACTTTTCAGGGTGTAAATGGAGAGAAGGCACATCTCCACGCTCACGAATTCTACACGAGAATTGCGCTCGAGAAAATGAAGGATGCAAAGACCTCCATCAAGGATTACAGCTAACTTTTCACGTTGGAAATGGAGAGAAGGCACATCTGCCCTGCATATTTATCCACGAAGATGCCACCGTTTTGTGCAATACCTCTACTCAACTGGAGTACTTTCTACTGGCTAATCAGTAAGTGCTACCTCGTTGGGTAAATGTATAGTGCCTTTCCTACACTACAGCTGCGTAAAGGACCAGAAGAATTGTCTCCAGTGACCTGTGTGTCTGTAACTTTGCCACCGCGCCGAAAGCGCCGGGGTCCTTTGAGTAAGCTGTCCATCATAGTGGGGAAAGGGCGGGCATACGTTGCATACCGCTAGTGTATGTGTGGCGGGGCCAAACGAGCGGGGCTTCTAGGCCCGTTCACATGCCTCTTGTTTATAAAGGGTCAGAGCAGGATCTCAGCGGCAGACGAGGAGAAGGAACCTCCTGGTCACAGGAACTACACGAGCATTGCGCTCGAGAAATTCAAGGATGCAAAGACCTCCATCAAGGATTACAGCTAACTTTTCAGGGTGTAAATGGAGAGAAGGCACATCTCCACGCTCACGAATTCTACACGAGAATTGCGCTCGAGAAAATGAAGGATGCAAAGACCTCCATCAAGGATTACAGCTAACTTTTCACGTTGGAAATGGAGAGAAGGCACATCTGCCCTGCATATTTATCCACGAAGATGCCACCGTTTTTTGCAATACCTCTACTCAACTGGAGTACTTTCTACTGGCTAATCAGTAAGTGCTACCTCGTTGGGTAAATGTATAGTGCCTTTCCTACACTACAGCTGCGTAAAGGACCAGAAGAATTGTCTCCAGTGACCTGTGTGTCTGTAACTTTGCCACCGCGCCGAAAGCACCGGGGTCCGTTGAGTAAGCTGTCCATCATAGTGGGGAAAGGGCGGGCATACGTTGCATACCGCTAGTGTATGTGTGGCGGGGCCAAACGAGCGGGGCTTCTAGGCCCGTTCACATGCCTCTTGTTTATAAAGGGTCAGAGCAGGATCTCAGCGGCAGACGAGGAGAAGGAACCTCCTGGTCACAGGAACTACACGAGCATTGCGCTCGAGAAATTCAAGGATGCAAAGACCTCCATCAAGGATTACAGCTAACTTTTCAGGGTGTAAATGGAGAGAAGGCACATCTCCACGCTCACGAATTCTACACGAGAATTGCGCTCGAGAAAATGAAGGATGCAAAGACCTCCATCAAGGATTACAGCTAACTTTTCACGTTGGAAATGGAGAGAAGGCACATCTGCCCTGCATATTTATCCACGAAGATGCCACCGTTTTGTGCAATACCTCTACTCAACTGGAGTACTTTCTACTGGCTAATCAGTAAGTGCTACCTCGTTGGGTAAATGTATAGTGCCTTTCCTACACTACAGCTGCGTAAAGGACCAGAAGAATTGTCTCCAGTGACCTGTGTGTCTGTAACTTTGCCACCGCGCCGAAAGCGCCGGGGTCCTTTGAGTAAGCTGTCCATCATAGTGGGGAAAGGGCGGGCATACGTTGCATACCGCTAGTGTATGTGTGGCGGGGCCAAACGAGCGGGGCTTCTAGGCCCGTTCACATGCCTCTTGTTTATAAAGGGTCAGAGCAGGATCTCAGCGGCAGACGAGGAGAAGGAACCTCCTGGTCACAGGAACTACACGAGCATTGCGCTC
The DNA here is from genome assembly GCA_963921515.1 of Calotriton arnoldi. NCBI lineage: Eukaryota > Metazoa > Chordata > Amphibia > Caudata > Salamandridae > Calotriton > Calotriton arnoldi. The sequence continues at coordinate 337,280 of CAWUFW010007616.1, forward strand.
AAGAAATTCAAGGATGCAAAGACCTCCATCAAGGATTACAGCTAACTTTTCAGGGTGTAAATGGAGAGAAGGCACATCTCCACGCTCACGAATTCTACACGAGAATTGCGCTCGAGAAAATGAAGGATGCAAAGACCTCCATCAAGGATTACAGCTAACTTTTCACGTTGGAAATGGAGAGAAGGCACATCTGCCCTGCATATTTATCCACGAAGATGCCACCGTTTTGTGCAATACCTCTACTCAACTGGAGTACTTTCTACTGGCTAATCAGTAAGTGCTACTTCGTTGGGTAAATGTATAGTGCCTTTCCTACACTACAGCTGCGTAAAGGACCAGAAGAATTGTCTCCAGTGACCTGTGTGTCTGTAACTTTGCCACCGCGCCAACAGCGCCGGGGTCCTTTGAGTAAGCTGTCCATCATAGTGAGGAAAGGGCGGGCATACGTTGCATACCGCTAGTGTATGTGTGGCGGGGCCAAACGAGCGGGGCTTCTGGGCCCGTTCACATGCCTCTTGTTTATAAAGGGTCAGAGCAGGATCTCAGCGGCAGACGAGGAGAAGGAACCTCCTGGTCACAGGAACTACACGAGCATTGCGCTCGAGAAATTCAAGGATGCAAAGACCTCCATCAAGGATTACAGCTAACTTTTCAGGGTGTAAATGGAGAGAAGGCACATCTCCACGCTCACGAATTCTACACGAGAATTGCGCTCGAGAAAATGAAGGATGCAAAGACCTCCATCAAGGATTACAGCTAACTTTTCACGTTGGAAATGGAGAGAAGGCCCATCTGCCCTGCATATTTATCCACGAAGATGCCACCGTTTTGTGCAATACCTCTACTCAACTGGAGTACTTTCTACTGGCTAATCAGTAAGTGCTACCTCGTTGGGTAAATGTATAGTGCCTTTCCTACACTACAGCTGCGTAAAGGACCAGAACAATTGTCTCCAGTGACCTGTGTGTCTGTAACTTTGCCACCGCGCCGAAAGCACCGGGATCCTTTGAGTAAGCTGTCCATCATAGTGGGGAAAGGGCGGGCATACGTTGCATACCGCTAGTGTATGTGTGGCGGGGCCAAACGAGCGGGGCTTCTAGGCCCGTTCACATGCCTCTTGTTTATAAAGGGTTAGAGCAGGATCGCAGCGGCAGACGAGGAGAAGGAACCTCCTGGTCACGGGAACTACACGAGGATTGCGCTCGAGAAATTCAAGGATGCAAAGACCTCCATCAAGTATTACAGCTAACTTTTCAGGGTGTAAATGGAGAGAAGGCACATCTCCACGCTCACGAATTCTGCAGGAGAATTGCGCCCTCCCTCCCTCGTGGGCATTCCTGCTGCACGATCACATGATCATGCAGCAGGATTGCACAAAAGAGGCATCGGGGAAAGGAAAACCCTTTCCTTTCCTCGATGTCTCTTTTCTAATCAAACCCCCTCCCCGAGCCAAAACTCACCTTATTTCGACGCGCTGGAAGCAAATGGCTTCCAGCGCGTCGGGAAGAAAGGAAACCCTCAATGATGTCAGCGCGCCTCGCGCGCTGACGTCATTGATGGGGAGGGCGGGAGAGGGCGGGGGAGGCAGGGGAAGTCCTTCCCCTGCCTTCCCCAAAAAACCCGACGATCGGATTCCCACGGGGGGAGCGCCAGCGCTTCCCCCGTGGGTGGTCTTATGACGAGCTGGACTCGTCATGAGCACACGAGCACTGTGTGCCATGACGAGTCCAGCTCGTCATAAGCACCGAAGGGGTTAAGTCTTTACAAACTATTTTGGGAGTGTCTGGGCTGTTGATTAAAATAAAACTTCTTTGAGAGATATGTTTCCAATATCTATTTATTTATATTTAAAGCATTAAAAAGACTCAGCCACCAAGCAACAGAGTGCTTTACAGGTAACACATGCAGCAATTGGCATTTATAGCTATAAGTAAACAATGTACTGTGGATATTGAAAAGAAAACTAGAAGGAATTAGCATTTGAATCAGTCCAGAATGGAAACCTGAAGAAAAGTGTTTTTAAGTCTTTCCTGAAAGCAAGAAATTCAGAAATCAGTGTTAGGCCGTCGGGAATAGAGTTCCTCAATCTAGGGGTTACGCATTAGTATTCTTGCTTGTTGGTTTGGTTTTTTTGGTTTAGGAATATGTACACAAACACCTTCTCTAGATATTCATTGTCCACCCAATAATTGAGTTTATTGCTCAGATAGAAGATAGGACTATAGCTTTAAATGTGATACATGCAAACTTGAAGTCATCTTTTGCTTTAAGCAGTAGCAGGAGAAGGTGATCAAATTTCTTCACACCAGCTACTAGTCAGGCAGGTGTGAGTAGTACAGCTTCAAAGGGTGAGGTCATAGATTTTAGAAGACATCCTCAGCTATTTCTTCCTTCATCTAGATGAGTGAGTATGAGGGCTTGTGCTGTGGATCTGAAGTCTGTACGTGGAATGGTAAGTTTTACTTCTTGGTGTAGATAGAGTTGATATGATACCAATTTAGTTAATTTATCAAATTGGTCAATTAGGGTGAGGTAATTGTTTAACTTTTAGCCAATTGACTTAGCACATGGAACCGGGAATAATGAAGATGCCCAAATGCTGAAAAGTGGCCAGTCAATTGTGGACATGATGGGGGTTTCAGTAGAGAATAAGAGAAGAAACTTGGGGGCATATTAGCAAGACCCACGTTAAAATTATCGCCGTTTTAGCGGCAGGAAACTGCCGCAAAACGGCGATAATGGGCTTGCTAATATGCGTTATGGATTCCAATAGAAGCCCAGGTTAGATGTCCTGCACATCTAACCTGGGCTTCTATTGAATTTTATAACGCATATTAGCAAGCCCATTATCGCCGTTTTAGCGGCAGTTTCCTGCCGCTAAAACGGCGATAATTTTAACGTGGGTCTTGCTAATATGCCCCAAGGTCTTTTGAGGATTCATTTGCAGTGTGATTGATTGCATTCTATTCAGTATATTATAGAGAATGGACTGAGGGTTAGTATATTTGAGAGCTCAAACACTTGAAGGTCGAGCTGAGTGTAGTCAGCATATTAATGAATAGAGATGGTGCTTTCTTGATGGATCTTTGCTAGAGGATCCACATTTAAGTAGAATGGGTAAAATGATAGGCTGGATCCTTGTGGTTCAATATATTTGAATTAAAGTGAGTATGGTTCAAAAGTGTAAGGTTTCACGAATTGAGATCCTGAGGAGAAAAAAGATTCAAACCAGATCAGTTATATTCCCATTCTAGAATTAAGGATCTGCAGTAGTGATTGGAGGTCTAGCAAATTGAACACAGTGGAGAGATCTAAGTGAACCTTTAGGCACATATCTCCGTCACTTAATATTTTTATTGCATCATCCATTATTCATCACTTTTCATAATTTACTTATAATGTGTTGGTGGATGTTAGCTTGTGTATGCAGGTATTTTGTTTGGTTTCACATGTTCACCATTTTTATTTTATGCAAATTGCTTTTTGAATTAAATTGTTCTTAGATTTATGTCTCGTGATTTATTTCCTGTGCAAGAAACTCTCTATCAATGACATATTTTTGCGTGCATATATAACAAATTCTTGGAAGTTCTCTGTGTTTCAATTAATCAAAAATTCTGGAACAACCAGATTTATTTAATCATACCTTCTTGGCACTGATGTGTCTTCTGGGTTCCGGAGGTCAGTGCTAAACCTTGCTTACTGTGTTTGGTGTGGAAATCTTGTCCAGGCTGTGATGCAACATTCGATACCTTTATGCAATTCAAATATCGATTATGTGATAATTCTCTGTATATTGTCATAAATAGCAAATATTACTTTTCAACCCACGGAAATTGGGAACAGATTTGAGATGAATCCATTAAAATGTGCTTTTCCCCTTCTGGCTTCCACTGCTGAAAAATAATGTGGAAGACAGTGGGCAATCCATTAATGCACGATGGCTACCTGGTGAACAGACAGTTCAGTTTCATTGTGCGGTTGATATGGATCACCCTTGCCTTTGCTTTCCTAAAGTGAGTCATTATTAAGAAGCATAGTGTGCTGCTCTTTTTTGTTGGAGTTATTTGCTCTGTTCAAGTGTCATTCACATTCTGCGTCCGCCCACCACAACAAACAGAATGGGTCAATAGGTCATCCCACTTCAGCTATTGTCTCATTTTTACTGTGACTGACAACATTTTGCTAGTGCACATATGCTTATCTGACTTGAAAACAGTTCACTAGGTGCTGCTTTCATTCTGGCTTTATTTTTGTGGGCTTTATGTTTTTTATTTTTGATGGGTCATTTTCAACTATTGGTTTATAAATATATGTAATCCACCTTTAGTTTGCCGCATTTTTATTTTCTATTTTTACTTTCTATTATGTTTAAACTTTTCTTGTCTATTGCATGTTTACAACAAAATAAAAGAAAACATCGTTGAAGACTTGATGCGGCCAAACCTACTGATTTTTCAAATGCTACTTTGAAATGCAATGCCACTCCATAAGCAAAGCTTACACTGAAATTGTGCTTACCAATCTGCTACAAAAATAGGCAAAATTGTTGTCAAGCATTGCCAAGATTGTGTGATTGAAAAGCATCCACATAAGCGCCACATGCTCTACATTTTAATGTTTTCAATATTGTGGGCAATTACACATACCCTAATGCAGTTCGCCAATATGTTTGCCTTTAATATAACCTGATTTGTGGCCTCTTTTAGTGTTTGAGGCCTACAAAGCTGTCTATGCACTCATGTTTAAGTGCTAAATCCTTTCTGCATGTGCATAGTGGATTGGTTATAGTAGAGTAATTGACCAGAGGTCAACTCTAATGCTAGACAAAGAACACCGATATATTTCTGTGTAAAGCACAAATGAAACGTATTGTGCAAGAGCATTACCTTTATCTGGACTGCAGCTAAGTAATGACAACAAGAAATGTAATAGTATGGCACTTTTAATAGTACAGTGGCATAATATTATTGCCTCTAGCTGCCACATCCCTGCAACTATGTTGACAATAAGTACTCAAAGTATAACTGTGTTTGCCTAATCCTTATATTTGGAACATAATCTCTTTCAGTTAAATAATTAAATTCAAAACTTATAAATTGTCACAGAAATGTACATATGCATTCCATAGTATATTAATTTGCATTAAAAAGCAATAAAAATTGTTATTTGTTTTTGATAGCATGTTTTTAAATTTTAGTTTACTAGAGGTTGCATGCTACGGAAGCATTAGGCAAAGTCCTTCAGCAAAGAAACAAGCTTCTGAATGAGCAGCGTGTGCCATGCTGTGGTATAGTCTGTGGGCTTGTGTTGTGATAGTAGGTATGACATGTGTATGTTCTATTTCCTGGCTGAGGCTGGCTGGAATGTGTGGAGATGATGCCAGGGAGTCGTTGGGACTGGGGTGCATATTCACAAGAAATGGCGATAACTATCGCTAACGCTAGTTAGCGGCAGTTTCCTTATCGCCGCCTAACCCTGAAAACTATCGCCATGTTAGCGGCGTATTACCAAGCCGCCGCTACATGGCGATAGTATCAGGGTTAGGTGGTGAAAACTGCCGCTAACATTAGCGCGATCGCGATAGGAATTCCGGCGTTAGCGGGCGAAATCCAGCAATAGGCCCATTAGCGGCAAGAAAACTCACGTTAGTCAGCCAAACGTGAGCTTTCTTGCCTCTAATGCAAAAAATAGCCCATCAGTCAACCCCCAATAGAAAATAGGCATACAAAACAATAACATGCAGAATGGAGCAGCCAGGGCCAAGTGCAGCACACATCAACAACCCCTGCAAGCCAGCCAACATCCAGGATGACCAGGATGTGAGCCTTGATGCCTCGCTGGACCTGCGTCTGGAGCCTTGATGCCTTGCTGGACCTGCGTCTGGTGCCTGGATGCCTCGCTGGACCTGCGTCTGGAGCCTGGATGCCTTGCTGGACCTGCGTCTGGAGACTGGATGCCTAGCTGGACCTGCGTCTGGAGCCTGGATGCCTCGCTGGACCTGCGTCTGGAGCCTGGGTGCCTCGCTGGAGCCGCGTCTGGAGCCTGGATGCCTCGCTGGACCTGCGTCTGGAGCCTGGATGCAACGCTGGACCTGCGTCTGGAGCCTGGAGTGGGATGTGGAGGAGCTGTGGAGTCGATGAGCCGTGGCGTAAGACATTGAGGCGTTACAATCGCCCGTACCTGCTGGTGAAGTCTGGCAGGTCGCATGGAGACACGTTGCTGACCTGTGTGAGAAGACCGCCTTGCGACCCTTGGAGCTGTCAGTGGTAGAGGCGCTCCTGCGCACTAACGTGGTGAGTTCTGCATCGCATACTACGATCCACCACTACACCAGGGGGCACGAAGGGGATTACCAACGCTGTGTGCCGTCTCCCTGCATCACAGGCCCCATGATGTTGGACTGGCCGTATGCTGTGGAGGGTGAGGCCCCTGTGCTATGCCGAACTTGTGTGGCATGAGCGCTGCAACTTCACGCCTAAGGGGGTCCTGCTGCATCAACTGCATCAGTAAGGTCCACCAGCGGACTATGCGGTGACTGCTGTACCCAGCCTAGCGAAATCGCACCGGGCTGAGGCTCCTGCTGGCTGAGTCACAGATTTGGAGAGAGTGCAGTGGAGTGCGCCACAGTGTCAATGTCCAGGTAAGGAGAAGGTGGGACGTGTAGCGCAGGAGGGCCGGGGGGCGAGTCGCTCAGGCCTATCACACGTAGATGACGCACCCCCAGTGGCGGCACTACCGCAATGGCGGAAGAGCGTTGCCCCACTGCCTCAAGCAGACGCAGGAGAGCAGGAGCTACGTAGACACGGGACCCGGTTTCGAGGTAAGACTTCCCTCATTGAAATATTTACAACACCCGCTCACACACACATCCCCGCATACACGTCCCATCCAGTATTCTTTCCGGCATTTACCACCTCACAGCTGTCCCGCCCCCCCAGCACTTCTCAATGGCAGCCGTTGTGCGCACATGCACAGCGGGCATACCACTCGTGTGCCAAAAGCACATACGTAGATACAACGCATGACATAACATCGCATTCCATTCCAATGCATACTAATACTAGGCACATTGCAACAGTAGGGTAGGTGTTGCATAGCGGAGACATAGACATCACTATTCCCACGTCAGTGAGTGCAACCCAAAACTAACCTTTGCACCCCAAACCCAACCGTGAACCCCGGAATTCCTTTTTGAGCCCCCACAACACCCCCCAATTTTCATATTTTACCCCAAAACACAACCCAATTTTCATATTTTAAAACACACCACAATTTTCATATTTTACCCCAAAACACACCCCAATTTTCTTAGTTTACATCCGAAACCCATACCCACCCGAAAAACTTTAAATTACCCCATTACTGACCTCACAATGCGTTGTAATCAAATGCTATGTAAAGGCACCTGCGTTGTCGGAGTTGCATTGTTAACAATGTATTGCCTGCGTTGTAATGGTCGTCTCCCGTGCCAAAGGCAACCCATAGGCTACGCCGTTTGCGTCCGTCTGCCCCTGGACTGCGCTCAGTACCAAGGAGCCTTCCTCTTGGACACTCCACTGCAACAACACCAGCACCCTCCTCGCCATCAACCCTGGGCGCCACCTCGCCTGCCAGGACCAACCTCTGCTCCGGACCGGACATCGCCATCACCATCACTGACGGCTGCAGTATCACCCGCAAGGAGCACCCCGACCATCAAGGAGGGGGCATTGCCATCACCTACAGAAGCAGACTCCAACTGACCACGCACTCTAATGACCCAAGGGTGACCATGGACCAGCTCAACTCACAGATCCGGACCAAGCCCAAGCACATCCTCTTCCGCACCCTCATGTGCAGGCCCCCCGGGCCATGGCCCCCCATTCTCCAATACCCTTGTAGATCTCATTGCACCCCAGGGTCTCCCATCCACCGACGACATCCTACTCGGTGAACTCAAGTTCCACCTGGACAACCCCAGTGACCAGGACACCACCCCCTCCTGGGGAAGGTCCCCTACATCAGACGCAAGCAGCAAGTCACCTCAACATGCCACATGGCAGGACGCACGGTCGAGCACGTCACCTCCGCCAGCGGGAACTTCAACTACAGCCACAACACCGGACTCTCCTGGACTGACCATCATTGGTAACATCACGTCTTCACCTTGCCCACCGGATGTCACCGCCATCATCGCACCCCCTCGCAGCTGGATCAAGGCCACTGAAGAACGTCTCCTCAACTCCCTCCGCACCAACACTCCACCAATGCTTCCAAACGATGACACCGCAGCACGCAACCACCACCGATGGATCTCCAACAGCGCCGACATTCGGGCACCCCTCATGAGCGGCACTGCGTCAGCACCTTCTGCCTGCCTGATGGCAGGCGTGAGGGTGACGCAGTGCCACAGGGATAGTCTGGCCCCATGCATTGCTGGAGTTGCGTCATGGTTGTGACACGACTGCAGCAATGCGTGTCTTTAGCGCAGACAGATACGTCAGGATTCCTGACGTATCTATCATTACTTGCGTCATGGAGCACTGTCCAGTGAATACAGCGCATCCATGCTATCACAAGAAGGGCATAGTGGGAAGTGTTTGCAACGCTGTCTTGTCGCAGCGCTGCAACACTTTTTATGACTGGGGCCCAGGAATGCGCACTATCTTATTGATGGTGCACATTCCTGCACTGTAGTTTTGTCGCAGGGCAGTGCTGCAACATTGCTTGCAGCGCTGTCCAGCACCAAAACCTGCTGGGATGTGGCCGCAAGTGTTATATCCATTTTTAAGACCAGCTATTTTCTGGTCTTAAGTCCCAGCAGCTAACGGGCCTTAGCGGCTGTTTTTTTAACGTATCGCCGGTCCGGGCGATCGTTGAGAATATCGCGAAGTGGGGTTAGCGTGTGTTTTAACACGGGAACGCCTACATTGCATATGATTAGCGTTAGTTGTCGCTAACATCGTTGGTGATGTTATTAGCGGCCGCTATCGCCAGGAAGAATACGGCGATGGAAATATCGCCGCTTTAGCGGCAGTAAAGTGACGCTAACGTGGCGTTATCGCCTTGAGATTATGCCCCTGGATGTCTTCTCCTGAGCTCAGTACCTGTATGTTTTCTACTTCATGATATACCTTCATAATCAAAAGGTGTTTGAATACAAGTCTTCTGTCTCCCTGTGCTGCCACTTCATATCCCAGATCATTTTGTCTGAGGAGACTTGAATATATGCAGTCGAAATCTCCTAGTAAAAGAAATACATTTCAGACCTAAGAGATCAGCCCAGTAAAAGCCATTTACATTCATTAAACAGGAGAGTACCATTTGTACTTGAAGTGCTAACCCAAACTCTGCAGGATTAATAACCATTCCATGTGCCCATACAATCTGCTTGCCTCACCACAGGCAATTCTGTTGGTGCTTCAGACACCCTGAAAAAAAGAGAGAAAAAGTGCTTCATTACATTTTGAACTTTTCACTTCCTTTAACACTAGATTCTGCTGAAGTCACCTGCTTTGAAAGTAAGAGCAAAATTACTTACGCACAGTTTGTGATTGTTGGTGATAAGTCACTATTCACCTCTACTGTGCCATGTTCTAGTCACCTAATAGCTGCATTAGTTCCGAAAAACCAAAGCTTATTCATCAGTGAAGGTGAGAACAGAAGACATGAAGAAATGTGTGTCCTGTGTCCAGTGTTTTAGTTGGACTCATCTCTTGGTGTAAGAGTTAGACCAATCAGCTCCTCAGTGTACCGCTATAAATAATAAGTTAGTCCTGGGTGCTGCTTTGTGCCATGCCTGCCTGTTGCTTTTTTAGTGGGGAGACTGAAATATCTGTAGCCCCTAACTTAGGGGGTCATTAAAATAGCGAGCGGATCGCCACCACCCGTATGGCGGTGGCGATCCACCCGCCATTATCCACCGCCCGCCTACCATTTTCCCCCGCCAAATCACGATGGCGGTGGGGACGCCGGCGGATGGAAAGACCGCCCACCGGTTCTCCGCCGGTCATACAGGCGACCGGGCGGAAAAGGGTGCAAATATGGTGGCAGTGTCTACAAGACACCGCCATCCATATTATGATGTGCGGCGGTGCAGGGCTTTCCATGGCGGAGACTCCGCCATGGAAAACCAGGCAGATTCCACTTTAGGGGGCCCGTTGCGGGCCCCCAAGAAGTTGGGGAGGTGGGGGGTGCACATGGGGGGTACCTATGGTACCCCCCTGCATTTGCATGCACAAGGTGGCAGGCACCACGCGTTGCCTGTCACCACGCGGTGCCTGTCACGTTGTGCATGCATATGCGCAACATGCCTTTTTTACATTGCGGTGGGTGCTGCTAAAAGCACTGCCCGCCGCAATGTAAGAAATGCGGGATGCGCCCACCAGTGTGGCGGGCGCATCTTAATTCGAATCGCGTGACCGCCGCACATGTGGCGGGCGGTCCCTTTTTCCGTTGCGATTGCGGGCGGACTTTGTCCGCCCGCCATCGTAATGGACCCCTTAGTTTGGTATCTATTAGAGTCAGGAATATTGAGGGGACACTTCTAAAAGTCAAAGGGCCTGTATTTGCCTTTCTTCATATGTCCTAACTATGGACAGTAGAAGTGAGAGATGTGCATGGCACACACCAGTCCTGTTGTGCACCTTGGGATTGATTATTTGGCATAAAGCCTAACTTAAAAAGTAGGAACTGCAGACTCTCTTCAGTCTAATTACTCTGACAACCTCATTCAGGCACAGGAATCATAAAAGCGAGGCAACTGGAAACTTTTGTAAAGGTAAGAAATGATCCATCTCAATGATGTAGTACCGGGAAATCTTTGGAAAAGCCTGCAACATCATACACACACACACACACACACACACGCACTCACGCACACACACACACACACATCGGCATGCATTTACCATTGACTCTAATCAATAATGTTTTAAAGTCTTTTATACTGATTTTCCTATTGTAGATATCTGGACTGGATTTGAAATCAACTTCAGCCCTGGCAAGGTCAAGACTGAAAATCCATTTCAGCTCGTTTGTTAACAATATTATTCCACATTATGAACAAAGACATGTTTTCTACCAAACGTTCATTATCCAGTTAACGTTGCACTGGCTGGCTCAATATTACTTATGTTAAAGGCATGTTGCTTTATTCATGTGCCAACTTTAACTGTTGTCATGCTAACACATATAAGTAGCTGATCTTAAAGCATTCTGCCTAAACACTTACTGGAGTTTAAAATAATTATGAAATATGTTAGGTCATTTTATGCAACAGGTTATCATTGAGCACTAAAAGTTTTGAATGCACTGAATACTTTTTAATCTACCAATCGCATACCTTATTAAGTTCTATAGCACTGTCATTAATATTTAGACTGGGTGGTAAAACATAACAATATGGTTTATGCATTTATTTACATCATTAACTACTAATTTATAGTTAAGAACTGCTTATGAGCTATTAGTACCATTTATTTAGGAATACATATATATATAACATGCATGCCCTATTATTTATATATGTATGCATGTGGTTTTTATATACAGCAAACCTAGCAGAAAGACAGGGGAATGTGCACAGGATAAAAGGCTGAGACGAAGTCAACGTGTGATAGGAGGGATAACTGGTTCACAATACTGCCTCATGATGTAGTGTTCTTTAAAGAGGATAGACTTGAACTAGCTCCTTTGCTAAAACAGGAATGGAGCAGTAATGATAGATATGGAGATATTGTTTTGAATCCCACGTTCATTGGTGGAGAAGGCTTGGTGACTGTTTTTTTTCCGTTTTGCAGTTCTTCGTCACCAGTCTGATGGTGTTCTGGCTGTGCATGTGCAAAGAGTCATTAAAGATGGTGTTGTGAGGGGTTAAGGGTGTGAGGAATTTGTAAATGATGTAGCTGGTATTGAAGATGGCGTAAGCCTGCAAGGGGAGCCAGTGGTGTTCCATCAGGCCGGGGTATTGTGGTCATTTTTCTTCATGCCCTTGTGGTCATTTTTCTTCATGCCCTTAATGACGTGTGTTCCAGCATGTTGGATACCTTTAAGGAGGGCCAATGTGGTGTCTGTCAAGCCATGGAGCAACGCGGTCCCTCGAGCCATCTGCAAGAGTATGAGTGCTTGAAGTTGCTTTCTAGGAGGCATGGTTTCAACGTACTAAGTAGAGAAAGCTGGTACAGGTCACCTTGATTTTGTTTGCAATGTGTTTCATCATGGTGAGATTGATATCGTGTGTGAATCTCACTGACTTGACATTGGTTGAAAATTGGAGTTCCAATCTGTCCAGGCTCAGGTTTTTGAGCCAGGACTGGAGTAGTTTGGTGAATAGCAGGAATTCTGTTTTGATAGGATTAAAAGCTTGTCCTATTGGTAGTTTGCCTTTAAGGCTGTTACTCAAAATCAATTTTATAGATCTTATAGATGTTTCTCTTGTTTTTGTAATTTTACTGAAAAGTGGGAATTTTTCATACGTTTGTTTCATCAAACACACATAAGAGAAGCCCATCAGTTTCTCATACTCTTAATGAGTTACCCTTAATTTTAAATTCAAGTGAAGCTATGCATTTTTCACACCTCTTCCAGCGCAAACTGTGTAATGGCAGGACTACAATATCAGTGCTAGATGTCATCAATATCCTTTTGTCGTGCACATTTTCTCCGCATTTAAGATTTTCTGAAGCGAGTCAAAAAGCAGAAATTAAATTTGGTTCATACACATGGATGTCAGTCAACAAAATCCCTGGGGTAGCGGATGTGACAAGACTTGCCCTTTGACCACTCCCAGTTACATCACAGAAAGAGACATCATGCAAACTTTAACCTAATATCATCCTAGGAAGTGGTGTCACATGACATTTTACTATGATGACATCATGAGAAGGAACATCACTGCAGTTGCAAATCATGCATTAAGTGCAAGGCTGATAAAGAGGTTAGTTACTATCTTTATGATATCCCTCTTACCTGCTTCTCTCTCATCCAGTTGTTACTTTCTCATCCATCTGCCTCTTTATCAAAGCACACACATTTTCCCATCAACTCTCTCTCAACTTGTTATATTTCTGTTTCTGTTCTCTACTCTCTCTCTCTCCTCTCTTGCAGCTGTCTATCACCTACATCTCACCTGTCAATCCTCCCGACTCTTTTCATTATTTGTATCTAAGCTGCTACATCTTAATCAGTCCTCACTCTCTCACCTGTCTCCCGCTCTCTAAGGTATTGCATCGGTTTCTATGCTCCCCATCAACTATCTCATACTATCTCTCTTAACAAAGTCTTCCGCACCTATCTCTCCCCTTTCACCCATTCTCTGAATTGTCTTTTTCAATTTGCTCTCTCACCTGACTCCTTATTACTTCTCCCACCTCTCACCCATCTCCTTCCCTTTCTCGCCACTCTCTCTAATCATCTACCTTGCACCAGCCCCTTTACTCACCTCTCTTTATCAATTGCCTGTTACCACTCTAGATTATTTCCCACCTCTCTCAGTGTTCTCTTTATGAATTATTTCTCACCTGTTTATTCCCTCTCTGCTCAGTTGTTTCTATTCCCTCTCACTCAACTCTTTCTCTCTGAGATCTCACACACCAGTTTTTCTATATTGTCTTTCTTACACCTGCCTCCTACTTCGCCTCTTAAAACTGCCTCCTACTCACCTATCTCTCACCTATCTCTTAGATGCGTCTTTTTCACCCTGTCCCCTCCTGCAGTGTTTTTCTGGCCTGTCTCTTGTTTAGCCCATTTCTCACACCTGTCTCCCTTCCAAATCTCTATTGCACCTTTCTCATTGATATGCCTGTCACATCTCTGCTTTTCCTCTATCAGCAGCCGCTCTTGTCTCTCTTTCTCTCACACTTGTCTGTCTCTATCTCTCCAACATTTATCTCTTCGTCTCTATTGTATCTTTCTCATCAGTTACATTTCTATCCTTCCGTCTGTCAGCTGTCTCTTTTTCGCCAGTCTGTTTTAAACGTCTCTCTTTTCTTGCTCTCTCACACTTGTCTGTCTCTATCTCTCATTATATATCTCTTTATCTTTCCATCTTTCTCAGTTCTTTCTTTCTCTCTCTCTTTTTATCCCTCACACACTTGCTTCTGTATCTGTTGTGTCTTCTTCCTCTCTTTTGGTCCCTCTGCTTCTCCCTCATTCCTCTCTTAACCCTTCTTTTCTCTCTACTATCTGGTGTATTTCACCTCTCCCCTGACATGTCCAGAGACAGAAAGAGACCTGGAGTCGCCTTTTGCAGGCCTTCTCAGTCAGCAACAATAAATTATGTTGCAAAGTTTTATTATTTTCAGTTTACCATTGTGCTAAGTTCTTGCTGGAGATGCACGCTGCAAAAGCAGCTCAGCTCATGTAGCAAAGGCCACAAATCATAACATTTTGTTTCAGAGCAGTGTAGTTTCACTGGTGAATGTTATTTTATTGCAGGCAACATGTTAATTGTTGGCTGCGAGTTAAAAGAAAAATGCTGAGCGAAGCCCAGTTTAGCATTCCTGACACTACTTTAGCAAACTCCTAGGAAAGGGGTTGCAAGGGTAGTGCCAGGGGTCACAAGGGCAAGCTAGGGGTCCCAAATGTGACCCCTGGTGACCCCTAAATGAGGCCCATGTTCATCCTTAGTCCAAAATGAAAGACAGTAAATTATGAGGATGTTAATATTGATAGACTCAATACCAATGTTTATAATGATACATTCGAGCATGAACTCTCCATCAAACCCAACTTCAGAAATACATGATCAGGCCGGCTCTGTGACCTCGGCCTGAGGTTACTGATTAACAAGTCACAGGTGGGGTGACACATAGCCGACAGACAAATGCGCGAACAGGAAACTCTGGTCCATCCCCCAGATAAGCACAGTGACACCACAATGGTCCAGGGAAACTGGCCGCAATAAAGCACACATGGTCAGAAGGGTGCGCACATTCCCAAAACACAATAAAGTCAGATGCTACATGAAGTTAGGAACACACAGTCAATCAGGACACAGTACACACAGTACATGCAGTGATCACGCGCCCCTGATGCCGGACATATGGACATGTTACCCACAGGCCGACATTGTGTCCGCACAAGGTCGAGGCCCACCTGCAATTGTCATCAGGGGCCTCATTTATAACTCCAAATACAGGGTTCGCATTCTATTACCAAAAAAAGGATCGCTGGAAGTAGTTGAAGATACCCAAAAGAAATGTGCAAAACTCGGTTCAGATTGATTGTACTTTGAGACAGTTCTCAGACCTGCTTTTGTAACTGTGCTCCTGGCCGAAATGTTTAATTACACCAACTGTTCCTGTTTTGCCCAACACCTCTTGTCTTTTGTTTTTTCAAGGTAAATTCATATTTGAACACCAAGGAAACTTTGTCTGCCCACTTGTAATATTTCCTTCTCTACCCATGTTAGTGATGTATGTCCTCTGACTTTTCCTGCATGGTCTTTCCATTCCATTAAATAGTTGCCAAAATAAAAATACAATTCTGATAATTTACTTAATTGAAAATAGTCGCCATTTATAAATTAAAATTAAAAGTGGTATAATAAATTATGCTAATCAGGACAAATCCTTTAAAGGCAGGTCAAAGACAACTGTTTATGACGTTGATTAGTGGATTAGCAAGGGTGCCGTGAACCCTATTGCAATCTACTAATATTGACCACCCCTTACTCTAAAATACTACCATATTTGGATTGCAGACCTCAGTGCCACTAGACCTCGTGCTCTATTGATACCTATACCCCTGACATTGATCCTTCCAGTTGTCCAGCAACACGTTATAAGGTGTTATCTGCTTCTGTCTATGAGCAACCTGCCCAGGCCTTCTAGTCTTCAGCAGGGTAAAACCATAAATCTGATGGATTGGTAAGAAATAAATGGTACAATGTTAGAACTGTTCTGTAAAATGTCGGCATGAAAGGAGCTCAATGAAACACATTACTAAGTGGTACATGCTTGACAATTGCCTCTGCTGTCACATATTTTCACTGGAACTATGTTTTCCACAGATGTCAGGTAGTGATTTTCTGTCATCTTTGAAACGAAAAGTCTAGAAGCATTTCATAACCAGAAACTGCCAACAGAAGAGAGGCAACTATGGAAGAAAAGCTATCAACTTTATGCTGCACCGTGTATCAAAATGTAACATTTCTGAAGACATGTCAAAAACAAGTTTGTAGGTTTCAGCCACATGAGTGTTTAAGCTGAAAAGTGAAGCAAAGTTTAGTGCTTTCTCCACTGACTTAAGTCCACCTTCTTCCAATCTTTGTTTCCCATTTTATAATAAAATTTTGAAAACTAAGTCAATGAGACTGTCATACACAGCTCCAATAAACAGTGGAGCAAGTCAATATTCAGTAATAAAAAAAACCACAATATTTGTATTACCGCCATTTTACTTGTGCCAACAAACAGTGGGGCATATTAGCAAGAACCTCGTTAAAATTATCGCCGTTTTAGCGGCAGGAAACTGCCGCTAAAACGGCGATAATGGGCTTGCTAATATGCGTTATAGAATTCCAATAGAAGCCCAGGTTAGATGTCCTGCACATCTAACCTGGGCTTCTATTGAATTCTATAACGCATATTAGCAAGCCCATTATCGCCGTTTTAGCGGCAGTTTCCGGCCGCTAAAACGGCGATAATTTTAACGAGGTTCTTGCTAATATGCCCCAGTGTACCTGCCACAATTTTGGCTTGAATGTTTTTCTTCAAAAAATGTTAGAATTTAAAGTGCATATGTTTAAATTAATGCACATTTTATGCAGCCCCAGTTGAAGTTATTAGGCCTGTCTCAGTTAGAAGTGGAAAAAACTGAGAGTTATTGGCTTTGCTTAATGCACACATTTGCCAGGAACAATAGGTATGTTACGAAAACTGCATTTCGTCGGTTTTCTGTATAAAAATTGCGCACTAGCACATACCTCCTGCAGAAAAGTTATGTGTGATATTGTGGCGTGCAAATGTTTCCAGCAGAAAATGTTTCTCAGGTATTGCACACATCAGTTTCACCATTCCTGAAAGACATTTTTCTGGTCAAACCAGTGTCCCTAGGCAAAAAAGGAACCCAAATGCTAAGTGGGAGAGGGAAAAAAAAGTGAAATTCGCAAACCCTATTAATCAGGAATTACGCGAGGATTTGCTTGCATAATAAACATTTTTCTTGGGCGTAGTCACAATCCAAAGCCGGTGCTATGTAGGAGAATGTGGAAAATTGAAAAATTTACCGGCAGATTATTATTGTGGTTTGCAGATCACAAAAGCCTTTTGTTAAAATTTCGATCTTTATAGTGAGTGTGGGCCTAGCGCCCTTCGTATGGGGGGGCTAGCTCATGAGCACTGCCGACAAGCACTATAATAGCTCCTTTCCGGCTTAGCATAGAGCAATCCCCTAATGAAATACGTTTGTGCATGGATACTTTCCTATTAAAAAGTTTACAGCTGGTTTTGTCTGTTGATTCTGAATATTATGCCATGGGTCAAAAGGAGATTGCTCTGCCTCACAGCACTTTTATCTTTGAAAGTGACCACCAACAACAATAATCTCTTTAAAAAAAGTTTTAGTTTTGGAGAGGCAAATATTCCGTAAGACAACTCAGACCTTGAGACTCCATGAAGATTACTGAGACAAATTCTAGGGCACAATGCTATGTTACATTATATAATCATACATTATGCTGTGTTTTGTTATATTATGTTTCGTCGTGTGATATAGTACTTATAAAGCACTCATAAACATAAAGCTTTCTTTGTGCTAAGTGTTTGGTAAGAGCATAACAAGTGTCTGGCCAACTCCTCCTTGTCAATCTTCTTTAACTTGTGCCTGATCACTCCAGTCGAAACAATCCTACTTGTTATGTTTACAACCAATAGAGCGTGCTTTCTTATATTTATTAATTTACTTGTGGGTTCATAAACAGAACATCTCCAATAGGTACCATACACAGAATTTTAGACATTACATTATAATATAGGATATTGGCTGCATAACATTAACAAAGATTTGTGGGAAAGATTGAAGCATACGGGGACATTTATAGTTAAACACTTAGACTTAAACAATGGTTTCGGATTACAAAGCGTTGAGTTTTCCTGGAACTGGCAACCATTATTGTACACAAAAGAGTCTGTTGAAAGTATACACACCTTGCTTACTTAATCATTCAGTCCAAACTGTGTAGCACACATCTAACAGAGCAGTGTGAAATGCAGAATCAGGCTAGTTAGTTTACTTCTGGAAAACTTGGACATAACCAGTTCACAAATCAGGAACCAAACTAGCTACATGTGCTTTCTACTGTGCTTACGTTCATAGTCCAGCAGGACACCCAAAATATAATCCTCATTAAATTAGCAAAATGTGGGTAAAGTGCAACATGCGGGTTTGTGACATAAAGTTCAAGAACATGAGGCTGTAGACCAGACCCTGAAGCCAATCAGCGCAGAGCAGGCTCCTACAGTTGGCCCTGTGTGGGTCCTGTAGCTGGCCTACCCTCCATAGTGGTTGGCCTGAACATTGGATTTGTACCGGTCACGCGTGACCTCAAGTAACCTTTTGACCGCTTGTGACTTCTAAGCACTATTTTTGCATTTAATCTTTAAAGATGAATATCTCAACTTCTACTGATTTGATTTTTGTTGTTTTGGTCTTATTTTACTCAGATAAAATATTCTCTATTTTTCTAAACATGTGTGGAGTGTTTTTGTGGTGTAGTCATTGTGTTACTCTGTGTGTGTGTGTGTGTTACACAAGTACTTTACACATTGCCTCTTTAGATAAGGCTGACTGCTCTGTGCCAAGCTAGCAGAGGGTGAGCACAGGTTATCTGTCAGTGTGTATCTAGCGTACCCTGAATAGAGTGGTCGTTCCTGCCTGGCCTGGGTGCATACCTCAGCCAACCAGGAATCCCATTTCTAACATAGCCCATTGGGTACAATTTGTGATTGTTGATGTGAGCAAGGATGTAGCAGATGCCGCTTCAGTCACATCCCTCATTCGCTGAGGAATGCTGAAATCCCCATCTACCTCTATGCTGGAACAGTACTACTGCGTAGCAATACTGAAAGAGGGAATTTTCATTGCTAGCAATGTAAGATACGAGTGTTGGGGTCTAGAATTTATTTTATGCACTATATTAAGGTCGAAAAGGAATCAGCACTTCCCTCTTCACGGCCCCATCAAGTTCGAGAAACAAAATTAGTCCCTGACAACCATGGGAGGAGCCAGGGTGCACTGTTTAATTTGTGAAATAATAATTGGAAGGACTCAAATTTTTCTTAGTAGCCCAATGGCAATTAGGCTGAATGTCGGGGTTGTTGAGGGTTGTCGAAGCTGTCGAGTCTTAATTTCACTTTATGCTTCTTTCTTCCACCAACACAATCTCCCTGTCCCTACATGAAACTACTGTAGGTTCCTTTTCATCCCTGGTTTCTCCTTTGCTGATTATCTCTGTTGCTCTGTCTCCTTGTTTCCACTTTTGCTGCTTTTGTCTCTCTTGCTCTGGGTCAAAGTCTGATGATTAAAAATAAGTCCTGGTTCTCAAAAAGAATGCTAGTGGACCCCAAGCAGTTGCCACAAAAACACTATTTTAGTCTTCGTAGAAGGCCAATCCAAGCTCAGTTCTTGCACTGCTGTCCTGGGCATCTTCTCTGCATGCCTATGCCCTTTTGAATTGCCAAATGTGCAGTGAAAATGCTCTGTCACATTGACCAAAGAGATAAAAACACCTTGTAAACATGTCACCCCATTTTAATAAATCAGAACCAACATACATTTTTATTTTCTTTAATGAGAAAAAAAGATGCTGAACTAGAGTTTCAAAGTAAAATTCCTAAGAAGGATAATACACCTACCACACATCATTAATATATATCAAATATATGTACTTTATCGAACATTCAGTATTGTGTAATGTAGGCCAGTGAGTTATAAACAGTAAGGGAGTACAATGTGTTAGCGTGTCATAAACGCAGAGGGTAGAGTGCCACAAATCATTCCCTGTAAGCGCATTTAGCGGACATATATAAAGAAATTCAAAGTCGCCTGTAGCAGGAGCATTGAATTCTCATTAAAAAAGCTAAGTGGGGATCTATAGGAAAGCGGGAGATAAAATATGGCCTGGGATGTTAAATATAGGCAAAGCAATAAAGTAATATGCAGCATGGATTGCTCATTTTGTTGTTAATTATGTCTTCGAATCTAAGTGCTGTTTCCAATTAATTTTCTTAGATAAAAATGTGAAAAGTACTTTTCACACACTTAAATATGGGTATGAGTTAAAAAAGAAAATGCCTGAGAATTAATTCAGAAACGGTTAGTTTTCTTTCTGAGGATGATTTCAATGTTTAGAGCAAGTTCATGACTTTTTATTTCTTTCCAGGGCTAACACATTTTTCTCTAGGGAGAAATTCGTTTTCCTACTTCCTCATCAACTCTGGAAGTTGTAGCGCTCCATTTGCACCCTAAAAGCACAGTCCCTACTGCCCTTGACTGGATTCAATCTTGGTACATTTCACGATGGAATACGGATTCAATCTTGGTACATTTCACGATGGAATACGGATTCAATCTTGGTACATTTCACGATGGAATACTACCAGCAAATCATAAGTGAATACCAACAAGCCTGTATCTGTGGGTGTTCTACAACTTTTTCAGGTGAACATAACCAAAAACGTGCACTTACCGTCACCTAACCTTGTATTTTCCAAATTCACATATTCCACCCCGGTCACGGCACATCAGTTTTGGCAAGTACCATTTACAGAGTTGAATCTTCCCTAGCCCTCATTCTGTGGATCTGGAGCAAATGGTTTTGCTCTCTTAAGGTCACCTCAGGTGTTCAACAACTTTTTCAAATCGGTCCCATTTTTTCCTGAAACATTTGTAATTTGCTTTATTTACATATTTCATTCACTTTCTGCCATTTTTCACCAACCCTTCTAAACAGTGTCTTTTCTTGAAGACTGGGTATTGCATTTTTCCAGGGCTATGAATCACTTTTATGTGTTTTGCCTCGGAATTTGACTGATTCATAGTATATTACTTTATGGCTCAGTTGATCTGTCTACTATTAAAAAATAGCATACTGCAAAAAACAGAATTCGTGAGACAAAACTCCCTGAGTAAAATGACAAATGTATTAATTGCACCAGTACTATTGTGGTTTTCGGATGGAATTCAGAACAAAGTGACACCCAATTTAAAACATTACCAGCATTATGTTGTTGTTTACTCAAAAACAAAATGATCCCTCTCAGTGGTGACTGGTAATTAGAGCATAAGGGGAGTGGGGGCCACTCACACCCATGCATTCACACGCACACACATCCATTCACGTCATGCACTCAAATATACACATACATTCATAAATACACACACTCACTTACACACCAACATTAAATAAAAACATAAAATGTACCTGCTGCAGCATCTCGGAAGGGAAGCTTCTGTGATTCTAGAAGGGTTGGGACAGCCCCCTTCTCCCATTGGCTGACCAGGAGCAGTCCATCACTCGTCACAGAGTGGGATGGGGTCAGTGTGACTGATGACCCCACCCCACTCTGTGACGAGGTGTCACTGATAAACACTCAGACCTGGGCACTTCAGGGCTTAAAACTAAAGCTGCTGCTCCCCCTCATCATGAGGGGGAGGACGTTAAAGCAGTTTGCCAAGCTGAGGAGGTCACACCCATAGGACTGTTAAAATCTTCAGCCCGGCAAAGTTCAGCTAAGGCATCTAGGCTTCTGCACATTAAGTGCATGTATTGCATCTGGCTGCCTGACCTGAACATAACGAGAGAGTATGTCAGGCTGACCTTTTTTCAATATGACAGACAATCTTCATTTCAGGAAAAAAGGTGGAGGGGGGTCATGGCCCCTCCACTTTTAAGGACGGGCTGCTGTTGATTCCTTTGAATCTATTGACATCAGTGCATTTGTACATTCTTTTTGGTTTCCCAGAGGAGAAAATAGTTTTCTCCTTGGAGAAACTCATTCAGCTTCTTCTCCACAACTGTTGGGGTGTTCCAGCCCCTCTCTTACCCTTTAAACAGAATAGCTACTACCCTTGGCAAGCGTTTTCATTGTGGAAAACTACTTGCAAAATTTTTGGAAATAAACACTTCAAGGGTCACCCTAAAATGCTGGTAACCCCCAGAAGTGTACAGATGTACTCAGCCTTAGAATTATGTTGTACTGGTGTAAATTTTATTATGGCTAAAACCACGCATGAGGGGTAATACTCATTTTGAGATTCACAAAATTAAATTTGCGCTCATAAATGATGCTATTTGCACATCTTTGTACCACTTATTCGAGGAAATAGGTTTGGAAAATGGGTCGCTGATAATTAGTGAGAGAAATGAAATGCACTTGTTCCCTCATAATTAAATACAGCAGGAATGAGGGCACCTGTTCTGGTCAAGTATGCAATCCTGTCAAGACTTCAGCAACTCTGGGTGACACACAGCAGTACCCTGTGGGTTGGCATGTATGCCCTTGAAAGGATGTGCAAAGGAGAGTTTGAGTTTGGAGAAAGTTGGTTTGTTTGATTTTACTGCAAACTATGAGCACTATAATCTGCATAGAAGTTGTATTCCACACATTTATGATTTTCTGCTATTCACAAATTTAGTAATCAGACAGGAAAGCTTCACCAGTCACATCTTTTCAAGTGTGCCACTGAGTGAGTCATGATTTTTTTCTCATGACTAAGATCAAACCCCACATACTATCCAATGCAGCTAAAACACTTGTCAATTAAATTGTACTCATTAGACTGGACTCCTGTACTAGTCTAGTAGCTGTAATAGACTACTAGTAAGACTGGCATCACCTAGTATCCAATCGTCCCATTTGATAAAGTCCCAAGATTCACACCCAGAACTCTGTACAATCTTACTGAGCATTGCCACCTCATAAAATGGCCATCTAAATGCTTCTTTCCATCAGAAATTGGGCCATACACAAAGCACTTATACTAGTATTAAAAGCAGTGAATGACACAACTGCCTATTACCTCACTGATGCCCTTTCAGACGACACTTCTACTAGGAACATAAAATCTACCGACCATAATTTGCTAGTCACACCAAAGTCATTTCATGCCACCTCCAAATTTCCTTCGTTCAACTTTTAGGCCCCTTTCACCTGATGTATGTACCACAAGGTATTTCGGAAACGGCTCCTTTCTGCAGTACACAAAAGCTTTGCAAAGCCATTTCACATAACTAGAAACCCACAAGTGATTACTGTCCCCACGCCTTGCTGGAAGTATACAATGTTCATACCTTATGGTTTTTTTTTTTATAGAAATTTAAAACCATCGAACCCTCACATGTCTATGTACCTACCATTATTCTCATTTTGCAAACGTTTGTTATTGCTGGTAAATACATAAATGAAAGAGAAAACGAAATAAATAATCAACAAATGAACAAACAAACGAATAAGTACATAAGCAACAAAATAAATCAATTAAAAAAACACAACCCGCTTTGGAACTCCCAGAAACTACATTATGTTTTTAAAGTCTCTCCGAGTTTGTAACATGTTAACGCTGCCACAGAAAATACAGTGCAGTTATCTCTCTCCAGTGATAGAAAGATCATCTTTTGTGAAATATGCATCCAAGCGTGGAGGAGTTCGGCCTTGGAAACCCATTAAAAGCTGCCATTCCAACCTTCACACTTCTGATTTATTGGCTTGTAATTCGGTGTCCTGTTTTTTCAATGTCTGTGCACGTAAGCATTACAAAAGCATGCCAACTTCAGCATGTAGTCAGACACTGTTATAAGGAAGAGCAGTGAATCAGCCTTAAAGCGACACGGCCAGAGGCGCGACGAGGTAGCCTCGTGTGGTCCTGATGGCTCGCTGGTTTTACAGACACTTCCGCCCTGGCCAGAGCAGCAGTGATTGATTGACAGCAGCATCAAGGGGTTTGGGTCACAAATAAAATGATGTCCTGATTTATGATTTGCGATTAACGCAGCAGAATACTAAAAATGTCTGTCACAGTGTGTTTTTATCTCTTTTTTTCCAATGGATAATTACCATAACTCCATGTGGTGATTTCCATCAATGTCACTGGCAGCTGGAGAATGGAATGAAAGACCTTTAAAAATCTGCATCATTAACTGTCGGTGACCTCGTTACTGATGGATATTCCTTTCCCATACTAGCAAGCCGAGTTGGCGATGCAGGGAGCGCAAGGTAAATAGTTTTATTTATTTATTTACTTACCTTACTCCTGCCCGTCGTATGTCCGACTCCACTACCCCCCCCACCCAGCCCCTCACCCGCCCCACCGCCCCGCAGCACCCCCTCTGCGAGCCGCCACTGCAACAGGAGCAATAGATCATGGTGATTGTACTGCTTGCTGCATCTCAGCATTGCTCTGAATTGTCCAATGATGTCTTGATTGCCTTTAACCTGATTCCTCTGGGAGGTTGCACGTCATCTTCTCCCTTACCTTGGGTAGATGTATAGCCTCATTCACCTGAAAGGCCGAAAACTGGATGGCATTATAGAACCTGCCTACATTCTTTACTGCAGTCTAGTTATTCCAGCTGGTCAAAAACATAAAAATAACACATAGCGTTTGGGATCTCTTTCTAAGACTTTAACATCCTAGTAGACCTTTGAGAAAGTCAAATCCTAACCCCAAAAGGTGACACTCAAGACCCCTAGTTCTACTCTTTTGAGACATATCATGAGCCATCTACCTCAACTCTTGGTACAAGTATGGGCCACCACTCTTCCCATCCAGCACTTGGAGAGAATTTATTTTGCTGACTGAAACTGTATAAATTAATGACTGCATTGCTGAATGAATGTGTTAGAAATGATTATCTGAAGTCCCCTCACTCGTCCGACTATCAATAGAGCCTTCCTCCTAGTTTCCTAAATGTTGACCTATCTGTTCATATAAATCTATTTACCAAGCTGCTGCCCATGCTGTACCGAATTTGCCAATAAAAGGATCTAACTTGCACATAATTATATTCCATTTACCTGTGCATCTTTGTAACAAGCACATTTAAAGAAAAATATTGTGAAGTTCTGAAAAAATATGAGAAGCAACCTTAAAAAGCCAGTGTTCTGCAAAGAAAAAACGTGCACACCTTTTATTCTCCCCTCAAAATATCTATACTTAAGTAAGATTAATCATTCTTGCTATACAAATGGCTAGTGCTACTGACTGAATTATTTATTCAAATGAACCCACGTTTACACCTGGTCGACTTTTTTTTAGCAAGTACACATTAGACTTCAGATTTTGCTTAGGTTTAGGAAATTATGTTCTTTTTTAGATGTGGAATAAACATTTGACCTTATTGATGAGGATTTTCATTTCTCTGTGATGGAATAACTGTCTAATCCAGTGAAATTCACCTGGATGATTTGTTCTGAATATTGGGCACTTCAACCAAGTTGATTTTGAATGGAAGTAAGATCTTCAGATTTCAGTTCCAAAGGGACGAACCTCAGGGCTACCAGCTATCCTCCATTGTTTTGATAGTTCCTGAGCTGTTGACCGCTTGCCTTGTTTGGGGCATTGAGATAAATAGCAACCCTGGGATTACAAAGGCTCTGAAAAAACAGCAGTATGACACTGAAGGAGCCTACTTTTTACTCCAGCAGAGGCACACTGCTCAAATCTTTTAAGTCTTACTGAAAAATAGTCTTGATTTATGGGAAGAGGATTAACATCTCTAGGACAGAAAGTATACTAATTAATACTAGTTCAACTGGAGGATAAGATGGATCCAGTTGGGTGCATCTTTTGAGTGCTTTTAGAATGTGGTTGACATCTAGGCTTTGAATGAATTATTTTTATCTTAGAAAAATTAAATGGGTTTTAGTTTATTCCATAACAAACGTTGACCTAGTCAATCGTGTTAATGTGGCTACTCTCCAATATTGCTGTTCTTTTTTTCAAAACTGTTATCCTAAACTTAGTTTGAGTTACAAGAATACTAATCTCTTGGTCTCCTTCTTACAGTCTGTAAAATCATCTGGGGTGAACTGTAAGACATGTGGGAAAATTGACAAACTAGGGCTATTCAAAATGACATTTCTAAAGGTATTTTGGGGCATATTATCAAGCCCAATTTCGCCGCTTTAGCGGCCGTTTTCGGCCGAAAAGCGGCGATTTAAATATCGCTCTATCATCAAGGACACGCTAACGCGTGTTTCCTTGAGTTAGCAGCCGTCTTTTCTCCACTTTGCATGTCAGCGATTATTATCGCTAATGACATGCAAAGTGGGCGTTCCTCACAGAACAACATGGGTAAACATCGCTACAACTGCATCGCGATATTTACAAGGATGCCCCAGACCCGCGAATCGGTGATCAAAGTCGTGCTAAGGCCCCTTTATCGCAGGATTTTAACACCTGCTATTAATCCGACTTAGCCATCTGTAACATGGGAGGTGGATCTCAGGGCTAAGTCCACACCTGCCTATTATCAAGGTTTACATTATCGCAGGTCATTTTTCACTGCTTTTCTCACGCTAATGCATGTTATCACCCTCTATCACTGGATTTCACATCGCCTGGGTGAAAAGCGTTAATAATACGTCGCTAACCCGGCGCTGAAATCCAGCGATAGACGGCGATAATGAAAATCGCGCTATGCGCGATTTGCGATAATTATCGCATGTGCTTGATAATATGCCCCTTTGTTTGGCTGCAATAGGGATAGTACTACCATTAGTAAGCATTATGAAATTTATTGTTATTTCAGTCCTCTAATAATGAAAAAAAGATTAAACTAATATAGTTCATTTTACTATAACAACTTTTATAGCACCATTTACTTCAACCATAGATCTCCAGCTCATCTTTAATGTTGTACTATTTGGATCAGTGGATCTAATGTTAGACCTGTCAACCTTAGGGTGGCTCACCCTAAAACCGTTAGCCTTCACCCCCTCTATTTTTGCTGATCTCCTTCCACTTCATCGGTGCTAAAGTGCATGTGCTCACTCCTGAAAACATGGTAGTATAGGCTTATACGTAATTTGCATATTTGATTTACTTGTATGTTCCTAGCAAAGTGATACTCCCTGTTCCCAGGGACTGTAAATTAAATGCTACTAGTGGGCTTACAGCACTGATTGTGCCACCCACTTAAGTAATACTTTAAACATGTCTCAGGCCTGCCATTGCAGCCTGTGTGTGCAGTTTTAAACTGCCATTTCGACCTGGTAAAATAACCCTTTTGCCAGGCCAAACCTTCCTTTGTAATACATAGAATTCACCACTAGGGTAGGCCCTGGACATCCTGAGGGTAGGGTGCAGTGCATTTAAAGAGTTGTCCATGTACTTTTAATTTTTACATGTCCTGGTAGTGAAAAACTCTTACATTTGTTTTTCACTTCTTCAAGGCCTATCTCCTCTAGGATAACATTGGAGTTACCTTATTACATTTCATAAGTGTACTTTCTAAATGGGAACAAGCAACCAGTTTGTGTTTGGTGTCTTTGGAAGTGTAACGAAAAATCCTAACTTATGGTGAAGTCTGATTTTAAATTACAATTTTGAAAATGCCACTTTTAGAAAGTTGGTATTTTCCTGCCTTAGCCATCTAGCACCTGCAGCCATTCTCTGGGTAACATGACTGGGTGTATGTTAGGCCTGTTAGCCTTAGGGTCGTTTTACCCACAACTTTTTGCCTTCATCCTCCGCTTTTTCTGACTTTGTTTTTGCTGGAATTAGGACTCTGTGTAGTTTGCCCCTGCTAACCAGTGCTAAAGTGCTTGTGCTCTCTTCTCTATACATGGTAACATTAGCTTATTCCCAATTGTCATATTTCATTTACTTATAAGTCCCTAGTAGAAAAGCACTATATGTGCCCAGGGCCTGTAAATTAAATGCTAAGAGTTGCCCTGTAGCACTGGTTGCACCACCCACTTAAGTAGCCCTTTAAACATGCCTCAGGCCTGCCATTCCAGAGCATGTGTATGCAGTTTAAACTGCCTTGCTGAATAAACCTTTTGCCAGGCCCAAACCTACAATTTGAATACATATAAGTCACCCCTAGAGTAGGCCTTGCATAGCCCAAAGTGCAGGGTGCAATGTATTTAAAAAGTTGGACATGTACTTTTAATTTTTACATGCTCTGGTAGTGAAAGACTCTTAAATTAATTTTTCACTACAGTAAGGCTTATATCTCCCATAGGATAACATTGAGATTACCTTATTACATTTTATAAGTGTAATTTTGAAATGGGATGTTATAGCTGATTCAAGTTTGGTGTCTTTGGAATCCTAATTTAAAACCCTAACTAATGGTGATGTCAGATTTTAAATTGCAATTCTGAAAATGCTGCTTCAAGAACGTTGGCATTTTCTTGCCATTTGGTGTCTACAACCTGTCTCTGGTCACCTGACTGCGTCTAGTTGGCAGCTGAGCTTAATGTATTCCTCTCAGACAGCCACACAAAATGGGAGCTTAGGTATGTCTCAATGGACCATCACTGGCAGAATGGGAGTGAGGAGCAGGGCACAGCCTCACTTACACATGAATAGGCTGTGTCCTGTCACCACACAAAGGGTTACATACCCCCTGTAGTTAGTCTAGAGACAGGGCATGGGAGGCAGGACATCCATGCATTTCAAAGGCCTGTATTATATAGTCTCCCCAACTTCAAAGGCACCACTGGGTATGAATACCGGACCTCAGACACAATCACTTCAGTACACTTCTGAACCTGTGGATACGAGAAAGAAGAACTGCTGTGCTGCTGAAGGACTGGCACTCAGATTGACTGCACCCTGCTGAACTCCTGCTTTGCAGTGCTGATCTGTTGCCTGCTGCCCTCTTGCAGGGGTGAGAAGGACTGGACCTGCATCTCTTGACCCCATAGTGACTCCAAGGGCTAGTTGCCTGGCCTCTGAATTGAAGTCTCAGGGACATAACATGCTTCCAACCCCCTGCACCTGGACTCTGCCATGTGTGATTTTAGGTGCCACCCCAGTCCAGGAGCTCTGGAAGAGGGTCTAAGGTGCTTGCCAGCAGAACCGATGCATCTTTTCTGCTGAGCGATGCATCCCTGAGCAGAACCGACATGTCTCCTTGGCTGAGCGGTGCATCCCTAAGCAGAACTGACGCATCGCTGCTGCTGTGATGATTGGACCTGCAGCAAAAGACTCGAATCGCTGCCATAACCTGCATTTTGGGGCCGCAAAATCACCATCAGAACCATCACTGTGCAAGGCTTTCTTTGGCACAGGTCCTCGCATCTATCATCGTGGGAAGCCTCGATGATGAAACTCTGCATCGCAGCTTCACCGCTCATGGGAATCAATGCATCACCTCTCCTGGTCATCGCATTCCTGACACTGGACTTTGCATCGCAGGCCCCGTCGACATTGAGGATCCTCGATGTCAACGCGACAGAACTTTGGTCCGCACCCTCACCGCATCTCACAACCGACTCATTGCCTCAGCTTCGCAACACATCTTTGACATGGATCCATGCAATGCTCTGCAACCAGGATTTAAGGCACTCTGTTTAGTTGGCCTAACTGGGTCCCTACAGCCGTCCCACACTCCATCGCGAGTCAGCCCGGATTTGTGGCTTTTTCCTGGTCCAGTGTGACCAGATATCCCCAATAGCGATTTGTGCTTTTTGGCGCTATTTCTCACTATAAACCTTGAACTTGGTGTGGGATCTTTTTTGTTTGGTGTTTTTCAATTTCTTACTGTTTGAAATGTTGCAGAGTTACTTTACACATTGCCTCCCAGAGGGTTGAGCACAGGTTCATTTAAGTTTGACTTGTTCCTTACCCTGACAAGGATTGTGGTTGCTGCTTGACCAGGGTTCACACCCCAATCAACCAACAACCCAGTTTCTTACAATGGCATAAAACCAATTTAACAGTGAAGTGACAGAAACTCTTCAAGAATGAAATAGAAGAGTTTGAGCTAGCAGGAATGGATCTTTTTGTGTCCTTGATTGCCAAAATATTAATTGCACATAAGTGACGATCAGTTGATCAGTGGAAAATATTATGTTGGCATATTTTTTCTTGATTGATGTCCATTTAGTATGTTTTTGAGTATGTGAGGTGCTTCTTTAGAAACATGTAGTGAATTTTGCTGATGCAGAGTTTCATCTATTAAAAAATATATATGTAGGTGGAACGATTTAAGCCTTCAGATTTGTTATCTGAGTTTTTAGTAGTTGCTCTCTTTATATTTGAACTGAGCAAATTCAGCCAAAATAGAGGTCTTGATGAGTTACGCTCATGCTGCATTGAAGTACGTAAGGTTCAGGATATGATTTAGAATTCTGGGCTGTTTGCTGGAGGAGTGTGACTCGTGGGGCTACATTTAATCAACTATACATACCTTTCACTCCCAGTCAGTGATTGAAGTGCATTAAAAAAGCATGGGAACCGTGATGCTGCATGCTATGGAGCCCAGGTCAGTGAGGGTGGCGGCAAGGTAAAAATGTCTCTAAAAAACTAAATATTCTGTACGTTTTTTGGTCTTTTACCGTCAGGTAGCTACATGTAAAATAACGCTCAGCTTAAAGGAAAAATAAATACAAAAAGATGTTACTTTGTGGGAAATGCACTATAGTACATTATGAAACCTCTTTTAGTTAATTCACTGCAGGGGTACGTGTGTAACCAGAGAGCCACAGAATTAAATCTTGGATGGTGCAGTGGCGAATAATGACTTGTGTATTTTTAGTGCTATGAGGTATTTTAAACTTGCATTACACACAGTATAAGACTGCTGCAAAACGTGCAAAAAGGTTAAAGATAAAATGGTGCTTTCAAAGTATAGAATTTAGCAAGTTTTGACATAACTGTCCCTTCAACACCTCGTCAGGGGTAGTAAGCGCTATATAAATTCAATTGTAATTAAAAGCACACACTTCACAGCTCAGCTGTTAGCTCTTTGCACTATCACTCAAAAAGAATAAATCTTGTCATCACAAAACTTTGAGTGATTAGATCAATTGAAGCAAGTACCGGCTCCCAAGCATCCTTTATATTTGCATGTTACTCTTTACATTTGCAGAATTAACTCAAAGCGCACATTTGCATTTCTTTCAGGCAAGCAGGCACCGTGGCAGGAAGGTTTGTTTAGTTGTTTGCCCGGCTTCAGCTTCACAGCACAGGAGACTGACACCTCAGCTGAAGCATTTAAACTATTGGAATTAACTGTCCCGGGAAATTTGTCTTTTTACATAAAATAGGGGAACAGCTTTTCATAAATCAAAAAAGTATGGGCATGTTGTGCCCCTCTGATCCTGCCCAATTTAGCCACTGCTCCCAATAGTGGGCAAACCCAGCGTGAGGTATGAGTATTTCACAGCAAGGTGACTGGAGGTATGGGCAGAGGCTGAGTGAGAGCTATGATGCCAGGAATTTCGGGAAGTTCGAGTGTGTGGTCAGACAGGATTGTCTTCCAGGCTCACATTTTTTGGTATATGCTGCCTTGCGGTGCTCTTTGGGGATGCTATGGACAGAACTCCATACTGAACTGCAGATACAGGAAACCTTACGTTTTGCTTACATTTGTTGAATGTTGTCAAAGCAACTGAAGGCATACACTGTCCTATATTACCCCTATAAGACATGGACTTCTTCCACGTGACATCAAACTGCCCAACAATCGTAACCTTCTGGCTAGAGGTAATTTCTGAAATGAAAAGGACGCTGGGTAGAGAGAATCTGTTCACTATTGAGGCATGCATACTGGGCCTCTATACAAGGTCTTTAAAGAGAAGTGTGGGTTCCAAATTCTTGGACTTAACCTTGACAATTGCAAAACACGCAATTGCCATGCACTGGGGGGACCCCAGAGAGCCCATCCAGATGCAGATGGAAGAAAGAAGTTAAAAAGTGGGCTGCAGCGGAGTGGGCTGCCTTGCCAAATGAGGAACAACTGGGGCAACGTAAACACCCCATCACAGAATTGAATTATGGCTATGTTTGCAAATAGCTAAGATTAACTGTATTGTGCGCAATATCCTGTTACGCGAGTCACGCGAGAGAGGTGCACATTGATACCTCTGATTCGCCCCTCCATGAGCAATGGGGCTGTGCGTATTCCTGTTAAACCTGCGGTACGATCGAGGTAATGTTGTTACATTTAAATGGGCGGATTGGAGATGGGCCATGAAAGAAATGGAGTTTCTGGTTGGCTACAGTATGCACCTAAGCCAGGCAGAACCCACCACTCTAGTCATGGTAAGGGAGTTACACACCCAAGATAACCCCTGCTCACCCCCTTGGTAGCTTGGCAGAGCAGTTAGGCTTATCCCAGAGGCAATTTGTAAAGCGTTTGCGCAACACACACTCACACCAGTGACACCCTAGGCAAACCACAAAAAGAGACTCCACACAAGGTTATATAAAAATATCTTTTGTTTTGCATATGAAACACTTTAGACTATAATCACATAGTTCACTGTGCCACTAGACACTTGTCATGATATTACATAGACCATAAAAATCACTTTGCCATAGGGCAATTGCAATAACATTACAATGTAGTGCAATACAGTATTACCTTATAGGTTGCACATGTTTAAAAACACCATACACCAACACTGTACATATTATTCAGATCTTGCAAATATACTCATTACCCTGTCATCACAAGGCATAAGCGGCATGTGCCATAACATCAGGATATGAACTACAGCAGAGCCATTTGTCAGCGCTCCTGCGCTCTTTTTACATGTTATACAGTAATGAAGGCTCCAACGAAGGGCTCAGAGGCACCAATGTGCCTATTACACGTAAGACAGTACCTGATGGCTTCAGCAGGAATGGGCCTCCATTGAGGATTCCTTCCCGTCCTGAGAGCGAAAGTTCCAAATGCCCCTAAAGTTATGCCACATGGAGAGGGGGGGTGGCACACCCACCAGTTCATTGGGGCAACTGTACTGGGTCCCCGTTTATTGCCAGACTATGAACGTACGCCCCCAACGCAAGTCCCCACAAGGGGCATGCACTCTGCTAAAAGAGGTGGAGAGACCTCACTAGGTCTCTTGCTCGTTGAATGGCCCAGTAGCAGCTGCTGGCAACCGTGCAGCATCTGCCTCAGTCCCTTTTGCTCACAGAGTGTGTTGTAGACCTCGACCGGTCTCGTGCTGCCTCCCCCAGGCAGCGCAACTCGGGGCAGAGATATGCCGGTCCCTCGCAACCTCCCACCACTTCTTCTCATTCCAGAGTGAGGTGCTGCTCACTCCCCATGACGATCTGTCTGCGCTCAGAGCAATGACCTAGGGATTAGGTTCTGCCGTTCTTTAGACTCATCCAGCTTCTCTCTCTCCAGCTGGGAAGGCGGCACGTAGGGAGTGAAGAATGCAGGGGGAGATCCTTCTGAGCACCCAGCGCTTCTTGGGTGCCCGAAGCCAGTGCTCACCACGCGCTTCAGACCTGGGTCCTGTGATGCATTTCCCAGGTGACGATCGTCATGAAGTGCCCGCCACACTGATGGACAGAGGAGCGTACACCAGCGTTTCCCTCAGGGTCAAGAGAGCAGTCACAGGGTGAGAACAAAATGATTCTGTTAATAAGTGGAGCGCTCCAAACAGTGCCCACGCTTCAGCTTTGCCCCAACAAAGCACTCACCATGCGCTGGGGGGAAACGAGGAGTGCTCCTGCAGAAACTCTCTCTGTGGAAGCGCTCTCCATGTGCTGTGTGCAGGAAGAGCACAAAGTAACACAGGGAAGGGGGCATGCCACTTAGTTCCTGGAGAACACTGGGGCAGAGAACATGGGCACAGGCAGGCCAGCACGCAGGGTCACTTGGCAGAGTGGCAGTCCCTTCAGCTACCCAGCAGGCAGCAGGTTAGTCCCACAAGCAGGTAGTCCAAAACGGCAGTTCCTTCTGGCACACAGCAGTCCTCTGGTGTAGAACCAGCAGTGTCTGGTTACAAGCCCCATCAGTGTCTCAAATCATGGGGTCACAGCCCCTGTACTTATACTGCAAAAGTATTTGTTCTGGGGGCACTTCAAACACCTTTTAGAAGTGCACAACACCCCTTTCAAATTCCGAGCCCTGGCCCCAGACACACTACAGGGGGGCAGAGATAGCATTATAAAAGGCAGGCACAGCCCTATTCTGGTGCACATGCAACTCCTCCCATCACTCTAAATTCAGACCAGGCATATTCAGGTGCAAGGGAAACTCCTCCCGCCACTCCAAATGCAGCCAAAGCCTGTTCAGCCTAGGACACACCTAAACCCCTCTAGTGACTGTCTAGAGTGAATGCACATCCCCTTCTCTTGTCAGTCTAAACCAGATGGTTAATACACATCAAGGCAGGGCGCAAAGACTCATAATGCTCACTTCTAAAAGTGGCATTTCGAAAATAGTAATGACAAATCCACTTTCACCAATAAGCAGGATTTATCACTGCTATTCCAAACATAGCAAACATGACCACGCTACCCCTCTCATATCAGAAATTACCACTGAATCACATATCAGGGAATTCCCAATGCAAACCAATGAGAGGGCAGACTCACAGCAGTGAGAAACCAAATAGGCTGTTTGTCACTACCAGGACATGCCACTCAGTTAAGGCACATGTCCTACCTTTTACCTACACAGCACCCTGCCCATAGTGCTAGCTAGGTCCTGCCTTAGGGGTGACTTATATGTGGTAAAAAGGGGGTTTCAGAAGTGGCAACCACTTTACGTGCCATGTCACTGTGCCAGTAAACTGCGTGCGCAGGCCCTGTAGTGGCAGAGGCCTGAGGCAGGTTTGAAGGGCTACTTCGGTGGGTGGCACAAGCAGCGCTGCAAGCCCACTAGTAGCATTTAATTTACAGGCCCTGGGTATATGGGATACCACTGTAAAAGGGACTTACAGGTAAATTAAATATGCCAAACAGGTCTAGACCAAACTTACCAAGTTTACAAGAGAGAGCACAAGCATTTTAGCACTGATCAGCAGTGATAAAGTGCCCAGAGTCAGAAAACCAACAAAAACAGGTCAGAAAAAATACAGGAGGAAGGCAAAATGTTCTGGGATGACCATGCAAAAAAGGCCAGTTCCAACAGGCCATTCAAGGGCTTTGATTTTAGTGACCTTTTCTTGTATGTTTACCTTAATTACCTTAATTGCTTGCTTTAATATGAGGTACAATTCTACCAGACAGCCGGATGGCACAGTGGAGTCTGACACGCCAAATCCACAGGAATGTTTAAGTAATATGGCGGAAAAATACTTAGCTGCGGATATATGGCAAACGTAGTTCTGTCAAATTGTATTGAAATGGTAACAGCTATCCATAACTAATACAAACATATTTTAAAAAAATAGAATCCTGGCCTGTCGAACTCAGCCTTTCATTTTTCTGAAGTCAACAAAATGATTACAATAAAAATGGGTTCAAATGGGATATAGTAACAGGTTACACACTGTGCCTTGAAACAGCTATGGGGGCAAGTGCCATGTACATTATACATTATGTGTCTGATGGAGTGTGCAGAAGCACATGGAAATATGAATTTCTAGTTATAAAATGCACTACTAAAGAATCTTTCCAAAGTATGAATACCTACATAAGCCATTTTACATGAAATTTGCCTCTTATTTGGCAAAATATGTCACTTCACAGAATGCTTTTGTGTTTCACTCATTTGCACCTTTTATCATAAGTTGGTAACCTCTGCTTCTGTTCTGTTTCTATGACAACCAAAGCCAGCAATGTGTTTGCCATGTCCCCAAACTGAGGATGCTCAAATCTAAAGAATAGTACGACGGATATTTCAGAATTATTGTTTTTTTAAAAAAAAGAATATCATTTCGAACAGTACTTTTCAATCCAATTATTCGCCATGAATAAAGTCAGAGGTACCCTATGCACTGCATACATTTTGCATAATTGCCCCCATTTTACATTGCCTCTGAAACGCTGCTCCCTGAGAATGTCTTTGACTTTTAACATAAGGTCGAGATATATGAAATCCTTCTCCATATTGTAGGGAGTTTAAGCTAATTTTCGTGGTCCTCTCGAAAAATGTACCTTCAGTTGTGTTAAATATTACATGAGGTCTGGTGAGTTCTCATTTCTAATGTCAATCTTCACCGTTCACACGGTCATTTTTGGGGGGAGGAGTACAACTTTTCCAAACAAATTGGGTGTGCACCGAATTAATGAATTTTGAAAAAAGTACCCCGATGCTTGTATTGCAAGGAGATGGAAAGTGCTCCCTTTGAAGAAACATTGCTGATTTATAAAACACATCCTGCAGAGAGCACGACAGCAATGAAAGGAATGTGCACCAGTGCTTAATTTGTAAATAATTAAGTGCCAGGGCCCTTTTGGAAAGCTACCGCAGCCTGCACCACCCATACCCTGCCAGCGCTGCCATTGGCAGTACCAACATAACACCTAAGCATTAACATCCTATAAGTTTGACTATTCAACCCGTTTCCGGCCACACAAAGCCATAATAATGGCATGAGAGGCTGGTATTATTCGTTTTCAGTGTATATTGACGTAATAAACACTGTTGCTGTGCTCATCTCAAAATTAAAACAGACAACGCCACCATGTGGTTGGCTGTCACTAGAGCCAGCGCTGACAATTAAGGTCTGGTGCTGAGTACCGGAAACCACAGGCACAAATTAAGCACTGATGTGCACTCAACATTGAGTCCGCATTTTCTCACCCAGTTTATGGATGGGGCACCTTCCACATATTCAGGGTTTATTCTCGCCCTCTGATAAGCACATAGGGGTGGAAGCAAATGAGAGACCTGTTCTCGGATGAGGGATATCACATATTCGAAACACTACAACAAGACTCCTTCATCCCTTCTAGGTGATTCCTATTATTTTTGTTTCCGGCGATTTACACACTCAAATGTTTCTGGCCTTCCCTCCACACACAAGGTCTTTGAGACTCTATTGACAATAGGGAACACTAGAAAAACCGTCACAAGGCTTTATAATGCACTTACATAATGACAAGTTTCGATTTCTTCGGATTGCAGGAGACATGGGAGACAGAACTTCACACTACTATAACCCTGATTATGATTATAGGTGTTCTTTTATATCACATGATAAAAAACGGTACCACGGGATACGTTATTTATCGAGTGTGATAAATACAACATATTACGAGTTGAGTTGTTGGGGCATAACAGACGTATTTTGGTGTATAATGCACCAAAATCTGCACGATACCGTAAAAACTGTATGATTTTCCACCGGTAAATTTCAGAAGGTTTGACCTGACGAAATTTAATGATGGGAGTTATTTAACGCATTTGATAACTATCGGATGGGTTAAATACCTAACAACTTGTAATTCCAACCTGTGTGTAAACAGGAGTTTACGCGCGGGATGGAATTTAGCAAGCAACTTGCAATCATGCTCTAAATCAGATAAACAGTTGACTCGAATGCTAGCTGACCCCAAATTAATTTCCAGAAATTCCCATTTCAAAGTCATACAACATAATTTTAAACATCACACCTATGTGAGCCTGTTGTTCTTGCCTAGGTTGTTATTCCAGAACTCGCTGTCGTATCCTAGAGTTCAGTACACAAGGGCTGGTCTCCTACATGAGCTCTGAGATGGTCCCTCACTAAATAGGTTCTGGACTCACATTAGATCTACTATTATCACAGTAACCAGAGCCAATGTAACTTGTGACCCTAAACTTTTTTTTTCAAGGTCTAATATCAAGCTCAATAAGCACAAATACTAAATCCAGAGGATAGATCTAACCTTTATATTGGAGAAGCACCACATCGTGCAAAACTGGAAATCCCCCACTCTCCCCTATGTTCAACATGGGACCATAAATGTTTCAAATCGCTTGGGACCATGAACTATCCAAATACTATTGCCTCCCAACAGAGGCAGCAAGATGGCCATATCTCCTTAATTTAGTGGGGTATGATGATGCTGCACCTACTGAGATCCAACGCAACAAGCAACCCTCTGAATTATAACTCATTATTTATAATATATGTGTTAGACCTTGGGTCTCTAGTTGGCAAAGGTATGCACCCTGTCCAAGTAGGGACCACAACTCTAGTCAGGGTAAGTCACCCTTAACTTAGAAGGCAATGTGCAAAGTATTTGTGCAATAACTCATAGAGTAACACAGTCACAACACCACTAACCCTGGGCGTAGTCCGCGTAGTAGCGCTACGCGTAGCTACGCGAAGTGCACTTCACACTACGCGAGCTACGCGTAGCACTACGCGAATTGCATAGTGCAGTAGGAAATGCTGTTCGCAATGATTGCACAGTGCCGGATGCTTGTCCGCACTGTGCAATCATTGCAAACGGCATCTTGCACAGTGCAAGCGGTCGTTTTCTGCCGCTCGAGTAGATTTGTACTCGAACGGCAGTTTTCTCAACGCGGACTGGTAGTTTCTCATTGCGAGCAGTCGCGAGCATACGCGACCACTCGCAATGAGAAACCTGACCTCTCCGCGTTGAGAATCTCGCCGGGAGGTTTATTTTCCACGCTCGCGATCGGCAACTTGATGTTGCTGATCGCGAACGAGGAAAAAGTCTCGCCGGGATGTCATTTTGCTCGCTCGCGGTCGCCAACTTGACGTTGAGGACTGCGAGCAAGCAAAAAATGCCCGCTACGCTACGCTATGCGTTCTTGCACTGTGCTACGTGCAATTCGCGTAGCGCGTAGTTGCGCAAACTACGCAAACTACACGAGCGTAGCGTAGTTTTCCCTCCAGGCCTAAACACCACAAAAAGAATCACAACAGTTTAGAAAAATAAAGTATGACTTTATAAATCAAACAAAACCAAAAGAACAAAAATCCAAGGTGTAGAAGTCAAGATATTGAATTTTAAAGAAATAAATGCAATAAAGCATTTAGAAGCAAGTAGCGCTAAAAAGGTTACTTAAGGTCATGCTGCACAGGGGCAAAGTTAATGTTCGGGCGGACCACGATGGAGCACCGGCTGGCTACAGGACCCACGCAGGTTCTGGTGAACAAAGTATCATTACTGGTCGCAAGCAGAGAGATGCATCGATCTTATCCACACAGTGAAGGCGATGCATCAGTTCTGAAGACGGGTGCCGGAGTCGAGAGGCGTCAAGCAATGCGACGGTTTCTGACACACATTCGAGGTGATGCGTTGATCGCACCAAGCTGCAGTGGCAGCGATACGCTGTCCGATGCATCGATCTCTGGAGAAAAAAGTGCTGTTTCTGAAGTGATGCGCCAAATTTTCTCCCGCAACTGGGTCGATGCGCCGGTTCTGCTACACCCAAATAGGAGATGCGTCGAAATCCATGTTGCAAGTATCTGGGCCATTTCCAGTGAGCCAGGCACAGGAGCAAGGGTAGAGACCTTCATATTCCTGAGTCTCAAGCAATAGGAGGCAAGCTAACAAGCCCTTAGAGATCAAAAACTCGAAATGTGGACAGTGGACCATAATGAACATGTGCAGCTCCTGGACCGTAAATTACCAATCAATATCAGAAACAAAACTGTTTTGTGTGCAGATTCCCAAATGTGCCCCCTGTCCAGAAGCACTCCCCAGTCCCAAGGGGATATAGAGGCAAAAACCAGATTGGAGCTGTACCACAACCGATCAAAAGAGTCCATGAAAAATTATCAATGGAAGTTGAAGAGACACAATATTATGAGTTTACTTGCTGCCGTTCTGAAGGTTGTTTCCGACTGGGCGTAGCTCCATCTGAAGTGTACTAGCTAGGGTGGATAGTTTCCATCGCAATGTGCTAGTCCAGTTCACACTTCTGCTCTCATTACTGTTCCTTGGCAATCATACCACGTGCGCCTTCAACTCTGCTATAATTTGGCATTGGATCACACTGGATGATTCTGACATATCAACTAGAATCACTTGCTTAAAGTTTTTGAATAGATACCAAGCTATGTTTTTGGTGCAAGATATTTCTTGGAACTAGGTCACAACCCAGCAGATGGGCTGTTACCACACAATGACATTGCCCTGAAGAAGTCCTTTGTACAAGGACGAAACGCATTGGCTGATGGTTTTGTACGAATTGAATAATAAAGAAGAGAAATATCGTACACCTTGCATTAGCAGCTACTTACTTCATAATATTGTATCTCTTCAACTTCCATTGATAATTTTTCATGGACTCTTTTGATCGGTTGTGGTGCAGCTCCAATCTGGTTTTTAGCCTTTAGAGATCACTTGGAAGAAGGCAGGGTCCACCTCTCCTTCAGCAGAGTCAAAGAGCAGCAGGCAGCAGGGTAACAAACAGAAAAGAAGGCCTTCCAGATCAAAAGTCCAGTTGAGTCCTTTGAGCAGCACAGCAGTTCGTCTGACAGGGGTTCAGCTGTAGGTCCAGAAGTGTCTGATTTGCTGGAGTCAGAAACACAGTACTTATACCCAAATATACCTTTGAAGTGATGGGAAACTTCAAAGAATGGCTATGAATTGCATCTGTATCCCTTTCATCTGTGGGGAGTAATCAGTCCATTGTGTAGGGTCAGGCTCCTACCCTTTGAAGTGTAAGTGTGATCCCCTTCCTGCCCAAGAAGGGCCATCAGAATGCAGATGTATGTAGATGGGTATTCAGCCACACTTAGCCTTCCTGTGTTTATGGCTGTCTGGAGGGAATTCACAAAGTGTAACTGTTACGCAGCCCAGACGTGTATTGGAGACAGGCGACAAGGCATACAGAGCAGTAAGAGCAGATGCCTGTCTACTTTCTAAAGGTTAGGTGATTGTGCCTACAAGGGATATATTTCATGGTCTCCTTTGTTAAATTCTATCTATAGTATCGTGTCTGTCCATGACATAAAAAATCAATTATGAGCAAGTTTGTATAGGTTATTCAAGATAAGAAATACATTTGCAACAACAGGTGTATCTCTTATTCATTGTATTGAAAGAAAAGTGCTTTAATACAATGATAACAGAAATTCAAATAATTCCCAGTTAGATTTCACTGATCATCAATGTAACACAACCCACTACCTATATTGATAAATATGGGGACTGTCATACATGTAGGACCTAGATCTCGCAAGTTGTGTCTTAACAAAAACTAAAAGTAAAATTGGGTTAAGACGTCGCCGTTTCAGTCTCTCTTGTGGTCCATCTGTGAGACTATTTTCAGGACAGAACAATTCATAAGAAGATCCAACACCTCTCTGTAAATGACATTTTAAAGAACAAAATATCAACTCTGTTCTTTAACTTGGTCATAATTGATTTTTTGATGTCATGGACAGACATTTGATACTATAGATATACTATTACCTGATATTTATTTACCCAAGCCCACAAGGGTTTATTGGGTGGCCCATATTCAGATTAACATTTTCTAAAAGTGGTGTTTCTAAAATAGTAATGTTAAATCTGACTTTACCAGTAAAGAGGATGTATCATTACCATTCAAAAGATATGAAACATGAGACAGCCACTCCTATCTGATCAGGAATTACAGTTTAGAGGTATTTTAAGGAATGCCTAATACTAGCCTATGAGAGGTATAGGCCTCACAGCAGTGAAAAACAAACTTAGCTGTTTGCTACTACCAGGACATGTAAGATATTCCTCTATGGCAAACTCAGGATAGTGGGGTATTGCTGCACCTTGGAATTACCCCACCTTGTAATAAGCTTCTGTGTCACATCATTCCAGAAAACGTATCAGTACATTTTCTGGTATGTGAGTCTGTAGATAGACACATGAAATGGCTTTACGTTGATGACACTGAAGTGACCACATGAACTCAGTGTTTTCATGGTAACGTAGTTCACAGAAACCAAGATTTGATACCACACAAAGAAACCTATTGGAATATGTTTACCTACTATAGAACCCACACAGACATAAATACCCAGGGGCATAACAAGGGCTTAACATCACAGGAACGTCACTTTTTTTTTATGTTCCTGTGCCGTTAAGTCCTTTGCGTTATTTATCAGGCGGGGTTAAGCTTAACGTGGTTTGACGCCGCCTTGTAAATAAGGCCCCCTTTCATGCTTCACTTAGCGTGAAAGGGGTGGGTAATGGGTGTTGCGGTGGGTGTTCTGCCGCAACACCAATTGATTTTCACGCTGCCCTCTATTTACAAGAGTGGCATAAATAGGAGGCAGCGCAAAAATTAAGACCAGGGAAAACCTGGTCTTCACATGGCGAAACGAGGTGAAATGATACATTTTGTCTCGTTTTTTGCTGTTTCTATGGGGAAACAGCCTTTACAACGAAGGCTGAACAACGAAATGCCTTTACAACGAAGGCTGAACAACGACAACATCTGACCAAAGCATGTTTTTAAAACAATTTTTTTACAACAAGTATGCCTTTACCACGAATGCCTTTACAATGAATTTCATTGTAAATGCACTAAAGGTAAAGACATACTCGTAGTAAAAAAAAAACATATCGATATAAGTATTTTGGTAAGTATTAAAGGTAAGTATTACGTGTTTACATGTTTTTATATATATATATATATATATATATATATATATATATATATATATAGTGGCAAGGGTACTTTAAGGGTTTAGGGTGGGCGTGGGTTTTTGGTTGGCAGGAGTATTTTTTAGAGTTTAGGGTAGTTATGGATTTTTGGGTGGCAAGTGTATTTTTAGGGTTTAGGGTGGGTAGGTGTTTTTGGGTGGCGAGGGTAATTTTAGGGTTTACGGTGGGTAGGGTTTTCTGGGTGGTGAGGGTAATTTTAGGGTTTAGGGTGGATATGGGTTTTTGGGTGGCAAGGGTATTTTTCAAGTTGTGGGTGGGTATGGGGTTTTGGGTGGCAAGGGTAATATTAGGGTTTAGGTTGGCTAGGGGTTTTTGGGTGGCAAGATTGTGATTTGTACTTAATATGGTGTTTTGTTGTTTCCCCTTTGAATTAGTAATTGGGAATGGTTTGTAAATTTTACTACATTATCCACAATGCATAGCGGCACATCACAGGATGTGATGTAAAATGTCCGTGTCTTTATTTAAATAATGAAAAAAATGTTGCCATTTGTTTTCTCCCCGTGAGCAAGGTCTCTGTTGAGACTGAAACGCATAGGGTGCTACTGGCATGCTAAAATAAACTGCTAAGGCAACATTACTCGACTGGATTATTGAATTATCCGTGAGTGCGAGTGGGATTCCTGAACGGAAACGCTGCTGCAATTAGAAACGGCTTGGCTCTGCCGTACCGACTTCGCACCGCCCGAGAGCGCCCGTAAGTGTCAGGAATGGGGCCATGATGAAGGATATATATATATATATATATATATATATATAACTTACTAGCGGTCGCCAGTAGGTAGTTATAGTTAGGACCTTGTTTCTATTCAATAAGCGTTTTTTCTTTTGCCAATATCTTTGGCGCCGTTTGACGAATCTTCGCGAAAATTTCAAAACTAATGGTTCTCTCAGGTCAGCTGCAGTTTTAAAAGTTTTGGGGTGATTCGTCAAGTGGGGGCTGAGAAAAAAGGGGGGTCCCAAAACGTATTTTCCCCATGTTAAATTCCATAGGAACTTTAGACAAAGCTACAGCCAGAACTGCTGAACGGAACTACACCAAATTTGGCAAAAATGCAGGTCTTTGTCCAGAAAGCGTGCTTTTTTTTAAATGGTGTAAATCCATTCAGTAGTTGCTGAGAAATTTAAAAAATAAAAATATCGATATCTGAGCACCGAGGAGGATTCATGAACCCTCCTGAGCACAAGCTTCATTCTGACTGGCTGCCAACACTCTAAACCAGGAAGTGTTGGCAGCCATCTTGTGACTCGGTAACCGAGTCACAAGAAAACACAAAAAAAGATGAAAAACAAGAAAAGGGGTCAGGGTATTAACACCCTGACCCCCTAGGCCTGCTCAGGGGGTCCCCCCCAAAAAATCAGCTGAATTTGCGCTGGGCGCGTGAATCCGGCCGAAAAAATTAAAAATAAAGCGTGGCCTCCCGCGCTTTGCTCTCTA
Source organism: Calotriton arnoldi (assembly GCA_963921515.1). Lineage (NCBI taxonomy): Eukaryota > Metazoa > Chordata > Amphibia > Caudata > Salamandridae > Calotriton > Calotriton arnoldi. Next base: position 381,177 of record CAWUFW010007616.1, read on the forward strand.
TAAGCCCCCGGGTGGGCCAGGTCCCGGGGGCAATAAGTAAATATGTAGCTGGGGCCTGCGGGGGCCCCCGCAGCCCCGGGGACCGGCACCTCCCTGGGGCTATGCTAATTATATGTGGGAGCACGCGGCACCCCCCCAGCCCCGGGGACCGCCACCTCCCCAGGGAATTGTTCATTATATGCGGGGGGCCTCGCAGGCCCCCCCAAGCCCCGGGGACCGCCACCTCCCCGGGGCTTAAATTAAAATTATGAAGTGTGGGGGGGCTCCTGCCCCCCCCACACTGCCCCAGGGACCACCACCTCCCCTGGGACCCAGGGACCACCACCTCCCCAAGGCTTTGCATACAAGGGGAGGGGGGCCGTGCAGCCCCCCTCCTGGAGCCCTCCTTGGCCCTGGGGGCCGCACCCCCCAGGGCCGGCCCCTGCAATGTCCCGGGGTACCCACCCCCGGGACATTGCCGTTTGCTATGGCAGGGCAGGAGCACGGCTCCCGTCCTGCCATAGCAAATACAGCTTTGCTTCTTGGAAGCGAGAGCAGAAAACCTGCTCTCGCTTCCAAGAAGCAAAGCAGAATTGCTTTTGGGCAAGGGGAGCTGCATGTTACCAGCTCCCCTTGCCCAAAAGCAATGCCGGCTCCCGCAGGAGGCAGGGAGCCGGAAGGGACCGTGGGGGCATTGGAGCTCCCCCCACGGTCCCCAATGCTGAGGCCAGGCCCCGGGGGATGGGGTCCCCGGGTCCAGAAGTGGCCCAGGGAAGGGGGGCCACGCGGCCCCCCTCCCTAATTAAACATTAAATTAAAAAAAAAAAGATCGAGGCACAGCCCCGGGGGTTGTGGTCCCCGGGGCCACTGATGGCCTCAGGAGGGGGGCCGCGCAGCCCCCCTCCTTAAAAATATATATTTTTAAAAAGATTAAATATGTGGCCCGGCCCTGGGGGATGGGGTCTCCGGGGCCAAAATCGGCCATGGGAGGGGGGCCGCGCGGCCCCCTCCCATTTGTTTTTTTGAACACAAAATGCTCAGGCCATGGGGGATGGGGTCCCCAGGGCCCAAAAATAACAAAGGGAAGGGTAGGCCAGACAGCCCCCTTCCAAAAAACAAAATTTAAAAAAGCCGGCATATCGCCGGAGGCCCCGCCTCCTCCCTGAACCACTCTGCAAACGTGCCACCTGGCGTGTTCTAAGTTGGGTGATTAAGCCCCCTTCATTCATGAGGGTCCCTGGGGCCAACTAGCCCACCAGGTACCTCCAGTAAGCCCCACACAGTGGGATTGCTGAGAGGCGGTCCGAGGCCATGCCACTTTTTACACCACTCTGCAAAAGCGCCTCTTGGCACACTGCTGATGGGGCGATGAGGTCCTCTTGTGTCCTGAGAACCTCAGGACACAAGTGGACTTCATCCCCCAAGCAGCAGTGCGCCAGGAGCCGCGTTTGCAGAGTGGTGTAAAAAGGGGGCGTGGCATTTGAGCACTCTCAGGAAACCAACTGTATGGGGCTTACTGGAGGTAACAAGAGGGCTAGTTGGCCCCCAGGGACCCTCATGAGGAAAGGGGACTTCATTCCCCAACCCAGAGCATGCCAGGAGGCGCATTTGCAGAGTGGTGGAGAAAGGGGGCATGGCCTGTGTCCACCTCTCAGAAATCCCACTGTGTGGGCCTTACTGGAGGTAAGAGGTAGGCTAGTTGGCCCCTAAGGACCCCCAGCAGCGAAGGGGACTTCAATCCCCATCCAAGAGCGCGCCAGGGAGCGCGTTTGCAGAGTGGTGGGCAAAGGGGGCGTGGCTTGTTATGAGATCTTAGCAACCCTGCTGTGTGGTACTTACTGGAGGTAATAGGAGGGGTAGTTGGCCCCCAAGGATATCCTTGCGGGCCAACTACCCCTCTTGTTACCTCCAGTAAGTCCCACACAGTAGGATTGCTAAGACGTGATGTCATTTGCCAAATGCGATGCAGCGCGCGCAACGAAATTTGTTTTATTTATTTATTTGTTTACTTACCTCTGTTCGGCCGTATGCCGTAGTTTACTACCCCCCACCCTGCTCCTCCCCCACCGCACCGCCCCGCAGCACTCCCTCCACGAGCCGCTACTGTATATATATATATATATATATCTTATCTACTGGCGGTCGCCAGTAGATAGTTATAGTTAGGACCTATTTTCCATAGGAAATCCGCGACATTCTATTTGAAATAACTCTTGCGCCGGTTGACGAATCTTCACGAAAGCTTCCAACTTGTTGGGGCGCTCCGCTCCGCTCCTACCCTGAAAGTCTCGGGTTGATTCGTCAAGCGGGGGCCGAGAAAAAAGGGGGGTCCCAAAACGCGTTTTCCCCATTTATTTTTCCATAGGATCCTTTCATCGCGGCTACAGCCCGAACTGCTGAACGGAATTACACCAAATTTGGCAAAGAGGTAGCCCTTGGTTCAGTGTCGTGCCTTTTGCTTAAATGGTGTAAATCCGTTCAGTAGTTTCTGAGAAAATCACAAATAAAATCACATATATATCTATGGCCGAGTAGGGACCGCGTACCCTCCCGATCACGAGCTGCATGCTAATTGGCTGTCAACACTCCAAATCAGGAAGTGTTGGCAGCCATTTTGTCCCTCGGTAGAACCGAGGGACAGAAACAAGTGCGCAAAGCGGAAAAAGGGGGCAGGGTAGAAACACCCTGACACCCTAGGTCTGCTCAGGGGGTCCCACAAGGACCCCCTGGGCAGAAAAAGCATTTTTTTTTAAATCGGCGGGATGCGCTTAGGGTGCGCGGATCCCGCTGAGAAAAAAAAGAAACAGGTGCGCAAAACGCACAAAGGGGGCAGGGTAGAAACACCCTGACCCCTAAGTCTGCTCAGGGGTCCCACAAGGACCCCTGGGCAGAAAAGCATTTTTTTAAATCGGCGGGATGCGCTTAGGGTGCGCGAATCCCGCCGAAAAAAACGAAGCGCGGTCTCCCGCGCTTTGTTGTTAATTGGCCCCGGGTGGGCCAAGTCCCGGGGGCAGGGGGGTATTTATAATATGTGGGGGGCCTCTAAGGCCTCCCAAGCCCCGGGGACCGCCACCCCCGGGGCTTTAAAAATAAATGGTGCGGGAGGGCTCTCGGCCCTCCCGCAGCTCCCGGGACCGCCACCTCCCGGGGCTTCTTTAATTATTTTTTATAAATTTACCTGTGTGGGGGCTCGAGCCCCCCACACGCCCCTGGGACCGCCACCTCCCGGGGCACTAAAAATGTCAATATGGGGTCCATTACGGACCCCAGAGCCCCGGGGCCCACCACCTCCCGGGGCTTTGTCAATGGAGGGAGGGGGCCGCGCGGCCCACCTCCTGGAGCCTGTAATGGCCCTGGGGACCACCACCCCCAGGGCTGGCTCCTGCAGTGTCCCGGGTGCCTACCCCGGGACACTGTAGTTTGCTATGACAGGACGGGAGCCTCGCGGCTCCCGTCCTGTCATAGCAAACTGCTTGGATATTGGAAGCGAGAGCAGGAAACCTGCTCTCGCTTCCAATATCCAAAGCAAATTGCTTTTCCACACTGGGAGCTGCATGTCAGCAGCTCCCCATGTGGAAAAGCAATGCCGGCTCCCAAGGGACGCGGGGAGCCGGCGGGACTGTGGGGGCATTGGGGACCCCCCCACAGTCCCCAATGGAGAGGGCCAGCCCCGGGGGATGGGGTCTTCGGGGCAAGTAGTGGCCCGGGAGGGGGGCCACGCGGCCCCCTCCCCAAAAATAATAATAAAAAAAAAATGCCTGCCCCGGAGGATGGGGTTCCCGGGGCAAAAGGAGGCCTGAGGAGGGGGGCCACGCAGCCCCCCTCCTTAAAAATGTATTTAAAAGTGTGGCCATGCCCCGGGGGATGGGGTCCCCGGGGCCGGATTCGGCCATGGGAGGGAGCCACGCGGCCCCCTTCCCGTTTAATGAAAAATTTAAAAAAGGGATAAGGCCCTGGGGGATGGGGTCCCCAGGGCCCAAAAATAGGAAAAAGTAAGGGGGCCACACAGCCCCCTTGGGAAAAAAAAAACGATCGGGCCGCAGGCCCCGCCCCTTCCTTTACCACTCTGCAAACGCGCCCCTGGTGCGTTTGCAGATGGGGAACGAATTCCCCTTCAATACTGGGGTCCCTGGGGCCAACTAGCCCACCAGGAACCTCCAGTATGCGCCAGGGGCTGCGTTGCAGAGAGGTGTACAGAGGCCATGCCCCTTTTACACCTCTCTGCAACACAGCTCTGTGGCGCTTTTGGAGGTACATGGTGAGCTAGTTGGCCCCCAGGGACCCTCAGTATTCAAGGGGACTTAATCCCCCAACTTAAAACGCGCCAGCGGGCGGGGCTTCAGGTGACATGTGTGCAAACAGGCCCCGTGGCGCGTTTTAAGATGGGGAATTAAATCCCCTTCAATCCTGAGGGTCCCTGGGGGCCAACTAGCCCACCAGGTACCTCCAGTAAGCGCCACGGAGCTGCGTTGCAGAGTGTTGTAAAATGGGGCGTGGCCTCTGAACACCTCTCTGCAACGCAGCTGTCTGGGGCATACTAGAGGTATCTGGTGGGCTAGTTGGCCCCTAGGGACCCTCGGGATTGAGAAGGAATTAATTCTCCAACTTAAAACGCGCCACTGGGTGTGTTTGCAGACATGTCACCTCAGGCCCCACCCCTTCCTTCACCATTGTGCAAATATTCCTCTAAAATCAGCCGAACTACGAATTCCGATTTACTCACCTGTTATCAGGAGAGACCTCAGTGCTGCATCTTTCAGCCCAGTACTGATCCTGAAAAGTAATTTTAACCGTACTTACCAGTAACTTGAATTTCCTTCCATAGGATATCATTGCCTGCTTTTTGCTGAAAAAGTTTCTGTGTCGATTTTTGAAACATACAAATATTCGTCTAAAATCAGCCGAAATACGAATTCCGATTTACTCACCTGTTATCAGGAGAGACCTCAGTGCTGTATCTTTCAGCCCAGTACTGATCCTGAAAAGTAATTCTAACCGTACTTACCAGTAACTTGAATTTCCTTCCATAGGCTAACATTGACTGGTTTCACTTGGAAATTCTTCTAAGTGTGCAGTTTTGGAACTTTATAATATTCCTCTAAAATCAGCCGAAATACGAATTCCGATTTACTCACCTGTTATCAGGAGAGACCTCAGTGCTGCATCTTTCAGCCCAGTACTGATCCTGAAAAGTAATTTTAACCGTACTTACCAGCAACTTGAATTTCCTTCCATAGGCTAACATTGACTGGTTTCACTTGGAAATTCTTCTAAGTGTGGAGTTTTGGAACTTTATAATATTCCTCTAAAATCAACCGAACTACGAATTCCGATTTACTCACCTGTTATCAGGAGAGAACCCAGTGCTGCATCTTTTAGCCCAGCACTGACCCTGAAAAGTAATTCTAACCGTACTTACCAGTAACTTATATTTCCTTCCATAGGAATCCATTGTCTGGTTTTCAGCAGAAAAGTTTCAGTGTCGATTTTCACAAACTACAAATATTCCTTAAAAATCGCCTGTATGACTTAAACACATTCTTTCAACTGTTTACAGGAGATGCACCAGTGCTGGATCCAGGATCCAACACTGAGTAAGAAAAAGTAACGATAACACTACTTACCTGCTAAGTGAATTTCCTCCCATAGGATAACATTGGTGATTCTATGTGAAAAAGTTTCTGTCAACTTTTAAATACAATAATATTCCTTAAAAATCACTACTGTAACCAAAACGCTTTTACTCAACTGTTTACAGGAGATGTCCCAGGACTGAATCTAGGATCCAGTCCTGTGGTTAGAAAAAGTAATCCATAAAGTAACTAATTGCATTTAACTAGAAATTCACATTGAGCTCAATGTTGCATTGTGTTTGAAATTGTGTTGCCCATTGCAACAACTGTAACTACTGTACTTAAAAGTCTATTGCCTATTTGCAAAGTATTTAAACTAAAGTAATTCATTCAGAGAAAGTATATTTTGTAATGTAATGTATAATGTAATTACAATGTAATAAAAAAAAAATATGTAAAAATAAATAGTTTAAAAAAATGTAGTAAATCAGTATTCAAAAAATAAATATAACAATTAATACATTTAAAAATTGTCATTTACAAAACCTTTGAAATTCACTGAAAAAAAACATAGGTTTCAGACATGTTATAGTTAGGAATTAGCATTTAAAAAACCTTTGAAATTCACTGAAAAAACCATAGGTTTTAGGGACAGTTGTAGTTAGAAATTAGCATTTAAAAAACCTTTGAAATTCACTGAAAAAACCATAGGTTTCAGACACGTTATAGTTAGAAATTAGCATTTAAAAAACCTTTGAAATTCACTGAAAAAACCATAGGTTTTAGGGACAGTTATAGTTAGTTGGACATTGCACTCATACAAAACCCGTGAAATTCCCCTGTTATAGTTAGTTCAGCTAACTATAACTCGCGCCCCCGCAATGCACTGCTGATGACGTCACATATTACATCACTCATGACATGGTCAGTGACATCACTGATGACATCACTGATGACATCTCAAATGACATCACTGATGACATCACTGATGACATCATCCACATGATAATCTGATGCACCTCCTCACACCCTAATATAACCTTTGATACACCCACTCTAAATAACAGACTGCCATTCGCAAAACCATAGACACTCCAACACCAATAACTACATACCCACTCACTGATTCTTAGGTCTACACCCACATCCACTAACTCACCCGTACCGTCACTCATACTTACGGTGACTCAGTACAGGACTATCATATGCACTCATACTCCTATATAGACACTCACACACCGCCACTCATCCATAGAGGTACTCACACACCTAGTCAGTCATGCAAATAATTATTCACACTGCCATTTACTCACCTATACAGTCATACACACAACAGCTCACTTACTCATACAAATACTAGCACATTTTTACGCTCTTATACAATCACTGTTACAAGCACACACTCATCCATACAGCCACTCTCACAATCACACACTCTCACTTATAGCCATTTATATACTCCAACACACATATATACTGCCTTTCACATATGTAGTTACTCACACATGTACCACTGGGACATACATTCACTCACTAACACACTCTTAAACACACTTACCCACCCATACAGTCTATCACAGATGCACTCTTGAAACCATCCACCCAGTGAATCACCCACTCACACATCTATGCACAGAGTCGCACACACCCCACCCACACAAACACTCAGGCACCCATACAGATACTCAGACAACCAATCAATAACTCATATAGACACTCATGTAGCTATTCACAAACCCATGCAGCCACTTACACAGCAACAGACAGACGGATTCAGACATTCACCCAGTTTAGTCACTAACCCATGCATTCAGTAAGATACGTTTAATCACTCACTTATACAGTCAGTCACGTACCTACTAAATCCTCCATACAGACACTTATACACCCACTCATTCCTCAATACAGCTTGGCATATATATAAAACAAAATTAAACTTTACAGAAACACACAGTCACTGGATGATGTCATCAGTGATGTCATCAGTGATGTCATTTGAGATGTCATCAGCGATGTCATCAGTGATGTCACTGACCATGTCATGAGTGATGTAATATGTGATGTCATCAGCAGTGCATTGCGGGGGCGCGAGTTATAGTTAGCTGAACTAACTATAACGGAGGAATTTCACGGGTTTTTTACGAGTGCAATGTCCAACTAACTATAACTGTCCCTAAAACCTATGGTTTTTTCAGTGAATTTCAAAGGTTTTTTAAATGCTAATTTCTAACTATAACGTGTCTGAAACCTATGGTTTTTTCAGTGAATTTCTAAGGTTTTTTAAATGCTAATTTCTAACTATAACTGTCCCTAAAACCTATGGTTTTTTCAGTGAATATATATATATATATATATATAGTGTGCATAATACTTAACAATATTATTTTTATCACGCATATGTCTTTACAATGCATGCCATTACCACAAAAATGTAAGTATTTTACAGGTACAAACAAACCCATTACATATATATACATTTAAGGGTTTATACTTACCTGTAAAATAGATATATTTTTGTGGTACTGTGGTAAAGGCATTCGTGGTGAAGGCATATTTGTTGTAAAAAATAGTTATTGTTAAAACTTTCGTGTTTCAGACTAAGTCATTGTTAAGGCGTTGTTGTAAAGACTCCCATTGTTCTGTCGGTCGTTGTTACATCATACATCTGTTTCTATGTGTGCTGCATTGTGCAGCACACATAGAAACAGCAAACCACCATGAATGATTGTGTATGTGCAGGAAGGTCTCCTTTCTGCACATAAACAATTATTAAAAATGACAATTTGCAACTTATATGTGTTCTACACAGTGCAGCACACATGGGAGTTTCAAATCGGCATTCTGGATTGTTTATGTGCAGGAAGGGACACCTTCCCGCACATACACAATCTTTCCTCCCACCAAGGCACCCTTAGTGCAAGGGTACCTGCATTGGCTCTAGGCAGCAAGATTTAGCGCCAGCGCTAGGTGAAATGGAGGGGTACGCCGCATTCTTGTGAATCCCTGCATTTTCAGAAAGGTGAAGCGTGGTGTTAGCAATTTTTGCTTAACCCCACCCTTCGCCATTTTGTTGTAAATATGCCCCTTAATTTTTGGACTACCCTTTAGTATTCATTATGGGCAATGTAAAATCTAAAATAAGAACTTTTTAGGTATGCATATAATTATATTATGTTTTTAAAATCCTTGTACAAGCCCAGCCCCTGAAATATTGTTCACTTTCAGTCCATTATCCCTTTCAGCTTCACACACAGCTGTCTAACTCCTCTCATAAACCTCCATACCATCTTCAGCACCACCTATGGTCATCTTGGCTGTTTAAGAACTATTAGATCTCCTCATCACTAATTTTGAAATGGCCATGTTATTTAAATAATATTCTGTTCCTGGATAATTTGTACAGTGGCACATCCCTTGAGTGACTTTAGAGTGATTTCATTGTAGTATGGGAGCGTGTATGTAATTGCTGGATGAAATCATAGACAACAGATACTACCTGCATGCCAAAGACTATCGCTAAATCTTCAGTGCCTATACATGAAACTTTTGGAACCTCCATGAATTAAGTTACGTTTTCCCACTCTGTGCTGCAAAAGTGGATAGGGTTGCCCCTCTGAACTTTTACTCTATTGGTTAGTGAGAGGTTCCAGGAGTCACAGCGACCCACAGGCTAGTGTGATTTGTTATCTGAGGTTTTACTGAAAGTTGTTGCTTTCTTCATATATAATTTGACCAAATTCCCCTTAAAAGACATCTTGTTGCATGTATGTATGTAAGTTTCAGGACATGGTTTAGAATCCTGACTCATTGAACTCAGACTCTCATAATTCTGAAGTCAACCCACTGATTTCCATAAAAATGGGTTTAAAGATTGCATACTTTGCTTTGATGAAGCAAAAACTGTTGAGGAAAGTGCCTTGTACATTATGGGGCATATTCTCAAGGAGCTATCGCCGAGTTAACGGCACTTTATCACAGCCAAATCCGCGATAAATTTATCACCCCATTCCCAAGCTGGTGCTAACAGCCCATAACACCAGTTTACCTGCGATAGCAGTCGCAAAAAACATCGCCACAGAGGAGCCCGGCAACTAACGCTAATGATATGCACAGTAGGCGTTCCCGTGCCAAAAGCAGCTACAATACCGCTCCACAACATTCTCAACGACCAGCCAGATCGGTGATAAGATCACAAAACATGCGCTAAGGCGCGTTAGCAGCAGGAAACTAACACCTGCTCCTACCTGGTGTAAAGTAGGACGACAACCGGCACCAGACAAGGGAGCACAGCCCATAGCCACACATGAAGAACAACAGATGCCCTGGAGCAACCCATCATGCAGGCTGAGCCCCAATAGGTCAACAACACCCACCGCCACCACCCCCAGGACCCCCCCGGGCCCTACCCCAGGCACCCCCACACCCCACCCCTATGTAGAAAGATATTGCACATCAACTCCACGAAATCATGAACCAAACAAATCGCCTGAAGTCACACAATCACAACACCCCCAACATACATGTGTGGCCAGAAAAAGGGAAATCATACACCCATATCAAAATATTCAAACAATACATTTATTACAGAACAAACCAAAAAAAACAATTCTGAAGAGGCATGGCGGGTCGTCTCAGGACATTCTGTAAGTCACAGCCTGCAAAACAGAAATCTGGATAAGAAGGTGTGCCATGCGCCCATCAAAGTACAGAGAGAGAGAGCGAAAGAGAGGAAGAGAGAGGGAGAGAGAAAGAGAGAGGGAGATAGAAAGAGAGTGGGGGAGAGGGAGAGAGGGAGAGAGGGAGAGAGAGGGAGAGAGGGAGAGAGGGAGAGAGAAAGAGAGGGAGAGAGAAAGAGGGAGGGAGAGAGTGCTGACACTGCGGACCTAGGCCTCACTGCTCACCTGCTGCTACCTGTGTGTCTCCAACCATGTGCCGGTATTCACAGCAGTCCCCCAGGTCCGTCATCTGAAACAGTTTCCAGAGACATGAATGGCAGAGTCCATACAGTTGCACACGCCATCATCGCTTGCCCGCCCCTGCGCACACAGGCTGCTGCACCCCAGCCCCTCCCACCGCCCAGCGGTGATTGCCCGCACCTGCGCAACCAGGCCTCACTGCTCACCTTCCGCCACCGGCGTGTCTCCAAGAGGGCCCACCACGTTCCAGAGGGATCTCCAAGCCCGGTGCCCGCGACCATGGCACCCTCCACATCATGCAGCCCCGCACCGCGGGCCACCAGGTCACACACCTGACTCTGGGTCTTGATTTCGCAATGGCAGAGACCACATCAGTGCACATGGCATCATCGCAGGCTGCACACACGCTCAGCGCTTGAGGTGCCACTAACTCTGTGAAGCGTGACGCAACGCCATGTGGCGGGAGGGCCGCACTCCCCGCTGGCCCAGGCCTACACTGCGGTCCAGCAGGGCTCACACTAATCCTTGCCAGTCCGGACTGCCAGGACGGCGCATCATCACAGGCTGCACACCCGCTCAGCACTTTAGGTGCCCCTATCTCACTGCACCGCAAGACACCGTCCCGTGGAGGGGTGCCTGTGCCTGCCACAGTTATCCGGTGCCACCAAGTCTGTGCACCGCTAGCCATGGACCCTTAATGATTGAGTCCCGTTGTGCGGACACCATCATGTCACCCCCGGCACTGGACAATGTGAGGTGGCAGAGCCCTAGGCCCTCATGCACACATGAGAACTACACGGAGACAACCAGTCAGAGAGAGTGGAAATGGCATCCAGCACGTGCGCCAGGCCCTTTTTATTGCCAGGGTCACATGTCCTGTGACGCCAGTGCTGGATGGGTGTGGTGTGGGTGTACACCAGCCATGAGGGAGTGGCTGTGGCATGCTGACAACTAGACCTGTGAGCTGCAGATCCCCACAGTGAAGACCTGGGACATGTAGCGTTGTCGTCCCCCCCTGTGTGCGTAATCGGAGTGGGCTGTCCTGGCGTATGCCAGCCCAGCGTAAGGGTGTGAACAATGACCCCGGGGCTCTGGGCGTGGTTCCGTCCTGGGCTGGACAAGGAAGTGACTAATGGATGTGTCTCCATTGTAGTGTCGGCGCCACCCGGACCGGAATCGGCAACCTGTCAACATGTGACAATAGTCCCACAACATGGGCAACATGGACGTAAGGGGGAATCACTGACCCTACATTCATCCATACTTCCACACTTGAAAGATCATAGACATGACACATCTGTGTGGACATGAATGTTTATTACACATTCAAGGGAGTGTTGCAGCTGGAGCAGTACAGGGCCATGCCAACCCCACTTCACATTGTCGGCCCGTGGAGGGACAGCCAGAATCCTTCGGAAATTACAGGTAAATCAGGAGAGGAGGAGTTCAGTCCGCAGTCTGATAGCTGTGTCGTTGGTGACCAAACAGAATATGGCAGTCCATGTCGTGGTCCAAAGTGAGTGTCGCAGAGTGCATTGGGGGACAGTGGAAGGTGATGATGCAGAGGGCAGAACCAAGCAGAAACAGCCCACATGGCGGAGATGAATGCTACTGCGTCCTCCTGACCACGAGGGCTGATTCATCTGCGTCTTCGTGCTCTGCTGTTGCATGTGCCTCACATGTGGGTGGTGGTGTACTGTCTCCAGCACTGTGTGGCACAGACACATCAGGGGCCGGAGATGTGGATGGGGTGGTAGCAGCAGCATGCATCAGCGCCAGGCCTTGTGGCAGCAATGTCATGAGGAGGGTCTTTAGGGCATTGAGGGACCCAGCTACCTCTCGCTGGTGTGCAGCCGTGGCAGCCGCTCTTTCCGCCTGCGTCCGCTCCATGATCCTCCGCATGTGTCCCAACTCCCGGGTGAGATCGCTGTAGGCACTCTGGCTAGACAGTCGTTCTTGTCGCAGAGTCAGGAATCTGGCGATGTCAGCCATGGTCCATTGGAGAGCATGGAGCAGACTGTGGGTGTCCGTTAGGGACTGTGAGTGGTCCCTGATGGGACTTAGACACCGACGTATGGCGTCTAGTTTGGCTGCCATGCGGTCGAACCCCACCTGCACCTGTTCAGCCAGCTTCTCCTGGCACCCCAACACACGGTGTTGGAAGGCCATGTGTTCGTCGTGGGGGTCCTGGGAGGCAGCCGTGGTGGTGGGTGCTGTCTGCTGTGTGTACTGTGCAGGGGGGGGCTCCTTGTGGCAGCTGGGCTGCCCTGATCCTGGAAGTGGGCTGCGGAGGCTCTCCACGAGCTGTTCGAGGGAGTCTGAGTCGAGGGTGTGGTGGTCCTCTTCATCATCAGAGAAGAGATGTTCGGACTGCTCTGCAGGAGGTGTTGGATTTCCCCCTGCAATGTGAAGGAGAGATGCAGTTTAACATCATGTACACATGTATGTTGACGCATTGTACATGTCTGCATTCAGACTGCATGACAGTGTACATTGTAACTGTTTGGGGGGATCTGCTAATTTATGCGGGACAATGGACATTCCGACTACATCAAGGATGTGAGTCTGTACTTGTACATTGTCAACTCACATTTCCCTGCAGTGCCTTATGTGATTGGCCAGTTTCTACGCACATGCGGCACCTGTAGTGTCCTCTGTTCTGTTGTGGATGTGTTGCGGTTTGTACCACCTCATTGTCAATGTTGATGTGCTCTGCATGTTATGTGTGTGTGCCGTATTTTGGGGGAGTCGCACATGCAGCTCTGATTTAGCTGCCCTTCTCCCTTCCATGCGGTGTGCCTCTGGGTTCTGTGCTTATGCAGTGCTGAGATGTTGCATACCTGTGTGCATTGGTCTCTTGGTGGGAGTTGTGGGTTTGGGGCATGTTTTGTCTGCAGATGTGCTATGCTTTATTGTGCATGTGTGCCATTGTGCCCATCTCCCCCGTCCCCCCAGTCCCTGGTGGTTACTCACCCTGTTGCTGTTGTGTCCGGTCATGTTGAGCAGTGTCCGGTCCCCCGACTCCTGCCACCGTCTCCCCACTGATGACTGTGGAGACCATTTCCTCCATCTCATCCAGCTCCTCCTGTGGCGCTGGACTCCCACCTCCAGTCTGCATTGCTGCCTTCCGGTTGTTTGCGAGTTTCAGCTTGGTTTTGCGCTTCACATCATTCCAGCGCCTCTTGACCTCGTCCATTGTCCTCTTCAGCACTCCGACTGCATTCACCTTGTCCACGATGGTCTGCCATATTCCATTTTTAGTTGCCAGTGACACAGTGGAGGTGACGAACAGTGATTGATGGTGTTCTATCACCTCCGTTATCAGGATCCTGTTTTCCTGCGGACTGAACTTCGTCTTCCTCTTCTTCTTGTCCTTGCCCTTCCCTGACCCCGAGGTCCCACGCTGGCCCTCCGTGGGGCTTGTGGGGTTCTGGTTGTCCTCTGTACTTGCTCCGGCTGCCTCCATTGTGCTTTGCTGTTGTTTGGATTTTGTTTGTATGTTTTTTTCTACTTTTATGGTGCATTTTCCTGCATGACGCGTGGGAATTGCAGGCCTGTGGCTGGTTTTCGTAGATTTTTGTATCGCGATTGGCGTCATCGCTACTATTTTCGTGTTGGGGTTTCATGTTTTTGCGGCTTCGCGTTGTTTTTAATGCGTTCATTTGACGCGTTGTCCTGTGACTATCGTATGGTACCGCCGTGTTGTGAATGCCACGTTAACACGGAGTTGTTTTCCCACGATGGACTGCGATGTGTGGGATTGCGTTAAGCTACACTTGCGGTAGTTATCACACGTTCTTGAGAATATGCCCCTATGTGTCAGATACAGTGTGCATAAGCACATGGAAATATGAATGTTTTATTATAACATATAGTGCTAAAGAATTATTTCAAAGTATGGATGTGTAGAAAAGTCATTTTACATCCGTCTGCCACTTATTTGGCAAAATATGCCACTTCACAAAATGCTTTTGTGTTTCACTCATCCGTACCTTTTATCATAAATTGGCATCCTCTGCTTCTGTTTTGTTTCTATGACAACTTACCCTAAAAATGTGTTTGCTATGCCTCCCAACAGAGTATGTTCAGATCTAATGAATAATACAATGAATATTTCAGAATTATAGTTTTTTGAAAGAATATCATTTGGAAAAGCATTTTCCGATCCAATTATTCACATAAATAAAGTAATAGGTACCCTACACCCTGCATATTTGGTACTATTTTACAATGCTTCTGGAATGCTGCTCTTTGAGAATCTTTTTTTAATATTAACTTTAGCATAAGGGCTTGCTATATGAAATCCTCTTCCATATTGTAGGTTGTCCAAGATTATTGAGTCTCTTACAAAACACTTCTTGTAATCTGTGAGTCATGGGTTTGAATACTAATAAAGATCATTAGGCTAATTTGTTAGGTACCCAGATTGATGTGTAATCGCATGGTCAGCATCCACTGAAAAGACCAGCATGTAAGCTGTGGATCGTGTATTTCAATCTCTGTACAACCACCAAAATCATGTATTGCTCACCTTACTAGGTGAGTAGCAAATAAATATAATCTAGAACAGGTGTGGCCTTCTGTGAACACACTGCCCCAAATTTAGGGCAGGGAACTATTACAGGCTAAGGAGAGTATCCTTTATAGGATGCACAGTCCCTCACCCACTGAGGTGGCTTGCTTTATCATCAGGTTGTGCTCCTCGTTGGGCAGGCACTGCAATACCCAATGGGCCCCACAGGGGATCACTTTACAGAAGATCTTTTTTCTCAGCCCAGTGGTAAGGGAATTGCTTCACCACTATCATTCACCTACAATGATAGTGGGGCCGAGAGAAGTCATTGTGATGAGTTAACATTAGGTAAAGATGCCCCAGACTACGCTTATTCTGATGAGACCCTTGCCATGATTGAAAGCACTAATGCTATTATAATGGTCTCCGAGTTGTCTTAAATGGTCAATATGTTTCTTGCCCTGTTGGCTCTGGGATGGGTCTGTGGCTAGAGAGTGTTGAGTAATTTTAATACTGACTTGCTTTCCTATTTTGTAGAATATTTCTTTAAAAAGTTTTGACCTGAAAGAAAAAAAAAACAAAGTAGACAAGCAAAGTAAATAAACAGTCAACTGTGCAAGTGGTACTCCTTTCAAGCCACAGTGTTATACACCGAAATATCTCCCAATATCATGCCTGAAGTATCATTGTGAAAAACACGGCTACACTAAACACACAGTAAGAGATGTGGCAACAGTAAGCCAAAGCAATGAATCAAGCTCACCAGAGTCCCCAATAATTTGGGCCACTTGGGAAGTCTTTGTAGAGCTAACTTCCATAAGGCAGATCAAGAAATCAAAAATAAAAGTCAGGCATCTCTCCATGTAAACATGGGAGATCGTCCGACGTGCCAAAAGAATCTGTACTTATTGGCCATGTGCGAAGTTACCGCAAGTGGCCTACCCTTCTCCAGCGACCCCGAAAGTGGATCCCGGGACCAGTGTATCTCTGTTGTATCTCTGCATGCATTTTCACTTTCTGGAGGAGATAATGGGCCTGAATCTGCACGCATTTGCCACCTGCATGGAGCAGGTGTCAAATGCTGAGGTTTCTTTCTTTTGTTCGTGGTGGTGTGGACAGGGGATGGGGGACAGCAGGAGTGGAGAGAGGCAATAACTTTGGTTAGGGAGATCTTTTTCTGCTCCCTTCTTCCTGCTATAGGCCGTATGTAACTCCTTCCTTACCAGAATTATCACTTATTCAATTCCTTATGGAATGTTATTAAAGATATGGTACATTATGGAAAATGCAATTAAGCTCATGTCCTCTCTTCACTCTGAGGCCTAAAGGTGGGTACTCCCAAGAGTTAGGTATGAATGAAAATAGCTCAGGAAAGTCAGCACTCAGTGATGGAATCTGTGGGTGACCTGAAGATCATGGGCTCGAAACCCGGCAAGGTCAACTCAGACTTTCATCTTTCTGAGGTTAGCAAAACCATTTGAATTTGGAATTGGTGCTCATTTAATTTGCTGTACATCAACCTTAGCACAGGAGCATTTGAAACTTAAAGAATTACAAAAAAAGTGCGGTGAGTGTGTGGTTTTGCAGTGATATGAGCCCATGTTTCATTTTTTGTGTTTGATTAAAAGATCACAATGGTACATACTTGTTTTTCAGTCACTATAGAAAATGAATTGTTATATTCCATATAGGTATCCTATATAGGCGCAGGTAACATTGCAACCTTTCACCTATATTCTTCCCTACATTACATACATAACGGTTCTTAGGCGCTGACCTTTTACCTAGATATGACAATGCATTCAGAACGCGGGTTTTTCCCTGGTTCGATTCTCATACATTATGCATGAGGCTTCTTGGAAGCACAGCAGCACTAACAGTAGGATTACCATCTCCTCTATAATATCTCTGTAAGCATAGTAGTTTTCGAGATTGAGGCACACGAATCAAACAGAACGGAGGTATTTTATTCGTGGGTTACATTCCCAGCAGCAAATGCAAGAACAAAAACATTTCACTCCTATACAGAAGGAGATGCACCAGCGGAATATTGTCCGTTTGAGGACATTGAGGTTCCGCTCACATACCAGGAACACTTATACTGGTTTAAAGGCGCCCTACCCCACATAAGAAGAAGAGTGAGACTCAGCCTGCTCGGAAGAGAAGGGGCCACATGGCCTATATTAGTGGCCTACACACCACATCCTGACATTGAAACAATGCCACCAGGAGACTTACTCACACAACGCAAAGATTTAATTAAAATATACAGAAACTTGACGCAATTCGTCATGAGGACACTTACAGTCCAACCAGCAATAGTTGCAACAAATGGAACTCAAATTCAGGGTACAGCAACTAAAATTACACCACAAACATTACACGCGGTAATGGGTAAAATGCCCACAAAACGTGAACAAATGCCATTCTGGGTAGCTCAGAAAATAACACAGCTAGAGGCAGTATTCCCGAATACTACCCTGTATTAAAAACACAGAATGCTAACAATCTGCATGGCCATGGGGATAACACCACAAGTAGAGGATTGTACCACTTGGGGTACAGTCATTGCTGCCATTTATACCAGAACTCATGGTATCCCGTCATTAGCAGTAGTACCAGACGTATTGAGACAGATACAAAACGAGTACGGAGCAGAGCCTGCTCTAAACTTAGGGATGAAGTTACTAGGTAACTATGCCCAGGTATCAGCCATAATACTAGCTAACATTGAGGGGGAAGCAGCTTCAGTGGCCATCCGCCGACGCCTAAGGGAGTTCAGTCCTTTAGAACAGGAACACGAACTACCGAAAATAATTGAAACTGCATATGCAGAATTAGGCAGAGACAGTTTGGGTGGGAAAGCTTTCAAACCACAACTGATGGGCAGTCCTGAAAAGGACACTTCTAAGCAGACACCTGCTTCTACAAAGAAGAAGTGGGACAATAAAAAAACAACAAAACTTTAAAGGATACAGATCTCAATCCAGAAGTAGATCTCCTCCACAGGAGCCCTCCGAAAAGAGGTATAACCTCAGGAATAGGGATAATATTAGGAAACCTGACAGGTATCAGGATACTGATACACGTTCCTCTTGTTCCTTCCAGGGTTCATCGAAAAACTCTGAGAGGGAAGGATGGTCAGACAGACAAGAAGAGCATACAAAGTCCAGAGACAAGCAGCACGCTCAAGATTACACTTCTAAAAAAGAAGAAAAACCAAAGCAAAAGCCACAGCTCAAAAAGAAGAAGGTTGCAGGTCTAAAGATCAGACATGCCCAGAATTCTGAGGACTCGACTACTGAATGGGGAATGGGCTCTGACGATGTTAGACAGTGCGGCAGAAGTAACAATAGCTCGCCAGAACCTGAATGAATTTCTGGTGACAGCGGACTTGAATGATTATATCACGGTAGAAACACCCGATACTAGGGTAAGTGTCCCACATAAGTTATATGAAATAACGCTCCAAATGGAGGGGGACAAATGTAGAACAGTAAGAGGTCTCTTTTGGGAGATCCTGACGTTTGGCTATGACATTTTATTAGCTGAACATGATTGGCCGCCAGCATTCGTCATGGATTGCCCTAAAGGAGAAACGGTAATTCTTCCGGCCTTCTCAGATCATGTTCCCAGGCACTTACAACATACATATGCGCAGGAGTGGGCGGTAGCCCAGGCTCCAACATTATACAAAAACCATGTTGGATGGGATGAGGATTCAGCCCACCACATAATTCCTTTAAAAAATAATCCAACTGCACAGAGGCAGTGAGATCTTAGATCAACTTGAATACCAAGGGGTGATCGAAACTTGCACCTCACCAATGAACAATCCTTGTTTCCGGTTATGAAACCTGACAATTCATATCGTCTAGTTTTAGATTACAGACATTTAAACACTTGCACTAAGACATTTGCAGTCCAAAATGCACACAGTGCCGCATTAATGAATAACATTGTGCGGAAAAAATATAAAACAACACTTGATATCTCAAATGGATTTTTCTGCCAAAATATAGCGCCTGAAAGAAGGTATCTAACAGCCTTCTCAGCGCTAGGGTCCCAGCATCAATTTTGTCGACTCCCCCAAGGGTATAAGAATAGCCCGGGGTTGTTTTCGGCCAGGGTAACTGAGTTACTTCAAAATTTGGATGAAGAGGCATTGTCCTATGTGGATGATATTTATCTAACGGACGATGACCTAGAGGAGCACTTGAACAGAGTGAATACCATAATTTTGGGATTTGCATCTGAGGGCTACAAATTCAACTTTAAAAATCAAAAATTGCCCATCTCAGTGTCCTGTTTTTAGGATATGAGCTTTCAAGTGAAGGAAAAAGCCTGGCAGCCAATTTTTTAGAAAATGCACGCTGCTCCAACCTCCAAAATCATTAAAAAATGTGCAATCAATCCTGGGATTCCTAAATTTTGGTAGAACATACATTTTGGATTACGCAGAAAGAGTAAAACCTTTCTACGATTTAATAAAACCTGATTTTTCAGTAAAACAATGGACACAGGAACACACAGATACACTTCGTTCCTTACAAGCTGACATGATAGCTAATACAGACAGGCTAACGTATCCGGTGGAGGTGCTCGGAATCAGTCTGCCACCAATCCCACAGTTTATGTTATCCAAACGAGCAGATACTGTATAGATAATATAGGAACTACACAACAGAATACTCCAGCGTTGTCTCTAGCACTTTATCTGCCTTTCAATCCAGATAATGGAATAACATTTTTCATCACTGCCATTTAAACAAAGTACGTTCAAGAAGGAATCTGGCCCTTTGCGCTGTATTGCACAGGACAAGATTCCTTCTGCAATGAAAATGTAGTTACAGAAGCAGTGAAACTCTTCCAGGTTCAACAGTAAAAACGCAAGTGTTCTACCCCTATAATGGGTGGTTAAAATATTCGCAATCTTTTAAAGAACACTTGAGTGCCCACACTTAATTGGAAGTGGTTCACACTTCCTTCCAGCATCCTTTTTTTAACAGCTTTCTCAAGCTAGCTCACATGACATGGTTAGTCAAAAACGGTACTCTAACCAGATACTTGTCCAAAATCAAGACCTGGTAATGGTGCTTCACTACTTATCCTGTATCCATTTAATCGATGTAAGAGTGCTGTTGATGACAGTGTCAAACATTTAATGCAGGGCCCATATCACAGGCACCCGTTTCCAAGTTAAAAAAGTATATCCTCCATGAAAAGAGAAATCATACCAGCTCCAGCATATGGTGCCATCTAATGGTATAGTCTTGGTGTCTGCTCACCAATAACAAAGGAGGTTTGCTTCACAACGTATAAATACATTTTGCAGCACACGTTTGTGCCCTCTCTGCCATCCCTTCTGACAGCGCTGAAACTACTCTTATCTCCCATGTTTACAATAGGTCTAACTGCTTTGATAACTAATGGGGTTGAGTACGACCCACATGAACACAAGAAATATTTAAAAAACATAAATTAGAAGGTAGAAAAACGTTCTGCTATTTTGTTAAGCATGCACGCAAAGCAAAAAAGATCATGCTATTTTGTTAAGAGTGCACGCAAAGCAAAAAAGTTCATCCTCTGGGTCTAACATCAGTGCTTAATTTGAGCAGGTGGTTTCTGGTGCTCGGCAGCGGCACTTAGTTGTCAATACCGCTGCTTATGACAGTCTGCCACAAGGTGGCGTTGTCTGGCCACTGTAGAGATGACCACAACAACAGTTAAATATTAATATACACCAAAAATGACTCTTACTTGGTGCCCAAGACTTTCCTATAGCTTTCGGGGGCCTGAAATAGTCCAAATTGTCACACTTGTAGGAGTGTGATGGTTAGTAGTTGTGTTGTTACCATCATTGCTAGTGCTGGCTTGGGCAATCTGTGGTGCAAGCTGCAGTAGCCTTCTGACGAGAGACCTGGCACTTAATTGTTTGCAAATTAAGCACTGTCTAATATACTGTGTGCGTTCGTGTCTGAAATTTAAGGCACCAATCATACCTCATCTCTTTGTTTCTTGGCATATTTCGAAGGTATTCACAGGCACATTTGAGAGGACAGCAATGTGGGTCAGAGTACATTATTCTTTTAAGAGCATTTTTATGACTTGACATCATCACCTCAAGTTCATTTTATTCACTACACATTACACAGACTGGGAAAAAATCATAATAATGCTCAGTCTGACATACACAAAGTTTGTCTGACTTTGGCTAACTTGTCTTTGACACTGATGTAATGAAATTGTCAACCAGACATTTGATTCAAGGTGCAAGCGTTTGAATTTGCACGTCTGACGCAGAGACTGAACCATTAAAATGATTTCCCCACAGAAAACCCTTTTTGTGTTTTAATGATACTCATTACTCAGCCGTACAATTCGACAGTGATTATTACTTTTATCACAAATTTATAGAATCAAAACTCAAATTTCAAAGGCAAAGAAAAAAACCAAAATTATTTTTTTATATAGTGCACACTGAAAATCTCTTCGGACTAAAATGGTAGGTGTTGATATTATACACCACGACCGTACCCATTTTTTTTTACCTTGGGAGGATGAAAGATTCATTGGTCTTGCGATCAGTGGCTGCCGGCATGTACCGAGAGTGGTGGGCACAAAAAAATAAAAATAAAATCGACGTACCTTTCTTGCTTGAAAAGCGACGTCCTCCTCCCTCAGGTGTCTTCTCTGGAACCAGCAAACTGAACTACCCAAACCTGGCGCTGCTCTCACAGCATAACAGCAGCGCCAGGATTGGATAGAGCAGGCTCTCTCAGCACTCCTCAGAGCACTGGAGGACCGTGCTTTCTCTAACCTAGTTAGGTTAGAGAACTTTTAAATGCACGTCTCGTGACTGCCAGCCGAAGAGACATGCACATTTTAAAGCGCACAGCTCCCTGCTTTTGCCACATTTGGCAGCACTGGCCCCACCCCGTCCTGACACTTCATTTGGGACTGATTTCTGAAAAATAGAATGGTCCCAAATAAACTTTATTACCATTTTATTTTTCAGCTCTGGGGCTTGTGGGGCAACACTCCTCTGCTCAAATGGAGGAGCCGCCCCTGCTTACGATCAAAACGTTTCTGAGTCAGTAGTCGCGCTTCTAAGTTTCCCTAGCTGCCACGATCACTGAGGCTCATTTTTCTAAATAAAACCACACATGAACTTCCATGGCTATGCTCAGCCTCAAAAGCCTTGTTTCATTGATTGGCTGAAATCACAGTCACTGTCACAATACAGTAACAGGGAATGTATGCTCCCAGAACCAAGCTACTTCTTCTATCGCTCGATGATGGTATGGTTATTTCTACCCTTGCAGTGCTTTTCTGTCTTATTGCTAGGTTTGTGCCATTCAAATATCACATACATTCATAGACAGAAACTACAATGTTGATGATACGTAGACCTTATTACGAGTCAGGCGTTTACCTCATGACATTCTGCTTCACCTGATTCCAAGTGAGCCAGTATTTCCACACCTTATTTTTCCAGATGTGTTAGAAGTTGACCCGTTTTTACCCTGCAGTAATTCTGCATGGTAATACCACTTGAGGCTTTGGCTGCAGCAGCAGCGTAGCCTCAATCCACATTTATTTCTGACAGGGCAGAGCATACAATGCTTCCTCCAACAGAAAACATCTTCCCCTTCCCTCCCCTGCTCCTTCCAACCCCACTCTTATCCAGAGCAGCTGGTAGATATACGCAATTGGTCCCACACAGTAATTCTCCATTCTATAGGGATTAACTTGCAATTGCATGGTAATGGTAAAATAGCTTGCAATTTAACTATGCTGACAGTGCAGTGCAACTCAGGATGAGGGAAGTAGTGCCAGCCGATATAAGTCCAGGGGTGTTGTGGCTGGTGTTAACATTGGTATTCCCTAGACACCCTTTCACTGCCATACTAGGCTCTATCTTTGCTTCACAGAGAACTGCCATATGTTTTGTTATAGGTCACCTTTCCCCATGTTATAAGTACCTGCGATATCCGCATACATGTTAGGTCAATCACATTTATTTCCAGCACAATTTCGCAGGGCTCAACTAGGGTTTGGAGAATTAACACACATTGACCTACAACAGTCTGCAACACTATTCTAAAAATGTAGGATAACACGCAGACTTAATTTAATGAGTGGAATTTTATCATCTTTGAAGTAGACTTAAAGAACAGGGGAATTAAGGTATTGGGTGCTCTCCAAGCAAGTAAATTGGTCACATGACCACATTATTAGATTGGATGACCTGATCTCTGTCCTGCCCCAGCTTTTTTAGCCTTAAAGGCAGAATATGTCATGTTTACTGCTTGGAATCTCATATACACACATACCTGAGAAGTATGATTGTAGAGGGAGACTTCTCCAGTGACCAGAGGGAGGCAGTCAATAGGGAACAGAGGAGGATTGTCATAGGTATTCCATGAAAAATGGAGCGAAGCATTTGGTCTGTTGGAGGTGCAGTTCCCTTCAATTTTTACTCACTTCTCTGTATTGTCTTTAGCCATTTTAAGACATCATGTACTTCCCTTACAAAGGTAATCTCTGATATTGAAAGAATTCAGCAAAGTGTATTGTCAAAATTGAAACCAGAGGCCCAGATATTCAAAGATGCCACACAAGGCAGTGCAGCAATCAAAATTGTTGTGATATATTGCATAATAAGGAGAGCAGGAAAGCACCATATCTACTGAGATATTTATTTGCCTTTCTCTCTCCCTAGCCCTCGCCCTCAGTTAGGCTGTCTACTGCCACTCACACACCTTTGCACCATAGTGCAAGGGGGAGTGTACATGATGTCAAGTATAGGATTTGTACTGGAAGGGAACACTTCAAGTTCAAAATACTATGCTTAGATTGACTTTAGTATGTGAATCACTTTGGATGTGTGCTGTACAGTGCAATGCACATGCAGGTTGGGATGAGGTATGAGAAATAAAAGCATTTTTCCTTTTTTAACACCATTTTCAAAAAGGCATTATTTGTGGCGCAATTACCTGTCTACTATTCTGAGATAGGGCTTTGTGTAAAAAATCATGGGTAGTTGCATGACAATGCTCATGTACCACCCATGGAACACCCCCAATGCAAAGTAATACATTAAAAAAACAGCACAACTAGCTGCTTTCCATACTTTTTGCTCTGGAAAGTAAATCCAAATTAAATATTTTGTGCATGTTTGTGTGACTTTTGTAACGCAAACCCAATGCAAAATGTTATTAAATATGTCCCAGAAGCTTTTCAGAGTTTCAAGCTGCATCTAATATTTTGTAGGGTAGTTAATTTTTTTTACATACAATCCTGTGTTCTTATCTTGCATGAGCCAATCAAATGGCCCTGATTATACTATATATTATCTACAAAATGCAGATATAGGGCACTTTGGGGAAGTGCATCATTAGTTGGAGTGGATGGTAGTAATAGGGTCACTATTCTTTTTAGATCCAGTAAAGGTTTCAGTAATTTAAACCTGAGCTCAACCCCTGGTAGCTATGGAACACAGTAGAAAGGCTTAATTTAAGAAAATATGTGAAGCTTTCAGAAGTACCTTACCAGTTAAAAATCCAAAAAGACAACACAAGAAAAATCCCACTCCAACTTAGAAGAACATAGAGATTAATTTAACTAACAAAATTAAGATAAAACAACATAAATTGAATAAGGGGAACCAGAGATATACATTTTTAACTTTGTAAATAAAATAGTGCCAAAAGTGTTAATCGGCAGCTGAGGTCATCTGGTTGCACCTGACAGGTTCCTAGTGGTGATTTAAGGCCCACAGCGAAGGATTGTGTATCCGGTTCCGACAATATGTGGGATATTTACAATAAAATGCCGTAGCGCAGTATTACTCAAAAATTGATAACGCCACGCTCCAACATTTTTTAAACCGCAGTGATACACAGCATTTACAAAAATATAGTGCACCCCTGCGTTTTCCCTAGCGCTGGCACTAAAAAAGCTGCCTAGCGCCAGCGCAGGCACCCATGCGCCAGTCTCTGAAATCCAAGTAAAAATTCCTCAGCGGGGCATGGCAGCAGGCTGTGGCTGATAAGGACTCCACAAGGCCAGATAGCTGTTAGGTGAGGTCCCATTTAAGCTGCTGACTTTTGGCAAAAAAGCTCTGAGTGGGAGAAATTTAAAATTCATGCTCAATGAAGGTTCCTCACCAGCTGGATTCATTTTGATGCCTTTACAAGGTGAAGATTTCTATATTCGGACTTAGTCACTGTTTTGGTGCTCCGATTCCTCCAGCTGAGCAATGCTGCAGGCAGTAGCTGAACATGGCTCAATGGATCGGGATACACTTTCTGCAACATCCCGTTTAAACAGATTTGCTGCTGCACAAAAGCGCAAAGCAACAAATGAAAAACAATGACCCCTTCAACTGGGGAGAAAATTCCGTGGATTGACAGGGTCATTATTTTTTATATTTCAGAAACAAACTTCCACTTTGGGAAGTTGTTCCTCAAATATAAAAACTTTAGAAAATGTTGGTGAATTGCTGTCGAAACCGGTGACTGCCATTCACAAAACGTTTGTACATTCAAAGGAACTGCCATGATGGAGGTTCCTTTCAAAGTACAGAGATGACCGCTGGTCTGGCAGTCATCTCTAAATTTGATGGACAGTAAGTAATGTATGAGAATGGCAGCGGAAACTTCCTCTTCCACCATTATAGATGGAGTATCTTCTGTCAACTGCTAAATCAGGCCCTAAGACTAGGGACAGCGTAGGTGTTCTGCCCAGAATAGAGCAGGTTCCTGTCTACTGACTATGCCTCTGCAACAATTATTGTCATTTGCTCGGAATTTACAACAAGCGGCTTAAAAACACCAAAAACAGCAGAGTCCCAATTTTCTATTCCTTCAACAATTCAAAAGTGGTATTCAATAACCTTCAGACAACAGTGATTACAGAATTTTGAAAATACACATAAGTTCATGAAGGTTGTGTAAATTTTGTATTTCGGGAAATATCATTGGCCAGTATTTCATGTTAAAATTGCATGTGAGGGCATACGTTCAAAAATGTCAAGCAACTTACCTCCAAGATACTGGTTCGAAGAGAAAATGTCTCCCATGACTGATGTTCTAGTATTCTGCATACTCAAATCACATAAAAGTTTGCATTTCGCGAAATTGGCAAACGTTCACACAATTCCTATAATGGGAAATTCCACAACTATAATGAGATAGGGACCGATTCACAGAACTAACTTAAGACAAAATCCTAAACTTACTACCATTTTGGTATTCACAGAAGGCACTTACTCATTTTGGTATTCACAGAAGGCACTTACTCATTTCGGTATTCACAGAAGTTAGGAGTCCTAAATGCCTTCTGTGAATACCGAAAGTCTTAAAGTTAGGATTTTTCTCAGTTTAGGAGTAGTAAAGTTAGGACTCCTAACTTTAGGACTCCTAAATGCCTTCTGTGAATACCGAAAGTCTTAAAGTTAGGATTTTTCTCAGTTTAGGAGTAGTAAAGTTAGGACTCCTAACTATTCTCAAAACCAAGAAAAGAGTAAAAAAAAGGTGAAACCTCCGAATTCACCCTGGGTGCGCGAATCAGGACAAAAAAAAAAAAAAAAGGCGCGGCCTCCCGCGCTTCGTTTTTGAAAGGCCCCAGGTGGGCCATGTCCCGGGGGCAATGCTAAATTGATTTGCGGGGGCCCGCGGGGGTCCCCGCAGCCCCAGGGACCGCCACCTCCCCGGGGCTTCATAATTTATGCACGGGGGCACGCGGCCCCCCCGCAGCCCCGCTAAACTTATGGTTGCCACACTATTTACATTGCGGGAAACTCAGGGTTTACCCAGGCAAGGCCTCAGCTTCTACTCTGGCATACAGACTTGACCCGATGGCCTGCCCGCCAGGTCACTGCTGCAGTTGCTATCTTATTTACAGAAGTTGATTGTCACTCACGGCAAACAAACCCCGCCACTCGCCAGGCGCTCGGTGCCATGCCCTCCCCTGTCCCCCCTGAATACTGACTCATCACGGACCTGCATCTAATCCAGACCCCTGAACACAGATCCACTACAGTACCAAGGCACAGCCCATAAAAGCACGCTGAGCCACACACTCCCTGCATGCGGATCCGGAAGCAGCCATGTGCACTGCCGTCTTTGCACGCAGAACAAGTGTCAGGGCTGCTGCATTGCAGTCCGTGCAGGCGTAGCCATCACACGCAGAGCCCAAAGCAACACCTGCTTTCACACATACGCCAGACTCAAACAGCCACAGTGCTCACGGACAGCTAACCTTGCTCCACCGTGGCAGTCCCACTGCATGCACTACACGTACACAGCCGTGCTGCATGTACACAGCTCCAATGCACGCGCAAATATCCTGGAAAGACTAGACAGGAGAGCAAAACTGTGTCCATTTCCTGCAGGGATTGGGAACCATGTGAAATCTGCAACATTTGTGCGTACGTCATCATCTTCCAGACCGGGTTTCCAACAACATATAGGGTGTTTTTATCCAGGACCCCTCCACCCCCACTCTGACAGGTTAATTTATTTATATTTTTTGTGAACGGGTGTTTCCCTTCCTCGCTGAGGCGGCTGAACCCTTTGAGACTGGGAGCCATTTAGTAAGGAGGCTTGCAATTGCTGCTGTCTGGCGCCTCCCTTTCCCGTGCGAAATGTTCACTTCCCCCTTCAAGCAAGGTGATACAAATCAATCCAG
The DNA here is from genome assembly GCA_963921515.1 of Calotriton arnoldi. NCBI lineage: Eukaryota > Metazoa > Chordata > Amphibia > Caudata > Salamandridae > Calotriton > Calotriton arnoldi. Next base: position 408,854 of record CAWUFW010007616.1, read on the forward strand.
AGCCGCTGGTGGCTGCAGGCGTGGAGAGCAGATGTACTGCATGCAGGGAGCTGCTTCTATTTTATTTTTGTCAAAGATTACTAACATCTACCGGGTTTGCACAGGGTAAGGGGGCTGAGAAAACGTAGAAAAGCTTTCACAGGGAGACAATGCTCAGAAGAGCTTGGGAGGTGCTGCGATCCAGTGTGGCATGCCCACTCAGCCTTCACCCCCCCCCACACACAGACAAAATGGCATTATTTCAGCCGCTCACCTAGAAATCTATTCCATAGTCATAACATCTATCTGCCACAGTATTCTGCATGCTTTCCACCACCACTCTCTTTATGTTGGAGTCTCCCCAGAACTTTACCTCTATCTCCACACACTGGTAATGCTTATTTACAGTTTTACCCAAATTATATGTAATTTCATGAATACCTCGGCAAAGAGAACTTAAAATATCCCTCACGTTACCCCATTTCACGCGTGTCACCTTTAGCAAGATCTGACTTTTTAGCAACAGCAATTTGAATTTGTCAATTTTTTTACCCTAAACTTGCAATGCTAAAATCAAAACTACAAGTCCCACAATCCAACAACAGTTTATTAAATATGTAGGACTTGCTGAAAGTGCTAAATGCAACATTGAGCTGGTTAACAGTAAAACCTAAAATTAACATTTCTATGAAACTGCAAGACAATGGCACCAATAGCTGTGTGAGAACGTTATTTTACACCTCACAAATTTGTGTGCTGAGTCACATACATAGAAGTCCGCTTCACATTTTACATCGAGCACTGCATAGGATTTTAGAGGTAATTTAGAGTTTGGTGGAAAAGGCGCATTATCCTAAATTAGCGGTACTCCTGCCCTGCTAAACTTGTGGTTCCCACACTATTTACATTGCAGGAAACTCAGGGTTTACACAGGCAAGGCCTCAGCTTCTACTCTGGCATACAGACTTGACCCAATGGCCTGCCCGCCAGGTCACTGCTGCAGTTGCTATCTTATTTACAGAAGTTGATTGTCACTCGTTGTAGGTCTCTCCTACCAGACAGCGCAAGGATCCTTGTTGTAAAGCACCTATTGTGGATTGCCAAGAAGTTATAGTAGGCTTTTACCCCACCCATTGCTTATCATTGGTTGGCATGATTGTCACTCATTTGCCATTAATGGGTTTCCTTGTCCATCTTATGTTTGTTCCTTCCCTGGAGCATAGCCTCTTTACCTTTCTTTTACTTGGCGGGCTTATTTTTTTTCCACTGCTCCTTTTAGAGGACTACTCTTTTCTGCTTTTGTTTGAGCACTTCATGAGCGTGATATGTTTGTTAGGTCGTTCCCTCTGCCCTTTTCATCTCGCATGGTGTTGCTGTCTTTCTCATGTGTATTTTACTGGCTGCTAACTCCCCACGCTCTCTGTTGCTCAGTTCCTTGTGTGCTTCTCCACTGCTCCTGTTTTGCTATCTCCCTCCTGTGCTGCATGTCCCCTCCTCCCCTGGCTTACTTTTTAATGTAAAATTCCCTCTACCTACTCCTTGTTGCTTCCCCTCCTTGTTGCTTCCCCCATCCGCTCGTCCCATTTCCCCCACCCCGCAGTTCTATTCTAATAGTTATGTATTTTTCCCCGTAGGACCATAAAATTCCTTACAGCCCTTGTTAACAGCACTTTTGCACACGTAAAATGTATTTTTTGCTTTACCAATCAAAGTGGTGCCTTCCATCTTTGATCAGTCAATAAAAAAATAAAAGAAAATGGCTCAGGCGTCATTCCGTTGCTTGGCACTGATGTCATGCAGGGACATGTCTATAGAATGACGTGACCACCAACATCATCATGGCTTTTCCCCAAAACTAAGTAGCATTTCAAAAATCACTGTGCTTTTACCAATGCTGGTCAGCATTGCCAAAAAACGTTGGCTAAACCGGTAGGTCTCAAAGGCAAGACCTTTTGGCTTTACCACTGCTTACGTCTACTTGAGACTGTCATGCATGTCTGTCCCAGGTAGGAAATGCACACCGTGGTCCCTAGGTACATGGGGAAAACTCTATGTACATCAGGCTCAGTTTTTTTTCCTGAAAACTAAAATTCCCCCTTTGAGATTTTTTTCCAGTAACAAATCTTTGATGAGTGGGTGCATTAAACGATCCAAGCTTGGCAAATGATCAGTGAATTCATCAGATTTGCTTCAGTGGTTGCTCCAGTGAAGGCACAGAGAGCCCCTCCTGACTGTCAAGAATCTCTAAATCTGGTAGGTGGTTCTCTTACAGCAGAGCAGAGACCATAGTATCCATTGACCGGGCTGGCCGCCCACCACACTCTAAATGACAACCTTACTTACGTATGATGAGTCAGTCCAAGTTCCTAATAGCTTCTTAATTGCGACCCCTGCACATGTTCTACATAAATTAAAACATCATACATTTCATATAGTATAAAAATGATAAGAAAATAGTGGATCATAACCGAAAACTAGAAGTTAGAATTGGTTGTGAGCAAACCATTACAAGACAAGTAGACCTGTAATGTTAAACATCATATATTAAAGTTCAGGGTTGTCATAAAATACTCAGCGCAAAATATGTTGATCGTGGCGCCTTGCACATGGAGCTTAATGGGCCAGTACTCTCGCACAGTAGGGACTGAGGGGTGCAAGTCAAATTTTGTTATCCTTGTCAGAGGAGGGTGCAGATACTACACAGATCACTGAAATGCCAAATATCACTTTTGTTGGCTTTGACTACTAGGGTCTAGCAAGGAGGTTGAGCTGTCAAGGCCCAATCTTAAACAGTGATGTGCTGTTTACAAAGGCATACAGTTACTGTGTGAGCACTACCCATTAATTTGAATGTTCAGCCAGTGTTAAATAAGAACATTTGTGACAGTAAATGTTTTCAACGAAAATCAAGACATTCAGTCTCTTATTTGCAGTAAAACCCATTTCTAAATGCACACGTGATCAGGGCACAGAGGATTACACGTGTGTTCATTTGTAATGTGTGGTCAAGTTACCACATATCTGCTGTGCATATCCAGTTCACTGTGTTAATGTGAGCATATCTCGTTCAGTCAGTACTATTTTTCATGGGTGCATGTTCACAACAGTGCCAGGGCAGTTCATGTGCAATTTGGGGTTCTTTGTGATCAGTTTCAGGCTCTCCTGTTTCAAGTGCTAGATGGACGAAGCACTTTCAGAGCAGGCAGTATTCATAGAAATTGTATTCACTGGTGTGAAGGGCCCCAGCCTCAAGGAGTGCTCAGAGGCAAATTCCAGGGGCAGTGGAGACATATCAGTCTCCATGTGTGGGTGCCGGATTGTGCAACCTTTGTGGCCAGGATGAGGGCAACAGTTGGAATATGGAACAACATGGGACAAGCCCATACAGTCACCAAGACAACTGGGATCCAGCAACAGGGGAAAGAGTGCTTTAGGTAGCCAGGCAAAAGACAGTAGTTCACCCTAGGGGTTTTACTGATGTTTTATCGGCCTTCTTTAGTGGAAGACAACAAATATGACGTGTCTGTTGCAGTAGAGGTGTTAAGAGCGGATCAAAGAAGCAGTCCCCACATGGAAGCAATGCATCTTGGATGGATAGTATAGCAACAAAAGCACTTCATCTGGGGCATGCGCCTCATCATGGGGCAGCAAGTCCTCACAGAAAGGCTGAAACCAGTTGCACTTTCCCGTTTTTTTTAATAGAATTTAGGCAATAATAAGCATGCTAAGCAATCTAACTCCTTATCCTCAGGCCGCAACAACAGTAGGCATTTATTCCTCAGTAATAAAGTAAAGGAAATCCCCTGTTTCTGCATGGTCACCCCAGATTTTTCACCTTTTGCTGTACACTATATTTTTGCTGGCTGTAGAACTCCATGGACTTTACCCCTTCTGACCAGAGATAATGTGCTTGCGCTCCTCCTTTCAACATGGTAAAAGTGGGATACTCCTAATAGGCATATTTAATTTACATTATAAGTCTCTAGTATATCGTACAGCACGCACACAGGGCCTGTAGGTTGAATGTCACAAGTGTACTGCAGCACCCATCGTGCTATCCACTACAGTGACAGTGTAAACATAACTGAAGACCTACCCTCTGTAGCCTGGCTGTGCAGTTGTAAACTGCAAATTCGACCTGTCAAAATAGCCCATTTTGACTGACCTAAACAATTCTTTTAAATATTTCTGAGCCAATCGTAATTAGGCCTTAGTGCTCACAAGGCAAGGTGCATGATTTTTAAATGTACAGCACATAAACGTTTAATGTTACATATAGTAAAAAGGCCAGAAGAACTATTTTTATTGTATCAAGGCCATAGGAAAACACTGGGATGCAACATTAAATGCCAATACTGTATCTCAGGAACGGGACTTGTTAGAAAATAATAAAACAATTTTTTAAATAGTTATTAAAAATCCAATTCAGGGATGAAGTTGAATTTTTACTAAATATTAAGAAAATGTAATTTTAAGAAAGCCACCATTCACTTGCCTGAAGTTATTGAAGGCTAACCTGCATTTTGCTCTTCCGCTTCTGCCAGCCAGTAATTAGCATTTGTATAACCCCCTTGATGAGGTGTGATCTTGCTCCCAGAGTTAAGACAAGGGCCTCAGGTATGGGGAGGTGTTGTGCCCTTGACAGGATGGCCTATGGGCTGGGCCCAAGAACTTAATTAACTTCGAAGGGGCCTACCCTGTCACAAGCAGATGTAGTTAACACCCAGGCCTGGCCTCTTCCTTTGTCTTCGCAGCCAGGTAGGCTCCAATCACAGTGTTCCTCTTTTTAACATTACAGCGCCAAATCCTGCTGGAATGTCATAGCCACCTTTCTTGACAGGTCTGCTGGCTTTACATATAACACTTAAGGCAGACTTCAAAGGGTGAGAACAATTCTTGTGTATTCACTGTCTTCCTGCTGGAAAACTCAGCTTTTGTTTTACCAGAAGTCTGTCTCTGAGTTTGTTGTGGACTTGCTTTAAACTGGATTTTAGGATTTTGGTGTTAGATGTGGGAAGACACTAGGATTGCCATAGTACACTCCCCACACACACCACAGCCCTCAGAGCACAAGTTTAGAGTGACCAAAGACTTTTGCTGTTGTGAAATGCCTGAAGTGTGTAGCATTAGCCCCGGGAATCTTTACCCAATTAGTTAGCACGTGCCCAAGGGCCATTCCCACCCACCAGCTCATGCCAGGCATAAATGTGGCATTCCCAGACACCCACTTCGGAACACTCCTGGACCTCTGGAAGCTCAGAAGAGTATTGTAGCTGCTGCCTGAAACCTGAGAAGAGCCCTAAAGGACTCAGCCGGTTCTCCATCTTATACCCAGGACAAAAAAGCGGACTCCTAGGGTCATAAGGCTGACCTCCTGTTCAATCTAGCACATGGGTACTTGCAAACATTTTCCCAGGGGCCACCAAGTCTGGTCTGTGATGTGACGGAGGGCTGCATTGATGCCAGCACAGTGGCGGTTGGGAGTTCGGGGGCCTTGGCAATAAAGTGGGTGTAGGGGAAGCGAAGCATATACATCTAGGGCCCGATTCTGATGCGGGTTGGAAAAGCTTCCCGACCGATGGCCTGATTCTGATGCGGTTAGGAAGGCCTCCTAACGGCATTTGCTCCTTCCAAATCGGATCGGGAACGTGTTTTCCCGACCGAGGGCCCAATTCTGATGCGGTTAGGAACAAATGTTCCCATTGAAGTCAATGGGAGTTCAACCAAATCGTATCTGGAAACATCCGGATGCATCCTACTCTGCCGGTTGGACTTTCCCGATCCGAGTGGGTCGGAAACCATTTCCCAACCGATTCGGTCGGGAAGCTTTTCCAACCCGCATCAGAATTGGGCCCTCAGTGTCTGAATTGCACAATATGAAATTAAAAACATGGGATTAATTCCAGCTTCTCCACTTAACAAAATTATGTGATCCAAGGCAATTGTTTTATTTAACTTTTCCTCCTTTTTCACTATCACATATTAGAATCTTGAAATACATGACTTCAGGATGTGTACTATACAAAACCTACTCCTGTGTTTGACTAAATAAACCATACTGTTGTTCGTGTATAATATAAACCCAGGCCACCCAAAGAGCGCATAAACAATAGAGTGTTTATGACTGAGTGCATGCAACAACTGACTTGCCTGTTAGTTCACTATTGGCATTGTTGTCAGAGTGTGGGGGTGGAGAATAAAAGTTTCTAAATTCATGTTTGAAAACTATCTCTTTTAAATAGGTATATTACCTACTGGCGGTCGCCAGTAGGTAGTTATAGTTAGGACCTATTATCCATAGGAAAAGCGTTTTTTGATTTGCCAATATCTTTGGTGCCGTTTGACGAATCTTCGCCAAATTTTCAAAACTAATGGGGCGCTCCGGTCAGCTCCTCTCTTGAAAGTTTCGGGGTGATTCGTGAAGCGGGGGCCGAGAAAAAAGGGGGGTCCCAAGGCGCGTTTTCTCCATGTTAATTTCCATAGGAACTTTTGGAACAGGCTACAGCCCGAACTGCTGAACAGAATTACACCAAACTTGGCAAAAGGGTAGCTCTTGGTTCAGAAAGCGCCCTTTTTTTTAAATGGTGTAAATCCGTTCAGTAGTTCCTGAGAAATTAAAAAAAGAAAAAATATCGATATCTGAGCACCGAGGAGTCGCGACTCCTCCCTAGCACGAGCTTCATTCTAATTGGCTGCCAACACTCCAAACCAGGAAGTGTTAGCAGCCATCTTGTGACTCGGTTACAGAGTCACAAGAAAACAGTAAAACAAAGATGAAAAACAAGAAAAGGGGGCAGGGTAGAAACACCCTGACCCCCTAGACCTGCTCAGGGGGTCCCACAAGGACCCCCAGGCCCAAAAAAAAAATGTTTTTTTTTTTTTTTAAAACGTCCAAATTTCCACTGGGTGCGCAAATCCGGATGAAAATTTTTTAAAAAACGAAGCGTGGGCTCCCGCGTTTCATTTTTGAAAGCCCCTGGGTGGGCCAGGTCCCCGGGGCAATGCTAAATTGATTTGGGGGGCCGCCACCTCCCTGGGGCTTCATAATTTATGCGCGGTGGCACGTGGCCCCCCCACAGCCCCGGGGACCGCCACCTCTCCGGGGCTTTTATTAAATAAGGGTGGGGGCCTCGCGGGCCCCCGAAGCCCCGGGGACCGCCACCCCCCGGGGCTATTAATAATAAATAGTGTGGGGGGCTGAAGCCCCCCACACTGCTTCAGGGACCACCACCTCCCCGGGGATTTAAAAATGATGGGAGGGGGGCCTCGCGGCCCCCCTCCAGGAGCCCTTGATGGCCCTGGGGACCGCCACCCCCCAGGGCCGGCTCCTGCAATGTCCTGGGGTGCTCACCCCCGAGACATTGCCGTTTGCTATGACAGGGCGGGAGCATGGCTCCCGCCCTGTCATAGTAAACTCTGCTTTGGTTTTTGGAAGCGAGAGCAGGAAACCTGCTCTCGCTTCCAAAAACCAAAGCAGAATTGCTTTTGCACAAGGGGAGCTCCCCTTGTGCAAAAGCAATGACGGCTCCCGCAGGAGGCGGGGAGCCGGCTGGGACCGTGGGGGTATTGGGGCTCCCCCCACGGTCCCCAATGCTAAGGGCCGGCCCCGGGGGATGGGGTCCCCGGGGCCAGAAGTGGCCCAGGGGAGGGGGGCCACGCGGCCCCCCTCCTTGCAAATATAAATTAAAAAAAAAGAAAACGAGGCCAGGCCCCAGGGGTTGGGGTTCCCGGGGCCAGAAATGGCCCACAGGAGAGGTGCCACGCGGCCCCCCTCCTTGCAAATATAAATTAAAAAAAAAAGAAAACGAGGCCAGGCCCCAGGGGTTGGGGTCCCCGGGGCCAATAGTGGCCCAGGGAAGGGGGGCCACGCGGCCCCCTTCCCGTTTGGTTTTAGAAAACAAAAACAAAATAAAATTCTCAGGCCCTGGGGGATGGGGTCCCCAGGGCCCAAAAATAATGAAGGGAATGGGGGGCCACACAGCCCCCCTTCCAAAAACAAAATTAAAAAAGAAGCCGGCATCTCCCCGAGGCCCTGCCCCCTCCCTGCACCACTCTGCAAACGTGCTCCCTGGCACGTTCTAAGTTGGGGAATTAAGTCCCCTTGAATACTGAGGGTCCCTGGGGCCAACTAGCCCACCAGGTACCTCCAGTAAGCGCCACACAGCTGGATTTCAGAGAGGTGGTCCGAGGCCACGCCCCTTTTTACACCACTCTGCAAATGCACCTCTTGGTGCACTGCTGGTGGGGCAATGAGGTCCTCTTGTGTCCTGAGGACCTCAGGACACAAGTGGGCTTCATCCCCCGTGCAGCAGTGTGCCAGGAGCTGCGTTTGCAGAGTGGTGTAAAAAGGGGGCGTGGCCTCGGACCACTCTCAGCAATCCAGGTATCCCCATCCAAGATCGCGCCAGGGAGCGCGTTTGCAGAGTGGTGGGCAAAGGGGGCGTGGCCTGCTATGAGAACCTAGCAATCCTGCTGTGTGGGACTTACTGGAGGTAATAGGAGGGGTAGTTGGCCCCCAAGGATGTCCTTGGGGTAAACTACCCCTCTTGTTACCTCCAGTAAGTCGCACACAGTGGGATTGCTAAAACGTCTTCGGAGGCCATGCCCCCCTTTCTCCACCACTCTGCCAACGTGCCTCCTGGCGGACTACGGGATGGGGGATGAAGTCCAATTTACTCCTGAGGGACTTTGGGGGCCAAGAAGCCCTCCTGTTACCTCCTGTAAGTCCTACGCATTGGAATTCCTGAGCGCTGGTCGGCGGCCCAGCACCCTTTCTCCACCGCTCTGCAAACGCGACTACTAGTTAAAGAAGTGTTTGCAATGTAATAGGTTTCGCATTTGCGAGAATTAGAGCTATTGGCGCTGTAAATGTAAAAGTTTTTTACTAATGTTTTTTGGAGTGAAGTGGATGTACGTTGTGTGTAGTGGAATTATGTGGTATGTTGTGCAGTGAAATTATGTGGATAGAAAGTATGTGGTATTTAGTGTATAGGAATTATGTAGAGTGGTATTATGTGTTATGGAGAGTAATTATGTGGTATGGTAGTCTGTGTTGTGGAGTGGTAACGTCAGGTTTAGTCATCCTCGTTTCCATAGAAACTCAACTATGAACTCAGTGAGACAAAAAAAGAAGGAATCACTGAGGAGCACTTGTGGACCTAGTCAGAGGTATGAGCAGGGCCACTGGAATTATGCGACTGTTTGGCTGCACCGACCTTCACACAATTATACATTTTCTGCATTAGCCACATAATTCATCATCTGCTTGCTAATCTGCAGATTTGAACAAAAAAAGCCTTGTTTCTAGCTCAAACAGCTCAAACATTACCAAAAAATGCTGCAACAAGTGTTACAGCGTGGTGGAAGGCCCTTTGCAAACCTAGAATGGTCACCTGTTACTTATTGCTAAATGTGGGTGTTAAATTGGTACTAATGGTGTGCAAGCCACTTTTTCTTCCTTCTGCGCCTCTCCCACCTCTTTCTGCATTTCTGTTGCTTCTTTCTGCACATTTCTTTCTTTTTCTGCACTTCTCTTGTCTCTTTCTGCAAACCTCTTCTACGTTCTGCACCTCTCTTCCCACTTTCTGCACCTCTCTTGCCTTTTTCTGTACTCCTCTTACGTCTTTCTGCACCCTTTTTGGCTCTTTCTGCACCTCTGTTCCTTGTTTCGGCACTTCTTTTGTTTCTTTCTGCAGCTGTCTTGCTTCTTTCTGCACCCCTCTTGCCTCTCTCTCCACCCCTCTTCCCTCTTCCTACATTTCTGTTGCTTCTTTCTGCACTTATCTTGCTTCTTTCTGCAGTTCTTCTTCTGCACTTCACTTGCCTCTTTCTGTAACTCTCTTGCTTTTTTCTGCACCTCTCTTGCCTCTTTCTGCATCTCACTTGCTTCTTTCTGCACCCCTGTTGCCTGTTTCTGCACCCCTTTTCCCTCTTTGTGCAACTCTCTTGCCTCTTTCTACACCTCTCTTTCCTCTTTCTTCACCACTCTTGACTCTTTCTGTACCTCTGTTCCTTCTTTCTTCACCTATCTTGTCTCTTTCTGCACCCTTCGTGCCTCTTTCAGCACCTCTGTTGCTTCTTTCTGAAGTTCTCTTTCTGCACCCCTCCTGCCTCTTTCTGTACCCCTCTTGCCTCTTTGTGCACCTCTCCTACCCCTTTCTGTACCCCTCTTGCCTCTTTCTGCACCTCTGTTGGTTCTTTCTGCACTGCTCTGGCTTCTTCTTGCACCTCTGTTCCAAATTTCTGCATCCCTCTTGCCTTTTTCTGCACCCGTCTTCCCTCTTTCTGCACCTCTCCTGCCTCAGTCTGCCCACCTGTTCCCTCTTTCTGCACCCCTTTTGCCTGTTTCTGCAACTCTCTTGCCTCTTTCTGCAGCTCTCTTGCCTCCTTCTGCACCTCACTTGCCTCTTTTTGCACCTCTGTTGGTTCTTTTGCACTGCTCCTGCTTCTTTCTGCACCTCTCTTGCCTCTTTCTGCACCCCTCTTGCCTCTTTCTGCACCCCTTTTACCTGTTTCTGCACCTCTCTTGCCTCTGTCTGCTCCTCTGTTCCCTCTTTCTTTACCTCTTTTGCCTGTTTTTGCAACTCTCTTGCCTCTTTCTGTAGTTCTCTTGCCTCCTTCTGCACCTCTGTTGCTTCTTTCTGCACTTCTCTTGCCTCTTTCTGCACCCCTGTTGGTTCATTCTGCACTTTCCATGCTTCTTTCTGCACCTGTCTTGCTTCTTTCTGCACCCCTGTTGTCTCTTTCTGCACTCGTCTTCCCTCTTTCTGTACCTTTCTTGCCTGTTTCTGCATCTCATGTGCCTCTTTCTGCAATTTTCTTGCTTCTTTCTACACCTCTGTTGCTTCTTTCAGCAATTCTCTTGCCTCTTTCTGCACTTCTCTTGCCTGTTTCTGTACCTCTCTTGCCTCTTTCTGTACTTCTCTTGCCTCTTTCTGCACCTCACTTGCTTCTTTATGTACTTCTCTTACCTCTTTCTGCACCCCTGTTGCTTCATTCTGCACTTTCCATGCTTCTTTCTGCACCTGTCTTGCTTCTTTCTGCACCCCTGTTGTCTCTTTATGTACCTCTTTTGCCTGTTTCTGCAAATCTCTTGCCTCTTTCTGCAGTTCTCTTGCCTCCTTCTACATCTTTGTTGCTTCTTTCTTCACTTCTCTTGCCTCTTTCTGCACCCTTGTTGCTTCATTCTGCACTTTCCATGTTTCTTTGTGCATCTGTCTTGCTTCTTTCTACACCTCTGTTGCTTCTTTCAGCAATTCTCTTGCCTCTTTCTGCACGTCTCTTGCCTGTTTCTGCACCCCTCTTGCCTCTTTCTGCACCCGTCTTCCCTCTTTCTGCAACTCTCTTGCCTCTTTCTACACCTCTCTTCCCTCGTTCTGCACCACTCTTGCCTCTTTTTGTACCTCTGTTGCTTCTTTCTGCACTTCTCTTGCCTCTTTCTGCACCCTTTGTGCCTCTTTCAGCACCTCAGTTGCTTCTTTCTGCACTTCTCTTGGTTCTTTCTGCACTGCTCTTGCCCCTTTCTGCATCCCTCCTGCCTCTTTGAGCACCTCTTTTGCTTTTTCTGCACTTTCTTCTCCTCTTTCTGTACCCCTATTGCCTCTTTCTGCACCTCTGATGCTTCTTTTTGCACCTCTCTTGTTTCTTTCTGCAGTTGACTTGCCTCTTTCAGCACCTCTGTTGCTTTTTTCTGCAGATCTCTTGCCTCTTTCTGCACCTCACTTGCCTGTTTTAGCACCCCTGTTGCTTTTTTCTGCAGATCTCTTGCCTCTTTCTGCACCCCTCTCTTCTCTCTCTGCACCTCTCTTGCCTCTTTCTGCACCCCGTTCCCTCTTTCTGTACCTCTCTTGCCTCTTTCTGTACCTCTGTTGCCTCTTTCTGTACTTCTCTTGCTCTTTCTGCAAACTTCGCGCTTCTTTCAGCACCTCTGTTACTTCTTTCTGCACTTCTCTTCCTTCTTTCTGCACCTCTCTTGCTTCTTTCTGCACCTCACTTTCCTCTTTCAGCACCTCTGTTGCTTTTTCTGCAGATCTCTTGCCTCTTTCTGCACCTCACTTGCCTCTTTCAGCACCTCTGTTGCTTTTTTCTGCAGATCTCTTGCCTCTTTCTGCACCCCTCTTTTCTCTTTCTGCACCTCTCTTGCCTCTTTCTGCACCCCTGTTCCCTCTTTCTGCACCTTTCCTGCCTGTTTCTGCACTTTTCTTACCTCTTTCTGCACCCCTTTTGCCTCTTTCTGCACCTCTGTTGCTTCTTTCTGCACTTCTATTGCCTCTTTCAGCACCTCTGTTGCTTTTTTCTGAAGATCTCTTACTCCTTTCTGCACCTCACTTGCCTCTTTCAGCACCTCTGTTGCTTTTTTGTAGATCTCTTGCCTCTTTCTGCACCCCTTTTTTCTCTTTCTGCACCTCTCTTGCCTCTATCTGCACCCCTGTTCCCTCTTTCTGCACCTTTCCTGCCTGTTTCTGCACCTCTCTTGCCTTTTTCTGTACCTCTGTTGCCTCTTTCTGCACTTCTCTTGCTCTTTCTGCACCCTTCGCGCCTCTTTCAGCACCTCTGTTACTTCTTTCTGCACTTCTCTTCCTTCTTTCTGCACCCCTCCTGCCTCTTTCTGTACCTCTCTTGCCTCTTTGTGCACCCCTCCTACCTTTTTCTGCACCCCTCTTTTTGCACCTCTGTTGGTTCTTTCTGCACTGCTCTTGCTTCTTTCCGTAACTTACTTGCCTCTTTCTGCACTTCTCTTGCTTCTTTCTACACCTCTGTTGCTTCTTTCAGCAATTCTCTTGCCTCTTTCTGCAGTTCTCTTCATTCTTTCTGCACCCCTCCTGCCTCTTTCTGCACCACTCTTGCCTCTTTCGGCACCTCTGTTGCTTCTTTCTGCACTTCTATTGCCTCTTTCTGCACCTCTGAGTTAGAGGTAGTTTTAATCCTCCCGCCCTATTATGTCCCAGGATGCTTGGTTCCGGTCCAGGGAAGACATGGCTTGGCAGTTCGGGCTGGACTGTTCCCATGAGGCACAGGGTCAAGACTGATTTGCATATAGCTGTGTCTGAACTGGGGTGGCGAAGTGAGCTAAAGAACGATGATGGATTCAACCCAGATCTGTGACTGGGGGTGAGTGTCTGAAAAGTTTCAGCGCTCCGTCCATCATCTCCTTGTGTTTGCTTTGTTCGCCCTAAGTTGGCAGGGTATGCCCAGACGTGGGTCCCTTGCTCACTTTGCCACTGGATTCAAGCTAGCCTGGCTGATGAGGGCTGTTAGCCCGAAACCGGTCCCAGGATGCTTGTTTCCGGTCCAGGGAAGACATGGCTTGGCAGTTCGGGCTGGACTGTTCCCATGAGGCACAGGGTCAAGACTGATTTGCATATAGCTGTGTCTGAACTGGGGTGGCGAAGTGAGCTAAAGAACGATGATGGATTCAACCCAGATCTGTGACTGGGGGTGAGTGTCTGAAAAGTTTCAGCGCTCCGTCCATCATCTCCTTGTGTTTGCTTTGTTCGCCCTAAGTTGGCAGGGTATGCCCAGACGTGGGTCCCTTGCTCACTTTGCCACTGGATTCAAGCTAGCCTGGCTGATGAGGGCTGTTAGCCCGAAACCGGTCCCAGGATGCTTGTTTCCGGTCCAGGGAAGACATGGCTTGGCAGTTCGGGCTGGACTGTTCCCATGAGGCACAGGGTCAAGACTGATTTGCATATAGCTGTATCTGAACTGGGGTGGCGAAGTGAGCTAAAGAACGATGATGGATTCAACCCAGATCTGTGACTGGGGGTGAGTGTCTGAAAAGTTTTAGCGCTCCTTCCTTCATCTCCTTGTGTTTGCTATTATGTACTAGCGCCTTACAGGGGAGGTCATGCCAATCACAGGGATACCCCAACCCATAGTGTACCCTAGTGTATGTAGGTGTTTTCACTGTATTCTAAGTGTCTTTCAGCATAGCACTGGCTCCGGGCCTGGTTAGTCAGAGTCAGTTACCACCAGTACCAGTCAGCAAAAAGTTGGGGGCACAGGATGACTTTGCAACAAGGCCTCTTTCTGCACCTCTGTTGGTTCTTTCTGCATATCTCTTGCTTCTTTCTGCACTTTTCTTCGTCTTTCTGGAGTTCTGTTGCCTCTTTTTGCATTTCTCTTGCTTCTTTCTGCGCCTTTCTTCCTCTTTCTGCACATGTCCTACCTCTGTAGGCATAGTTAGAAATTAGCATTTAAAAAACCTTTGAAATGCACTGAAAAAACCATAGGTTTCAGGGACGTTATAGTTAGAAATTAGCATTTAAAAACCTTTGAAATTCACTGAAAAAACCATAGGTTTCAGTGACGTTATAGTTAGTTGGACATTTCACTCGTACAAAACCAGAGAAATTCGGCCGTTATAGTTAGTTCAGCTAACTATAACTCGCGCCCCTGCAATGCACTGCTGATGACGTCACATATTACATCATTCATGACATGGTCAGTGACATCACTAATGACATCATCCAGTGACTGTGTGTTTGTTTAAAGTTTAAATATGTTTTATATATATGCCAAGGTGTATTGAAGAATGAGTGGGTGTATAAGTGTCTGGATGGAGGATTTAGTAGGTGCATGACTGACTGTATAAATGAGTGATTAAATGTGTCTTAGTGAATACATGGGTTAGTGACTAAACTGTGTGAATGTCTGTATCAGTTTGTTTGTTGTTGTGTAAGCTGCTGCATGGGTTGGTCAGTATCTACATGAGTTTTCTATATGGGTTATTGATTGCTTGCCTGAGTATTTGTATGGGAGACTGAGTGTGCGTGTGGGTGGGTGGAAGGTGTGTGACTCTGTGCATAGATGTGTGAGTGATTGATTCACTGGGTGTATGGGTTCAAGAGTGCATGTGGAAACAGCTGTATGGTGGGTGAGTGTGTGTATGAGTATGTTGGTGAGTGAATGGATGTCTCAGTGGTACATGTGTGAGTAACTGCATATGTAAAAGGCAGTGTATGTGAGAGTTGGAGTATATAAATGACTATACATGAGAGTCAGTGATTGTGAGAGTGGTTGTATGGATGAGTGTGTACTTGTATCAGTGATTGTATAAGAGAGTAAGTATGTGTTAGTATCTGTTTGAAAATGTGATGTGGTGTGTGTATAACTGTATAGGTCAGTAAATGGAAGTGTGATTGATTCTTTACAGGACTGACTAGGTGTGTGAGTAACTCTGGATGAGTGGTGGTGTGTTAGTGTCTGTATAGGTGTATGAGTGCATATGATAGTGTTGTAAGATGAGTGACTGCATGTATGAGTGATTGTATGGGTGAATGAGTGGATGTGTGTGTAGACCTAGGAATCAGTGAGTGCGTATGTAGTAACTGGTATTGGTGTGTCGATGGTTTCGAAAATGGTAGTCTGTATTTTACAGTGGGTGTATCAAAGGTTATATTAGAGTGTGAGGAGGTGCATCAGATTTTCACGGGGATGATGTCATCAGTGCTGTCATTTGAGATGTCATCAGTGATGTTACTGACCATGTCATGAATGATGTAATATGTGACGTCATCAGCAGTGCATTGCAGGGGCACAAGTTATAGTTAGCTGAACTAACTATAACGGCCGAATTTCTCTGGTTTTGTATGAGTGAAATGTCCAACTAACTATAACGTGCCTGAAACCTGTGGTTTTTTCAGTGAATTTCTAAGGTTTTTTAAATGCTAATTTCTAACTATAACGTGCCTGAAACCTATGGTTTTTTCAGTGAATTTCAATGGTTTTTTAAATGGTAATTTCTAACTATAACGTCCCTGAAACCTATGATTTTTTTCAGTGAATTTCAAAGGTTTTTTAAATGCTAATTTCTAACTATAATGTTCATTAAACCTATGGTTTGTTCAGTAATTTTGATTTTTTTGGTGATATTTTGTAAGTTTAATATCTTAAAAATAGTTTTTGTTATTTTTTTTGTTATTAAAATTATATAATTTCTTCTGTTTTCTTACATATTAATATTTGTATTTTTTTTTTAAAAGTGGAGTCGCGCACCCATCGTGTACCTATCTCAGTGTGTGCATGGAGTCAAGCGCCATATTGGCAAAGTCGTGAAGGATGTGCGTTTGGTTAGCGACTGGTGCGCGGTGCCTGCCCCGTTTAACGTCATATACGTATGAGATCGCGTCATGTGCGCGTTTGGTATGCGACAGACGCGCGGTTCCCCGCCCTGCGTAATGTAATGAACATGTGCAGTCGCGCTGGGTGCGCGACTTCCGCGAAAAAAAATTTATGTTGAAAACTATATGTTTACTAGTTGAATATGTATATTAGACCAAGAGATTATGTAAACTAATTATGAAAATGATATATTTCTAATTGCAATAAAGTTATATTACTGTTAAATATACTTTCGCAAAGTCGCGTCGGGTCCGCGCTGGGTGCGTGCTGGGTGCGTACTGGGTGCGCGACCCCCATGTGACTTTAAAAGAAAGCATTTCATTGGTTCATAAGGTTTTCCATTCTAGAAGTTGGAGGACCACACCCATTTTTCTCATTCTAGATACATCATCCCAGGAGACACACCTGCTGTGTTTTTTAGCTTTCTTGTATATTTCTTTGGTGTTTTCCTTTTGACATTGAAATGGCTTCTTCTACTCCTGTGCTGGATATTCCATCGGAAGAAGAAGAATTGGACATTCCATTGAAGAAAAAGAAGGAAAGCATTGTGTGGAAATTTTTCACTATTCCACCTGGTGAAAAAAAAGTGAACGCGCGAAAGGTCAGCTGTACTCTTTGTTCAAGAGTACTCTCGAGGGGGAGTGATAAGAAATACTCCTGCGGAACATCTAGTATGTTCAAACATCTGCAGACAATTCACCCTCGACCATTTGCACGGGAACAACTGCGACGTGCGCAAGAACAAATGCAGCAGGATGACCAGGGAGCTGGTCCTAGCACTTCAGGAGCCTCAAGCTCCTCATCTCGAGGCCCGGACATTCGTCCAGAATTTGCCAATTTCAAACAACTTTGCATGAAGTGCAACACTGTGCTTTGCTGTGGGGAGCAATCCGTAGATGCTGTGGTTTCTGCAGCAAGAAATCACCACTGTTAATTTTTTTTGTTGTTGTTGCAATGACTGTTTCATTGCCAAAGTTCAAACTTAGTTCTTTTGTTTTTCCTGTTTTTGAAAAAAACACCAACAAAATATACAAAATAGTTTAAAAAATACAAAAAAATTATAAAACCGAAAAAAGAAGAAAAAAAATAGTTCTTTTCAGAACTACCTTATCTGGTTAAAAAAAGAGAAATAACTGCATGCTAATGCGTGGGTGATTGCATGAGTATATCTGTAGATGTTGATTGATTCAAACAGTGCATGGGTAGTGCATGGGTGATTGTATGACTGCATGAGTAGTGCCTATTTAACTGGATGATTAGAGTACTGTAAAGAGAGTGCATGATGAATTTGCAAGTGCTTGTGTATTGACGGAGTGATTGGATAAGTACATGGTACTGGCTGGGTGATTGGAGGAGTGCACGGGGAGTGACAGTGTGATTGCTGGACTGCATGGGTACTACCTGGGAAAATGAAGGTGTGAATGAGTAGTGTGTAAGTTGTTAGACGACTGCATGGGTAGTACACATGTGATTATAGCACTGCATGTGTTAGTGTCTGGGTCATTGCATGAGTACATGGGTAGTGACTGGATGATTACAGTACTGCAAGGAGAGTGTATGGTGAATTTATAAGTGCTTGGGTATTGGCGGAGTGATTGGATTAGTATATGGTACTGGCTGGGAGACTGGAGGAGTGCACGGGGAGTGACAGTGTGATTGCTGGACTGCATAGGTAGTACCTGGGAAAATAAAGGTGTGAATGAGCAGCATGTAGGTGGTTAGAGGACTGCATGAATAGTGCACATGTGATTGTAGCACTGCATGTGTTAGTGTCTGGCTCATTGCATGAGTACATGGGTAGTGACTGTATGATTAGAGTACTGCAAGGTGAGTTTATGGTGACTTTATAAGTGCTTGGGTATTGGCGGAGTGATTGGATTAGTATATGGTACTGGCTGGGTGACTGGAGGAGTGCACGGGGAGTGACAATGTGATTGCTGGACTGCATGCATAGTAAATGGGAAAATGAAGGTGTGAATGAGCAATGTGTAGGTGGTTAGAGGACTGCATGGATAGTGCACATGTGATTGTAGCACTGCATGTGTTAGTGTTTGGGTCATTGCATGAGTACATGGGTAGTGACTGGATGATTACAGTACTGCAAGGAGAGTTTATGGTGAATTTATAAGTGCTTGGGTATTTGCGGAGTGATTGCTTTAGTATATGGTACTGGCTGGGTGACTGGAGGAGTGCACGAGGAGTGACAGTGTTATTGCTGGACTGTACGGGTACTACCTGGGAAAATGAAGGTGTCAATAAGCGGTGTATAAGTGGTTAGAGGACTGCATGGATAGTGCACATGTTATTGTAGCACTGCATGTTTTAGTGTCTGGGTCATTGCATGAGTACATGGGTAGTGACTGGATGATTAGAGTACTGCAATGTGAGTGCATGGTGAATTTATAAGTGTTTGGGTATTGGCGCAGTGATTAGATAAGGACATGGTACTGGCTGGATGATTGGAGGAGTGCACGGAAAGTAACAGTGTGATTGCTGGACTGCATGGGTACTACCTGGGTAATTGCAGGAGTGAATCAGTAGTGTGTTGGTAGTTAGAGGACTGCATAGATAGTGGACATGTGATTGTAGCACTGCATGTCTTAGTGCCTGGGTCATTGCATGAGTACATGGATAGTGACTGGATACTTAGAGTGTTGCAAGGAGAGTGCATGGTGAATTTATAAGTTGTTGGGTTTTGGCAGAGTGATTGGATAAGGACATGGGACTGGCTGAGTAACTGGAGGAGTGCATTGGTAGTAACAGGGAGATTAGTAAACTGTATAGATAACAGTCAAAGGAATGTTGAAGTGCATGAATAAGTGCCTGGGTAATTGCATGAGTACATGGGTACTGACTGGATGATTAGAGTACTGCAATGTGAGTGCATGGTGAATTTTTAAGTGCTTGTGTTTTGGCGGAGTGATTAGATAAGGACATGGTACTAGCTGGATGATTGGAGGAGTGGACGGAGAGTGACAGTGTGATTGCTGGACTGCATGGGTACTACCTAGGTAATTGCAGGAGTGAATCAGCATTGTGTAGGTGGTTAGATGCACTGCATAGATAGTGGACATGTGATTGTAGCACTGCATGTCTTAGTGCCTGGGTCATTGCATGAGTACATGGATAGTGACTGGATATTTAGAGTGCTGCAACGAGAGTGCATGATGAATTTATAAGTGATTGGGTTTTGGCAGAGTGATTGGATAAGGACATGGGACTGGCTGGGTAATTGAAGGAGTGCATTGGTAGTAACAGGGAAATTAGTAAACTGTATAGATAGAAGTCAAAGGAATGTAGAAGTGCATAAATAAGTGCCTGGGTAATTGCATGAGTACATGGGTACTGACTGGATGATTAGAGTACTGCAATGTGAGTGCATGGTGAATTTTTAAGTGCTTGTGTTTTGGCGGAGTGATTAGATAAGGACATGGTACTAGCTGGATGATTGGAGGAGTGGACGGAGAGTGACAGTGTGATTGCTGGACTGCATGGGTACTACCTAGGTAATTGCAGGAGTGAATCAGCATTGTGTAGGTGGTTAGATGCACTGCATAGATAGTGGACATGTGATTGTAGCACTGCATGTCTTAGTGCCTGGGTCATTGCATGAGTACATGGATAGTGACTGGATATTTAGAGTGCTGCAACGAGAGTGCATGATGAATTTTTAAGTGCTTGTGTTTTGGCGGAGTGATTAGATAAGGACATGGTACTAGCTGGATGATTGGAGGAGTGCACAGGAGTCACAGTGTGATTGCTGGACTGCATGGGTACTACCTGGGTAATTGGAGGAGTGAATCAGTAGTGTGTAGCTGGTTAGACGACTGCATAGATAGTGCACATGTGATTGTAGCACTGCATGTTTTAATGCCTGAGTCATTGTAGAAGCACATGGATAGTGACTGGATATTTAGAGTGCTGCAAGTTGACAGCATGGTGAATTTATAAGTGCTTGGGTTTTGGCGCAGTGATTAGATAAGGACATGGTACTGGCTGAATGATTGGAGGAGTGCATGAGAGTAACAGTGTGATTGCTGGACTGCATGGGTACTACTTGGGTAATTGGAGGAGTGAATCAGTAGTGTGGAGGTGGTTAGAGGACTGCATGGATAGCTCACATTTGATTGTAGCACTGCATGTGTTAATGCCTGAGTCATTGTAGAAGTACATGGATAGTGACTGGATACTTAGAGTGCTGCAAGTTGACAGCATGGTGAATTTATAATTGCTTGGGTTTTGGCGCAGTGATTAGATAAGGACATGGTACTGGCTGCATGTTTGGAGGAGTGCACAAAAAGTGACAGTGTGATTGCTGGACTGCATGGGTACTACCTGGGTAATTGGAGGAGTGAATCAGTACTGTGGAGGTGGTTAGAGGACTGCATGGATACTGCACATCTGATTGTAGCACTACATGTGTTAGTGCCTGGGTCATTGCATGAGTACATGGATAGTGACTGGATACTTAGAGTGTTGCAAGGAGAGTGTATGGTGAATTTACAAGTGCTTGGGTATTGGCGGAGTGATTGGATTAGTATATGGTACTGGCTGGGAGACTGGGGGAGTGCACGGGGAGTGACAGTGTGATTGCTGGACTGCATAGGTAGTACCTGGGAAAATAAAGGTGTGAATGAGCAGCGTGTAGGTGGTTAGAGGATTGCATGGATAGTGCTCATGTGATTGTAGCACTGCATGTGTTAGTGTCTGGGTCATTGCATGAGTACATGGGTAGTGACTGGATGATTAGAGTACTGCAAGGAGAGTTTATGGTGAATTTATAAGTGCTTGGGTATTGGCGGAGTGATTGGATTAGTATATGGTACTGGCTGGGTGACTGGAGGAGTGCATGGGGAGTGACAGTGTTATTTCTGGACTGTACGGGTACTACCTGGGAAAATAAAGGTGTCAATAAGCGGTGTATAAGTGGTTAGAGGACTGAATGGATAGTGCACATGTTATTGTAGCACTGCATGTGTTAGTGTCTGGGTCATTGCATGAGTACATGGGTAGTGACTGGATGATTAGAGTACTGCAATGTGAGTGCATGGTGAATTTATAAGTTTTTGGGTATTGGCGCAGTGATTAAATAAGGACATGGTACTGGCTGGATGATTGGAGGAGTGCACGGAAAGTAACAGTGTGATTGCTGGACTGCATGGGTACTACCTGGGTAATTGCAGGAGTGAATCAGTAGTGTGTAGGTGGTTAGAGGACTGCATAGATAGTGGACATGTGATTGTAGCATTGCATGTGTTAGTGCCTGGGTCATTGCATGAGTGCATGGATAGTGACTGGATACTTAGAGTGTTGCAAGGAGAGTGCATGGTGAATTTATAAGTTGTTGGGTTTTGGCAGAGTCATTGGATAAGGACATGGGACTGGCTGAGTAACTGGAGGAGTGCTTTGGTAGTAACAGGGAGATTAGTAAACTGTATAGATAACAGTCAAAGGAATGTAGAAGTGCATGAATAAGTGCCTGGGTAATTGCATGAGTAGATATCTCTCATTCTACCAACTGACTACCTCAGCTACAGACATCTTTTGATTACCTACAGAGATCCCTTCAAGATGCTTTCAGTGTGGATTGTTGGGCACAGCTATGTATTCTGGTGCAAAAGGTATGCTGAACGCAGAGGTATTGACAAAGACCTAGCTTTGCAAAATGTAGACATTAAATGGATTGGACAGAGAGGATTAAAGTGGCACCAATTGATGTCTTTGGTTAAAACCTTTTTGCATCTCCAACCCCCTGACCTCATGATTGTGCACTGTGGTGGCAATGACCTAGGCACATTGACTGGGGTAGGTCTGGAAATGCTAATGAAGGACACCTTTGCAGAATTGATGTTGCTTTTCCCCCAAACTGTCTTTGTATACTCTAACATATGCCAAAGACAGAAATGGAAGTGGTCCAATCAAATTCAAATTCAAAAGTAAGCTTTATTCGATTTTAGTCGTTAAAATCACAAAAGCATACAAGTTCATAAAAACAGGTAAAAACATTTGATATATACGTTCATTTTCACAAAGTGCGTTTAGTGCATTCGGGAAAAGTCGTTTAACCTATAGAGTTAATACAATCCAGGCTTTGTTCATAATAGGTTTATCCGTTTACGCTTTTCCAAACTCTCATTATATTTTCAAAAAACCAGGCATAGAACTTACAGATAAGGTACTCTCTATTCGATATTAATTGTTTAAAATCACAGAAGCATACAAATTCATAAAAACAAATAAAAACATTTTATATATACATTGAGTTTCACAAAGTGCATGTAGTGCATTCGGGTAAAGACATTTAACCTATAAGGTTAATACGATCCGAGCTTTGTTCGAAATCGATTTATCCGTTTACGCTTTTCCTAACTCTCAATATATTCTTCAGGAATCCAGAGATAGCACATACAGATAAGGTATTCTCTAGAAATTGTAAGTATAGGAAGGCTGGTCTACATTGCCTCCAACCCGACTGCTTTAACACTGGCAGGATCCATCTGGCTCTTTCCCTTACATAGAATTTACAAAACAGTGTCACATGAATAGTGGATTGTGGAGACACGTTGTCACAGGGGCAAGGAGAGAGTTCTCTGGACCAATCATTAATCCCCGGATAGCTAACCAGTCGATGGAAGCTATTGAACCTAAATCGAGTTAAAAGGTATCTATCGTATCCCTCACTACAGCATAAGAGGTACGGTTGAATATCATACGTAGTCAAAGTCAATTGATGCTGGACTACCATCCCTTTATTCATCTCCAGGGCAATTCTAAGCGACTCTAAGTGGGTCAAGCAGATTAGTTTAAACTCCTTCCTGGAGATAGAATTCATTTTCTCTGGGGAAGAATAATAGTCTGGATGCCCTATGTCAATCATACATTTTTTTAAATAGTTCAACCACATGATCTTACCAACGTGGTCCAGAATCATTGAGGGGCATATTAACAAGGGGGCAATATGAAATTATCGCTGCTTTTGCGTCCGTTTTCGGGCGAAAAGCAGCGATAATTTCATCGCCTTATCAGCAAAGACACGCTATCGCGTGTTTTGCTGACTTAGCGCCCGTTCCCAGCACGCCTAACTTTGCATCGCTAATGAGATGCAAAGTAGGCGTGGCTGTGAAACCAAACAGGGATAATATCGCGAAGGCAGCTTTGCGATATTATCAAGGAGGGTTAGCGATCTTTTAAATCGCGTTAAGTATGCCTTAACGCAGGAATTTAACGTCTGTTAAATTCCTGACTAAGGCATACTTAACATGGGGGGTGGATTCTGTGGCTAAGACCACAGGCCCTATCATCTAGGATATCGCCGTTTTCCACCATGGAAAACGGCGATATCCACGCTATCTCTGGAATTTTATCGCCTTGGCGATGCTCGTTGTTGATAACGCGCTAACCGGGTGATAAATTACAGAGATAGCCGGCGAAAAATATGCAAGCGCTAAGCGCGCTTTGCGATATTTATCACCGGGCCTTGTTAATATGCCCCTGAGTCTTTAATTATCTCTCTGTTTAGTCCTGTACTACTAGAGGTCCATATTCGATGCCAAAGTAGTACAGGTTGCATTTTAATAATGTCAGAGACATAAGAAATGCCCAGCTCGCTGTGACAATTAAAAACTGGGGAACTTGCTGGTACTGCTAAAATAAACCTTAGAAAGGCATTTTCCACCCGTTGGATCGAGGATACATCATAAAAGCCCCACACTCCCGCCCCAAAAATCACGATACTTATACACTTTGCCTGGTAGATCTTAAGGAGAATGCAAGGGGGCCTTTTTCCCATTTTTTTTTAGAAGTTAACGACCGCTGCAGTTGACTTCATAAATAGTAGGCTCCTACTCTTCACCGCTGGGCCCCAAGAGCCTGAATTAGCAAATAAGACGCCCAGGTAGGTGAAGATATTTGTGTAGTCTACCCTTTTATCCCACAAGGGGAGGCTGTTACATTTATTTCTCCCTTGCCCACAGGTCATAACAAAGGTTTTTCTTCGCATTTAATTTTAATCCTAGGTTATCCATGAAGCTAGTGTATGTAGTAAGGGCTTTCGGCAAACCTAGTTGCGTGCGGGCCATGAGTACCGCATCATCTGCGTAGAGGAGGGAGACTATTGGCCGTTTGTTGA
Organism: Calotriton arnoldi; assembly: GCA_963921515.1. Lineage (NCBI taxonomy): Eukaryota > Metazoa > Chordata > Amphibia > Caudata > Salamandridae > Calotriton > Calotriton arnoldi. Next base: position 433,083 of record CAWUFW010007616.1, read on the forward strand.
CATACGGGGGATCTTGCGCCGTTCCTTCAAGCTCCTGTTCCAGAGCAAATGTATATAAAGTAAAGAGGAACGGCGCAAGAACACATCCCTGCATCACCCCCCTATCCACACTAAATGGCGCTGTACATTCCCCTTTGGATCCATAACGCACCTTAGCAGTAGCCCCGGAATATAATTGTTTTAAAAACTGAAAAAGCACCGGATCAATCTTCAAGTTTGTTAAAATGTTCCACAGTTTATTATGTATAACACAGTCGAATGCGGCTGTGAGGTCTACAAACGCCAAATATAATTTCCCGCCCTTTGCCTGAGTGTACTTTCCAATTAAAATATTAAGATTTAAAACCTGCTCATTTACCCCTAACCCCTGTCTAAAACCATTTGCACATCATTTATTATATTGTTCTCGTCTGCCCAAGTTTGTAGTTTGTTCAGGACGACCCTTCCCATTACCTTCATTAAAGAGTCAAGCAGGGATATCGGGAGATAACACGCCGGATTATCTCGTTCCCCCTTTTTAAAAATTGGTATTATTATTGACTCCGACCAGGTCTTCATAAAGCCCTTTACACAACTTGCTTGAATGACCTTTGTTATCAATGGTGACCACAGTAGTGGGGTAGATTTAAATAAATCAATTGGAAGCCCATCGGGCCCTGGGGCCTTACCACCCTTGCTTGCATTTATTGCCCCAGTTACCTCATCGTGAGTAATTTGGAGGTCAATAGGTGAGAAAGTGGTGGGATTTTCCACCTGTAGATTTAGAGAGTCGGAAAAGATTTCCTCATTCCCCTGAGTGCTATAGACATTTGAAAAGAAATCTACCCAAGTTTTTTCGTCTATTGCGACCGCTATTGTCGCAACATCCTTGGTTTTAAAGAACGGCGCGTTCACTGCCCGCCAAAATAAAGAGCAATCTTTACTCAGTGATACTTCGTGAAGTGCAACCCATGCTTGATTTTTTATCTCTTTCTTTCGGGTTCTCCGTACCAAATTATAGGACTTTCTACATTCCCTAATCTCGTCTTGGTCTCTCGCTGTCCGATGAAGGGCCTCTTTTAATCGGGAATATGCCTTTGTGCAATTTGAGTCAAACCACCCATTTTTACAATCTCGTAAGCCCTTTTTTTCAGCTCTGAGCAGATCTTGAACAATCGCAGTGATCTGTAGAAAAGCGTTTAAGGTTATTTCGTGAGAGGTACCTTCTTGTAAGCATACTAAGATGGATTCGTAAGCCTTAGATATGATTTGCTTATTCAGCTCGACCGAATCATGACTGTCCCAACGCAAGGTGTATCCATTTTGGTGTGAAAGGGATACACCCTGAGTCCAAACCAATTTATTATTAATTTGGCGATCTATAGCGTCTGGCAGCACTATATCAATACTTAGGGGCAAGTGGTCACTCATAACGTTTGTGTGGATTTTATAATTTGCTACCCAATTTGCATAACAATTTGGAACGATTATGAAGTCTATTATAGATTGGAAGCCTCTGCCTATAAAGGTATAATCAAAATCCACTTTAGGCGAGCACAACCGATTAGCAAAACCATAGTCATGGGAAAACAGAAATTCATTAAACTTTTCCCCCCTTTCTGAATGATCAAAATGTGTTAGTGGGTCATCCTCTTCTGGCGTTAAGCCACAAACATTTAACCCAGCTTTTGAACACAAATTGGTATTAAAGTCTCCCCCCCAGATAGTAATCATGTCTGCATCCTTTGGGATCCTTAATTTACTAGCATCATCACTAAGTTGTCTTAGAGTGTCCCCCAGCTGGCCCTTCTCTGTATTATTGTAAAAATGTATTACAGTTAAGATACAGTTTGGGTCTACATATATCGACACTATCTGGTAGTAAGTTGCGGTTTTATCAGAGTAATTCTCTTTACCACCAGCAAGTTTGAAATGTACAGGCAAAGCCCCCCTTGTGTCTACCATATCTTGAGTGTATTGCTGGTGTGTGATATGTCTTGTATCCTTCAATATGGACTTTCTCTAGCAACCAGGTCTCCTGGAAATACAAGATTTCGAACTTATCAATAAAATCAAGCCACGCCAGGTTATTTTCTTTACTCCAGAGGCCTGCTATGTTCCAGAAGAGCACACTAATAACCTTCTGCGAGATCAATTTATTCGGGGTAATTATTTCAGGGGGAGATTCGGTCTGGCAGTCCAGCTCAGGCCCCATGCTCTCATCCCAATTTGGGATGCTGGCTAGACTTAACTGTAATGGACCATTAATTCTAAGCCCCAACCCTGTCTCTCTTCCCTCTGTAACCATGTACTCCCTCCTACCTGTTTGCAGAGTTTTTTCATGATTGGTCCCACGTGCCTCGTGATCGACTAGAATATCTTGATCCCTCATGTCAAACATCTGTTCACTATTTACAGGTAGTCAATCATTCTCATCTAGTGATTGGAGGGGCCCGAATCTATTTGACACCTCCAAATTATAATACATTTGAGCAGTGGGCTGTGCTCTAGGATAACTCTCATTCTGCCTATTAATCCAATTAGGTCGATAAAAGTAGCCTAAAGGGAGGACATTAATACCTGTGTCGGAGATGTTTTTGTTTCCTTCTCTGTTCAATACCTCCCTAACCAGGGATGGTAAACCAAAGGAGAGAACGACACAGTCCCATCTAAAAAAAAATCTACTTTTTCCTACCCAGGGTACACGCCTTACCATCTTGAAAGCCCTAAACATTTCCGTAGTCAGGCCTACTCTGCTCCCCAGGCAGTGAATGGCCTTGTTCCTCAATGTAATCCATGTTTCAACTTCTCCTGCCTGGGGAGCAGGGACGTTTGACAAGATCCCTGTAAAGGGGGTTGCAGCCGGGGGAAGATCTAAGTTATGTACATTTTGGAGGCTGTCATGGGAGCTAGATGTAGTTGTACGTGATCTAGACTGCATTTCGCATGGTGGATTTCCCCTCTGATGTCTCTCTGGTTTCTATTCCTTAGCATACGTGCCCCTCCAACCCCTCCTGTAGTTGTACTAAATGAGCCCACAACAGAATTCTTCAGTGCGTCACCCCTTTCAGCTGGTTTTGCGACCGTTCCCACAGGGTTATTAATAGGATTTGGGCTTTGACATTTAGTTATGGTAACTGCGCTATTAATAGTGCCCAGATTACTAGGGCTCTCGTTCTCTGGTATAGTGTTTTGGTTTTTAATAACCTTCTCTAATCCTGTTTCGATTCGGTCTAATCTAGCTTCCAGGATGCCTATAGAGTGTTTAACAAATCTTGTTAGCTCTATAAGTAAATTTTCCGTTTTATTGCTTATCAGTTGTGGATTGTGTGTTGCATTTATTTTTTAAGCGAGGGACATTGTCTTTCCCCTTTTGGTTCTGCAAACTACCCTTTTTCCCCTGTTGTTTAGTCATATTAATCTTAGGCGGACCATTCACGGGGGGAGCCTGATGTGTTTCTACCTGGATAGTTTTGGGGTTCTTTGACAACCTTGGGTTACACAATCTTTTAGGGGGGGGTAGGGAATCAGTATCTTGATCACTGTTTGAAACATCATCCATATCATCAATAACAACTTGAATACAACCGTTCCTACTTTGCCCAGGGCTCAGGATTTCTAATGGGCATTCCTCCGCAATCCCCGTACCAGGAATAGTTTTTGCTTGACTATTCCCTGTTAACCCATGCGATTCAGTACTTAGTGACTCTTCAACTGTGGAGATCTGTTTTTCGATGGCGCCTACTGTGCCTGTAAGGTAGCTTAACAGGGTCATTTTCGCATCTTTTGAATTATTAGACTGTTTAACTGATTTAGTGCTGGGTAATTTCCTTTTCCCCATTTTCAGCATCCCAACTGCGTACAACCTCCCACTTGTAACTTGCTTAGTAACCCCAGCAGTCAGTGTCCGCTAGATATTGTTAGGATTAAAAGCATACGAGTCAAATAATAATGTCTCAAATAAAACCTCCACTCACGATGTGATGAAACCAAGAGAGGGGGCCCAGCCCATCCCCCTCCAGTCGCTGACGGGCGCAGACAGGCCCGCCCTTGGCCCGGGCACGCCCGCGTGCGTCCCGCGCTGCGGGAGCTCCTTGGGCTTTTTGTAGGCGCCTCCTGGCACTAGATGGCGTGACGGCACCAGCAGCAGGCTCTTGGTGCCGCAGAGGACACTGGGACGTGTAGTCCTCCTCCGGGCAGCAAACAGCAGGCAGGCTTAGCCCCAGCAAGGGGCGGGAGGCAAACAGCAGGCAGGCTTAGCCCCAACAAGGGGCGAGAGGCAGAGTGTCCGTCTTAGGCGTCCCGCGCTGCGGGAGCTCCTTGGGCTTTTTGTAGGCGCCTCCTGGTGCTAGATGGCATGACGGCACCAGCGGCAGGCTTGCGGTGCCGCAGAGGACACTGGGACGTGTAGTCCTCCTCCGGGCAGCAAACAGCAGGCAGGCTTAGCCCCAGCAAGGGGCGGGAGGCAAACAGCAGGCAGGCTTAGCCCCAACAAGAGGCGAGAGGCAGAGTGTCCGTCTTAGGCGGGCTCCTTGGGCTTTTTGTAGGCGCCTCCTGGCGCTAGATGGCGTGACGGCACCAGCGGCAGGCTCGCGGTGCCGCAGAGGACACTGGGACGTGTAGTCCTCCTCTGGGCAGCAAACAGCAGGCAGGCTTAGCCCCAGCAAGGGGTGGGAGGCAAACAGCAGGCAGGCTTAGCCCCAACAAGGGGCGAGAGGCAGAGTGTCCGTCTTGGGCGTCCCGCGCTGCGGGAGCTCCTTGGGCTTTTTGTAGGCGCCTCCTGGCGCTAGATGGCGTGATGGCACCAGCGGCAGGCTCACGGTGCCGCAGAGGACACTGGGACGTGTAGTCCTCCTCCGGGCAGCAAACATCAGGCAGGCTTAGCCCCAGCAAGGGGCGGGAGGCAGAGTGGTCCAATCAATTTTGTCCTCAGATTGAGAAAGCTAGAAAAAATTTCAATAAAGCTGTTTCTGCTTACCTCAGAGACCATAGAATGGGCTCCATATATAACAACAATCTACGTTTCCATATGGAGGGCATCTACAGGAGTGACGGAGTACACTTCACTGATGAAGGGAACAGAGTGTTTCTCAACAACCTAAAGCTCTGCATCCGCACTTACATGTAGCTGCAAGAAACTCATAATAAACACAAGGGCTCTTTTTAGAGCCACCCAATTACCCAACATATAACCTAGGTTTATATAAAAAAAAAATCTTAATTATTTTTGCTAGGAGTCGCGCACCCAGCACAACTTAGAGCCACGCACCCATCGTGTTCACACTAGGGGGCCGCGTTGAGCGCCGCGCAGCCCTCGCGTTCACACCAGAGGCCGCGCTGAGAGCCGCACACCCATCGCATTCACACTAGGGGCCGCGCTGAGCACCGTGCACCCCTCGCGTTCACACCAGAGGCTGCGCTGGAAGCATCGGACCCCCCGCGTTCACACCAAGGGGGCACGCTGGGCGCCGCGCACCCCCCGCGTTCACACCAAGGGGGCGCGCTGGGCACCGCGTTAGGGTCGCAACCCCAATTTTTTTTTTTTTTTTAAAACACCCACTTTCATTAATTTACATTTGCCCGGGGACACCATCCCCCGGGCATGCCCAAATATACATTTTTTATGTTTAAAAAAAAAAACGGAGGAGGGGGGACTGCCACCCCACTCCCCGGCTATTTTGGGCCCCAGGGACCCCATCCCCCAGGACCTGGCCTCATGGTTAGGGACCGTGGGGGGAGCCCCAAGGCCCCCATGGTCCCGCCGGCTCCCCGCTTCCTGCAGGAGCCGGCATTGCTTTTCCACACGGGCAGCTGCTGACATGCACCTCCCCGTGTGGAAAAGCAATCTGCTTTGGATTTTGGAAGAGAGAGCAGGTTTCCCTGCTCTCGCTTCCAAAATCCAAAGCAAGTTTGCTATGATAGGGCAGGAGCCATGCTCCCGCCCTGTCATAGCAAACAGCAGTGTCCCGGGGTAGGCACCCCAATACACTGCAGGAGCCGGCCCTAGGGGTGGCGGTCCCCAGGGCCATCAAGGGCTCCAGGAGGGGACCAAGTGGCCCCCTCCCTTTATTTACATAGCCCCGGGCGGTGGTGGTCCCTGGGGCTCGGGGGTCTGTAACGGACCCCCTAATTTACATTATTGCTCACAGGTTTAATTTTTTTTTTTTTTAAAGCCCCGGGGAGGTGGTGATCCCCGGGGCTGTGGAGGCCCAGTGGGCCACCGCAATTATAAATACGACAATGCCCCCAGGACCTGGCCCACTAGAGGGCCTCATTTAAATCAAGCGCGGGCTTCATTTTTAAAAAAAATTTCGGCGGGCTTCGCGCATTCTGCCGAAATTATTTTTAAAAAAATACTTTTTTGGGCCTTGGGGGTCCTTGTGGGACCCCCTGAACAGGCCTAATCTAAGGGGTCAGAGTGTTTCTACCCTTCCCCCTTTTCTTGTTTTTAAACATTTATTTTACTGTTTTCTTGTGAGTCGGTTCTACTGAGTCACAAAATGGCTGCCAACAGTTCCCAGTTTGGAGTGTTGGCAGCCAATGAGAATGAAGCTCGTGCCCGGGAAGGTTCGCGAATCCACTGCGTCCCTATATATCGAAACATTTTCTTTTTAAAAATTCTCAGTAACTACTGAACGGATTTACACCATTTAACAAAAAGGGCTCTTTCTGAAACAAGACCTACCTTTTTGCCAAATTTGGTGTAATTCCGTTCAGCAGTTCGGGCTGTAGCTGTGTCTAAAGTTTCCTATGGAAAATTACATGGGAAAAACACATTTTGGGAACCCCCTTTTTTCTCAGCCCCCGCTTGTCGAATCACCCCGAAACTTTCAAGCCAGGAGCTGACCGGAGCGGGCCACTAGTTTTGAAACTTTCGCGAAGATTCGTCAACCGGCGCCAAAGTTATTGGGAAAACAAAAAACGCTTTTCCTATGGAAACTAGGTCCTAACTATAACTACCTACTGGCGACCGCCAGTAGGTAATATACGTATATATATATATATATCAGGGCCTTTTTTATCTCATAACATAATAACTTTTGGTCATAGAAAATTATTTTTATGAAATGGAAACATCAGATATTTGGTTGTTTTAACAATAGTTGCATGTTACTAGTTTTAAGAATAGGTAATTTTGAAGCAAGTCATCAATATTGGTAACTCACGTCCTTGAAAGCCCACTAGAGGGCAAAATATTTTCATTTGGGTAATGTACCTGAATAGAATTGAGAAAGGATGATTGGGGTAGGCAAGATGCAACCAAATGAATGGGTTGTTGCCAAAGTAAAAGCTTAATAGATTAGTTTAATTACACATTGAAAAACTGTAACAGGCATGGCACTCACTAGTTTCACTGTATTTTAGATATATTAATTTAATTCGTTCAATTCACAAAATCACTTATTTAAAATTCACTATAAAAATGTAAAAGACTACATCTACCAGAATGCCAAGCGCTGTAGAGAACAGGATGTGACATAATGTCAGGTAATTAATTTAAATGAAGTAGCAATTGTACCGTTGGTTACCCGTGAGCAAGGTCTGAGGGCAGACTGAAACGCATTGGGTTCTTTACTGGTTGGAGAATGTTGCCGCTTCAATAAAATCCAAGAGCGTGCAAAAATACCTGTGAGTGCGAGTGGTTTTTCCCTCAAAAGGGAATCCTTGGTGTTATATTACGGCTGGACTCTGCCGTTTTCCACGGATCGCACCGTCACAGAGCGCCGCAAATGCCGTCAGGACGAGTCCTTTGTTGGTGGAATATATATATATATGTCTATATATATATACATATATATATAGACATATATATATATATATATATGTGTGTGTTTGTGTTTGTATTTTTATATATGTATATATACACACACACATATTAATATATACTGGGAACAGCACAAGGGATCTTTTTAAATGCAAACCGAATTGACATTCTGAGGACCACTGAAGGGCAAGGAAAATGTTTTAAATAAAGTTGCAACAAGAACACAGATCCCACTGGAGGGAAATAATGGTGCACAACACATACCACAACTCCCAGCATGCACAAGCACTGGAACTCACTTGGGAGGCCCACCTGAGGGCAATTACTCACTAGCATGCAGAGGGGAGAAGAGGGTGTGTTACTGCTTCTGTGGACTGTTGGCAAGCCTCTGTTGAAAGAGCAGGAGCTCTGAAACGCGTCAGGCTATGAAAAATGCTTGGAATGAAATGCCGGTTTGAAAGTAAAGTTTCTGATGAAACATTCCTTGCTGAGTGCGTCTTAAATTTTTGTGCAACACTTTGGAAACATAAATCACGGCAGTCATGCTGTGGAAGACGCACCACCAAGAAAAAGGTATTTGGGGCTGTGGGCTATGAACTATTCTAAGCCTGGGAGCAGCACAAGGGATCTTTTTTAAATGCAAACCGAATTGACATTCTGAGGCCCACTGAAGGGCAAGGAAAATGTTTTAAATAAAGTTGCAACAAGAACACAGATCCCACTGGAGGGAAATAATGGTGCACAACACATACCACAACTCCCAGCATGCACAAGCACTGGAACTCACTTGGGAGGCCCACCTGAGGGCAATTACTTACTAGCATGCAGAGGGGAGAATAGGGTGTGTTACTGCTTCTGTGGACTGTTAGCAAGCCTCTGATGAAGAGCAGGAGCTCTGAAACGCGTCAGGCTATGAAAAATGCTTGGAATGAAATGCCGGTTTGAAAGTAAAGTTTCTGAGGAAACATTCCTTGCTGAGTGCGTCTTCAATTTTTGGGCAACACTTTGGAAACATAAATCAAGGCAGTCCTGCTGTGGAAGATTGCACCACCAAGAAAAAGGTATTTGGGGCTGTGGGCTCTGAACTATTCTAAGCCTGGGAACAGCACAAGGGATCTTTTTAAATGTAAACCTAATTTACATTCTGAGGCCCACTGAAGTGCAAGGAAAATGTTTTAAATAAAGTTGCAACAAGAACACAGATCCCACTAGAGGGAAATAATGGTGCACAACACATACCACAACTCCCTGCATGCACAAGCACTGGAACTCACTTGTAAGGCCCACCTGAGGGGAATTACTTACTAGCATGCAGAGGGGAGAAGAGGGTGTGTTATCGCTTCTGTTGTCTGTTAGCAAGCCTCTGATGAAAGAGCAGGAGCTCTGAAACGCTTCAGGCTATGAAAAATGCTTAGAATGAAATGCCGGTTTGAAAGTAAAGTTTATGATGAAACATTACTTGCTGAGTGCATCTTCAATTTTTGGGCAACACTTTGGAAACATAAATCATGGCAGTCCTGCTGTGGAAGACTGCGCCACCAAGAAAAAGGTATTTGGGGCTGTGGGCTATGAACTATTCTAAGCCTGGGAATAGCACAAGGGATCTTTTTAAATGCAAACCGAATTGATATTCTGAGGCCCACTGAAGGGCAAGGAAAATGTTTTAAATAAAGTTGCAACAAGAACACAGATTCCACTGGAGGGAAATAATGGTGCACAACACATACCACAACTCCCAGCATGCACAAGCACTGGAACTCACTTGGGAGGCCCACCTGAGGGCAATTACTTACTAGCATGCAGAGGGGAGATGAGGGTGTGTTACTGCTTCTGTGGACTGTTAGCAAGCCTCTGATGAAAGAGCAGGAGCTCTGAAATGCTTCAGGCTGTGAAAAATGCTTGGAATGAAAAGCCGGTTTGAAAGTAAAGTTTCTGATGAAACATTCCTTGCTGAGTGCAACTTCAATTTTTAGGCAACACTTTGGAAACATAAATCACGGCAGTCCTGCTGTGGAAGACTGCACCACCAAGAAAAAGGTATTTGGGGCTGTGGGCTATGAACTATTCTAAGCCTGAGAATAGCACAAGGGATCTTTTTTAAATGCAAACCGAATTGACATTCTGAGGCCCACTGAAGGGCAAGGAACATGTTTTAAATAAAGTTGCAACAAGAACACAGATCCCACTGGAGGGAAATAATGGTGCACAACACATACTACAACTCCCAGCATGCACAAGCACTGGAACTCACTTGGGAGGCCCACCTGAAGGCAATTACTTACTAGCATGCAGAGGGGAGAAGAGGGTGTGTTATCGCTTCTGTGGACTGTTAGCAAGCCTCTGATGAAAGAGCAGGAGCTCTGAAACGCTTCAGGCTATGAAAATTGCTTAGAATGAAATGCCGGTTTGAAAGTAAAGTTTATGATGAAAAATTCCTTGCTGAGTGCATCTTCAATTTTTGGGCAACACTTTGGAAACATAAATCATGGCAGTCCTGCTGTAGAAGACTGCGCCACCAAGAAAAAGGTATTTGGGGCTGTGGGCTATGAACTATTCTAAGCCTGGGAATAGCATAAGGGATGTTTTTACATGCAAACCGAATTGACATTCTGAGGCCCACTGAAGGGCAAGGAAAATGTTTTAAATAAAGTTGCAACAAGAACACAGATCCCACTGGAGGGTGCACAACACATACCACAACTCCCAGCATGCACAAGCACTGGAACTCACTTGGGAGGCCCACCTGAGGGCAATTACTTACTAGCATGCAGAGGGGAGAAGAGGGTGTGTTACTGCTTCTGTGGACTGTTAGCAAGCCTCTGATGAAGAGCAGGAGCTCTGAAACGCGTCAGGCTATGAAAAATGCTTGGAATGAAATGCCGGTTTGAAAGTAAAGTTTCTGATGAAACATTCCTTGCTGAGTGCGTCTTCAATTTTTGGGCAACACTTTGGAAACATAAATCAAGGCAGTCCTGCTGTGGAAGATTGCACCACCAAGAAAAAGGTATTTGGGGCTGTGGGCTCTGAACTATTCTAAGCCTGGGAACAGCACAAGGGATCTTTTTAAATGTAAACCTAATTGACATTCTGAGGCCCACTGAAGTGCAAGGAAAATGTTTTAAATAAAGTTGCAACAAGAACACAGATCCCACTAGAGGGAAATAATGGTGCACAACACATACCACAACTCCCTGCATGCACAAGCACTGGAACTCACTTGGAAGGCCCACCTGAGGGGAATTACTTACTAGCATGCAGAGGGGAGAAGAGGGTGTGTTATCGCTTCTGTGGTCTGTTAGCAAGCCTCTGATGAAAGAGCAGGAGCTCTGAAACGCTTCAGGCTATGAAAAATGCTTAGACTGAAATGCCGGTTTGAAAGTAAAGTTTATGATGAAACATTACTTGCTGAGTGCATCTTCAATTTTTGGGCAACACTTTGGAAACATAAATCATGGCAGTCCTGCTGTGGAAGACTGCGCCACCAAGAAAAAGGTATTTGGGGCTGTGGGCTATGAACTATTCTAAGCCTGGGAATAGCACAAGGGATCTTTTTTAAATGCAAACCGAATTGATATTCTGAGGCCCACTGAAGGGCAAGGAAAATGTTTTAAATAAAGTTGCAACAAGAACACAGATTCCACTGGAGGGAAATAATGGTGCACAACACATACCACAACTCCCAGCATGCACAAGCACTGGAACTCACTTGGGAGGCTCACCTGAGGGCAATTACTTACTAGCATGCAGAGGGGAGATGAGGGTGTGTTACTGCTTCTGTGGACTGGTAGCAAGCCTCTGATGAAAGAGCAGGAGCTCTGAAATGCTTCAGGCTGTGAAAAATGCTTGGAATGAAATGCCGGTTTGAAAGTAAAGTTTCTGATGAAACATTCCTTGCTGAGTGCAACTTCAATTTTTGGGCAACACTTTGGAAACATAAATCACGGCAGTCCTGCTGTGGAAGACTGCACCACCAAGAAAAAGGTATTTGGGGCTGTGGGCTATGAACTATTCTAAGCCTGAGAATAGCACAAGGGATCTTTTTTAAATGCAAACCGAATTGACATTCTGAGGCCCATTGAAGGGCAAGGAAAATGTTTTAAATAAAGTTGCAACAAGAACACAGATCCCACTGGAGGGAAATAATGGTGCACAACACATACTACAACTCCCAGCATGCACAAGCACTGGAACTCACTTGGGAGGCCCACCTGAGGGCAATTACTTACTAGCATGCAGAGGGGAGAAGAGGGTGTGTTATCGCTTCTGTGGACTGTTAGCAAGCCTCTGATGAAAGAGCAGGAGCTCTGAAACGCTTCAGGCTATGAAAATTGCTTAGAATGAAATGCCGGTTTGAAAGTAAAGTTTATGATGAAAAATTCCTTGCTGAGTGCATCTTCAATTTTTGGGCAACACTTTGGAAACATAAATCATGGCAGTCCTGCTGTAGAAGACTGCGCCACCAAGAAAAAGGTATTTGGGGCTGTGGGCTATGAACTATTCTAAGCCTGGGAATAGCATAAGGGATGTTTTTACATGCAAACCGAATTGACATTCTGAGGCCCACTGAAGGGCAAGGAAAATGTTTTAAATAAAGTTGCAACAAGAACACAGATCCCACTGGAGGGTGCACAACACATACCACAACTCCCAGCATGCACAAGCACTGGAACTCACTTGGGAGGCCCACCTGAGGGCAATTACTTACTAGCATGCAGAGGGGAGAAGAGGGTGTGTTACTGCTTCTGTGGACTGTTAGCAAGCCACTGATGAAAGAGCAGGAGCTCTGAAATGCTTCAGGCTGTGAAAAATGCTTGGAATGAAATGCCGGTTTGAAAGTAAAGTTTCTGATGAAACATTCCTTGCTGAGTGCATCTTCAATTTTTGGGCAACACTTTGGAAACATAAATCACGGCAGTCCTTCTGTGGAAGACTGCACCACCAAGAAAAAGGTATTTGGGGCTCTGGGCTATGAACTATTCTAAGCCTGGGAATAGCACAAGGGATCTTTTTAAATGCAAACCAAATTGACATTCTGAGGCCCACTGAAGGGCAAGGAAAATGTTTTAAATAAAGTTGCAACAAGAACACAGATCCCACTGGAGGGAAATAATGGTGCACAACACATACCACAACTCCCAGCATGCACAAGCACTGGAACTCACTTGGGAGGCCCACCTGAGGGCAATTACTTACTAGCATGCAGAGGGGAGAAGAGGGTGTGTTACTAATTCTGTGGACTGTTAGCAAGCCTGTGATGAAAGAGCAGGAGCTCTGAAACACGTCAGGCTATGAAAAATGCTTGGAATTAAATGCCGGTTTGAAAGTAAAGTTTCCGATGAAACATTCCTTGCTGAGTGCGTCTTCAATTTTTGGGCAACACTTTGGAAACATAAATCACGACAGTCCTGCTGTGGAAGACTGCACCACCAAGAAAAAGGTATTTGGGGCTGTGAACTATTCTAAGCCTGGGAACAGCACAAGGGATATTTTTAAATGCGAACCTAATTGACATTCTGAGGCCCACCGAAGTGCAAGGAAAATGTTTTAAATAAAGTTGCAACAAGAACACAGATCCCACTGGAGGGAAATAATGGTGCACAACACATACCACAACTCCCAGCATGCACAAGCACTGGAACACACTTGGAAGGCCCACCTGAGGCAATTACTTACTAGCATGCAGAGGGGAGAAGATGGTGTGTTACTGCTTCTGTGGACTGTTAGCAAGCCTCTGATGAAAGAGCAGGAGCTCTGAAACGCTTCAGGCTATGAAAAATGCTTGGAATGAAATGCCGGTTTGAAAGTAAAGTTTATGATGAAACATTCCTTGCTGAGTGCATCTTCATTTTTTGGCCAACACTTTGGAAACATAAATCATGGCAGTCCTGCAGTGGAAGACTGCACCACCAAGAAAAAGGTATTTGGGGCTGTGGGCTATGAACTATTCTAAGCCTGGGAATAGCACAAGGGATGTTTTTAAATGCAAACCGAATTGACATTCTGAGGCCCACTGAAGGGCAAGGAAAATGTTTTAAATAAAGTTGCAACAAGAACACAGATCCCACTGGAGGGAAATAATGGTGCACAACACATACCACAACTCCCAGCATGCACAAGCACTGGAACTCACTTGGGAGGCCCACCTGAGGGCAATTACTTACTTTCATGCAGAGGGGAGAAGAGGGTGTGTTACTGCTTCTGTGGACTGTTAGCAAGCCTCTGATGAAGGAGCAGGAGCTCTGAAACGTTTCAGGCTGTGAAAAATGCTTGGAATGAAATGCCGGTTTGAAAGTAAAGTTTCTGATGAAACATTCCTTGCTGAGTGCATCTTCAATTTTTGGGCAACGCTTTGGAAACATAAATCACGGCAGTCCTGCTGTGGAAGACTGCACCACCAAGAAAAAGATATTTGGGGCTGTGGGCTATGAACTATTCTAAGCCTGGGAATAGCACAAGGGATCTATTTAAATGCAAACCGAATTGACATTCTGAGGCCCTTTGAAGGGCAAAGAAAATGTTTTAAATAAAGTTGCAACAAGAACACAGATCCCACTGGAGGGAAATAATGGTGCACAACACATACCACAACTCCCAGCATGCACAAGCACTGGAACACACTTGGGAGGCCCACCTGAGGGCAATTACTTACTAGCATGGAGATGGGAGAAGAGGGTGTGTTACTAATTCTGTGGACTATTAGCAAGCCTGTGATGAAAGAGCAGGAGCTCTGAAACACGTCAGGCTATGAAAAATGCTTGGAATGAAATGCCGGTTTGAAAGTAAAGTTTCTGATGAAACATTCCTTGCTGAGTGGGTCTTCAATTTTTGGGCAACACTTTGGAAACATAAATCACGGCAGTCCTGCTGTGGAAGACTGCACCACCAAGAAAAAGGTATTTGGGGCTGTGGGCTCTGAACTATTCTAAGCCTGGGAACAGCACAAGGGATCTTTTTAAATGCAAACCTAATTGACATTCTGAGGCCCACTGAAGTGCAAGGAAAATGTTTTAAATATTGTTGCAACAAGAACACAGATCCCACTGGAGGGAAATAATGGTGCACAACACATACCACAACTCCCAGCATGCACAAGCACTGGAACTCTCTTGGAAGGCCCACCTGAGGGCAATTACTTACTAGCAGGCAGAGGGGAGAAGAGGGTGTGTTACCGCTTCTGTGGACTGTTAGCAAGCCTCTGATGAAAGAGCAGGAGCTCTGAAACGCTTCAGGCTATGAAAAATGCTTAGAATGAAATGCCGGTTTGAAAGTAAAGTTTATGATGAAACATTCCTTGCTGAGTGCATCTTCAATTTTTGGGCAACACCTTGGAAACATAAATCATGGCAGTCCTGCTGTGGAAGACTGGACCACCAAGAAAAAGGTATTTGGGGCTGTGGGCTATGAACTATTCTAAGCCTGGGAATAGCACAAGGAATATTTTTAAATGCAAACCGAATTGACATTCTGAGGCCCACTGAAGGGCAAGGAAAATGTTTTAAATAAAGTTGCAACCAGAACACACATCCCACTGGAGGGAAATAATGGTGCACAACACATACCACAACTCCCAGCATGCACAAGCGCTGGAACTCACTTGGGAGGCCCACCTGAGGGCAATTACTTACTAGCATGCAGAGGGGAGAAGAGGGTGTGTAACTAATTCTGTGGACTGTTAGCAAGCCTGTGATGAAAGAGCAGGAGCTCTGAAACACGTCAGGCTATGAAAAATGCTTGGAATGAAATGCCGGTTTGAAAGTAAAGTTTCCGATGAAACATTCCTTGCTGAGTGCGTCTTCAATTTTTGGGCAACACTTTGGAAACATAAATCACGGCAGTCCTGTGGAATACTGCACCACCAAGAAAAAGGTATTTGGGGCTGTGGGCTATGAACTATTCTAAGCCTGGGAACAGGACAAGGGATCTTTTTAAATGCAAACCGAATTGACATTCTGAGCCCACTGAAGGGCAAGGAAAATGTTTTAAATAAAGTTGCAACAAGAACACAGATCCCACTGGAGGGAAATAATGGTGCACAACACATACCAGAACTCCCAGCATGCACAAGCACTGGAACGCACTTGGGAGGCCAACCTGAGGGCAATTACTTACTAGCATGCAGAGGGGAGAAGAGGGTGTGTTACTAAGTCTGTGGACTATTAGCAAGCCTGTGATGAAAGAGCAGGAGCTCTGAAACACGTCAGGCTATGAAAAATGCTTGGAATGAAATGCTGGTTTGAAAGTAAAGTTTCTGATGAAACATTCCTTGCTGAGTGGGTCTTCAATTTTTGGGCAACACTTTGGAAACATAAATCACGGCAGTCCTTCTGTGGAAGACTGCACCACCAAGAAAAAGGTATTTGGGGCTGTGGGCTCTGAACTATTCTAAGCCTGGGAACAGCACAAGGAATCTTTTTAAATGCAAACCGAATTGACATTCTGAGGCCCACTGAAGGGCAATGAAAATGTTTTAAATAAAGTTGCAACCAGAACACAGATCCCACTGGAGGGAAATAATGGTGCACAACACATACCACAACTCCCAGCATGCACAAGCACTGGAACTCACTTGGGAGGCCCACCTGAGGGCAATTACTTACTAGCATGCAGAGGGGAGAAGAGGGTGTGTTACTAATTCTGTGGACTGTTAGCAAGCCTGTGATGAAAGAGCAGGAGCTCTGAAACACGTCAGGCTATGAAAAATGCTTGGAATTAAATGCCGGTTTGAAAGTAAAGTTTCCGATGAAAAATTCCTTGCTGAGTTCATCTTCAATTTTTGGGCAACACTTTGGAAACATAAATCACGGCAGTCCTGTGGAAGACTGCACCACCAAGAAGAAGGTATTTGGGGCTGTGGGCTATGAACTATTCTAAGCCTGGGAACAGGACAAGGGATCTTTTTAAATGCAAACCGAATTGACATTCTGAGCCCACTGAAGGGCAAGGAAAATGTTTTAAATAAAGTTGCAACAAGAACACAGATCCCACTGGAGGGAAATAATGGTGCACAACACATACCACAACTCCCAGCATGCACAAGCACTGGAACTCACTTGGGAGGCCCACCTGAGGGCAATTACTTACTAGCATGCAGAGGGGAGAAGAGGGTGTGTTACTAATTCTGTGGACTGTTAGCAAGCCTGTGATGAAAGAGCAGGAGCTCTGAAACACGTCAGGCTATGAAAAATGCTTGGAATGAAATACCGGTTTGAAAGTAAAGTTTCTGATGAAACATTCCTTGCTGAGTGGGTCTTCAATTTTTGGGCAACACTTTGGAAACATAAATCACGGCAGTCCTGTGGAAGACTGCACCACCAAGAAAAAGGTATTTGGGGCTGTGGGCTATGAACTATTCTAAGCCTGGGAACAGCACAAGGAATCTTTTTAAATGCAAACCGAATTGACATTCTGAGGCCCACTGAAGGGCAATGAAAATGTTTTAAATAAAGTTGCAACCAGAACACAGATCCCACTGGAGGGAAATAATGGTGCACAACACATACCACAACTCCCAGCATGCACAAGCACTGGAACTCACTTGGGAGGCCCACCTGAGGGCAATTACTTACTAGCATGCAGAGGGGAGAAGAGGGTGTGTTACTGCTTCTGTGGACTGTTAGCAAGTCTCTGATGAAGAGCAGGAGCTCTGAAACGCATCAGGCTATGAAAAATGCTTGGAATGGAATGCCGGTTTGAAAGTAAAGTTTCTGATGAAACATTCCTTGCTGAGTGCGTCTTCAATTTTTGGGCAACACTTTGGAGAATATATATATACATACATTTTTAATTAAGCACTTAGTGAAATTCCATCTGTGATACTCTGGAAAGTGTACTTTGACTGCTACCTTTTTACAAAGCTCTAAAAATCAACAGACCTTCCAAATCAATGTGCAGGTCGGCTTTGGACATCATTTGGATTCTGCTATGCTCCGGTTTCCTCAAGTTTTGTGTCACATTCTTGGTCACCATGCATTATGCGAAACCTAGCACCAGAAAATAATATCAACTGCATTTAAATATTTTTATTAATACATTGAGACAGTTTGGAATTGTTGAGGCGTGTCTGTGCCATGTTCATTCTCAGTACATTAACCTATTCTCCAATCAGCATTTCAAAAACAAAGATACCCGTTTGCAAAATGATTTACTTAACCTTACTTGACTGAAAGCCAATATTTCCATTTATATATAAAACGTATTGAAGGTCAGTAGGTTTATGTGCTCCATAAATCCGAAAATACATTCAAATTCTCTAGAAACATTTTCCCCTCTAGGCACGCCTCGAATAACTCGATTATTTAATAAACATCAGACACTAAAAGTTAGAGCATTCTTTAAATCGCTGCAAGCAGTAACAGGGTTATTCTTGGTTGTGATTGGATGAAACAGACAGACAATTTGAATACCAAACTCTTAGCTGTGATTTCCATTACCAGTGTAATAAACAATTTACTCATCCTGGAGACAATGTCACTCAAAGAAGCTGTCAGACCTTGCAGTGTTTATTATAGGAGTTATTTGGTCTATTAGAAAACATGCCAGTCAAAAGTAATATTTGAGATGTGCTGCAGATACCACATTAAACGCTGCAGCATCATCCCATGGCACATCTACAAGGTCAGTCTTGCATTCCAATCACATTACATACTGGAACTAATGTCAACTACAAAATCTTTGCTCCAGGATTACTGAAGCTCGTATTAAGATGGTACCCCACAACATGCTCAAAACATCTTTGAGCGTTCCCCTTTATAGTTAAAGAGCTGGTATGTATGTAGATAAGGTTGTACGTAGACTGTTTGTTCCACCCATGCTCATATAACTGGGCAGATGGGACTTAAAACACATTCTAGTCTCCATATTTTTCCATTAGACTATAGCTATTATGAATTTTACAATATATTTGTTTTAGAGCATTCTTATTATTATCACATGATAAAAATATAACATCATTTAAAAAAAAGCGTCTCTCTCTTTACAGTCCCGAGTTTTGATAGTTCTTTAATGCAATCACCAACACTTGGATAGAGATACGTACACTAAAAGAAATACTTACATTTTTTTTTTATGTATCTGGGAACGATTTTTTACTTTTATAGGTAAAATATTTAAGCTCATACTTTGAAAATAAATAGAAACATAAGCATATCGAAAAAGAAATTGAAATATTACCTGTACACAGAGGACGAATATTATTAGCTAATATGTACACTCCCATTAGAGAACATTTAGATTAGATTTTTTAACTTTGACTATTTTTATATTTAGACCAATTGTATACTATTCAAAACTTAAATAAAATGTAATATGAAGAAACAATTCTAAAATATAATATTGTACATTGTGGTGCACACGACTGAACTGTTGTGCGTACTTATGCAGCAATTACAATATGAACTGTTGTCAAGATAATATTACTTTAAATTCGAAAACTTAAGTTTACTAAAGTCCATGCAGGTGCTCTGACAACGCAAATAAATTTAACACTGTGTAAATGTGCCTTTAAGATAATTTGTGAGCTGATGCTATCTTTTGAGCCACTTGTAATAGCCTGCAAAAAACAAAATGATGAGAAAATCAAAAGTGGAAAAAAAACCTTGAATCACCCTTTCTTTGACAACAAAAGGAACATGTGTGGCGGTGAGAGATCATTTCAATGATATACAGTACTTTGAGGGTTGAAAGCAGGGTTTGCACTCAGATCTGACCAATGCAACATGGTTGAGGATGACCCATAAGGTCAAGCTGATACTTTCATTTTTGGTTGGAGAAAGAAATTGGGTTACTAATTGGGAGCCCTTTAAAAGTAATATGTGCAGTTGTCTTTTTATTGAGAACCACGTATAATTTATTGTTCCACTTGATGC
The DNA here is from genome assembly GCA_963921515.1 of Calotriton arnoldi. Taxonomy (NCBI): domain Eukaryota; kingdom Metazoa; phylum Chordata; class Amphibia; order Caudata; family Salamandridae; genus Calotriton; species Calotriton arnoldi. The sequence goes on from CAWUFW010007616.1 coordinate 452,691, forward strand.
CTACTCAGGGGAGGTGGTGTGGGCTAATAACCCCAATTCATGTGTACGCAGCAGCAACACCCAACAAATCATTATCCATATAGTGCTTTTTCTTTTAAAAAACAGGAAAAGTTATTTTATTAAACACACACTACTTAATTCTATGCCTTAAATTACAAGTATGTACATCAGGTAAATGGAAATTTCTTTGCTGATGCCTTTATATCACACATCACACCTTTAGTGGGTCCTGAACCCCATAATAATATTACCCCCCACTTATACCAGATGCTACATCACAATATAAGGGGGTGTCATTTTTAAGTAGGAGAGGACTACTGGCTTTGTAAGAGTGTTGACACATTAGTAAAAACAGCCACAGTTCATGTTTAAACAGTGCTCCACCATGAGAATCACTTGGCACAGAACAAATAGTGAGAATTGTTTATTATAATGATAAACAATATATTTTTCTTCACCAAAATTATTAGTAAAGCATTTAAAATTCAAAAGATGTAAGAAAGTCTTTACTTTAACCAAAATTAGACTGCTATTGTAGTCATAGGATCAATCACAAGGGGTTCCGTCACTCCAGAGACTCTGCACCAAAATACAAGCTGCAATGGTGCTTAACATTAAGGCAAACGTTTCCCAGGGTCAGGGATTCGATTACCCATGAGGGGTAGGGTAACAATTAAAAAAAACAAAAAAACTTCTATGCAGCTTCTGTACTCCCTTCAGTCCCCACAATAGTTGCTGGTTGTTGGTGGTGACCCTGCCACTCCTTGGGGCATGGAGAAAATAGGTTAATTTTCAACCACCGCGCATGACATTTTGAGCGACTCCTTTACCTGGGATTTAAATAATTAATGAGAGGGTTCACCCGCTGTTTTGCTTTAGCTGCAGTCTTCCTTGATGTGTCTTTTTCCCCCTTTCTGGGTGCTTTTTTGTGGGTGACCTTGTCCCACCTGGGATCCCCACATGCTTAAGGGTCAGTGGGGGTTGTGAGGAGAGCCTCAAGGCCCCCGTAATCCCAGCCAACCTTCCCAGTTCAGCACCATTCCTTTTGCTGCCACTTGGGAGCTGGCAATTTTCTACAAAGCTCCTGATAGGTGGGAGCAGCCTTCCCTTTCAGCCACTCCACCACCAGCCAGCAAAAACACCCTCCCTGCCACAATCCTCCAGCCCGAGATTATTCTGGCTTCTTGAAGGGCACTGGTGGGCCAGGGGAGTCCAGGACTAGTCCATAGAATTCTTAAGGGAAAAAACCATGGTCCTGTAGCAGATTCTTTTCTCCCACATTTCCTCAAGGGGCAAAGAAGGCCTGCCTCACTGGCGCTGGGGAGACCCAAACTACTACTGATGAATTCTAATTCCTTCAGTCCATCCATACAATGCATCAGGTTGCTTCTCCTTCCAGCTGGGATTCTTTCATTGTCAGTTTTCCCAAGTCTAGGGCCTTCTCCTTTGTGTTGGGGCTTTTGAAAGGGGTTGGAAAGTTCTAGAGGCCAGTTCTAGAGGCCTGGCAAATCCTACCATGTCACATCATCACTCCACCTCTGTCCTGAACCTCCTGCCAGTATTCTGGGACCACCCAATGTAGCAACTTCAAGCTGTCTCTAGACAATGCTCCCCTGGTAGCCCCAGCTCTGCCTCTTGATGACACAGCTGCCTGATTCTCTTCCGCCAAAACGTCAAAGGTGAGACCCTGCTGTGTTCACTCCAGAGGTCTGGTTCTCCTCCTTTTTCTCTGATGGGTCTTGACAGTCCCACCCAAGGTGCTCTGTAACAAGCAAATTAATGGAATTCCTCCCCATCCCTTCCTTTCCCAGGAACTGGGTCAAGCACTGTTAATTGCTCTATGGTGTGGGGAGGCCTTTGATCCCTCCACAGGGGAACAGAGTAATTAACAAGGCCTAGAAGGGGATCAAGGCCTGGAATCTGATTTTGAACTAGGCCAGGAAAATATTAAAACTCATAAAGTGCCATTAGGTGTTCATGTGGGGTGTTGGTGACTCTAAATTCACAAGATTCACAGATTGTTACCTGGTTGGGCCCTGTAGGCCTAAGTAGAGTAGGTTTCTCCTGTAATATGTACACAGTGTAAGCATCACAGACCTTCAGTAAGCACTACAGATCAAACCTATGAATTCCCACTCATTTTATAGGTCTAACTCAGGTCGCCACTGATCCCAGAAAAGTCTCCTCTGCAACATGCAGTCAAAGGTGATCATTCCTGGGGGACTAAATGAACGGAACCCATTTTCTACAGTTCGAAATGCCGTCCACAGGAGTAACTCCTTTTGCACTGTATTTTACACTCAATTATTTTTAAATCACCATGTGGAGCTCATTGTGGGGTAAACTAACAGTAGCAGCTTTATCATACATTGTTGTACAGGGCATGTCATGCACGAAAAATGCCTTCTTTCTGAGATACTTGGATTTACAGTGCAAAAAAATTACAAGAGATGCGTCTGCAACTAGAAACTAAGGTTTTACCTCAGATGGTTTCATCTCCCAGTTCTGAGTTTCTAAAGTTGACAAGTTCCCTATCGCCTGTAACATGAACTGTCCAAAACAGGGACCATGCAACAACAACATGGACTTCATGTTGTCAGTGTTTTTATCCATTTCTGTGAGAAAGATAACCCAAGCCATATAATTGGGATACCATGTTTAGCAGAGGAAGTGTGGGAACACTGGGTGGTAGGAATTGGGTGGACCCCTGCAATTACCAGAACGTCCACTCACAGAAATGTGAGGAAAATTAGTGATTTTAGCCAAAGTTTGAGGTTTGCAGAGCATTCTAGTTAAGAAAGTTAAGAACACTTTGTGGGATTCATGCAATTCACACAACGCTAAAACTCCTGGGTGTCTAGTTGTCAGAAATGTCTAGGTTTCCCAGAGCAATGGCTGATCTCAGGCCCAAATACTGCAGCTACCCACATCGCCAAAGGGGATCCATATGCATGGTGAAAATATGATCTCTCCATGTTATGATTTGGTGTCTTTCATGTAGTGGGCATTGGATGCACGTACACATGTAGGGTACTCTTTTATCAAGAGAAGTGTGGGAGCACAGAATAGTATCCAATTTTTTTTTAACAATTGAATTTCTCCCCATTTTTGGCTTCAAAAACTAAGCCAGTGTACAAAAATTAACACATTTTCCAAAATGCCCTCTAAATCTCTTGATAATATGAGTAACCCCCAATTCAAAGTTTACAAATAACCACTATTCCTACCCTCAGCATCTGAAACACATTTAAAATGCATAGGTTTCCTTCGTATTCATTTTTCATTCAATAGATTTTACCACATGAATTGAAGCATAATTGGAATACAATAGAAAAATCATTATAAGCTGCAAATTATTTTCATTATTTTTTAATTGAATGATTAGTTATTTTGAGAGATCTACACAAATGGCCTCTTGCTCAATTAGTTTTCACAAATGTATTACTGTCTTGTTTTACCCATGAGTTCCATACTTGTTTCCATACCAAACTGCAAGTTGGTTGAAACCACAACAAATAGAAAAAATGGATACCAGTTTGGAAAAAATGCAAACACTGTTGTTAAAGATGTTTTTACAGCTTTGTTTTGGAAGCTCAGAAGATGGTGATCTTAGCAAGCAAAGATTTTGATGATGCCAATTTTAGAAAAAAAAAAAACTCTTTCTTGCACAGTACGTTTCGCCCCTTTTCCAAACAAAGCCAATCATGTTGCTTCTGTTTGGCTGTTTCCTTAGTTCTCTGCTGGGGAATCCACAAATCCTGGATACCATTAGAATCCCCAGCATGTGGGGAAAAGGGGACTAACATTTGGCCTTTTTGTAGAATAACATTTCTGAGGGTTTAAGTGCAAAGTGCCACAAACAACAAAGAATAGTGGCCAGTAATGGGACAAGAAAAGTCTCAACCGCTAAGGAGTTAATAAATAGCATTGATCCGAATACACCCATTCATAATTAATGCACACATACAACAATTGTTGGAAAATACTTTTTTCTGAATAGTCTTGCTAGATATTTTGCATTTTATGGATACATTCTAGTTGGTATTATGGTCACTGCAATACTGCCATTTGTGGTCACAGTGTGTTTTTTCCCTCTGAAATCATGCAGTATAAATTGATATTCCCAATTGTTTATTTGACTTTCTAGCAAGGCCATGGTAAGCCAGCTTAGGGAAAACGCCAGTGGTGTGGAGTTCGAAATAGACATTTGGGCCGCAGTGTAAATTTACACCACCCTCATTCATCCTCTTTCATGTAGTAGCCTTACTTTTACCCACTGGCTAAATTGCACCTCAGTGTATTCATTAAATCAACAGGTTTCGATGCTTGACGTAAAAAAGTGGGAAATGGAAAATGCTAAGGAAATGTATGTCCCAATAGTGCACAGATGCTAAAAAATGGTTTTCACTCTGTAGATAAAGACACAGGTTCCTAGGAGCAAACATAATTGTGAACAAAAGCCTAATTCAGTGTTTTCATCTGGGAAAGTTTCTCAGTTAGTTTTCACTTTTTGCTATCAAACATTTCATTATATGGTGGAAGTAGATTTTTTTTGTCTGCAGCGGGAAATAGCTACTAAAAAGTAAAGTCTGTGTTGCCTGAAAGTCAAACAAAATGAAACCAGTTTTATTGGCTTGTCTTTCCAACAGTGGCTGCAATTATCATTTAAAATTAGGTCTGAAATGTTGTCTTCCAAAAGACAAGAAAACCAATTCTAAATCCAGGAAACCTGTTTTAGCAAAAATACTGACCAGCTAGCAGTGTCCGACCTTCGAATGAGCACGAATACATGGCATTACAAAGGACTTAAGTATCAGCTTTCCTTTTCACATGAACATCCAAAATAGTGACATGTCGCAGCAGCTTTCTGGTCCAGAGAGGTCTCTCGATCTTCTCTGCCCACAGTAGGAGGCATCGCTTATTAAATTTAAAAGATCAGAGCTGCCAACTTTGAAGCTGGGGAACCAGGTTCAAGTCTGGTGGGAGGCTCAAACCCCCAGTGATTCTGGGCACATCATTTTATCTCTCTGTGCCTAATAATGAATGAGTCCATCTGTAATGCAACTGGTGCTCATGTAAAGAGTTCTGATACCTTCGGGTCAAGTTTGCGCTATATAAAACTGCACAGAAAAAAAAGAGCATGGTTCTTAATTTCCATAGGTTTTGACATGGGAGGGGACTTAGTGCTTCTGAGACGGAATCCTTCTTTGTGGCCATTTGAATGTGGTTTTACTGCTAGGTGAAACAGAAAGCACAAAATAGGGTGTGAAAGAAACCTGAAGGGTACCAGATCAGTATTTTATCACTGGAACTAGAACTGCTTTCCAAGGGTCAGCAGGCTTGTCTCCAGCTCACTCTTTCAGGGACACAAGCAGCAGAATTAGGGATCCATCCTGTGTGGAAAAATCTGTCCAGTTAGGAGTGAACTGCCTTGGATCTTGTAGGTGCTCTGTGTGTATAGATACCTGTGCTTTAAGAGCCTGCACCTGGGAGCTGTAGGAGAAGTGAGGAGTGATGTACATCATTGGTACATAGTCATTTTGACTTTTATATTGAGACTTAGGGCCTGATTTAGATCTTGGCAGATGGGTTACCCCATCACAACGGTAACGGATATCCTGTCTGCTGAAATATAAATCCCATTATATTCTATGAGATTTATATTTTGGCTGATGGGATATCCATTACCATTGTGATGGAGTAACCCGTCTGCCAAGATCTAAATCAGGCCCTTAGTCATTTTTCTAACTTGTGCAGGGCTAGAACAAGGCACCTATGATTCCAGAGAAAGTTGTGCCCTAAGTTTTTACTGATTGACAAATTGTCTCCATCTGAGCTTTTTCTCCCAGCATTCAAGGCAACTGCAGTAACACTAAAAAAGCAGGATCTGACTTTGCGGAGCCACTTCTGCTGCAGCCTCCTGCTTGGCCATACTTTAGGAAAATGAGAACCAAATGGAGAGTGCAAATTGTGCACCAAATTTTTCAGACCAGCTTGTTATTTAGTTATGTGACCTAAGTACTAATAAGTCACATTGAAAACTGCTGATTCCCAGGGGTTAGAAAATGACCTAGAGAGGTCTCCAAACCCAGAAGAATGGTCCACAAACAACCAGAAAGGGCTCCTGGACCCTTTTTGGCCTACTGGTATGTTTGCAGACCTGGCATTGGATTTGAGAGCTTCGTGGGACATCTAACAAGAGTACAGGAGCCTACCCACAAACCTCAATACATGGTCCATGAACGATAAAAATGAAAAACCTAATAAGGTCATGCCATCGGTGAGGCCTTGCATCACACACTGCTGCCTACAACCGAACTGTGTGTGCATGAGTGGTTGGCTGCCCATAATGTGTTTGGTGCTGAGCCTGGTGGTATTCCAGAGCCTTAAGGCAACTCCCACTGAGCATGGTGAATGGGTTAGTGAATCAGGTGTTGGCCACCCATGGGAAGGTAGGGTGCAGACATGCGCTATGGCCAAACCCACTGTGCACAAACAATTGTGAACTCTTTAATAGAGAGGAGGCTAACTCTCAGAAGCGGTAAATGAATACCAATGTGATTTTATTGCTGAGGCAAAGGGGTTGATGTGCTTTGGCTTAAATGAGCCTGTTTCAAGACAAGAGTACCCAATTTCCCTCCAAATGAGTACACAAACAAACATAAAAATAGAAAACATACTTGCACAACTTGATCACAGCTGTAAATATGTACTTTAACATTTTATAACTGGATGCTAATAACATCTTTGCTAGGGATTTAATGCTTAAAAAGAAAAATCAAAAAATCCAGTTTTAATTAAAATAATTAATAAAAATGAAAATATAATCATAAACATAAAGAAATATTGCACATCATCTTTATTCCTAAGTCCTATATGTGAAGTACTATGAAACATGCAAATTACTAGCAATTGTTTCCATGACGTCATGTGTCTGTTAACATGGGGACTATAAAATAAAATACAAACGTGGGGAACTATAAAATATAGCAAATCGCATTAAGAATAAAATGGGTAAACTGACCTTGAGTTGTATTATGTAACATGTGCAAAACATAGTCATCCCTCAATGTATTTAACCTTTTTCATCCACTCAGTACTGATGTCACTTATCCACTCCAGTGGTTCATCTACCTATGTTGATGCAATTGCAGCTGTTATTGTTGTGTTGGTGAAGCCATAGACCCTGGCATTTTTTTTTTGGGGGGGGGGGTAATGCTGTACCATATGCAAGTATAAGGCCATTGAGGTCATATCGCATATTTATGAACTGGTCATGTATGTTACATGAACCAATAGGACCTCCCATTATATGAAAGATTGTTGCATTTCTCTCTCTTAACTACAGGTCTTGCTCCAGTCGACCCCCTATAGGGAAGAATTCTGGTGGCAAAGGCCAATGGGATATGTGGTCAAAGTGTTCTACCTTATTTATATTTTTAAATCTTGTCCCAGTGGACATTAGGTATGGAATAATTAAGAGTATATATTTTATCTAATCTGTTTTTTTTTCTACTTGTACTGTGGATAACATCCTATGGGGTTATAGGAGCTGGTATGCTCTTCCATTGTACAAAGAGTTCTGCTATCTTCAGCCTATGCAATATAGAACATATATATTCTCCTTGCCTACGGTTTCTGCACTGGTGGGAAAATAATATCTCATTAAATCTCAATAATGTTCATTTTAGATAGTGTTAGTGTTAAGTACATGCACCTCAAAATATAAGATGAATCACATATTAATGGTTCTTAACATTACAATTAATTTATGGCCCCAGGTTCGTATATATTACTGATCTTTATATAAAATCCAATAATCATAGTTCCATAAAATCAGAAAATAGACTCTCAAAGTGATCTATCATGTCTTTTGCATGATAGACCCAAACCATTTGTGAGTTTTCATTTCATCCTAAATGTATAGCCATATAATGCATGGTGTTGAGATCTATGATGTACCTTGATTCCAGTATGAGTAGGGATTTCGTGTGACCTCCCTATGAAAGATCTGTAAACCCTATCAGTATCAAAAAAATATACATTTTGTGAGATTTTTTTCATGGTTAGCTTTAAAATGTCTAGCAACAGGGTATGATCGATCAACATTTGTAAAAGCTCCTAAATGTACTAATGTTTGTGAATGGGGAAGATAGTAGTGCCCACTCATTTGAGACCACAAAGAATTCAATTACACACATGAAATACTCAGATGAGCATGCCGAAAATTGTCCAATTTTCTTTTGTGTTCATTTTATTACAATTTTTAGCATTGTTGTAAATGTAAAAAGTATTTATAGCAGCATGAACCGATGCCTAGAAAGGCGATCTGGCACTATAAGTAGTGAGATGAAAAATAAATCCAGCAAATATACATCTATGAGTTAGTTATTTAGTACAAATTTGGCTGTCATGTTTTGGATTTTCTGCAGATGCTTCATATTCATAAAATGGTATCCAGGTATAATGCATTGCAGGAATCCAGCCTGCTCACTACGATTACTTTAACTACCAGTGGCCAGGTTTTAGTTGGCAAATATAGTAGAGCCTTTCTCAAAAGTCTTAAGTGCAGACAACAAGTGGCTGATAGTTGATTCACCTGCTTGGTTAACGAAAGTGAACAGTCAAATTGAAAGTCCAGGTTCCAAACGGTGTGACCGCAGCCCTCATCCTGCTGGACCTCTCCGCCGCCTTCGACACTGTCTGCCACCGCACTCTACGCGCACGCCTCCACGACGCAGGGATCCGAGACAAGGCCCTGGAATGGACCACCTCCTTCCTCGACGGCAGAACCCAGAGAGTCCGCCTCCCACCTTTCCGATCCGAAGCCTCCGAGATCATCTGCGGCGTACCCCAGGGATCTTCCCTCAGCCCAACACTGTTCAACATCTACATGGCCCCGTTCGCACTCATCGCCAGACAGCACGACCTCAACATAATCTCCTACGCCGACGACACTCAACTGATCCTCTCCCTCACCAAGGACCCCCTCGCCGCCAAATCCAATCTCCATGAAGGAAGGAAGGCCGTCGCCGATTGGATGAAGATCAGCCGACTAAAGCTGAACACGGACAAGACAGAGGTCCTCATCCTCGGCTCCAACCCCTCAGCCTGGGACGACTCCTGGTGGCCAACGACACTGGGAGCAGCCCCGACACCCACCGACCACGCACGCAACCTGGGAGTCATCCTCGACTCAACGCTCTCCATGGCCAAGCAAGTCAACGCAGTCTCCTCCTCCTGCTTCAACACCCTCCGCATGCTTCGCAAGATCTACAGGTGGATCCCGACAGATACAAGAAGAACAGTCACCCAGGCCCTCGTCAGTAGCAGACTTGACTATGGGAACGCCCTCTACGCGGGAGCCCCGGCCAAGCTCATCAAGCGACTGCAACGCATACAAAACGCCTCCGCACGCCTTATCCTCGACGTACCACGCCACAGCCACATCACCCCCACCTGAGGAACCTGCACTGGCTCCCCGTCGACAGGAGAATCTCCTTCAAACTCCTCATCCACGCACACAAGGCACTCCACAAGACTGGCCCAGCCTACCTCAACAGACGACTCTTCTTCTACGTCCCCAACCGCCAGCTCCGCTCCGCCGACCTCTCCCTCACCACCGTCCCTCGCATTCGAAGAACAACCACCGGCGGCAGATCCTTCTCACACCTCGCCGCCAAGACCTGGAACACCCTTCCACTAAGCCTACGACAGACCCAAGACCTGCTGACCTTCAGGAGGCTACTCAAGACCTGGCTGTTCGACCAGTAGCAGCACCCCCCCTTTTTTTTCTCCCCAGCGCCTTGAGACCTTCGCGGGTAAGTAGTGCGCTCTATAAATTCTGTGATTGATTGAAAGACACTAGCTCAGGGGAGAGCCAAGTTCAGGAGAACAGAACAGTTTCGGTAATAAACCCGATCCATAGGAAATTTAAGCTATCTGTAGTTCCATTTTGTCTGAACTGAATTTCAAGCAATTTTCTAATAGCCAACCCTTGATAGGCCAGCATACATTGATGGAAAATGTGTAGTGCATCAAGGTTGTCCTTGTCCACTGCAATTAAGAGCTGAATATCGTCAGCATAATTCATAAATCTAACTCCAAATGAGCACATAAGTGACACCATTTGTTGCACATATAGATTGAACATCATGGGGCTCAGTGATGACCCCTTAAGAACAACACTGGTGAGATTTTTTGATTCAGACTCTAAAGGAGTTAGATAACTGATTGTGATCTATCTGCCAAGTAAGACCTTAACCATTTCAGCACTCTGCCTATTTTGCCAGCTTCTCTTAGTCTGATCCTTAGCCATTTGTTGGAGACCGTATCGAAAGTGGTAGACAGATTTAATAACATCTGCACTGAGGCTTGACCTTGGTCTGCCAAGAAACGGAGATCTTCTAGGACTGACAGTAAAGCAGTTTCTGCAATGTGCAATGGTTGAAACCATGACTGAGCAATAGCTAAACTTTTATGGGATGCCAAAAGGGAAGATAGCTGTTTATGTGCCATCTTTTCCATGATCTTTACTGGAAAGGGGAGTAAAGATATGGGTTGGTAATTACTAATTTTTTCAGGTTCCAATGTTGGCGTAACAATGGTAACACCAAGGCTTTCTGCCACTCCTGGGAAAGTGTTCCCTCTCAGATGGAATTATTACATTAAGTGAGGAGGGCCCGATGTACAATCTAAGGGCCAGATAAAAGGCGGAATTTGATTGACTAGAATATCAAATTCAATAATGAAACTCAGACCTGTCAGATCCTCAGCAGTTAGCAACTTAAATTTCTCAAGATTAGGGCAGTTCTTACTATTAGTAACTTATTTTGGGATTTTCATTAGTGAGATATGGACGCTGCAAAAGAAAGATTAATATTTTCTCATAGGCTTTGCAGTTCCTAAATTTGGTAAAGCCATTTTTCAGTCTCAATCAGGATGTTTTGTCTCTCCTCAAAAAGATGTGCACTAATATATCTTGTAGTGATGCCACTTTTCTCTATGTTGTTGATATTTCAACAATTAAAGTTTTTGCAAAGATGTTGTAATTTCTTAATACTTTCCAGTGTTTGTTAAGAATGCATCATACAGGCATGGACCCCCAATTAAATATGGTGATAAATCTAATGTTGCTATCCTCTTCACTATACATTTTCTTATTGTGGAAATAGTAACTCATTTATGATTTTATTTTCGACTTTAGTGCTGACAATTTTTAAAGCTTTTTCTGTCTATCCTCTACTTCTGAATCTAGTAACTATTTTATTTTCTTCCTTAAACATTGTCTCTGTGTGACAGATATGTTTTACCCTTAGTATCTCATATTATTAGATACTGTGTTTTAGATTAGATGGATGAAAGCTTTTAGTGTGTTAGATGCTATTGCCTGCAGTTTCTTATATTTACAAAGTAGTAGTTATCTTCACTTCCAGACTCTTAAAACGTATATCCCAAAAATATACATTTCTGTTCAACTTATGTTGTGGGAGAATGACAGATATAGGTTGTTCTTTTATAATTTCAGCAGAAATTGTTTTGCATTTTTCATCTCATCATTACACATTATAAATAGATCATCCATTCTCCTGATCCATAACAAAATGCATTGCTTACATTTTCCATTCTCAGGAGTCCAGATCACCTTCTTCTCCCCCCAGCCAATGAATACATTGGGGGTGTGCAGGTGCCTATGAATGTGCCAGTCACTTAAAATAGACATCCACAACCACATAGAATCTTGTCATATACGTCAACTTTTGCTACAGTCACACAAAGTCGCAATAAATTATTGCTTCATAGTGCTTGTCTTGTCTATGTTGGGGCTGTTGGGAAATTGTAGAGAGGGGTCTTGAGCCTGCTGTCAAACCACCAACATCCTAGGTGGAAGGCTATATTTAAAATATTAAAAAGAAATTTCCAAGAAACAAATTAATCACCCTCAGCTCCTTTTTAAGAAAGTTCCAGGGTGATCCGTCAAGCAGGGGCTGAGAAAAAGGGGGGCCCAAATCACATTTTCCCCATTCATTTTTCCATAGGGGATTTAGGCACAGCTACAAACGAAATGGCTGAATAGAATTACACCAAATTTGGCAGAAATTTAAATCTTGGTTCAGAGAGCGTGCTTTTTTGATTAGGTGTAATTCTTCTCAGTAGTTCTAGAGATAATAGGGTTAACAAAGTATAGATATTTCATCCGCTGAGTGGACAGATCTTAAGATAAGATCTGATTGGCTTCCACTATATCAACAAAGATGTAGCAGTAACCAATTTAGGACTCAGTCGCCTGTCCCGAACAAAGGTTAAAAATCATATAATTGGGCAGACTAAAGATGCCCTGTTTACCTAGGCCTTTTTCTGGCCCTGGGGATTCCAACCCCTGGGGCTGCATTTTAAGGAATCGGGTGGGGGTGCATGCCGCCCTCCCCAAGCATTTATCAGGATCTAGAACCCCAGCTGCCAGGGCTGCATTTAATTAAAAGAAGAAGAGGCTTACGGTCCCCCTCACTGAGCCATTGTATGGCCCGGGGACCCCACCCCCAGGACACCATCGTTTCCCTTCACGCTACAGCATGGAATTCTTATGTGATTCCACCCGGCGGGAGTAGAAAGCTGCTCCTGCTGGGTGGGAGCACAAATGTTTCTCCCTGCCTGTGCTGTTCCGGGGAAGGAAATATAGAATTGCTCCCACCAGCAAGGAGCAGAAAGAAAAGCTGCTCCTGCCAGGTGAAAGCAATGCTGACTCCCACCGCACCTGGAACGTGTGCTGGCAGTGGAGCCGGCGGACTGCTAGGGCCTTGGGCTTCCCCCACTGCCCCCAAAATAAAAAATGCCTTGGATTGGCACCGGGGCACCCCAGTTTATATATTTAAATAAAACATGTTGCCAGCTCCTGTGCAGCCCATGGGGGCACCTGCACTGTGGCGGTGGGGCCGTAGGACCCTGAGGCTCTCCTCACGACCCCCAACTAAAATTAAAGATGTTGGTGACCCAGGTGGGCACGGGGACACCCAAAAAATAAATGATCCACACATTACAAAGATATGGATCATTTCTGCTCTCTCCTTGCCCTGGCACCGTTTGCGCACCATAGTGCAAGGGTGCCTGTGTTACAGACAGGATTGTTTTTGTGCAGCAAGTTATACCTTGCTGCACAAAACCAATACTTAGAGCTATTTCCCTCTTTCCTTGTGTTTACAGCACAAATGGAAAGAGGAAATAACAAGGAGAAATAAAGGTATTTCTCCTCATTACGCCTCACTGGGGAAGTTGTTGCATTTTAACACATTACCAGTTTTACTAGCTTTAGTCAATCTGGGAATGCACCAAAATCCATAGGTAGATGCATGGGAAGGCCAATGCTCGAACCTTGGAACGTTTCCCAGCTCGAAATGTAATGTAATGCAGTGCAAGCAGCGACCCTGCATTACATTTGTTTACAGAGCCATGTAAGGTGACGCACATCACCCGTTGCATGGCTTTGTAAATATTACTGAGGCACAAGGTCAGCACAAAGGCTTGATAAATCTGGGCCATAGTGTTTCATGATACTTAAGGAACAAGTATTAACGAAAATGTCTTAATCACTGGCTTTATATGTATGCAGTACAAGACCACTTATGACATCCTTGTTTGATTTTGCCTTTGTGCTTATATATTGAAGTAGTAATTTAATCAAATCAGATTTTGTGTAGGAAAACACAACATTTCTGACATTTGAACCTAGGATCTTTGATGAGATTCTGTGATGCTTTTGCCAATGTAAACACATTTATAATGTGTTCTGCTACAGATCTAAATATAGCGGCCTACCGATGGCATCCAAAAATGTGCAAGGTCAGGTATCCATCTGCTGAAAAAAATCTGTTTACTGCTAAATTTGTTCTCATTAGTGAATACAAATTGGATGCATAAGAAGCTGAGCAATGAAATTCTGTTTAATAAATGTCTAATTCTCTCATTTTGTTCAGTGCTTGCTCCCGAAAGAACAGGTAAACTGCACCACTGAAACCAGTAGGCAGTAAGAGTTAAAAGAACATTTTTTTCTTTGAAAACACCTTCAAGGCAATTCCATTATGTACAGCCACTATGGGACTGCTTAGTCAAACGTAGTCAGCAAGTCTTGTGCAAAACAATGTTCTTTCAGATTGCAAAATATTTTCACCAAATATATCCCCCCTCACAAAGATAGTTTCATAGACAGATTTTCCAACCTAACAATTGTTGTTTTGCAAATTGTGGCAACATAGCTAAAGAAATATAATCCCAATTGACAGCTTATGGATTATTTCTCAATAAAACTTAAAATCTGTTAATGTTCTTTCCAGGCAGCTAATGTTAAAATAATTTTTGGGAGTTGTTGTGAAGGCAAAGAGCGATATTCTTTGAATTCATCAATGTTACTTTGTAGAGTGTAGCTACTAGGCTTCATAAATATGTGAGAAATATAACAAGAAGAATATTTACTTAATCAAAGAGGCGATTGAAGTAGGACAAAGAAATAATAGTACTTTTCAGTGGCCCACGACGGACAGGGCCCTGTTTGGGGCCCCCATATCCCTTTCTGAAAACCTTTTCATGGCGGTGTTCCTACCATGAAAAGGCTGTCGGAAAGGGATATTGTAATCCCAACGGTGGTACCTGCCTCGGCCCCTCTGCCATTGTAGGACACTGCTCCAACTGCCGCTCCATTGGGATCTATGATCCTGGCGGGGTCGGTGGTCTTGCATCCGACAGATTAGGGTCCAACTGCCAGCATTGCAGGGCGATGGTCAGACCGAAGGGATGTCGACGGTCTGACCGCCATGACAGCCTGTCGCTGATCCGACTGCCCGACATCCTAATTAGGACCTCAGTGTATTGTGCTTATAGTAAATTGAATCAGCACTTGTGAATTGTAATCTGGTGCTCATGTAAAGTGCTCCATTGCCCTTTAGCCGCGCTCAGGCTACATAAAACTGCAAAATATATATGTGGAATTCAAAATGCATCACAGTTCTTTGTTTTAACCCAAAAATGTAAATGAGGCCTCACCCCATACTGTTGCTGCAGAAGGGGGTTTCTCATATTTGCTAAAGTCACTGATGTTTCAGAACACTTGTGATTTTAGTGAGCGGATGCCACAGGAAAATCTGAAAAGTGTTTCAGCTCAAGTGCAGTTCACCATCTGCCATTTTTATGGGCAGATCAAAATCTTGGCCAAAGTCCAGTATCAAAGGATGTGGTCAAGTCTGTGATGTTTCCAAATATATGTTGATATTATTACAAAAAATTGCCTCGTCGCATGTCCATTGAACCTAGGTGGCTTGTAAAAGTTTGTCATTCTAAAAATTGCATCCCGGTTGTAAAAGGTTTGGGAAGCACTGCAGTAAAGAAACATTGTTTAAATGTTTCCATTTCTTTTGGTATTTGCTGAAAAGCAATTGCAAACATACGGTCAATTACATCGACATTAGTAAAAAATTACTCCGGTCTTCTGAAAGACTACCCATAAATATATTTATTTAGGAAAGGAACAGTAGACTTAATAGATTTAATTTGATACCAAACTTTTTATCAACATTCATGAATAAAATGACAAGAAAAAAGTAAATGATTTAAATCTGCATATATATTGGTGACTACATTTTTGCTGGTTTTAGGACTCTGCAAATGTTACCACTCCTACGCAGTGCTAAAGTGTTTGAGCTCTCTCCTTAAAACATGATAGAATTGGCTGATACCCTATTAGCTTATTTAATTTACTTGTAAGACCCTAGTAAAATGGTATTACCTGTGCATCAGGGGCCTGTAAATTAGATGCTACTAGTGGACCTGCAGCACTGATTCTGCCATCTACTTAAGAAGCCAATTACACATGTCACAGCTTTGCCATTGCAGCCTGTGTGTGCAGTTTTTAAACTGCCATGTCGACATGGTATAATAAACCTTTTGATACTGTGAACAACATGCTGGTAGTGGATCCCCACTTACCTGCCCTGGTCGCACTTCAGTCCTGAACCCGAGGGTTCTACTTCAAACAGTTTAAAAACATTCAAAATAAACTTCAGACTTTGATGAACAAATATCTGTGTTGATTTTATTCACAACAATCCATTATTTGTAAATTATTTCTCCCTTTATAGGAATTCCAATCTCATTCATATATTTGATTATCAAACATTTCAATATTCTTTGATATTCAATTCTGGTCCTCCCAACCAATGCATTTCAAGTCTTGTGACCCTTCTTCAGGAGTCTCCATGAAAAAACATCAACGCATAAATGTCTGTCAGCACCAAAGTCTGTTTCCCTCACATGCTGAGTATAAGCGCTGAATTTTTGAAAAAGGTGCTCTGCCCAAGTGTGGTTGATAGTGTTGAACATTCCTTACTTTCAAGTTCTCAATAGAAAGTAATATGAATACCCATGAACAAACAGTGGGAGTTAATGTGAATCCCACCTTCGTTCTTAACACAATATGGGGATGGTGAGAGCATGGTGTTACCGCGTGTATTCTTAAATATGCCGTAAGTGCCCCGAGTGAAAACATTGCTGCTGTTCGTGCGCTTTAAAAAAAAAACGTATCATAGCAAGACAATTGTTAGACCTGGCATTTCTTGGCATGATTACCCCTGACTTTTTGCCTCTACCTCTTCTATTTTTGATGCTGTGATGGATTTCGTTTTACTGGCTTAGATGCTTTGGGCACTTTTGCCACTGCTGATCAGTGTCAAAGTGCAAGTGCTCCCTGTGTAAAGTGTAATGGTAATTGGTTGTCCATAATTGGTATATTTGTCTTACTAATAAAGTCCCCAGTAAACTGCACTATGTGTGCCAGGGCTGGTAATACAAATGCTACTACTGGGCCTGCAGCACTAATTGTGCCACCCACACAAGTAGCCTTAAAGAGAGATCTCAGGCCTGCCACTGCAGTGCCTGCGCACAGTTTGCTAAACTGCCATGTCGTCCTGACAAGTGCACCCACTTGCCAGGCCTTACCCTTCCCTTTTTATGCACATCAGACACCCCTATGGTAGGGCCAAGGTACACCCCTGGGCAGGGTGCAGTGTATGTGAAAGGTAGGACATGTACTGAGGTGTGTACCATGCAGTGGCGTAACGAAACCTGAGGGGGCCCCCTTGCAAAGTACATGGAGGGGGCCCCCCACCCACCGCCCACCACTTTGCCCCACCGCCAAAAAATCTGGTATATTTTGACTTGAAACTTCCAACAGTTAATGAAATGCCTCTATATTCACATACTCAAAGTTCGAATAAGAGAGTAAGAAACACTCTTAACATATAAGCTACGCCATTTGCAACATTATTGTCAAGAGCAGATTATTTAACTGAGACAGGAATCAGAGCAATGCCAAGGAGCGGTCCTATTGATTGAGGAACTGCCTATCCCTGAAGAACAACTACATAGGGTCTGAATTAGAATTGACATTGATGGTAAATAACTTGAAACTCTGAAAGACAAACCCAAATCTGTAATTTAACAGACTCGACTGACAATATACATGAGCAGTACACAAGATCTAACCCAGTATCCTGCCAGCTCCAAGAGAAATAAACGAATATGTGATGTTACAACGCAATCAAAATGATCGCGGTATGTTACATCGCAGTTTTTACAACGCAAGTCGTTACAACGACTTGTGCTGGAGGGCGCTGGACTTAGGAATAGTATGATTTACTATTCCAACACCAGTCTACGTACAGTAGGGAAGGTGATGGTATAGTAAATCATACTATTCCTTAGGTTAGAGCGCCATCCAGCGCAAGTCGTTGTAACGCCTTGCGTTGTAATACACGCGATGTAAAGGCATTGCGATGCAATGCCCGCGTGGTAATGGATGTCTCCCGAAATAAACTGGTGTGAATTATCTGCATGCCACACACTTGCGTCTGTCTGGGATTTTGTATGATATTAACCACTCTATAGTATTTAAAGTGAACTGAGGATGCAATTTCAATAGCTACCATCAGGGCTTTATTAGTAAGCAGGGCATAAACAGGCAGGCACACAAGGCTGAGGATTAAAACTGCTTGGATGCTTCAGAACATTGATGCAGATGTGTGTCTGTATTTATCTTTTCTGTATTGTGAACAAAGCTAATTACACAATTTCAGGTGCACATTGATAGACAAGTGCAAACAACACCATCAATAACGCATCATGTAGGATAAAAACAAACCATATTAGCAAGTACCTAATGACAGAATCTATACTAACTGTAGCTGGTGAAGCAAAGGAAAAAGTGCAAATACTTTCAAAGTGCATATTAAAAGAATCAGCAATCCAGCAATATACAAAACTCAAGCATGTTTTGTAAAGCAATCCCCCTTTCTTCTTGCATCAAGGTGAAAACACTTTCAAAGTGCGTGATAAAAACAAATCCAGCAGTATGCAGAAATGAAGCCAGGTTGGTCAAACAATCCCCCCTTTGGTTTGTGTATGAAGGCGCAAATATTTCAAAGTGACTGGTCAAACAATAACAAGCACAGCAACATACAAAAATCAAATCTAACCAGTTTAATCAGACTATGGCCCTTTGGTTTGTGAATGAAGGTGCAAATATTTCATAATGACTTTTTAAACAATAACAAGTACAGCAGGCAGCAGCATACAAAAATCAAACCAGTTTAGTCAACCAATGCCCCTTTGGTTTGTGCATGAAGGTGCACATATTTCAAAGTCACTGTTAAAACAATAATAAGTCCAGCAGGCAGCAGCATACAAACATCAACCCAGTTTAGTCAACCAATGCCCCTTTGGTTTGTGCATGAAGGTGCAGATATTTCAAAGTCACTGTTAAAACAATAATAAGTCCAGCAGGCAGCAGCATACAAAAATCAAACCAGTTTAGTCAACCAATGCCCCTTTGGTTTGTGCATGAATGTGCAGATATTTCAAAGTCTCTGTTAAAACAATAATAAGTCCAGCAGGCAGCAGCCTACAAAAATCAAACCAGTTTGGTCAACCAATGCCCCTTTGGTTTGTGCATGAAGGTGCAGATATTTCAAAGTCTCTGTTAAAACAATAATAAGTCCAGCAGGCAGCAGCATACAAAAATCAAACCAGTGTGGTCAACCAATGCCCCTTTGGTTTGTGCATTAAGGTGCAGATATTTCAAAGTCACTGTTAAAACAATAATAAGTCCAGCAGGCAGCAGCATACAAAAATCAAACCAGTTTGGTCAACCAATGCCCCTTTGGTTTGTGCATGAATGTGCAGATATTTCAAAGTCACTGTTAAAACAATAATAAGTCCAGCAGGCAGCAGCATACAAACATCAAACCAGTTTAGTCAACCAATGCCCCTTTGGTTTGTACATGAAGGTGCAGATATTTCAAAGTCACTGTTAAAACAATAATAAGTCCAGAAAGCAGCAGCACACAAAAATCAAACCAGTTTAGTCAACCAATGCCCCTTTGGTTTGTGCATGAATGTGCAGATATTTCAAAGTCACTGTTAAAACAATAATAAGTCCAGCAGGCAGCAGCATACAAACATCAAACCAGTTTAGTCAACCAATGCCCCTTTGGTTTGTACATGAAGGTGCAGATATTTCAAAGTCTTTGTTAAAACAATAATAAGTACAGCAGGCAGCAGCATATAAAAATCCCTGTACTGTACCCTTCCCAGGCACACACACATCTAGCGCAGAGTCACTGCTACTGCGCAGCACTGCACATCTACCTGAAGTAGGCCAAGGGTGAGTCAAGCACACAGCAGTGGAACTTGAAAGTGAGTGAGCCTGTTGGCTTCACTCCAGTGACAGGGTGAAAACTATCTGTTCACTACTACTGATCACTACACAGTATGCGCCACCACCGCGCCTGTGCTGCTTAACACCTGGCGAAGACTGTAGCCTTCCACCACTATAAGGATAGCACTTTGGGTGCCCCTCCTGGTCCAACAAGACCGCACACCGTGAGACAGACCTGCGTCATGGCGTACCCGCATGTTCTGTGCTCACCTATGATAGATAGATCAAAATTTGGATCAAAATTATGATTGTAGGTTTCAAAAACCTCTCTGAAACCATAATAGTATAGGCAAATAGCTTGTTACTCTTCTCTTCAAGCCTGAAGGGGGGCATGGTACCATAAATTGAGGTAACACTTCATCCCCTCTTACTTTGTCTATTTGAGTTCCTGCTAAAAAAGAGCCACAGTAGGAGAGCACTAATATTTCTCTTCAAGATTAAAATATTTAGCAATCTCTTCTGAAAGCTAAAGTGGTATTTATCACTATGGTTATAAAAGCAGAACATGCAGCAGTCATGGGTCGTCGGGTAGGCACTCAGGGTAAGCCAATTGAAGGTGTCCCCAAAACTGGTGCAGAGAAAATTAACGGGTTTAAATGAAAGGAAACATTAAGCTCCCATTTACAGGTGGTCTGGATTGAGATGTCAGGATACTATCCAGCCAGAAAGAGAGATTCCAGATGGTATATCCAGACCTGAGTCCTGCTGTTCTGAGTACTGGTCTCTAGAATGTGAATTAACACGTGAACTGGGAATTACCTGGTCCAAAACGGCATCTGGAGCCTCCCTTCTGTGGACAAATCTGCTTCGATTCACCATCAGCTATTAGGAGGTGATAAATGAGTGCAGGACCAGGTCAGCCTTTGTAGGGTGGGTAGGGCTTCAGGGGGTATTAGAGGCAATGGGTTCTGATGGCGTAAGAGGGCGCCAGAGAATGGGGTGTATTCTTGGGACAGAATTCCAGAAGTAAGCCAAGAGTTTTCCTGGTTTATTAATGAAATTTGGAAGTAAGCCAGGAGTACTGCAAGAATACATCATACCTACCAATAGCAAACCGTTTGTGAATCAGGCCATATGTGAATTGAGCTCCATGAGCCAATTCACAAAAGATTTGCTGTGAGTAGGTGAGACTTACACATATAGTACTCCTATCTTACTCATGAATTGTAGACATAAGGAAGACTGTTCCTAACTTACTCCTGCCTTCCTCACAGAATTCAAGCATAAGCCAGGAGTACTACAAAATTAAGTCATAGCAAAAACCTTTGGAGATTGTGGCCTGTATCTTTCCCTCTGCAATGTCATTACACATAGAAAAACTCTGCAAGAGGTAAACTCGCAGACACATTTTTCATCCTGGCTAGCTTTGTTGAAAGTGAAAAAATATATTGCTATGCAGTAGAAATTATCACACTATGCAGAGACAAACTTTGTGGGATTGCAATGGGAAACTTTGCAAGCTTCGCAAATGGAAATAATTGGGCACTATGTAAATCTTTGCAAGTTAAAAACAGCACCATTCTACAATCTAACCCTTAAACCTGTTGTGCATCAAATGTCCTCTTTTGGCTGACACTATTACCCTACTCATTCCTTTTTTGTGTGTTTTGTAAAATCAATATTAATGCACTCAGAAATTAGACAAATCAATGGCATGAGTGTCCCAAACGTACTTTCAATGCACATTAAGTAATTTAACTTAAATAAAGGGTCAGTACATA
This sequence comes from Calotriton arnoldi, assembly GCA_963921515.1. NCBI lineage: Eukaryota > Metazoa > Chordata > Amphibia > Caudata > Salamandridae > Calotriton > Calotriton arnoldi. Next base: position 474,168 of record CAWUFW010007616.1, read on the forward strand.
CAAAAATAAAGTAAAATGTAACTGAAAGCTACAACTGACCACAAAAAAACGAAACACTGCACAGTCAAGCATTCCCTAAAGAATACACTCTCTCGATATTCAGAATTTGTATGCATCAAATCTTAAAGGACCTTTAGTACGCCTCATATAATCCAGCCTATTGGAAGACGTTTACATAATTTTCCAAGCAAAGGTTACCTGACCATTTCATGCTGTTCACAGTGCAGCCAAAATGACCCCGATGAATGGACGATTACCCAGACACTAAGGCAAACAACAGCGCGTAATAAACATCTGAAAATTTCCATAGCACTGTCCATCTTTGCCTTTGGCGACACCTAGATCAAGCCTGGATTTCCAGCCAACATTTCCCAAGGCAGTTCATAGGTCTTAAAGGACAATCTTTCTGTGTAGGGTTAGTTAAAAGTTCAAATTGTTTTTTATTCAACATGTAAATAGGGGGTTGCTTTCAGTGAGCGCAAGGTGCCACTCGGAGCTGCATGCCGGACTGACATGATGCTTGCATTATGAATGGGTTCAAACTGGGATGGCATGGGGAGCAAAAAACCGATGGATTTAGGCCCAGATCTCTGTACTGGGGTGAATGTATGACATTGTTCTGCATTCTGTCCATCAATTGTTCTTTTTGCATTTGTCACCCCGAGTGGGACGGGTATCCCCAGACATGGGTCCCGTGCTCTCCATGCCACTGGAATCAAGCTATCCTGGCTGAAGAGGGGTGAAACCCCGAAACCGGTCCTAGGATGCTTGTTTCAGGTCCAGGGAGGACCTGGCTTGGCAGTTCGGGCTGGACTGTTCCCATGAGGCACAGGGTCAAGACTGATTTGCATATGGCTGGGTTTAAACTGGAATGGCATGGTGAGCAAAAAAACGATGGATTTAGGCCCAGATCTCTGTACTGGGGTGAATGTATGACATCGTTCTGCATTCTGTCCATCAACTGTTGTTTTTGCACATGCATTATGAATAAAGCACTAACAAGCGTAGCTCTATATTCCGGCATTTTTTTAAAAATACATATTGTGTCAAATTGTGTAATACAACAGAAAGCGATCACTATATTCATGTGCTGTGTAGAAATATATACATTAACGTCTTTTATTTGTGGTGTTTTTTGTCAGAGCATTTTTTTAAAATATGCAATTCTATTCGGTCACAATTTTTAAAGTATACGATTTGTATGTTTACTTGCATGTCAGTAATATGTGCATTAGCACCAAATTAGAATTTCTGACTATGTGGCTCCGGTGTAATGGAAATATTTTAATGACTAGAGAAAGGATTTTTACCTGAGGAAATGGAAGGAGACGTGACCCAACAGTTGCATGCAGGCTGCTTCGGTAGTGTCCACGGGAGCAGGCGCAGATGACTGTTGCTGACACACGCAGTTTACTCTACGCACATGACCCACCCTGCAGAGCAATGCGTGATGGCGCGCAGGCGGTGCACTAAATGTGAATGTGGGGCACTGCGGCCGCGTGAGCCAAGCCTCTATCTCTGAGGCCGAGGGCCTGTTTTAATAATGGCCTGCTGCCCGTGCACAGAGCCAGAATGCTAGCAGGGGTGTTCTTGCCGCGAGACGCTGTGATATCACCTAACAACAACTGTTTGGGGTTTTTCCAAGGCTCGATGGTGCCAGGTGAGCATATCGCCATATAGGCCCGGCTTTTTATGACGTACAATTTCACTGCATTCTTGAGACACTTGGACTGATAATGGCTTTTCAGTAGCTCTGTATGAAAAGGAGGCTTGCACTGCTATTCCCTTTGCTGGGCCTCTTCTGTGTGTGTAAGTGAAGATTTCACTGCCGCTGTCTATTTTGCTTTACTGTATGGGACTAGGAATGAAGCTTACTCCACCTCCGCTACTTTTGCTGCTCTTCTGTGTTTGTGAAGCTTGGGCTGCCTATTCTGTGTGTCTTTTGTATGCATATGTTGCTAGCACTGCCATCCCAGAGGGCCTCTGAGCCCTTCGGGCAGGTCAGTGCCTGGTGCAGAGTGTCAGGCCCAGATCGGTACCGGAGAAGCCTCGGGCTGCCGGCAAAAATAGCTTCGAGGGTCGGGTCATGGTGACAGAAAGATAAGAGGGGCATTCATTTGCACAGCTCGAGGTCCTGAGGTCGTCGCTCAGTGACACGTAGACAGTGCAGTATAAATGAGAGTATGGGAGTGTTGTGTGGTGTAATAACCACCACTGAAGCACAGAATCGACGTTAAGTAAACTATTAGTGATTGGAAGCGTTCTCTTCAGTCATGCCCTCCGTAGAACACGATTCTCTACACGGGTCTCTCACTGCAAAACATTAGACAAGCTGCACTATAAACCATTCTTTCCGAAGATGTAGATTGAACAGGCCTCTGTGTGCTCATGTGAGACATGTTTTGCCACAGATGCACCTTCTGGGAAAGAGCTCAGTCAGCCTCTCACACAAACCAGCTGAGCTACTTCAGTTGTTGTAGCTTTAAAGTGGCTGTCGTCTTTTCATACTTTGTTTTAGCCAGTAGTATCAATAGTCCCAAATTGCAACATCGTGTAGGTTAATAAGTTAGAACTGTAACAAGGTGTTACACAGGATAAAGAGTAATGTAGGAAGTAAACATTAAATAAGAGTCTTTCAGACTAAAAGAGTCAGTAGCTCTAAATATGAACAGGAGTCATCAAGACTTGGGAGAGTGGAGGAGAGAGATAGATAAGGGTAAAATGGTGCAACCGGAGGAAGTGCGGAGAAAAGGGAGAGGGTGAAATGGGTGGAGAGAAAGGAGTAATACAAGAGACAGAGGGTGATGGGTGGAGAGAGACTGTCTCCCTCGTCTTCATTGCTTGATTTTGCTCGTGATAAAGTGTCACTCATAGTCGTTGAAATATCACTCATAATTCCAATGAAATTATGGAAATGTCACACATAGCAATCTGAAACCTTGGCAGCTATGATTAGATAAAATGCAGCACTAAATCTAGATCATGATTGTAGGACAGTTTCAACGCGCAGCAGGACAGAAAGTATAGACCTTGTCTCATGATTGTTCTGGCACAATAGAAAACTGCTCGGAAAGGCGAAATTAAATACTTGAAAAAAGTTTCACAGAGCACAAAGCAAGTAAATGTGATAAGGATCAGCAAACAAGTGTGAGGTAAGCGGAACCTTAATGAAAAGGAAAAATCGAATACAGAAAAGGAAAAAAACAAAAAACCTCAAGAAGCTGCAGTGTCTAGGATGGGAGGTGTTAGGAAAAGGGAGTTCGACCACCTCTGCACCTGTGATTATTCAGTGATCACACGTCAAGGGCGCACTCATTGACTTCCCAATCAGGCCGGATAATTACAGCTGAGTTCGCCACGCGTTGCCACCCGCACCCACAGTCTGTCTCCTAAAAATGTTATCATGAAATGAATACCTGGGAACGGCTGGCAAGATGACGAGAGGCCTGCTTCGGTAGTGTCCACGGGAGCAGGCGCAGATGGCTGTTGCTGACGCACGCAGATTACTCTGCGCAGTGCGCACATGACCCACACTGCCCCACCCTGCAGAGCAATGCGTGATGGCGCGCTGGCGGCGCACTAAATGTGAACTTGCGCGCGGAACCGTGAGACCAGCCTCTGTCTCTGAGGCTGAGGGCCTGTTTTAATAATGTCCTGCAGCCCGTGCACAGAGCCAGCCTTTGCGGTGCATGGGCTGCAGGTCATTATCATGATTAAAATGCTCCTCTGCCTCGGAGACTCTTCCCAGGCGAACCGTGCAAGTTAATATTTATTTGGTCCCAGAGTCAAGCCAGTCTGCATTGTGCTGAGGGGGCCCCCTAGACTTGGGGGCCCCCCCACACCGCGGGGGCTGCGGGGGCCTGTGTTATGCCCCTGGTACCATGTCCTGACAGTGAAACACTCTCCATTTCGTTTTTCACTGTTGAAAGGCCATCTTGCCCATAGGACAGAATGGAGAGGCTGTGTAATATGTTTCCAACCTATCTTCCCATAGGCTTAAGATGGAGGGGTGAAGTTTAGTGTGCCTGAACTCACAATTTAATAACACATCTTTTTGTGAAGGTGGTTTTTGCATTGTGTGTTTAGAAACCACACTTTTAGAAGTGGCTGGTTTTTTGTGTTCTAACAATTCTGTGTGTCTCTGCCTGGTTTTGAATTGACTGTCTGGATTTGAAAGTGATAGGATCTGGGGAATGTCTTGACCGAGGGGAGGAGTTGAGACAGCAACAGGCTGACCTGCATCTGGAGTGTAGGGGGGAGGAGTAGCCCCTGGAGGTGAAGAGGCCTGGGCTGCCGCTAATAAAACAATGGCTCCATCTCCTGCTGAGTGATTGAGGATCCAGACCCCCACTATCAAAGGGAGACACCCAGAACTGGTTTGAACAGGGGTCAGTGCCCCCTGAACACAAAGACTTCAAAGACATTTAGGGGTATAACTATGAGAGCTGAAACCCCTGAACTTAGGACTGTCCAAGACTGAACTTAGGACTGATCAAGACTGTAAAGGATTGAAACTACTTCGTGGTCAAGAGGAACCTCTGCCAAGGAAGAAACAGCTGAAGAGACTGAAGGAAAGGACTGACCCTTGCTGTGTGTTCTGGGGCTGGCCTGCAGTTTGCTGATTTAACCAAGGAGAGGCAAAGGGACTTTGCTGTGTGCTGTGTCCCCCTGCTTGAAAGGGCTTTGCTGTGTGCTGTGTCCTGAAGTAACTTGTCCCCAAGGGCCCGAGGAGAGCTGGCTCCCTGTTGTGAAAACTCAGGAACACAAAAGTTTCCAGAGGAGTGTCTCAGCAATGCTGTGTGCATGTGCTTTTTGCAGCCTGAGACCTTAGTAAGAACTGCCCCGTGATCGTGTGCACCCGGAGTCCAAGTGAGTCTCAGCGACGCTGTGTGCGTGTGCTTTGTGCAGCCTGAGACTTTTGTGAGTATTGCCCTGTGATCATGTGTACCCGGAATCCAAGTGAGTCTCAGCGACGCTGTGTGCGTGTGCTTCGTGCAGCCTGAGACCTTCGTGAGGATTGCCCTGTGATCGTGTGCACCCGGAATCCAAGTGAGTCTCAGCGACTCTGTGTGCGTGTGTTTTGTGCAGCCTGAGACCTTCGTGAGGATTGCCCTGTGATCGTGGACACCTGAAGCTCAAGTGAGTCTCAGCGATGCTGTGTGTGTGTGCTTCGTGCAGCCTGAGGCCTTCGTGAGGATTGCCCTGTGATCGTGGGCACCTGGAATCCAAGTGAGTCTCAGCGACGCTGTGTGCGTGTGCTTCGTGCAGCCTGAGACCTTCGTGAGGATTGTCCTGTGACTGTGTACACCCGAAGTGCAAGTGAGTCTCAGCGATGCTGTGTGCGTGTGCTTCGTGCAGCCTGAGACCTTCGTGAGTATTGCCCTGTGATCGTGTACACCCGAACCTTAAGTGAGTCTCAGCGACGCTGTGTGCGTGTGCCCTGTTGCAGCCTGAGATCTTCATCATTGCCATCGGCTCGGACCGGCATCCCCAGAGGAGCGGTGCCGCCGGCCCGAGCCTGCCTGTGCCAAGGAGAGACCTCGAACCATCACATCGGGGGTCCGTGTTCCACTGCCCGAGATCAACGAAGTCGCCCCGGAGGCCCAAGCCGCAAGGAGAGGAGAGGAGAGCAAGATCGCACCCCCCAGGTAACGCTCAGCGAGCGTGCGTGTGTCGCCACCTCGGGCGGGGTGCGGTCTCGGAGAGAAACGCTCTCGGCCTTTCTCATCCTTGCAACGCGAGCCCCCGCTCAAGTTAGAATTGCGGCCTGTACTTGCCGAGGAGTGGCAGTTCCAGGGCCAGAGTGTGGAGCTGCACTTTGTTTACACCAGACCAGTGTTGGGGGTATATTTTGGCAGTAGCTGACCGCGAGTCAGTACGAGATGCATAGAGTCCGTCCAGAGCACCGTGAACGGTGCTGGAGTACATTATTGTTTGCATTACGAACTGCCTAATTGTTGCATTACCCATTGCATTATTTTTGCATTACGAACTGCCTGATTGTTGCATTACGCATTGCCTTATTTTTGCATTACGTGCTGCCTAATTGTTGCATTACGCATTGCATTATTTTTGCATTATGAACTGCCTAATTGTTGCATTACGCATTGCATTATTTTTGCATTACGAACTGCCTGATTGCTGCATTACGCATTGCATTATTTTTGCATTACGAACTGCAAGATTGCTGCATTACGCATTGCATTATTTTTGCATTACGAACTGCCTGATTGTTGCATTACGCAGTGCATTATTTTTGCATTACGAACTGCCTGATTGTTGCATTACGCATTGCATTATTTTTGCATTACGAACTGCCTCATTGTTGCATTACGCATCGCATTATTTTGGCATAACGAACTGCATTATTTTTATAGTACAAAGTGCCTGATTCTTGCATTACGAACTGCATAGCATTGCATTAGGACTGCATTTGGATCATTGAGAATTGCTCATTAATACTGCAAGAACCTACAAGGGCTTGCTGGCCTAATAACCGGCCAGGTGAAATATTACAAATACGCATATGTTGGATTTTTATCGTGTGGTCTCATCGTATATCTTTTTATATAAACTTATACTTGTTTTTTTTATGAAACTCGTGTGGAGTCCATTTGTGGTGTCATCATTGGGTTACTGAGAGCGGGATTGCAAATACTTTACACATTGCCTTGGAGATAAGCCTGGCTGCTCGTGCCAAGCTACCGAAGGGGCTATCTGAGAAGGTGTCCTTCCTTTCCCTCACTTATAAGCAAGGGTCCCTATTTAGACTAAGGCACCTACCTCAGCCAACTGGGGACCCCCAATTCTAACCTTGGGTAGCAAAGGGTGGGGATTTGAACCCTCCCTGTTCTAACAACAATATATGTTGTGCAAAGCTGCTAATTAAAAGTGGTCGAAACACAAAACATGCCTGGCAATATAAAGTATTAATGTGCCCCGCTTACCTATACCAAATATCACTAATACAATGTGTCAGAGAACGCCGACTGCGTTTGCCAACTTAGCCGCAATGAGCATGTACGGAAGTGCTCAGATGATCGAATGTTTTAAACCCGTCTCACCAATAGCAAAAGATGAGCCCACATCTATCTCAAACAAAAGATTTAAAGTGGCCTAATATCAATTTACTGCACATGAAGTGTTAGTGGTGCCTTGCACAACATATAATTATTGAGATGAATAACTAATACCCCAAGAACAGTGCACTCATGTATTCAATGCCATATATGACAAAAAACAAAATATAGACCAATATAAAACAATGTGCACAAAAACCAATCCTCCACCCCTGCATACATAGAGTACACTGACCTCCAAAAATATATAATCTGAATTAAAACATGATTACAGAAAACACGTATATTCTATTTTATCATTCATCCCTGAGGGATGCATGGTGTCCAGTTTTTTAATCCAATAAAATTTGGGTTGGGACAGTCTTTTATGATTGTCCATGCCTGTCTTAGGTGTTACAACTTCTTGAACTTAAAAACTTAATTGTACGACATTATGACCTGCTTCCAACCTGTGCATGGCTACGCTTGAAGTTTCAGTTTTATTCTGGCTGTTACTTCGGTAATTCAGATTTTTCTTTTTCTTTCCATTCTACCTAAACCTTCTTCCGCAAGGACATTTTAGTACATATATAACATTTTTGCTGTCACAATTAGCTGAATGTCTTAATTGAATGGTATTACCCTGGGTGGAAGGTGCTATTGTGCTGCCTGCAATGGCATTGTTACAATGTATGCAATTCAAACAACTTTGTGTTCCTTAATTATTTTCCTCCTTGTTTTGTATTGATGGACAGGATCTCTTTGATGTTTTTGATCTGCTGTATGCAAACAAGGGTTTGGCTGTGAATAATATTTGTAAATCTGGTTCATTTTGCAAAATTTCCCATCTTTTTTTAATAATAGTTTTTCTATTGCTTGAGCTTTTGTGGAGTATTTCAATACACATACCATCCTGTTTGTTTCTTTCTTTTGTGTTTTTTTCAACAAGTTTTTTCTGTCCAACTGGTCTACCCAATTCAAGGATTGTTCTAGTATTGAGAGTGGGAATCCACGATGTTTGAATCTGGCTTTAAATTTCTCATTCATGATAGGGAGATCCTGTGGGCCTGAAATGATTCTTTCAAGTCTGATGAATTGAGAGAAAAGCAAATGATTTTTCAGAGCTGGCTGATGGAAACTTTGATAATACAAACTATTATTCCTATAATTGGATTTGGTAAATACACTAATTTTAATCCCTGCTGGGGTTACCGTGAATAAGCAAAGTAAGGACTGCGCACACCAATAATAAATGATTTGTAATTTTGTGGTGTGCTTCTGGGGTATCACCATCTGACAAATGGTGTGATGCAATAACGAATAAAGTAGCGCCACCTGAATAGGGGCGTCCCCCTGAGCACAACAAGAGTCCACGAGAAGTGGGTGAATATTGAAGAGTCACAAGGTTCAATATATTCAAATCTTTTTTACTTCATTTGTGTTGTTCAAATATGATATTTAAATCCTCATATCAAAAGAACATTCAATGGGAAATGGATAGTTTCTCAATCCCAAATATATGGCTGATTAAATCGAAACCCAATGCATTTCGGGCCATATGGCCCTTCGTCAGGTGCAGAAGTTCTGTAAATAACAAGAAAGGATTCCATGAGGCAAACACGCTCTTCGGACAGCAAAATGAACAATATAAAACACGACAAAACGTGCCAGTGACTAAAAGACAATTTGATAATAGCAAATGGATGTGAAGTTGAAGATGTGAGATGAAGATAGAATCCCTTGGGGTGCCCAAGTGATTACCGGGTGCAAAATGAATGGATCAACAAAGTGCCAAGAAAGAAAAATAAAAGGTGCGGTGAAACGCTAAGATAAGTAATAAACACTTGAAAATGATGAAAGTAACCAGTGAATACCAAAAAAGGATGAATATGGACAACTACAAAATTACTGGTATTGCATGCAAAAGGTCCACAGCATATATAAAGGCACGCGTAAAACGAGCGTGAGCAAATGATACCAATAAATACAAAAAGCGGGACGAATATGGGCAACTAAAAGATTGCAAATGTTGCATGCAAAAAGTCCACAGCATATATAAAGGAACACATAAAACAAGCGTGGACAAGTGAGTGTCGCAAGCATGCATTAAAAGTAAAAATAACGTGTTCAGAAGAAAACGTGTGAATGGATTTACGTCCTGCAAGCACTTTTATGGCTCCTGTTAGCCACAAGAGTCTCAACACCTTTGAGACGCTTGTAAAACATGATTTACAATCCTTCAACTACAACATGAAACCTAAACGCCGTAACCTCACCATCAAGGAACAACAAGTTCTTATCAATCTTGCTAAGAATCCAGCAATAACTTGCCAAAATGCAGATAAGGGTGGTGCTTTAGTTATTATGGATACCAGCTTTTATAATCAACAAATTGACAATCACGTTATGGACACAAATATCTATGCTTTACTGGATGTCAATCCTACCAACGATTTCGCTGATATACTCTGCAACTTGTTGAAAAAAGCAGTTGATGATGGCGTCATCACTGAAAAAGTTCAAAGATATCTTACCAAACTTCACCCCAAATCTCCTATCATTTATTTGTTACCCAAAGTGCATAAATGTCTCAAGCAACCGCCGTTTAGACCGATTGTCTCAACTCGAGGCAGCTTACATGAACCTATTGGCAAATTCCTTGATAGACATTTGCAACCTTTTGTGTTAAAAATGCGAACATATCTTCGAGATTCTACCGATTTTATTACTAAAATCAATCAAGTCGTTTTCTCACATGATGATGAAATTTGGCTCTGCACCATGGATGTCAAATCACTGTACACTTCCATACCTCACGACCTGGGCATGGCGGCCATAGAAAACGTATTATTGAATTCAGATTTGGATATGAATTTGCAATTATTTCTCATGAACTACTCACTTTCACCCTATATCACAGTTACTTCAAGTGTAATGACCAGTGGTTCTTACAACTCTCGGGAACTTCCATGGGCAATTGTGCCGCCCCATCGTACGCGAACATTTTCATGCAACAATTCGAAGAGAATAACATTTTAAATCAACCCATCTGGATAAATCATGCCAGAATTTTTCTGAGATATATTGACGAGATTTTTATCGTATGGAACGGTCAGCAAAATTAACTCATGTCAGCACTTAATAGTCTCAATACTATCAATGAACGTATCCAGTTCACCTTTGAAGTACACCATGAACAAATGTCTTTTTTAGATGTCTTGGTCAAGAAAGAGGACAATAGTCTTCAAACTGATTTATATCGAAAAAAAACTGACCGCAATAATCTGTTGCACTATAAGAGTTTTCATCAACAATCGCTCAAGAATCATTTACCTTTCTCCCAGCTGTTAAGAGTCAAACGCATCGTTTCGCAACCTGAACGATGCACACAACAGATGGATTTCATGCTTTCTCGATTTGCTGATCGGGGTTATCCTCATAAAATTCTGAATCAAGCTCAGTCACATTGTGCCAAGATTAACAGATCTGAACTACTGACTAAAAAAGTCAAAACCAGTTCTAACCGCATGGTTGTTGTTTCTAAATTTTCGACTATGAGCCAACGATATAAGCACAGTATTCAGAAACATTGGCCAATCCTAGCTATGGAACCTGACTTCAAAGGCCTGTTCCTCAATCGACCCATCTTTGCTTACACAAAGGGGAAAAACTTGAAAGCACTACTCACCAAACCCATTATCAGGGCTCCAGCTAACACGTATAAGGGCACTATCCCCTGCATGAATTGTAGCAACTGCAACAACATCATCAAAGGTTCTTGGATTACCCACCCGATGAAAGGTTTCCGTATCAATCTACAAGTGACAGCCACTTGTGATACCATGAACGTTATCTATCTTTTGAAATGCCCATGTGGGCTTCCATATGTTTGGAAAACTGAAAGAAAGATCAAAACTCGAATACACGAACACAAAAGCAACATAAGAACCAAGAACATGAAATCTACAGTCGCTACACATTTTGCTGAACACGACCATAACATCTGCCAACTCAAATTTTTGATCTTGGAAACAATTTCCAAAACAGAAGGCAGGAACAATACCAACTTCCTATTACAACGTGAAAACCATTGGATTAACCCCTTCCATGCTCATGACGAGCTGGACTCGTCATGGCACACAGTGCTCGTGTGCTCATGACGAGTCCAGCTCGTCATGGAACCCAGTCAAGGAAATCCCTCTGGTGCGGGCACCAGAGGGATTCCCTTTCATCCCCTAAAGCCTCGGGAGCTGGGGAAGAGCTTCCCCAGCTCCCGAGGCTCCCTGGTTTCCCTGAAATGACGATCAGGCGCGCACGTTGCGCTGATCTCATTTCAGTGAAACTGAAACTGAAATGAGCCAAGAGGCTCATTGCAGTTTCAGTTTCTACGTGCTCAGGGGGCTATCTCAGCCCCTGAGCACGTAGAAACTCAGGAGAGGTATCGTTGGAAAGGGAGAATCTCCCCTTTCCAATGGTACCCTCACTAGTGGATCCCTGCTTGGGGATCGCCCCAGGAGGGCAATCCCCAAGCAGGGATCCACTCACTAGGCACCAGGGAGGGGAGCGGCCCCTTGGGCAAGGGCCTTTGCTCCCCCATACAATTTTTGGCATAATTAGTCTTTCTGCCCCCTGGGGGGTAGATGGGGGCAGTAGCCCCCAATCTGCCCCCCGGGGTAGAAAGCCCACTAGACACCAGGGATTTCTATTTAAATTATATTTAGGGGTGGGGGCTGCCCAAAACGGGCATGCCGATGCCCCCATCCCCCCGGCCACAAAATTAGTCTTTCTGCCCCCTGGGGGCAGATGGGGCAGTAGCCCCCAATCTGCCCCCGGGGGCAGAAAGCCCACTAGATACCAGGGATTTTTTGAAAATTATAGTTAGGGGTGGGGCTGCCCAATATGGGCATGCCAATGCCCCCACCCCACCCCGCCGCAAAGGTACAGTCTTTCTGCCCCTCCTGGGAGGCAGATGGGGCAGTAGCCCCCAATCTGCCCCCGGGGGCAGAAAGCCCACTAGACACCAGGTTTTTTTCCCCTCGATACATTTAGGGGTGGGGGTTGCCCAAGATGGGCATGCCAATGCCCCCACCCCTCCCCCATGAAATTCCAGTCTTTCTGCCCCCGGGGGGCAGATGGTGGCAGCGGCCACCAATCTGCACCCACCCGGGGTTCAGAAATACCCTAGATGCCAGGGATTATTTTTTTATAGGCCCGGGGTGGGGGCTGCCCAGAATGGGCATGCAAATGCCCCCACCCTACCCCCAAAGAAAAAAAAAAACTTTCTGCCCCCAGGAGGCAGATGGGGGCAATAGCCCCTGATCTGCCCCCCGGGGAGGGGCAGAAAGCCCACTAAGCGCCAGGGATTTTTTTTTTTATATAGGTAGGGGTGGGGGCTGCCCAGAATTTGCATGTCAATGCCCCCAACCCAAAAAAAATGCTACAGTCTTTCTGCCCCCCTGGGAGGCAGATGGGGCAATAGCACCTTATCTGCCCCCGGGGGCAGAAAGCCCACTAGCCACCAGGGATTTTTTTTTTTACAAAGTTCGGGGTGGGGGCTGCCAAGAATGGACATGCCAATGCCCCCACCCACCCCAAAAAGATGTCACTGTCTTTCTGCCCCTCCCAGGAGGCAGATGGGGGCAGTAGCCCCTGATCTGCCCCCGGGGGGCAGAAAGCCCACTATGTGCCAGCGATTATGCTGGCTTTTTTATACGGAGGGTGGGGGCTGACCAGCATAGGCATCCCAATGCCCCCGACCCCCCAAAAGAATAGCCACAGTCTTTCTGCCCCCTCGGGGGCATATCGGGGCAATAGCCCCTGATTTCCCCCTCCCCAGGGCGGCAGAAAGCCCACTAGGCACTGACTTTTTTCGGAATGTGCCTACCTGTTGAATTTGGTTCCTAGCTCTGCCGGCACCCAGGAAACCTAGCAAACCTATACATTTTTTAAAACTAGACACCCAGGGGAATCCAGGATGGGCTGACTTGACTGGCTCTCACCAGGTTCTGTTACCCAGAATCCCTTGCAAACCTAAAAATTTGTCCCAAAAAAACACATTTTCCTCACATTTTTGTGGTGGAAAGTTCTGAAATCTGCGTGGATCCACAAAATTTCACCCACCCCGCGTTCCCCAAAGTCTTTCGAGAAAAATGGTACCTCACTTGTGTGGGTAGGACTAGTGGCCGCGACAGGAAACGGCCCAAAACGCAACATGGATACACCACATTTTCACAGTGAAAACGGACCCTTTTTTGCAAAGTGCCTAGCTGTAGATTTTGAACCCTAACTCTGCCGGCACCTAGGGAAACCTAGCAAACCTATACATTTTTGAAGACTAGATACCCAGGGGAATCCAGGATTGGGTCACTTGACTGGCTCTCACCAGGTTCTGCTACCCAGAATCCCTTGCAAACCGAAACATTTGTCAAAAAAACAAATTTTCCTCACTTTTCTGTGGTGGAAAGTTCTGGAATCTGCGTGGATCCACAAATTTCCACCCATCCCGCGTTCCCCAAAGTCTTCCGAGAAAAATGGCACCTCACATGTGTGGGTAGGCCTAGTGCCCGCGACAGGAAACGGCCCAAACGCAACGTGGACACACCACATTTTCACAGTGAAAACGGACCCTTTTTTGCAAAGTGCCTAGCTGTAGATTTTGAACTCTAACACTGCCAGCACCTAGGGAAACCTAGCAAACCTATACATTTTTGAAAACTAGACACCCAGGGGAATCCAGGATGGGGTGACTTGACTGGCTCTCACCAGGATCTGTTACCCAGAATCCCTTGCAAACCTAAAAATATGTCCAAAAAACACATTTTCCTCACATTTCTGTGGTGGAAAGTTCTGGAATGTGCGTGGATCCACAAATTTCCTACCACCCTGCGTTCCCCCAGGGCTCCCGATAAAAATGGTACCTCACTTGTGTGGGTAGGCATAGTGGCTGAAACAGGAAATGGCCCAAATCGTATTGTGGAGACTTCAAAACTACCTATAACAAAACTACCTGGTTTTGGGGGGGCACCTGGTTTTTGGCCCCGGGCTCGCCGCCATCTAGGGAAACCTACCAATCCCACACATTTCTGAAAACTAGACACCCTGGGGAGTCCAATGAGGTATGGCTTGCGTGGATCCCCCAACGTTTCCCTACCCAGAATCCCCTGCAACCCTCAAATTTAGCTGAAAAAACCATATTTTCCACATATTTTTGCGTGGAATCACCGTGCTGGCACAAATGTCCTACCACCCAGCGTTGCCCTTGTTCCCCGAGTAAAATGATACCTCACTTGTGTGGGTGTCCAAAGCAGAACTGGCTAAAAACGTATTTTTAAAAAAATATAGCGCTTAGAATTCTCGGTGCTATACCCTAAATCCCTATGTTTTGGGCTCTTCCCAGTCACAGGCCTTTGGCCCACCCACACAAGTGAGGTATCATTTTACTCGGGAGAACAACGGGAACGCTGGGTGGTAGGACATTTGTGCCGGCACGGTGATCCCACGCAAAAATGTATGGAAAAAGTGATTTTTCAGCTAAATTTGAGGTTTGCAGAGGATTCTGGGTAGGAAAACGTTGTGGGACCCACGCAAGCCATACCTCGCTGGACTCCCCGGGTGTCTAGCTTTCAGAAATGTTTGAGTTTGGTAGTTTCCCAAGATGGCCGCCGAGCCCAGGGCCAAAAACTCCTGGGACCCCCTTGCAAAACCAGGTTGTTTTGTGATAAGTAATTTTGATGTCGCCTCAATAGGTTTTGGGCCCTTTTCTGTCGCGGGTACTTGACCCACCCACGCAAGTGAGGTATCATTTTATCGGGAGACCTGGGGAACGCTGGGTGGGAGGAAATTTGTGGATCCACGTAGATTCCAGAACTTTCCCACATAGAAATTTGAGAGAAAAGTGATTTTTTTCAGCTAAATTTGAGGTTTGCGGGGCATTCTGGGTAGGAAAACGTTGGGGGATCCACGCAAGCCATACCTCGTTGGACTCCCCCGGGTGTCTAGTTTTCAGAAATGTGTGGGTTTGGTAGGTTTCCCAAGATGGCCGCCGAGCCCGGGGCCAAAAACCCAGGTGACTCCCTTGCAAAACCAGCTTGTTTTGTGATAGATCATTTTGATGTCTCCTCAATACGTTTTGGGCCCTTGCCTGTTGCGGGTACTTGAACCACCCACACCAGTGAGGTTTTGGCCCTGGGCTCGGCGGCCATCTTAGGAAACCTACCAAACCCACACATTTCTGAAAACTAGACACTCTGGGGAGTCCAGCGAGGTATGGCTTGCGTGGGTCCCCCAATGTTTTCCTACCCAGAATCCCCTGCAAACCTGATATTTTGCTGAAAAAATCACTTTTTTGCACATTTTTGTGTGGTAAAGTTGTGGAATCATGGGGCTGACACAAATTTCCTACCACCCAGCAATCCCCAGGTCTCCCGATAAAAATGGTGCCTCACTCGGGTGGGAGGCCCAAGTACCCGCGACAGGCAAGGGCCCACAACGTATTGAGGCGACCTCAAAATGGCCTATCACAAAACGACCTGGTTTTGCAAGGGGGTCCCATGACATTTTGGCCCGGGGCTCGGCGGCCACCTAGGGAAACCTACCAAACCTACACATTTCTGAAAAGTAGACACCCGGGGATTCCAGGGAGGTATGGCTTGCGTGGATCCACCAAAGTTTTCTTACCCAGAATCCCCTGCAAACCTGATATTTTGCTGAAAAAATCACTTTTTCGCACATTTTTGTGTGGTAAAGTTGTCGAATCATGGGATTGACACAAATTTCGTACCACCCAGCGTTCCCCTAGGTCTCCCAATAAAAATGGTGCCTCACTCGGGTGGGAGGCCCAAGTACCCGCGACAGGCAGGGCCCACAACGTATTGAGGCGACCTCAAAATGGCCTATCACAAAACGACCTGGTTTTGCAAGGGGGTCCCATGACGTTTTGGCCCGGGGCTCGGCGGCCACCTACGGAAACCTACCAAACCTACACATTTCTGAAAACTAGACACCCGGGGCATTCCAGGGAGGTATGACTTGCGTGGATCCACCAACGTTTTCTTACCCAGAATCCCCTGCAAACCTGATATTTTGCTGAAAAAATCACTTTTTCGCACATTTTTGTGTGGTAAAGTTGTCGAATCATGGGATTGACACAAATTTCCTACCACCCAGCGTTCCTCCAGGTCTCCCAATAAAAATGGTGCCTCACTCGGGTGGGAGGCCCAAGTACCAGCGACAGGCAAGGGCCCACAACGTATTGAGGCGACCTCAAAATGGCCTATCACAAAACGACCTGGTTTTGCAAGGGGGTCCCATGACGTTTTGGCCCGGGGCTCGGCGGCCACCTACGGAAACCTACCAAACCTACACATTTCTGAAAAGTAGACACCCGGGGCATTCCAGGGAGGTATGACTTGCGTGGATCCACCAACGTTTTCTTACCCAGAATCCCCTGCAAACCTGATATTTTGCTGAAAAAATCACTTTTTCGCACATTTTTGTGTGGTAAAGTTGTCGAATCATGGGATTGACACAAATTTCCTACCACCCAGCGTTCCCTCAGGTCTCCCAATAAAAATGGTGCCTCACTCGGGTGGGAGGCCCAAGTACCCGCGACAGGCAAGGGCCCACAACGTATTGAGGCGACCTCAAAATGGCCTATCACAAAACTACCTGTTTTTGCAAGGGGGTCCCATGACGTTTTGGCCCGGGGCTCGGCGTCCACCTAGGGAAACCTACCAAACCTACACATTTCTGAAAAGTAGACACCCGGGGATTCCAGGGAGGTATGGCTTGCGTGGATCCCCCAACGGTTTCTTACCCAGAATCCCCTGCAAACCTGAAATTTGGCTGAAAACATCACTTTTTTCACACATTTTTGTGTGGTAAAGTTGTGGCATCACGGGGCTGACACAAATTCCCTACCACCCAGCGTTCCCCCAGGTATCCCGATAAAAATGGTGCCTCACTCGGGTGGGAGGCCCAAGTACCCGCGACAGGCAAGGGCCCAAAACATTTTGTGATAGGCAATTTTGATGGCGCCTCAATACGTTGTGGGCCCTTGCCTGTCGCGTGTACTTGGGCCTCCCACACAAGTGAGGCACCATTTTTATCGGGAGACCTGGGGAACGCTGGGTGGTAGGAAATTTGTGTGAGGCCAGTGATGCCACACTTTCCCACACAAAAATGTGTGAAAAAGTGATTTTTTTCAGCTAAAATTGAGGTTTGCAGGGATTCTGGGCAAGGAAACGTTGGGGGATCCACGCAAGCCATACCTCCCTGGAAGCCCCGGGTGTCTACTTTTCAGAAATGTGTGGGTTTGGTAGGTTTCTCTAGATGGCTACCGAGCACGGGGCCAAAACCCAGGTGACCCCCTTGCAAAACCAGGTCGTTTTGTGAAAGGCCATTTTGAGGTCGCCTCACTACGTTGTGGGCCCTTGCCTGTCGCGGGTACTTGGGCCTCCCACACGAGTGAGGCACCATTTTTATCGGGAGACCTGGGGGAACGCTGGGTGGTAGGAAATTTGTGTCAGCCCCATGATTCCACAACTTTACCACACAACAATGTGCGAAAAAGTGATTTTTGAGCAAAATATCAGGTTTGCAGGGGATTCTGGGTAAGAAAACTTTGGTGGATCCACGCAAGCCATACCTCCCTGGAATCCCCCGGGTGTCTACTTTTCAGAAATGTGTAGGTTTGGTAGGTTTCCCTAGGTGGCCGCCGAGCCCCGGGCCAAAACGTCATGGGACCCCCTTGCAAAACCAGGTAGTTTTGTGATAGGCCATTTTGAGGTCGCCTCAATACGTTGTGGGCCCTTGCCTGTCGCAGGTACTTGGGCCTCCCACCCGAGTGAGGCACCATTTTTATCGGGAGACCTGGGGAACGCTGGGTGGTAGGAAATTTGTGTGAGGCCAGTGATGCCACACTTTCCCACACACAAATGTGTGAAAAAGTGATTTTTTCAGCTAAAATTGAGGTTTGCAGGGGATTCTGGGTAAGGAAACGTTGGGGGATCCACGCAAGCCATACCTCCCTGGAAGCCCCCGGGTGTCTACTTTTCAGAAATGTGTGGGTTTGGTAGGTTTCTCTAGATGGCTACCGAGCACGGGGCCAAAAACCCAGGTGACCCCCTTGCAAAACCAGGTCGTTTTGTGAAAGGCCATTTTGAGGTCGCCTCACTACGTTGTGGGCCCTTGCCTGTCGCGGGTACTTGGGCCTCCCACACGAGTGAGGCACCATTTTTATCGGGAGACCTGGGGGAACGCTGGGTGGTAGGAAATTTGTGTCAGCCCCATGATTCCACAACTTTACCACACAACAATGTGCGAAAAAGTGATTTTTGAGCAAAATATCAGGTTTGCAGGGGATTCTGGGTAAGAAAACTTTGGTGGATCCACGCAAGCCATACCTCCCTGGAATCCCCGAGTGTCTACTTTTCAGAAATGTGTAGGTTTGGTAGGTTTCCTAGGTGGCCGCCGAGCCCCGGGCCAAAACGTCATGGGACCCCCTTGCAAAACCAGGTAGTTTTGTGATAGGCCATTTTGATGTCGCCTCAATACGTTGTGGGCCCTTGCCTGTCGCGTGGTACTTGGGCCTCCCACCCGAGTGAGGCACCATTTTTATCGGGAGACCTGGGGGAACGCTGGGTGGTAGGAAATTTGTGTGAGGCCAGTGATGCCACACTTTCCCACACACAAATGTGTGAAAAAAGTGATTTTTTCAGCTAAAATTGAGGTTTGCAGGGGATTCTGGGTAAGGAAACGTTGGGGGATCCACGCAAGCCATACCTCCCTGGAAGCCCCCGGGTGTCTACTTTTCAGAAATGTGTGGGTTTGGTAGGTTTCTCTAGATGGCTACCGAGCACGGGGCCAAAAACCCAGGTGACCCCCTTGCAAAACCAGGTCGTTTTGTGAAAGGCCATTTTGAGGTCGCCTCACTACGTTGTGGGCCCTTGCCTGTCGCGGGTACTTGGGCCTCCCACACGAGTGAGGCACCATTTTTATCGGGAGACCTGGGGAACGCTGGGTGGTAGGAAATTTGTGTCAGCCCCATGATTCCACAACTTTACCACACAACAATGTGCGAAAAAAGTGATTTTTTGAGCAAAATATCAGGTTTGCAGGGGATTCTGGGTAAGAAAACTTTGGTGGATCCACGCAAGCCATACCTCCCTGGAATCCCCCGGGTGTCTACTTTTCAGAAATGTGTAGGTTTGGTAGGTTTCCCTAGGTGGCCGCCGAGCCCCGGGCCAAAACGTCATGGGACCCCCTTGCAAAACCAGGTAGTTTTGTGATAGGCCATTTTGAGGTCGCCTCAATACGTTGTGGGCCCTTGCCTGTCGCGGGTACTTGGGCCTCCCACCCGAGTGAGGCACCATTTTTATCGGGAGACCTGGGGGAACGCTGGGTGGTAGGAAATTTGTGTGAGGCCAGTGATGCCACACTTTCCCACACACAAATGTGTGAAAAAAGTGATTTTTTCAGCTAAAATTGAGGTTTGCAGGGGATTCTGGGTAAGGAAACGTTGGGGGATCCACGCAAGCCATACCTCCCTGGAAGCCCCCGGGTGTCTACTTTTCAGAAATGTGTGTGTTTGGTAGGTTTCCCTAGGTGCCGGCAGAGCTAGGGTTCACAAACTACAGCTAGGCACTTTGCCAAAAAAGGGTCATTTTTCACTGCGAAATTGAGGTGAGACCACGTTGCGTTTTGCGCCGTTTCCTGTCGCGGGCACTAGGCCGACCCACACAAGTGAGGTACCATTTTTCTCAGAAGACTTTGGGGAACGCGGGGTGGGTGGAAATTTGTGAATCCACGCAGATTCCAGAACTTTCCACCACAGAAATGTGGGGAAAATGTGGTTTTTTTGACAATTTTTTAGGTTTGCAAGGGATTCTGGGTAACAGAACCTGGTGGGAGGCAGTCCACTCACCCCATCCTGGATTCCCCTGGGTGTCTAGTTTTCAAAAATGTATAGGTTTGCTAGGGTTCCCTAGGTGCCGGCAGAGCTAGGGTTCAAAAACTACAGCTAGGCACTTTGCCAAAAAGGGTCATTTTTCACTGCGAAATTGAGGTGTGACCACATTGCGTTTTGCGCCGTTTCCTGTCGCAGGCACTAGGCCGACCCACACAAGTGAGGTACCATTTTTCTCGGAAGACTTTGGGGAACGCGGGGTGGGTGGAAATTTGTGGATCCACGCAGATTCCAGAACTTTCCACCACAGAAATGTGGGGAAAATGTGGTTTTTTTGACAATTTTTTATGTTTGCAAGGGATTCTGGGTAACAGAACCTGGTGGGAGGCAGTCCAGTCACCCCATCCTGGATTCCCCTGGGTGTCTAGTTTTCAAAAATGTATAGGTTTGCTAGGTTTCCTAGGTGCCGGCAGAGCTAGGGTTCAAAAACTACAGCTAGGCACTTTGCCAAAAAGGGTCATTTTTCACTGCGAAATTGAGGTGTGACCACGTTGCGTTTTGCGCCGTTTCCTGTCGCAGGCACTAGGCCGACCCACACAAGTGAGGTACCATTTTTCTCGTAAGACTTTGGGGAACGCGGGGTGGGTGGAAATTTGTGGACCCACGCAGATTCCAGAACTTTCCACCACAGAAATGTGGGGAAAATGTGGTTTTTTTGACAATTTTTTATGTTTGCAAGGGATTCTGGGTAACAGAACCTGGTGGGAGGCAGTCAAGTCACCCCATCCTGGATTCCCCTCGGTGTCTAGTTTTCAAAAATGTATAGGTTTGCTAGGTTTCCCTAGGTGCCGGCAGAGCTAGGGTTCAAAAACTACAGCTAGGCACTTTGCCCAAAAAGGGTCATTTTTCACTGCAAAATTGAGGTGTGACCACGTTGCGTTTTGCGCCGTTTCCTGTCGCAGGCACTAGGCCGACCCACACAAGTGAGGTACCATTTTTCTCGGAAGACTTTGGGGAACGCGGGGTGGGTGGAAATTTGTGGATCCACGCAGATTCCAGAACTTTCCACCACAGAAATGTGGGGAAAATGTGGTTTTTTTGACAATTTTTTATGTTTGCAAGGGATTCTGGGTAACAGAACCTGGTGGGAGGCAGTCAAGTCACCCCATCCTGGATTCCCCTGGGTGTCTAGTTTTCAAAAATGTATAGGTTTGCTAGATTTCCCTAGGTGCCGGCACAGCTAGGGTTAAAAACTACAGCTAGGCACTTTGCCAAAAAAGGGTCATTTTTCACTGCGAAATTGAGGTGTGACCACGTTGCGTTTTGCGCCGTTTCCTGTCGCAGGCACTAGGCCGACCCACACAAGTGAGGTACCATTTTTCTCGTAAGACTTTGGGGAACGCGGGGTGGGTGGAAATTTGTGGATCCACGCAGATTCCAAAACTTTCCACCACAGAAATGTGGGGAAAATGTGGTTTTTTTGACAATTCTTTAGGTTTGCAAGGGATTCTGGGTAACAGAACCTGGTGGGAGGAAGTCAAGTCACCCCATCCTGGATTCCCCTGGGTGTCTAGTTTTCAAAAATGTATAGGTTTGCTAGGTTTCCCTAGGTGCCGGCAGAGCTAGGGTTCAAAAACTACAGCTAGGCACTTTGCCAAAAAAGGGTCATTTTTCACTGTGAAATTGAGGTGTGACCACGTTGCGTTTTGCGCCGTTTCCTGTCGCAGGCACTAGGCCGACCCACACAAGTGAGGTACCATTTTTCTCGGAAGACTTTGGGGAACGCGGGGTGGGTGGAAATTTGTGGATCCACGCAGATTCCAGAACTTTCCACCACAGAAATGTGGGGAAAATGTGGTTTTTTTGATAATTTTTTAGGTTTGCAAGGGATTCTGGGTAACAGAACCTGGTGGGAGGCAGTCCAGTCACCCCATCCTGGATTCCCCTGGGTGTCTAGTTTTCAAAAATGTATAGGTTTGCTAGGTTTCCCTAGGTGCCGGCAGAGCTAGGGTTCAAAAACTACAGCTAGGCACTTTGCCAAAAAGGGTCATTTTTCACTGCGAAATTGAGGTGTGACCACGTTGCGTTTTGCACAGTTTCCTGTCGCAGGCACTAGGACGACCCACACAAGTGAGGTACCATTTTTCTCGTAAGACTTTGGGGAACGCGGGGTGGGTGGAAATTTGTGGATCCATGCAGATTCCAGAACTTTCCACCACAGAAATGTGGGGAAAATGTGTTTTTTTTGACAATTTTTTATGTTTGCAAGGGATTCTGGGTAACAGAACCTGGTGGGAGGCAGTCAAGTCACCCCATCCTGGATTCCCCTGGGTGTCTAGTTTTCAAAAATGTATAGGTTTGCTAGGTTTCCTAGGTGCCGGCAGAGCTAGGGTTCAAAAACTACACCTAGGCACTTTGCAAAAAAAGGGTAATTTTTCATTGTGAAAATGTGGTACGTCCACGTTGCATTTTGAGCCATTTCCTGTTGTGGGCACAAGGGCTACCCACACAAGTGAGGTACCATTTTTATCGGGAGACTTAGGGTAACACAGAATTGTAGAGCAACTGTTATTACCTATTGACTTTCGATGCATTTCTGCCTTCCAAATGAAAGACAATGTGTAAAAATAAGTCATTTTGAAAAATGACCTATAATTCTCATGCTAGTATGGGTACTCCCAATTTCGGAAATGTGCAAATATCTACTGTTTCTAAAATCTACATTTTGTTCCCATTTCAGAAATACATAGGTGTCTTTCATAACAATTTTTCCATGTATACATTTTCCCAAAATAATTGCTATATACCCGGTACATAATAAAAAACCATTGCAAGATGCTGCTCAATTATTGGCTCTGGGTTCGTCGGGTTCTTGGTGAACCTACAAGTCCTATATATCCCCACAACCAGAAAGGTCCAGCGGATATAACGGTATATTGCCTTCAAATAGCTGTCATAATTAGAAGAAGTTACAGGTGAAAACGTTGACACAAATGGCTGTTTTTTTCAACTAATTTTCAATTTTTCCTTTATTTAACTGTTAGTTTCTATAAGGAAAACTTTAAGGATCTACACAAATGACCCCTTGCTGAATTCAGAATTTTGTCTACTTTTCAGAAATGTATGGCTTTCCAGGATCCATTATTGGTTTCATACCCATTTCTACCATTAACTGGAAGGAGGTTGAAAGCACAAAAAATAGCAAAAATAGGCTATGTCCCAGAAAAATGCCAAAACTGTGTAAAAAAGTTGGTTTTCTGACAAAAGTCTGCTTGTCCCTGAAAGCTGGGAAAATGGTGATTTCATCCCCACAATCCCTTTTTTGATGCCATTTGCAGGGAAAAATCAAGACGCTTTCATCTGTAGCCCTTTTTCGCATTTTTCCCCAAAAAACAAAATTTAGCTGTATTTTGACTAATTTCTGGGTCCCCTCCAGGGGAATCCACAAACCCTGGGTACCTTTACAATCCCCATGATGTTAGAAAAAAAGGACGCAAATTTGGCATGGATACCTTATGTGGTCAAAAAGTTACAGGGGCCTAAGCGCGCACTACCCCAAATAGCCAAAAAAAGGCTTAGCACAGGAGGGGAAAAGGCCTAGCAGCGAAGGGGTTAAGGCTCTCAATGCCTTGAAACCTTTTGGATTAAATGATCGCATGGAGTTTTCGTGTTATCTTTGAACCCGTGACCTTTCTGGACTCATGTTCTAATCTTTTTCTGTTCACTTTTCTTATCTCAGTCATTGCTCCTATATTGTTTCACCCACAGTTTTTGTACCTTACTTTTTCTCGATTGGCTATTCTGTTTTAATTCACTCTCAACTTCAGATTTCATCCTGTCGTACCTTCTCTCATATTCTGTTCTTCATTTTATCTTTGTCTCTTTACCTCTGCACTTTTTCATCTATCCTATATCATTATTATTTTCTATTTTCCATTTTTCACATTTAGTGCATATTCGTAACAATTTCCGCTATTAATATTAGGGTTGTCTGTTATGGCTTTTTATTTGACATCATTTGCCTTTGTATCTTTCATTGTAGTTTTTTCCATGTTTCTCGTTTATATCTGTCCTACACTTTTTATTCATTGTGTCTATTCGTTTCAAGTTCAGCCATTATTATTGTGGTTGTTAATAATGGTTTTGTCTTCAGACATCTTTCACCTAAGCATCTTCTACTCCATATATTGTGTTTACCTGTTCACTATTGGATGCTCTCCTTTTTTTATGCTTTTTGTCATTGTTTATCTACATCACATGTTGCTTTTCACCAGTTTCGGCGTATTTTACCACTCTAAGATGGCCACCATACTTTTCAGTTCATCTTTTGCTGTTTAGTCCTTCATTTATTTTGCTCTTAGTTTGTATATCTTTCCGGTTTCCTTTCGCGGCTTTATCGATTCTGTTCACGAACACGCTGACTTTACTCCTAATGCATGTAAGTTATCCCTATCTGCTCACGCTTGCTTCACGCGTTTTCTTCTGAACACGTTATTTTTACTTTTAATGCATGCTTGCGACACTCACTTGTCCACGCTTGTTTTATGGGTTCCTTTATATATGCTGTGGACTTTTTGCATGCAACATTTGCAATCTTTTAGTTGCCCATATTCGTCCCGTTTTTTGTATTTATTGGTATCATTTGCTCACGCTCGTTTTACGCGTGCCTTTATATATGCTGTGGACCTTTTGCATGCAATACCAGTAATTTTGTAGTTGTCCATATTCATCCTTTTTTGTTATTCACTGGTTACTTTCATCATTTTCAAGTGTTTATTACTTATCTTAGCGTTTCACCGCACCTTTTATTTTTCTTTCTTGGCACTTTGTTGATCCATTCATTTTGCACCCGGTAATCACTTGGGCACCCCAAGGGATTCTATCTTCATCTCACATCTTCAACTTCACATCCATTTGCTATTATCAAATTGTCTTTTAGTCACTGGCACGTTTTGTTGTGTTTTATATTGTTCATTTTGCTGTCTGGAGAGCGTGTTTGCCTCATGGAATCCTTTCTTGTTATTTACAGAACTTCTGCCCCTGACGAAGGGCCATATGGCCCGAAATGCATTGGGTTTCGATTTAATCAGCCATATATTTGGGATTGAGAAACTATCCATTTCCCATTGAATGTTCTTTTGATATGAGGATTTAAATATCATATTTGAACAACACAAATGAAGTAAAAAAGATTTGAATATATTGAACCTTGTGACTCTTCAATATTCACCCACTTCTCGTGGACTCTTGTTGTGCTCAGGGGGACGCCCCTATTCAGGTGGCGCTACTTTATTTGTTACCGTGAATAACACATTTAAAAAGGAGATTTGATTTTTGTGTATTTGATGAGTGAATTTGATGTAGTCATTCCTATCGTTCAATATGGTGATGCTATTCTCCAATATTACTGGATTTCCTTTCCATAAAAGAAAGATATCAATGAAGCTATATAAATAATGAGATGTAGCTGCTACTGTTCATTCTGGAACATAAAAACATTTTCATATTTGGCCATGAAGATATTGGCGTACGATGCGGCTCCGGGAAAACCCATCGAAGTTCCATTTCTTTGAAGATAGAAAGTATCTTGCCATTGAAAGTAACTGTGGAATAAAGCTAAGTGTAAAAGCTCCAACAGGAAAACTTTGTTGGCCCCTATTGCATCCTGTTCAATAATGCCCACTCCATGGCTTCTAATCCCTCATTGTGAGGAATTGACAAATACAATGCATTCACATCAATCATACATAACCACCAATCTGCCATGTCATCTGTTGGCAACTGTAAGATGGTATTCAAATAAGCTGTAGTATCCTTGGTATATGATTGTCATTGTTGGACTAAAGGTTGGAGGAAATAATCCAAATAACTGCCAATAAGTTCATGTATCGACCCACAGGTAGATACAATGGGTCCAAAGGAGAATCCTTTGGGTGTTTGTGGACTTTAGCCAGCATGTAAAATTGAGGTCTATGAGGATATTGAGTGAATAAATAGATTCTAGTGTGATCACCTACCCATTCCATGTCTGCCTGCTTCATAAAAATCTCTTTCAGAGTAGTCTGAAAACTTTGTGTTTAATCTGCTTCCATTTGCATATAGATGTTGGTGTCATTTACATGGGAGTTGACTTTATAAACATAATGTGCTGTGTCCATAACTATGAGGGCACCACCTTTATCTGATGTTTAAAATGTGATATCTCCATTCTCTGCCTAAAACCGCAAGGTGCTCCACTCTTTGCTGGTTAAGTTATTGGAGTGTCTGACATCAAATTTCACCAATTTTAAATCTTTCTTGACCAATCTGTCAAATGCGTTCTGTTGGACATAGCCCTTTTTATTGCAGGGTTATCCCCAAATGTTTGGCCTTCCTCCTATATTTTTCTGACCTTCTTTTTGCTGGTGTTAGGACTCTGGGCACTTTACCACTGCTAACCAGTGCTAAAGTGCAAGGGCTCTATGTCGAAAAGGTAATGGCAATTGATGTCTCCATGATTGGCATATTTTATTTACTAGTAAGGCCCTAGTACAGTGCACTGTGTGTGCCCAGGGCCTGTAAACCAAATTCTATTAGTGGGCCTGCAGCACTGACTGTGCCACCCACATAAATAGCCCTGCAAACATGTATCAGGCCTACCACTACAGTGTCTGTGTGTGCAGTTTTAAACTCCCATTTTGACCCAGCAAGTGCACCCACTTGCCAGTCCCAAACCTTCCCTTTTATTACATGTAAGGCACCCCTAATGTAGGCCCAAGGAAGCCCAATGGGCAGGGTGCAGTGTATGTAAACGGTAGGACATGTATTGTTGTGTTTTACATGTCCTGGTAGTGAAAAACTGCTAGATTTGTTTTTCACTACAGCAAGACCTATGTCTCCCATAGGTTAGCATTGGAGCTGCCTTGTAACATTTTACAAGTGTATCTTCCAACTTGCCCTTTTTGCAGGGTTAACCCCAAATTATTTTGCCTTCCTCCTGTATTTATTCTGACCTTTTTTTGTTGGTTTTATGACTCTGGGCACTTTACCACTGCTGATCAGTGTGCTCTCTCCTGTAAGCTTGGTAAGATTGGTGTACATATGTTTGGCATATTTAATTTACCTGTTAGTCCCTTGTACAATGGTATCCCATATACCTAGAGCGTGTAAATTAAATGCTACTAGTGAGCCTGCAGCGCTGCTTGTGCCACCCACAGAAGTAGCCTTTCATACCTGTCTCAGGCCTCTGCCACTACAGAGCCTGTGTGTGCAGTTTACTGCCACGGTGACTTGGCATTTAAAGTGTTTGCCAAGTCTGAAACTCCCCTTTTACTACATATAGGACACCCCTAAAGTAGGCCCTAGCTAGCCCTATGGACAGGGTGCAGTGTAGGTAAAAGGTAGGACATGTGCCTTTGTTGTGTGGCATGTCCTGGTAGTGAAAAACAGCCTATTTGGATTCTCATTGCTGTGAGGCTGCTCCTCCCTAGGTTTGCATTGGGAATTCCCTGATATGTGTTTCAGTGACAATTTCTAATCTTGAAGGAGTAGCGTTGACATGTTTGGTTTGTTTGGAATAGTGGTTATAAATCCTTCTTATTGGTGAAAGTGGATTTTTTATTACTATTTTAGAATTGCCACTTTTAGAAGTGGGCATTTCTGTGTGCTTATAAGTCTTTTTGCTTTGCAGCCTGACTCCAATCCATGTCTGGTTTAGACTGACAGGGACCTGTTTTGTGCATTCGCTGTAGACAGTCACAAAGAGAGCTGAGGTGTACCCTGCATATCCTCATGAGTCTTCCTGGGCTAGAGTGGTGGGAGGAGTTGTCACCTGCACCTGAATAGGGCTGTGTCTGCCTTTGGCAATGCTATCTCCGCTCCCTCACAGTTGGTCTGGAGCCAGGGCTGGGGATTGAATGGGGGTGTTGTGCACTCCTAAAGTTGTTTAAAGACATTTGGAGTATAAGTACGGGGGCTCTGACCGGATGATTTTAGCCACTGCGTGCACTTTTAACAAGGCGCTGCTGGCGCTACAGACTGCACCTTGCAGAAGGAACTGTTATGCTGCCAGGAGGAACCGCCATTGAACTCCCTTGTATGTCGTGCTGCCATGTGGCCTGCTGGACTTCAAGAAGGACTCTGTGTGCTGGCCTGCTTAATCTATTCCTACTCGGTGCCCCCAGTGATCTCCCAGGGCGGGGTGGCCTCCCTGTATTATTGAAGCCTAAGCGCGTGGTGATTGCTTTATTTGTCACCCAAGTGCAGGTTGACTTGCTCAGTGTCCTGCACGAGAGAAATTGTGAAGCGCACCAGGATTCCTGGGAATCTCCCACTTGGGCTGTGACCAGCTCATATATGGCATTGTCTGTGGGGGTCTGAGACATGAGTACTTTATTGTACGAAGAGGCATGTGGTGAGCTCTTCTACCCTGGCCTGCATCAGAGTGGGGGAACCGTTGTGAGAGGGAGCCGCCTCAGCATCTCCCGACCCTGCCCCGGCATTGAGAGGTTGCCTGGCAACCTTCAGCAACTGAGTGCAGCCCCACCCAATTCCCAGGGAATGAGGTTTCCAGCCAGCACCTCAGTACAGGGCCAGGGAGATGCTGGTGTGCCAGGGGATGGCATAGTTCCTGACTCTGCTTTTGTGAGTGAGGCCGTTGGACCTCAGGTGCTGTGCCGCAGGGCCCGTGCAGCCGTCCTACAGGGTGCTTGTGATTAGGGAAGGGCGAGACTTTTGTGTTGACACTCCGGCCTCCCCAGCTCTGAAATGGAGGTGCCGCCATGCTGAGAATTTTGATTGCACCCTACTTGGTTTTGGGGATTAGCTGAATCAGATCTGAGCGGTCTCAGCATGGCCATGTTGCGCTCCTCGTTGGTGGGGGCACATCCTTCACTGCAGCTGCACCGCACGATCGCAGGCAGCTGCCCTTGAGGATTCCACTGAGGGAGGAGTGGGAGGGAAACAAGGCCTCCCCACTTGATGTTTCAGTGCATGCCCCCCTCCTCGAGTGGCACTTACCTTGAGGAGCATTGTATTTGGCCCCACGGACGGGGTGAGACCTCGACTGAGGCCCCCGCTCACTTTAGGAAACCTTGCTCGAATTACCGCATTCACTGTTGCATGTAGGTAGGGGGCTCTGTCACCTACGTGTTGTGGAAGATTACTATATTATGTGTATTAGAAGCACAGAAGTGCTGTGCTCTATGAATTTATGGTGATACTGGTTATTACTGCGTAACATTTGATGATTTATGTACATTGATGTGTGGCGATTTATGTGTTCCTCTCCCTAACCTGACTGCTGCATTTCATGCCCTGATATTGTGATTTATGTTGTTTATACCTTGCAATGAAAGGATAATGAGTATCATTTCAGGATCTGCATATTATGTACAGTGATGGTGTTTTCATGTTGTGTGTAACATATAAGAATTTACTTTATTACACTACCTGTGATGTTATGACAATTGCCTAGTTGGCAAAGTGATTTATGGTTTATGTGATTGTGGTCTATGTGTTACATACAATATATGGGATATTTTGATATAATCCTTTGTGCAGTCTCTTTTGTGGTGCATTTATTGTGTCACTGGTGTGAGCGTGTATTGTGCAAATGCTTTACAGATTGCCTCTGGGATAAGCATGACTGCTCATGCCAAGCTAGCAATGGGTGAGTAGGGGTTATCTTGTGTAACTCCCTTATCTTGACTAGAGTGGTGGGTTCTGCGTGGCATAGGTGCATACCCTTGCAAACCAGAAAAACCATTTCTAACAGGAGCTGATAGAAAATTGGATTTTGGTGTCTCTGGACTCACAATTTAAAAATACATCTTTTAGTGAAGTTGGTTTTTAAATTGCAGGTCTGAAAATGCCACTTTTAGAAAGTTTGATTTTTTTACTTTAAACATTCTGTGCCTCTGCCTGTCTCTGAATACACATCTAGGTTTGCTTGGCTGTTTGTGCATTCACTCTAGACAGTCACACAAAGGGAGCTGAGGTGTGCCCTGTATATCCAGATGGTCCGTCACCAGGCTGATGGGCCTTTCTAAGCTAGAGTGATGGGAGGAGTTGACACTGACACCTGAATAGGGCATTGCCTGTCTTCACACAAAGAAGACTCCACCACCTGTAGTGTGTCTGGAGCCAGGGCAGGGAAGGGCAGGGTCTTGGGCACTACAGATACTTTTCTTTGAAGTTTGCCTACTTCAAAGGCTGAAATGGGTATAAGTACTGGACCTCTGACATTATGTATTCAGAACACTTATGGGTTGAGGACATTCTGCCAGGAAGAAGAGCTGAATTGCTGTCAGGTGGGACTGCCACTTTGCTGTTTACTTTGCTGTTTTGGCCTTCTGCTTGCTGCTTCTGTCATGAGAGTGAAAGGATTGGACTTTGCCTTCCACATCCTGCTTCCATGGTTCTCCAAGGGCTTGAGTTGAGCTTGCCTTCTGTTAAGAAGTCTCAGGGCCATTAAAGACTTCAACTGCAATCAACTGGACTCTGCTGCTGTGAGTCCTACTCTTCAAAGTGATGAAAAATCCTGTTCCTGCTCCTTCGGAAGTGAGTTCTGGTGATACAAAGAATAAAATCCATGCAATAACTCCAAGCGTCATTCGGAACCAGCGCAGCACTCCAAAACTCGATGCATGGCCGATGCCTGCACCGGAGCGTGGTTCCCACTTGATGCAATGACCACAGCTTTCAACGCACCCCCAGCTTTTTGTCGCAGTGCATCCAAAGAACCACCACTGCATGAGTCTCGAGCACTGCATCACCGAAGTCTGTGACACATTGTCCCAACTCCGACGCAGCCCCTGCTTCAATGCTTTCGAATGGACGCAGCACCACTTGACTTTCAACACATTGTCCCTGGGTGCCAATTTCTTCATTGACCCCTCACCGCAGTAAGGAACTGAGGTATTGTGCCCCCAAAGCTTTTTCGACGCCTCACCTCCCCTACGCCTCACATCGTCATTGATTTTTGACGCATATAAGGGACTTTGTCCTGATCAAATCCAACCATTGATTTTTAAGAAGTACAACTTTATTTAATCTTTAAAATTTCATATCTTGACTTGTGTGTGTTGGATATTTGTCATTTTGGTTTTGTTTTATTCAGATAAATATTGGCTATTTTTCTAAAATGGTGTGGAGTTCTTTTGTAGTGTTTTCATTGTGTTATTGGGTGTGTGTCTACAAATACTTTACACATTGCCTCTGGGATAAGCCTGACTGCTCTGTGCCAAGCTACTAAGGGGGTGAGCAGGCATTAATTTAGGTGTGTAACTTACTTACCCTGGCTAGAGTGAGGGTCCTTACTTGGATTGGGTGCAAACCACTACTAACTGGAGACCCCATTTCTAACAAGTACAATGACTTGTGTGTTATCAGTGCTAGAAATGTACTCTTAGATTTAAACATATTATGCACAAAACATTAAGAAGGGAGTGAGAATTTTGGAACATAGTTCGATAATAAACCTTTTGCCAGGCCCAAACCTTTCTTTTAACTTCATGCAAGTCACCCTTAGGGTAGGCCTGGAAAGTCCAGAGGGCAGGACTTCATAAGGAAAACCTCTAGAAGCTTCTCCCACTTCAAAGGAAGGCTGGGGTTTAAATATTGAATCTTGGGCACCAACTCTTCAGAACACTTCTGGATCTGTGGACTCTGCCAGGAAGACTGATGTGCTACTGAAAGAACTGCAACTCTGCTGGACTGCTGCTCTGAAGAACTGCTGCCCTGCTGTGCTGACCTGCTGTCAGCTGCACTATTGCCTTGGTGAGAAGGACTGGACCTTCATCTTTGAACCCAGGACCCCAGAGTGACTCCAAGGGCTAGTTGGCTGGCCTCCTGACCAGAAGCCTCAGGGACATAACAGGCTTCCAACAACCTCAAACCCAGCACCCGGACTCTGCCATCTCTGAGTCCTGCCCTCCCATGTGGTTCCATCCCTCTCCTGAAGCCTTGCAAGTGGGCCTGACGGTGCTCTGCCAGCCCATCTGCTGACCTAGCAGTACCGACGCATCTCCTTTGCTGTGTATTGCAAATCTGAGCAGAGCCGATGCATCACATCTGCTGCAATGTTTCTACCAGCGCAAGGACTCCACATCAACTCTGCTGCCCGCATCTAAATCACTACTGTGCGAAGGTTTCCCAAAGCAGACCCTCGCATCACAAATCCCTAGTCAACGGCAGACTCGAGAACGATGCAGCTTCTCGCATCGCAGCCTTTCAGATCCTCGGAACTGACACAACGCCTCGACTGCGCAATGCATCCTCGATGTCGGACTTCACATCACAAGCCCTCTTCAACTGGATCCTTTATGGCGATGCAGAACCTCACAAGCTCCTCAGAACTGGTGCATCACTGCGCTGTGCAGCCATCCTCTGCGTGAGACCTCACAACGCTCTGCAAACCAGGATTTAAGTTGCTCTCATTCAGCAGACCTATCTGGGTCCCTTTAGCCGATCCATGCTCCATCGAGGTCATTATGAACTTGCGACTTTGTGCCCGGTCCGACACAACCAGATAGCCACAGTTGGTGCTTTGTGCTTTTTAGCGCTATTTTCACTGAAGACATTAAAATTGCACATCTCAAGTTCTACTGATTGGATTTTTGTTTTTTTTATCTTGTTTTATTTATTACAAATTACTTTATTTTTCTAAATTGTTGTGGGATTTTTCTTGTGTTGTATTTTTCCTTTATTACAGTTTGAAAAGCTGCGTACATACTTTACACATTGCCTCAATTAAAGCCTGACTGCTCTGTGCCAAGCTACCAGAGGGTTGAGCACAGGTTAATTTGGGGTTTACTTGTGACCCACCATGACAAGGATTGTGACTGCTGCTTGATTCGGGTTTCATCCTCATCAACCAGTAACCCACTTTCTTACAGAGGGCTTTATAAATCTTGGGCTAAATGCATTGGCTTGTTCTGCGCAAGGAGCACCCAATTAAAATTTGATCACAAAGTAGATTGTGATTCTGTGTCAAATAGGTAATGAAGCCCCTAGTCTGCTGCCTTATTATGTAAATGTGTTTTAAAACACAACCTTCAGCCTCTTTTATCAAACCTGGCCATTCACTCTTTGTATTTATCTACTGCCACCATCCACTACTATCTCCTAATTAGAAGACCTTATATCCACCAATGAATAACTCCACACTCAACAATAGAACCCAAAGACACAACCCAGTTTGAAAAATGGCAATCTTCTTGGCTCATCTTTCTGACCTGGCATAAACATCAGAGATGGGACACATGAATAAAATTTCGATTTAGAAATAATGGTTGTAAATTAAAATCAGCTTTTTGCAATTGAAAAACAAAATAGTAAGCCAATCTAACTACTAATAAGTTGGTTCACAGTATCCTGAATCATACTGGGTCATAAGCTGTCCTACCACATCAATGTTCATGAGGTAGGTCGCAAATTGTGACTCACTATAATTGGATGCCAACACAAAGGTAGTGGCCTATTGAAGTGAACAGACCGCCATGTCTTTGACAGCATTTAAATAAAGTAAACTTTATTTTTAGTGCAACCCATTTTTCCTTAAAGAAAACAGGGCTGGATATAATTTTTTTAATTTTTTTTTTAAGTTTGTTTGAAAGTTGGCACCGACTTCCTGGACCACTCCCTACTCAACAACAAATTCTTTTTTTTACATTCAAAAGGGGGCAGGGTCACAAGGGAAACCTTACAATTTTGAAAATATGTCAACACCCCAACTTCAGAGTCTTTAACTTTTCAACATTTTATGCTGTGAAACATTGATTCGTACATAAATTATTTGCTATTTAGAAGGAAAGCCCTTATATTTCCCTTAAAAATAGCGATTCGGTATGCCTTTCTAAACCCATATTGCTAATCGCTAACCTGTTATTAAATTTGAAAATGGGTTTAGTACATTTTTAAAAGGCCATTTGTCAGCTGCAAACCCTGTGATTTAGCAAATTGCAGGCTTTGAACCTGCTAAATGGTTTTGTACATCTGGCCCCTGGTCCTACTTGAGGCCGACCAAGTGCACATCATTGGATAAAAGTGTGACAAAAAGTCAATCAGGACAAACTCATGTGTAAGAATTTGCTCTGAATATGTGGAATTCCCTCAATTAGAGCTTTTACATTGGAACATAGAAATTATTTACCCTTGCAATGATTTAGTGGACTAAAGTTACAAGTGATTTAAAATAAGGTATCTATGCACTGAGCATGACCTTCATCTAAACCCCATTCAACACTTTTTGAAAATTTTAGATTACGTTGAGAGGGAAATGGCTGATCAACTATCTGATAAGGTCAGACGTTTGTGAAATAGATTCTCGAGAGTCACCTGGGTCCAACAAAACATGCACATAAAAAAAGGCGACATCACAAACATCATACTTTTTAATGAATTTGAATATTACTAGAAGTCTTTTTTATACGACTCTTTAAGCACCTCCAATAAAACTAAGTCCTCAGAGTCTTCACATCCCTCCGGTTAACCAGGGGAATTTTTCACAGTAACCTCAATCTTCCTTTGTTGTAAAGTATTCTTCACTTTTCAGTCCTCTTTGAACCAGTTAAACTTCGTCTTCAGTAGGAACCAGCAGAGCACAGCTGATAACTTACCTATTCACCACTGGGTCCAGCCCACTCTGGATTTCATTATGTCCAGTTAAACAGTAACCCTTCATCGGCTAACATGTCCTCCTGGACTCAATGTATCTTCTTTGTGCACAAAGCTTCTTGCAGTGTCATTTTAGGGATTTTGGTGGCACCAGGAAAGACATACTTTGGGACCTCTTGTTTGGAAAAAGTTTGCTTTTTTTAACAGTCCTGCTAATTCAAGCCCACATGATGCCGACAATGCAAAATTATGGGGGTCAGTCTGATGGCGGTCGGACCGCATCCGACGGCTCATCGGATGCGGTCCCCCATCTGCTGCTGCAGTCCAACCAATGCATTACAATGCGTGCCTTCGGAAGAAGCAGGTGGAGGGACAGTCCGACGCTGTCCGACAGGCTCAAGGATCCCGTCGGACCACCGGAGGGACAGTAATCCCTACAATACGGGCTGTGCCTGCTCAGGCACCGTCGTAGGGATTACAATGTGCCTTTCCGCCTGCCCTTTCATGGTCGCTCACCTGCCATGAAGAGGCAGGCGGTAAGGGACTTCGGGGGCCCCTAGCGGGCCCCCTTCCCCCATGGCCCTCCACTATAGGGCCTAGAGGGCACCTATGATGCCCCCCTAAACATCCCTGCAACATGTGGCAGGCACCGCATGGTGCCGTCACACGGTGCAGGGATGTTTTTAAAGTGTACATTTCCTATTGCGGCCGCAGCCTGCAGCACAAGCTGCAATGGAAAATATACACTGTGCAATCGCTGTGAAGGCGGTCGCATTGTAATAAGGGCACCGGGACAGCCGACTCCTTGTCGGGCGGTCCCGCTTCCTCTACGGTGCCAGTCAGCCAAGAGTCCGACCGGCATCGTAATGATGCCCTATATGTTAAACTTTGTGGAAAAATGTCTTGCCTAGGACCTCAAATATTCCTTAACATGACACAGGGTAGAGGGAGAGGGAGTCAGAAGCAAAGGTAGGCAGACAAGTTCATCTGAGAAAATAGAGCAGACAGAGGTCAAATAGAGATAAAGTTCCCTTTCCTAGGAGGTCCCTTGGAAGGTGGAGGCCCTGGGCAATTACCCACTTTGCCCATGCCTTAAAACGTCTCTGGCTTCCCGAGCTCCATCTCCAGTAGGTCAGTAGCAGTACACTCTAGGTCTAATCAGGAAACAGACTCTTTGTAATTCAGAACAAAGTTATCTGATCAGGAATATACTAAATAGGTAGGAGCAACTCTTTCCCTGTTCCTCTGCAGGTAGCTTTATAGCTATAGTCAGAGAACCTTACTTTTCTTGTCCATTTTCCAGATTCTTGTTGAATGGAAAAGTGTTGAGAAGGGAAATTTCAACCAAACTCCCATCATGTTATTACAAGGGACAGTCTACAATATCCTACACCAGTTTTCACACAGCATCCTATTACATTTCTGTACCTTGGGCAATCAATATGTCAGAGTTCCTTGCACCAGCAAAAATCCAGCATCCAGTATTAGCGGGTAGCCCTCACTTAGACATGAACAACCTCTTATGTCAATATTGTTAATGACAATATGATCTGTGGAGTCACTACTGCTATCTTGCTGATGTCTTTTTGTAATGATGTACGTGACATCGTGACCAGAGCAAAGGAGAGTTATGCTTGCAAAACTTATAATTACTGATAACTTTCAGTGTGTACCAGGTTTTGCATTGTCACAAGAATATTTTATGGACATTCTAATATATTCCTTTAATAAAAAAATGCTATTTGGTCTTTCGAGTAAATAACTGGGACTTCGCTGTAGTTTCTTTTTTCTGTGATCTATTTTGGTTTTGGTATTGCATACTTTCACCCAGTGACAGCTCCTGGAATTTCAATGGACAATATTATTTGGGACACCCAGCACATCCCTAAAAGGCCAAAGTTAAACACAATCCGAAAGAGATTTTCCTATAGCAGTATGCAGCATAGGTTTGTAAAAAAAAAACAGGTGATTCTGGGGAAAGGACATAGTCCTCTGTGCAATACACCCCGCAGCAGTTCAGAGTTTGTTTTAGGATTAGACGCAAGGTTATGGTTAAATTAGAATTATAGCTCCTCTGCTCTTCAGGTCCATACCTCAGGGGACATCATATTATCAAGCAGTATGGGGCTACGTACTGAGTTATAGTTCCACATCAGTGGATCCAGAGGTATTTGCATGAGCAAATCATGATCGCTCAGAAATCAACCCTTCAATTTGATATTACGATTGGTTGATTTGATATTGCTCTTTTCTTCTAAACTAATATTGTTGAGACAGCACCCAGTCCATATCTATCTAAATGTCAAAGTTCATTTTGCATCATCATTTGTGTTAGAATAAATAGGATGTGCCTGAATTATAATATATTATTCAAGCTTGTCCCTCTAGTAATCGTTAATCATATTTTAATGGGTCAAAACAGAATTATCCATTTAACATTTGTTGAGCTCTTCCCTTGGTATCCCTCAGGCCTTCATATGAAAATGTTGAATGTGTAATTCGCAGAAATGTCATCATTTGTTAACAGGAACTTGTTTGCAACGGTGTACTTATATTTAGTCATGAGCCATTGCTTCCTTCGCCTGCAGAATGTCAAAGAACAGCTGCTTCACATATGTTGCATGCCATTTCCAGATGCGCTTATTTCTTCTCTCCTTAAGCAGGTACAGGTGTGGAAAAACACAACAGTAGTAGGTCCATCGATCCTAATTACGGGTTTCTGCTTGAATTAAAAAAATATATATATATATATTGTCGGCAGGTGAAGACAGCCAGGCCCATTTAGCCTGACCATTTCTTCTGCAACATTGTTGATTCTACAGTGTGACTCATTTCAAAAGTGTCAGTGTTGTGTATTTTACTGGAGAAAAATATCTGAGAGCAGGAAATGTTTCCACTTTTCTCGTATTTTAAGAAAAGGGGTAAAACTGATGTGTGTTTCAGTCAGAGTGGATCCTCTGTGGGCACATCCCAAAACAGCAAAATCATTTGATGTTAACGTTGGCTAATATTTTGCGATTTCCTGTTCTAAACAAATTGTCAAATAATATGGTGAAATTGTTTCCACACTATATTCAACGTTTCCTTCCATGCATTTCTGAATCTGAACATAATACATGCGTTCACATTAAGAGTGGCCCGGTAAATGCGCATGAATATCGTCACTCACAGAGTTACCGATACTAAGGATACCAGTAACTCCAGAAGTGGAGAAAGTCTGACCAATTACAAGTTGTCCCTAAGGGTGGGCGTAATGTTTCATTCCACCTACCAAATTGGCGGCATTTGGCTAATCTTTTGTTACTCTTGTAAAGCAGAGTTCCATCCAAATTCCACAAATCGCTGTTTGGCATCATTTTTTACCCCAAGGCTCCAGAAATATGAGCAAGATTTGGCGCACTCTAGCTCCATTTTCTTACGCTGGCGGTGGCTAGCGATCTCGAGCGGTTGTGGTCAGAGGGCTGCTTCTCGAGTAGATTTGCTGCCACTCGAGTAGATTTTCTACTCGAGTGGCAGCAAAATCAGCTCGAATGGCTGCTCATTCCTGCGCACCGCATGGTGCCATTTACACTGATTTTTCATCGCTGCTCAGTCTACTGACGCTAAATTGCAGCACAAGCAGTGCAACATGCATATTTTCTGTCCATTGGCAGAACTCTGCAGCATCTCGCAGATTTTTTTATCACTACATGGAATTCTGGGGAGTGAGATTCTACTAGTTCCGCTAACCTGTTGTTGTACCCTGAGGAGCATATTCACAAGGAGCCATCGCCGAATTAACGGCAGTTTACCGCAGCCAAAGTCGTGATAAATTTACCCCCCCGTTCACAAGCCGGTGTTAACAGCCCACAGCACCAGTATACCTGCGATAGCAGCCACAAAAAACATCGCCACAGAGGACCCTCGCAAATATCGCTAATGAGATGCAAAGTAGGCGTTCCCATGACAAAAGCCGAGACAACAGCACACCTCAACAGTCACAACGACCAGCCACATCCGCGATAAAAACACAAAACAGGCGATAAGGTGCGTTAGCACCAGGAAATCTACACCTGCTCTGACCTGGTGTAAAGTCGGATGGCAGCCAGCAGCACAAAAGGGAGCACAGCCCAGGGCCACAACCAAAGGGCAACAGATGCCATGGAGCCACACATCATGCAGCCCGGACACCCAAGAGGGCCACAACACCCACCCTCACCACCCCAGGACCCCATCCCACACCCGGAACACCCCCCCTGGACCAACACAGACGCAGCGCAGACAAAGACAGCGGAACCCCAGGAAACGTACCAGCCTCACAGACCCAACATCTGACAATGTCACCTTCCACTCCAGGCTGAAAGGGACAACCAACCTACGCATCCTGACCATCATCGCCTAACAGGCCTACGGCAACAACACAGCGGACAACCAACATCCCACCCCACACAAAGCTGATGGCGTGGCTGCACCTGTTGGCCCCTGAGACCCCCATCCAACACCCGCCAGAGTCGGAGGAGTCCCACAGCCAGCCACATCCAAGTCCCCCACACCTGTCCTGGACATCACCATCACCATGGTACCCCAAACCCCATACGTACAACACAATGCGCAGGATCCGCTGGAGACCAAGCAAGGACCATACGCCATAGCAGGATGCACACACGTGTTGGAGGCAACACACAGCACACATGTACGACCTGTGCCCCCTGGTGACACAGCACACAATCACCGCAACAGGAAGCACACGTCTCACACCAATGTGCAGGCAACAACAGAACACTGTGGAACACCCAACAATGTCGCCTTCAAATACACAGCCAGTGTGCATGATACCTTCATCCTCCGACAGTCCATCACCAACCAGCATTCCCAGGATGGCAACAAGGGAAATGCACAGCCCCTTGGCAACATACAAAGGAACATCCCACACACCTCAACTCCCCAAACATGCAACTCACAACTCTGGCAATGCACACGTCACAAAATCACATACAACAGGCACAACAAGATGCCCAACGACCAGACACGACAGAACAACTTACAATGTCCACATGGGCAAGCCCTGAACATGAGCCAGCAACGGCATGGCACCTCAGCCACATCATAGCCGAATGTGGGGAGAGGTGGCAACCAGGCATGTGTGCAGGATGCAGGAGAACCATGATCCGGAAAGCACAAAATGCCAAGAATGGCGGAGATGTGCTGGACAGACCGCAGTATGCAGAACACACCCACATCCATGGCGACATACACCTCTGGCGTATGGAGTGTAGTGGACAGTGGACGCCACCATGTCACCCCAGCCAGGGGGGGACCTCGCGGAAATGTTGCCTGTCACGCCCCCCCTAAGTGTCACCAGAGTGGGATGGCCTGGCGTACGCCACGCCAGCGTAGGGGTGTGAATAAAAAGCACGTAGGCCTGGGCGTGGTCCCCTTCCGGAAAGACCAACGTCTCTGCCAGGGCGGCACCTCCCACCCCGCCACGAGGCCGACGCCATCCTCGTGAGTGGAGTTGCCTGCGATGCAGTGCACCTGCCGGACCCCGGCACGCTGGACCACAAACACGTCAGACTCGCCCCTGCGCAGCCAGGCCACACTGATCACCTGCCGACACCGGCGTGTGTCAAGGAGGGCCCACCACATGCCGGCGCAAGCTCCAAGCCCGAGTCCCGCAAACTTGGCAGTCAGCTCAGACCACCAGGCCTCCACGACACAGGCCCGCTTCAGTCCTTTCTAGTTGACGTACTGCACTGCCGCCTACGGCCCACTCCTCGGACCAGCAGGTCCCACATGTGAAACTGTGTCCTGAGTCATGAATGGCAGTGACCCCAAATCCGGGCCAGCGGCCACAGCACCAGATGGCCCCCGATCAGTGAGGCATAGTTCCATATGGGCTTCTTGCGACACTTGGTGCCACTAACCCTGTTCAACACCAGCCGGCTACACATGGTGCCACTAACCCTGTTCAATGCCAGCCGGCTACACGTGGTGCCACTAAACCTATTCAACACCAGCCGGCTACACGTGGTGCCACTAACCCTGTTCAACGCCAGCCGGCTACACGTGGTGCCACTAACCCTGTTCAACCCCAGCCGGCTACACGTGGTGCCACTGAACCTGAACAGCGCAGGCCGGTGGGGTCATCCATTTTATGCCGGCGACACAAGGTGAATGGGCCGTGCTGACCGCTGCCTCAGGCCTACACCATGGTCAGGTAGGTCACACATTTGGAACTGAGTCTTGATTACACCATGGCAGTGAACATTATTCAAGGCAGGGAACAATTCCCAATACACACTTCGATGTGGTGGCAACAAGTCTCTGCATGGCATCACAACCACACGTGTCTGTGGGCCTACGCGGACTACTGCCCTCGGCCTACGCTGCGCACGAGTGGGGTCACAGATTTGGAACTGAACATCGGTAATTCAAAGGACAGAATACATTTCATCGCACGCACGGAGAGGCGTAAGAGGATGACGCGTTGAAGTCCGGAAGGAACAGGATCATCGTTACGGAGGTGATTGAACACTACCGACAACTGCCACTGTGTCACTGACTCTGTGCCCCGCGAGCCAATGATAGGTGGCTGTGGGCCCATGCTGACCGCTGCCTCCGGCCTACACTGCGGTCCGGTAGGTCACAGAGCCTTGATTTGGCAATGTCGGAGTTCACATCTGTGTACCGGCATCATCGCAGACTGCATGCCCTCACACCACCTGTGCCGCTAAGTCTGTTCCACGACATTCATGGACACTCACTGGTCGTACATTGGTGGCGTTTGAGTCTATGGACTAGGGGCTAGTTTTCATCCTCATGTAGCTGATCCCGAGTTGTTGTTGCAAACGAGGGTTGCGCTTTCCATTCCTCCATTTGCTGCTTCCAGATGACATCAGACCTTCCGCATCATGCCCTGGAGGACACCTTCTACTGTCCCCCGAAACCCTCCGCAACATACACCTCAGACATTGATGGGGACCCGCTCAGGTCGCATGGCCCATCTGACTGCACCGCAAGCCACCGTCCCGTGGCTGGGTGCCTGTGCCGGCTGCAGTGCATCCGGGGCCACTAACTCTGTGCTGCTCAGGCCTGGGACCCCTTCTTCTGAGACATTGAATGACCTCTGTAGCGATGGTTTTGGGGTCATCAACACCATGTGTATGTGGCCCTGCGCTGTCTGCCTCCTCCGGCCCCAAATGCGGTCCACCAGGGCCCACACATGGCATCGAGTCTTGACCGGCCCGGACGTCGCATCACCGCAGGGGCACACGCCACCACCGCAAGGACCACCTTCAACCGCCATCTGCCAGAGTCAAAACGATGGTCCTGACAGACCTAAGGAGTTGCTCAAACCTGTCGTGGATGCCATCATCGGCCTCATACCCTGCTCAGCACTCTAGGTGCCAGTGACTCAGTGCACCGCAAGCCATTGTCCATTACTGATTGTGTTTTGTGCTGTTGTGAGGTTGCGCAGCAATGTCACCTCATGCAGAGGGGAAGACCTGGGACTATGATGAGGAAGATGTGTCAAGTGTGCGGAAGGGAGAGGGCACAGACAATGGGAGGGTAGGAGGCAACAGCCCCAAGGCAGGAATGCAGACTGGTGGTGGTAGTCAAGCTACACACCCGGATCTGTTGCTGGGTATTGCGCTGTGGATTGCGGACGCAACTGTCACCTCAGGCAGTGTGGGAGACCTGGGACATTGATGTGGAAGTTGATGCAGGTGTAACACACCCCACTGCATCTGCATCAGGACTAACCCGAAGGGACACAATCCTGGCAGTTTCTTCACATGAACGCGCTCTCTCTCGTGTGCCCCTGCCTCAGTGCACTGCAACTCAAGGAACGTCCAGACTGAATATTGGGTGACCTCTGTCCTTACTCCGGATCCCTCCATGTTGCTCTGCATTTGACTCTGTTGTGCTCATGTTTACTGTTTCCATTGCACTGGTGTCCACTGTTCAGGTTGTTGGCAGCACCAAGCACTCCGTGCGGGCTGGCTTATACTCATCCCACACACATCCAGCACAGGCGTCACTGTACATGTGGCCCTGCCAATAAAGGGGCCGGGCGCACGTGCCTGTGGCCAGTTCAACATGATATGTGCATGTGTCTCTGTGGAGGTGTGGGTCTCCTTTGTGGGGTGTGGGGGGGGTCCCTGAAGGGTATTGGAAACCCACATTTGTGTTCTAGTTCGCATTCCATGGGTTCGGCAACACCCTCACCTGTTGGGCCACCTCCTTTTTGCGTTCTACCACCTGGCATTGGGATGCCATGTGTGGGTGGGTGAAGTGTTGTGAGCCAGCCATGATTGTGGGTGCTTCATGCTGTGTGGTCTGTTACAGGGGCTGGGTTCTCCTCTGAGTGGCTTGTCTGCCCTGGTCCTGGTGGTGGGTTGTGTGGGATGTCCATGGGCTGTTGTAGGGCATCGGTGTCTGGGCTGTGGTGTTCATCTCGGGCATCACTGATGGGTTGTCTGTTCTGTCCTGCTGGAGGTGTTGTTTGTCCCTCTGCATTGTGAAGGGGAGGTGCATGTTGGCATTGTGTTGGCGCCTTGTTCTTGTCGACATGCAGACTGTGTGACGATGTACATTGTGAGTGTTTGAGCGGTGGTGGGTATTTGAGTTGGGACAGTGTACATTTGGCCTACATGGCT
This sequence comes from Calotriton arnoldi, assembly GCA_963921515.1. Lineage (NCBI taxonomy): Eukaryota > Metazoa > Chordata > Amphibia > Caudata > Salamandridae > Calotriton > Calotriton arnoldi. Next base: position 517,364 of record CAWUFW010007616.1, read on the forward strand.
GATGTGGGGTTGTAGGGGTAGATGTGCATCTCACAGTTCCCTGCTCTGTCCGATGTGATTGTTCTGTTACTGTGCCTGGTTGGATCCAGTTGTGTCCCCTGTTCTGCAGTGTGGGTGTTGCACTTTGTGCCACATTGTCATGGTATGTGCTGTGATTGCTATGTGTGTGTGCTGTAGTGTGCCACGGGGATGGGGGACATGTCCCTGGGTAAATGTGGGTGTGCAGTGTGTTACACCTCATTGTGCATGTGTGGCATTGAGCCCATCACCCACCGTCCCCCCAGTCCCTGTTGGATCCTCACCCTGTTGTTGTTGTGTCAGATCCTGTCGGGCTGTGTCCGTACTCCCTACTCCTTGCACCCTCTCCACACTGATGACTGTGGCCTGGGTTTCCTCCTGCTCCTCCTGTGGCGCTGGACTGCCACCTCCTGTCGCCGTTGCTGCCTTCCTGTTGGCAGCGGGTTTGTACCTGGTTTAGGTTGTCAGGTCCTGCCGGCGCATCTTGGCCTCCTGGATTGGCCTCCTGGGCTCTGCGACTGCATTCCAGGCGGTCTGCTTGTGGGTCATTTGCTGGTAGTGTTCTGTCGCCTCCGTGGCCTTGGTCTTGTTTTCCTGCGGTCTGCATCCCGTCTTCCTCTCCATTTTCTCCTTGGCCTTCCCCGACCCACTTGTTCCTTGCTGGTGGTCTGTGGGGGTTGTGGTGTTCACGTTGCCCTCTGCGCTGGGTCAGGGTGCATGGATGTTGCTACGTGCTTTGGCTTGTTTCTTGTGTGTTGTGCCTGTGGTTGTTATGGTGCAATTGCCCGCCAGACGCGTGGGAGTTGCAGGCCTGAGGCTGCTTTTCGCAGCTTTGTGTACCGCGATTGGCCTCATCGCATGATTTCTCGCGTTTCACATTTTTGGGGCGTGGTGTTGATTTTCACACTGGCATTTGACGCGTTATCTGGTGACTATCGCATGCTACCACCTTGTTGTGAATTCCACGTTGACACGGGGTTATTTTTCCGTGATAGGCTGCGTTATTGAAAGTTGCGTTACGCTACTCTTGCGGTAGTTATCACGCGTTCTTGTGAATATACCCCTGAGTGTCCACATAGAAACTATGAATTAACAGGGAAATAGATCACTCAATTCCAACATTAATTCCTCTTTTTCCTTGTACTTTCACACAGAGATTTCAGCTGTTTTCAGCAGCTGAAATCTCCAAGTGAAAGTAACGAGATCAGAAGTGTTTTTGCAGAGGTCAAAATTCTTGTTAGACCTGTCAGCCTTATGGTGGTCTTCCCCAAATGTTTTGCCATACTCCTCTTTTTTTGCTGATCTCATTTGCACTTTACACTGCTGACTAGTTCTAAATTGTGCGTACTCACTCCCTAATAAGATTGTAACATTGGCTTACCCCATTGGCACATGTAGTTTACTTAAAAGTCCCTAGTAGAGTGGCACTAAATGTACCCAGGACCTATAAATTTAATGCTACTAATGGCTCTCCATGCCAATGAAGTCAAGCTATCCTGGCTGATGAGGGCGGAAAGCCAGAAACTGGTCCTAGGATGCTTGTTTCCAGTTCAGGGAGGACCTGGCCTGGCAGTTCGGGCTGGACTGTTCCCATTGGGCACAGGGTCAAGACTGATTTGCATATGGCTGGGTCCAAACTGGAATGGCATGGTGAACAAAAAAACAATGGATTTAGGCCCAGATCTCTGTACTGGGGTGAATGTACGACATTGTTCTGCATTCTGTCCATCAATTGTTCGTTTTGCATTTGTCACCCCGAGTGGGACGGGTATGCCCAGACGTGGGTCCCGTGCTCTCCATGCCACTGGAGTCAAGCTATCCTGGCTGATGAGGGCTGAAAGCCCGAAACCGGTCCTAGGATGCTTGTTTCCAGTTCAGGGAGGACCTGGCCTGGCAGTTCGGGCTGTACTGTTCCCATTGGGCACAGGGTCAAGACTGATTTGCATATGGCTTGGTCCAAACTGGAATGGCATGGTGAGCAAAAAAATGATGGATTTAGGCCCAGATCTCTGTACTGGGGTGAATGTACGACATTGTTCTGCATTCTGTCCATCAATTGTTCTTTTTGTATTTGTCACCCCGAGTGGGACGGGTATGCCCAGACGTGGGTCCCGTGCTCTCCATGCCACTGGAGTCAAGCTATCCTGGCTGATGAGGGCTGAAAGCCCGAAACCGGTCCTAGGATGCTTGTTTCCAGTTCAGGGAGGACCTGGCCTGGCAGTTCGGGCTGGACTGTTCCCATTAGGCACAGGGTCAAGACTGATTTGCATATGGCTGGGTCCAAACTGGAATGGCATGGTGAGCAAAAAACGATGGATTTAGGCCCAGATCTCTGTACTGGGGTGAATGTACGACATTGTTCTGCATTCTGTCCATCAATTGTTCTTTTTGCATTTGTCACCCCGAGTGGGACGGGTAGGCCCAGACGTGAGTCCCGTGCTCTCCATGCCACTGGAGTCAAACTATCCTGGCTGTTGAGGGCTGAAAGCCTGAAACCGGTCCTAGGATGCTTGTTTCCAGTTCAGGGAGGACCTGGCCTGGCAGTTCGGGCTGGACTGTTCCCATTGGGCACAGGGTCAAGACTGATTTGCATATGGCTGGGTCCAAACTGGAATGGCAAGGTGAGCAAAAAAGCAATGGATTTAGGCCCAGACCTCTGTACTGGGGTGAATGTACGATATTGTTCTGCATTCTGTCCATCAATTGTTCTTTTTACTAATGGGCCTGCCGCACTCATTGGGCCACCCACTTAAGTAGCCTTTTAGACATATCTCAGGCCTGCCATTATAACCTGAATGCGCCCTGCCAGCCCAGCTGTGGGCTACGCAGGACTGCGTCTGCACAATGCATCCCTGATGCAGGGCCTCACAGCTCCTCAGAACCACCGCTGTGGAACGCATCCTTGATGCAGGACTTTGTATCAATGCCTTACAGCTTTTTAGAACCACCACTCCGTGACACATCCTCGATGCAAGACCTTGCATTTGCAGCTGCATGACGCATCCTCGGCACCGGATCATGAACACTTCACAACCAGAATTTAAGGTACTTTTTTCAGTGGGCATAACTTGGTCCCTGTATCCGGCCTGCACTCCATTGCAGTTATCCTGAACTTGTGACTTTGTCCCGCTCTGGTGCAACTAGATAACCACAGTTGACGTTGCTCCATTTCAACCTAAATCTTTAAAATTGTAAAACTCCTGTTCAACTAATTGGATTTTGGTGTCAAATAATTTATTAAGTATTAATCTATTTTTCTTGTGTTGTGGTTTCACTTTATTACTGTTTGCATTGCTGCATAAATACTTCACACATTGCCTCTAAGTTAAGCCTGACTGCTTTATTGCCAAGCTACCAGAAGGATAAGCACAGGTTAATTTGGGGTTGCTTGTGACTTCACCCTGACAGGAACTGTGGTTGCTGCTTAAGAAGGGTTTCACCCCCTCGAAGTAACATAATTTTCTACAATTACAATGGGGCTAGTAACTGCTGCCACCGGCTCCATCAAAATTAAACGGCCATTTGCACTGAGTAACCTGGTAGCAGAACACCCCCCCCCACACACACACACACACACAGACACACTTCAAAGTGTTTTTTCCTGGTTTTGCGCAGAGGTCTAGATGAGACCAACTCAGGATTCAGTATTGATGTCTACTGTGCCTTGCCTAAGCTATATATGGCATATAGCTGCAAAGTGTCTCCAAGTCATGACTGACTCAAAAACTGGTCTTGGCTATTCAAATTCTGTTTTCATTCATTGTTATGTTTTATTTGAATTGTTTTCATTATGAAGTTACAAATTATCATGCTATACACATATGCTTCAAGACAACAAGTTCATTTTATTTAAACCAGACTAGGTACTCTTTTTCCATCCCCTCATTCTTTCTCTTTCAATGCCTCTTCACAGCACCCTGTTATATTCTTGCCACTTCTACTTTGAAGAGAAGAATAAAAATTGTTGACCCCAAATGATCCTCATTCACTTTCATAGAAACTGTGAGTGGGCCTCTGTGAAAGTAAGGAATCTTGTATTTCAGTACACCCAAGCCCCAACTGCCAACTACAGTATTATCTCAGCTGTTAAGGCAAATCATCAAAAGCCAGATCTTTTTTTTTATAAAGTATACAAATGAAAGCATTTCATTAAATATCGTACTCCTCAAGCTGGCTAGCACTTTGGTACCTCAGATTCCCAAAGAGCTTGGCATATGTTTGCTATCATTTGACTGACGAGGCAACATAGGAGCTCGATGCAAGAATTACAAAGAGTCATGGTCAACACATTATGGGTGCTTCACTGGTTATGCAAGCAGTGAAGAACCCACAATGTGGAACGTCCGATTTTAGGGCATGGTGTGGCATAGTACACTCATTAAGGAATTTTTTAAACCATAATTTTATTAAAGCTTGATCAGAATATTTAAGATGTTGGCATTATTTTGAGTGTTGACGTAAGCTTCCGCAAAACAATGTTCAATCTGACTACTTTGGCAAGGTTTAACGTGTGCAAGCATGCTTTCCTGAGAACTTCATCAGGAGAGAGAACACTGCTTCTTATTATTGAATATACACTGTGCTACCATATCCTAAAGACTGTGGAACACATCAAATGACCTTGGAAATTTCTCACTGAACTTTTGGTGCACAAAAACTTGTGATGTAAAAGAGCATTCAAAGTGACCGTCGTCCCTCCATGTTTTTGTCCAATGTCTGCTGCTGCAGTAGAAGATAATGGAGTGATCACTCATCTCTCATCCATCTGGCACTGGTTGGCGAGACATCTCTGCCCTCTGATTTATTGGTAACATTTTGAGTGCATGAAAGCGTTTTCTGTCTAGATTAGAACAAACAATCATTCTGGCACAAACATTGCTGGATCACATAATTCACAAAAGGTCTAATTTTCCAGAAATTTCCGTCTCCCATACTTTCATACTAGCGTACGCAATCAGTCGACAATGGCCACATAGGGACTATTTGTAAGTACACATCGTGGAAGCTCATTGGGAATATCCACCAATCCTCTGAAACATTTAACATTGATAAGGAAACTGTCCCTTTATATTCTTCCTACTGGAAACTTCTACTGACGTTCTCCATTCCCATAACATTTGATAGTGTTTCTTGCAGCATCAAAGCATCCAGACGGGCTTGAACGTTCTCATGCCAACATATTTATTGCCAGTGCAGCAGCTGACCCCGCATACTTCTACTACCCCTTGTCTGAATTATTTTGTGGGCAGCACTGATGGCATGTCCATACATAATATGTATTGTACATAAGAACACTAGAGTATTTGGGCTTCTTTGAAGACAATGAAGGGACTTGGCCTAATAATGACTGATATAAATCATCTGTTCACATGTTCCAATGTTTGCCGTTCTGTTTCTCTCTCTTTATTCTAGAAAATTCTACCCACAGTTAGGGTGGAATATTCTAATAGCCATACAGACCCTCTGCCTTGGACTGAACCCTATAACTCAGATTCAGGGCCTTTAGCTAATGATATAGCCCTCTTTAATAGGCTAAAAGGCTATAATACTTTAGACTGTGATTCTACAGGTAAAAAGGTAAAAAGTGATAAAGGTAATGCTGAGACCTATGTGGTGGTTTCACTGGTCTCAGCAGCATTATTTATCCTCTTGAAAACCTGCACATTTAAATACTAAATCAGAGGCAATATATTACATCTAATTCTAATCAGAGGGGGTGAATAAATTTAAATCTCCCCACCTTTTCACTTGACTTCTGGAATAAAGAAAAAGGCTGCTTGTTTCTTAGTTTAATCAGCCTCAGTAATGGAAGATGAAATATCATGATGGTGTAAAATATATTCCTGATAGCAATCAGGAATATATTTTACACCGTCATGATATTTCATCTTCCGTCACTGAGGCTGATTAAACTTAGAACCATGACTACTTCATTGTATTCCCCCCTTTCAATTTTCATGGGTGTTTCCTTGGACAGCTGATATTGCATTTCACTCAGCTACAATCACCTCCATTTGTATAATTGTTGATTTGTAAAATCATTCATTTTAGTTTATTTGAATCAAATGAATAAACATTACAGATGTGTTAGACCATTGAGTCCTTACACTTCCTTTGATAAATACCTAGATGCAGTTTCTGGTACCAGAGTACTTTTATAGCACTGCTGCCAAATCTTTTCCTTGTAATATTGCTAGCTGCAGCGCAGGAGTAACGTTTTTTGCTTTCCTCTTCTATTCAGTGATGCCCAGATTGTGCTGCGTTCTATATTAGGATTAAAACAGCATGAGACTGTAGCCATGGCAACACTTATCTGTAGCAACATGCCATTCATGCTGCTGTCGCATTCACCATTTGCATCATTTACACAAGCACAGCCTGTCTGTTTCACTCTGTCCTGGCCACGTCTCAGAGCCAGTGCCTACATGTCCTAATCTAATATAGTTTGACGTATTATTCCATATTCCACCATCGTATCCTGGAAAGGAGCCATTTAAGGTGCATATCTGGCTGATCACAGTGTGTAGGAACTGCTTGGTGTTGTTGCCTGAGGTTTTTAATTTGGATTGGAGATAAGTAGCTGTGTTAATTTTTATGTTTTAATATATGCAGACTTCTAAATATTTCTTATTTTTAGTGGGAGCTATTTAACTTTTGATTGTACTGGTGAAATAAGCTCATACTTCCAGGTGTAAGAGATCACCTTCCATTTACACCACAGTGGCAAGTAAAGTGTTAAGTGATTCATCCATCACACTTTTGCATTTTCAAGAGCAGAAAAAATGGCACTACATTTTGATTGATTATTTTTTTTTTTTTTTTTTGCATTATGCAGCGCAAACTTGGCCCAAGGGCATTAGAACCCTTTACATAAGAACAGATTGCACATTATTTTTATGCACAGGAAGATGTGTGATTTGCCTAGGATGAGAAGGAGAGGCCATAATTCGAAGCTGTTCCCCGGTTCCAAAGTCGGCAGCTCTGGTCATTAGGTCACATCTTTTCTTTTCTGTCCAACATAAAAGACATCAAAATAGGTCACATCTGTTCTATTTCACGTAACATAAACCATGGCAAATCACTAATTTTCTCTTCAAGAAGAATAATATCACCCTTTTTGTGTGTGACTGATGACTTCTTTAGCTGTCCTACAAGGCTGAGACCATTAACACACAAAATTGCACAGTCAGCAGGCTTTGGGTCAGCTCTCTTTATCCATTGCTAGCTTCAAGTGTCTTTTTTCTAGTTTAGTCATGCTTTATTAAAGAGAATAGAAGAAACATTACAGTAAATGAAAAAGCATTATATATAATCCAAGCATTATAAATATACAATGAAATATAACCATTAACTTGACAATTATACAATGAATAAAAAGGAAAAAGAATGAAATGTAAGAACTTTGGGGCATATTATCAAGGAAACGCGATAAACATCGCATTTCCCGCTCTGCGCGATTCCTGTAATCGCAGCGTATCGCAGGATCTAATCGCCGAGATATCGTGTTATTATCAACGCATATCTCCACGGCGATTAAATCCTGCGATAGCGGCGTGAAACAGAATTGCGCAAAGCGGGAAATGCGATGTTTATCGCGTTACCTTGATGATATGCGCCCGTTGCCTCAGCCGTACAATCCACCTGCCATATTAAGTATGGCTAAGTCGGATTCAAACCAGGCGTTGCAAACCCGCGATAACCGCGGTTAGCGCGGTTAATTCTATCGCATCGCGGGTTTGCTCGAGGCTTGTTAATAGTGCGCTGTGGTGGCAGCGCGGATTTCCAGGGAGGAATGGAAAGGAACGCCCACTTTGCATGTCATTAGCGATATTCTTCGCTGACATGCAAAGTGGAGTTAAATGGGCTGCTTACTGAAGGAAACACGCGTTAGCGTGTCCTTGATAATTGTGCGGAGTAAAATTCATCGCTTTTCAGCCGAAAACGGCCGCTAAAGCGGCGATAATGGGCTTGATAATATGCCCCTTTGAACCACAGTGCTTGCCTGCTCGGATGGACAAAACTAGGAGAAAACAAAGAACATTTGAACTATTTCTAAGAATATAAGGGGACAAAAAGACAAGAGAAAAATGAGAAGAGATAAAAATTGGAGAATAGAAAGAGAAGTACATTACAATATGTGATACTAGAGCAGAATTGACAACAGTATTTAAAAAAAAAATAGCAACCAAAAGATCAAAATTGGTAACACAAGATAAGGAATTAGCAACTTATCTGGATAAATAGGATGTGAATGGTAACCATAGCATATCTATTTTAATCATTAAAGGTAGAGAAGTGGCATTTGCTCTATCAAATCTGTGATGATGGCAGATTAAATTCCACCAGTTAATGAAAGTAATTTTTGTGGGGTCCTTCCAATTTAATGTGATTATTTGTAAAGCAATAGCAATTAGCAAATCAATAAATTTCCAACCATACCTTGGGATTGCCATAATGGAGAGGAGCTTCCTACAAAAAGAAAATATTGAAAGGTATATCTGAAGGTAAAATGTTGTTCGGTTTATCCCAAATGAGTAACCAAAATGCTTTAACCATGGGACAATAAAAAACACATATGTAGAAGATCGCTATTATCATAAGGACAAGACCAGCATTTGGTATCTTTATTTATTTATTTATTTTTATTTATTTATTGAGTTTTATATAGCGCTGGCTAGACCCGGAGGTATCAGAGCGCTTTACATGAGGAAGAAAAATTGTTTCAGAACATTGTTACAAAGTTACATCAGTTACTGGAGCGTAGTTACAGGAATTACATGAGTACAAAGGCATAGCATAATCATGAGGAGAAAAAAAAAATAGGCAAGGGGAGAGAAGAATAGGGGAGAGAGGGGAGGAAGAGGAGAATAATGGAGGGAGGAGGAGGGGGAGGGTATAGGAGGCACAACGGGGAGATGAGGAAAAACAGTGTCCGACGTCCGGCTGGGTAGGTGACGGCCGAGGGGTGAACCAGAGCCAAACTCCTCTATAGCTGCATGGGACAGCTCCACCGGTCATCGGCCAGAGGTTGCTCGGGCACCGCAGTACATACAGATAGGTTATAGTTTCCGCCTAGGGGGGCATAGTCCAAAAAGTTCCATCGAGCGCGCCGGTCACGGTGTACGGTGCTGTGCTCCCAGTGGTAATGGGGTAAAAACCCAGGCCTCCACTGTGAGAGACTCCCTTGTCGCTGTGGACTCTCTCAGAGGGATCTCTGAGACTTCAGGACATAAATGCTGGATCCCTCCCCAACAAGGGGAGAAGGAGTGCTTTGGAAAGGGGCCCACTCATGGTGGCCATTATTAGAAAATTGGTGTGTCACATTAATGCTTACAAGGCGGAGGAGCATCGTCCATCGCAGCGTGGTAATCGCAGGCGTCCAAGAAGTGGGTCGATGGAGACATTTTGGAGCAGTCGAGGGGCCGCCATTTTGAGGAGGACAGAGCGGAGAACAAGATGCCGGCGGTAGCAACAGGGCACGGCAATCAAAGCAATCAGGGCCTCCCCATTTTAAAGCTTACAAGGCAGAGGAAAGCCGGCCATCGCAGTGCGGTGATTGTAGGGACAGATAATGGTGCGTGGAGGCACGACATCTGAACGGCAATTAAAAAAGTATCAGGATGTGCGGGCAAACAGCAGGCGCAAGCCCCCACCACCGCATTCAGTCAACAGCTATGAGAGGGGGGGGACCAAAGCATCCAGAGAGGGACCATCAGAAGCCCAACGGGGGCGTAAGTGGATTGTCAATCGATTGGCCCATACATCAACCTATTGCGGCAGAAGTTTGTTGTGAGACATGCTTACCCCAGGGCAGTTCGGTCGTGTAGGAGAGCGGTGCGGATCATAGGCCCAGACCGTAGCAAGGTCTCCCTGGTGCTTAGTCCCCTCTATTTGGCGCTTAGGGGGGCCCGTCACCCTAATGCCTCAGGCCTCTGCTGTTCAAATTCCCGCTGCTTGTGGTATCCACATCCCACCCTGTGGCTCAAGTCATTGCAGTAATTTGAGTCTTTTCATATAGTGAGATTGTGGTTTGTTATTGCGATCTCTGGGCAAGCGTGTGGGGGGCACCAATGTGCTCATCAGCCATGTGTGGGTTCAAGCGTCTCTGTTGCCCTTGCCAGATCATCCCGTTTTCTCAATTTCGTAGCCGCTTAAACAGTGTCCCTCGCGGGCACCATTTTAAGGTCAGGCACACCGCTCACTCATGCCTGGCCGCTCCTGTATCTCCCGTCGGCGATGCCCAAGCTTTGCTGTTCTGCATTTACTCTACGGCGCTACCCTCAGCGCTGTATGGATGCCGCTCGCTGCTCGAGTGCCGCTCGCTGCTCCCCCGTGTCGTGAGTCTAAGGGCTCACCACCCTCCGCCATGTGGTCTGGTCCCCGTAACCTCCGCTCGCCGGCACTACAGGGGAAGAATGCTCGCTGTCCCGGGGGGCATCACATGAAGGAGGGGAGCCCAATTCACTCACCGCAGCTCTGGTACCGGGGGTTCGCGGTGGCCTGGCGCGTAGATTCCTTCAGTTGAGCCGCAGCCTGTCTTCCGAACCGGGCCTAGCTCGCAGCAACCTTCCTCCAATCGGCCGCCATCGGGTCGATGTGCGCCCCTCTCAGCTGTCCTGGCTCCATCCACGCTTCCTCAGAGAGCCTCCAGGTGGAAAGTTTACATTAATGGAGACATCTCAGAGTTAGGTATAATCTGTTATAGAAATAAAATAATGTTTGAGTTGTGCTTGCAGAATGAGAAGTATTATGTATCTTGGCCCACACTTATTTCCATGTTTGAGGAGAACATTCTTGGTGAAAATCTCTTTCCCACTGTAATTCAATATTATATGTTGCTCTTGTTATAGAAGAGGAGCTCAATGTCTTGTATATGCAACGTGCTTTAGTTTGCGAGGGAACATTTGAGGTGAAAGATAAGAGGTGTGTGCGACACACAGGAGTAGAAGACTAAGGGAGAATTTGAAGAGAAGAAGGGTAGTCTTAAGGTAATGATATTGAGTGGCATAATAGGAGGAAATTCTATATTTTTGTTGAATTTTGTGGAATTCTAAAAGAGAATCATTGGAGGGTATATGACCTATGGTTATAATTCCTTTATGTATCCATTCTGTCCATGAAATAACTCTATTTTTTAATTTAATGTGATTGTTATACCATATAGTAGTTTGTGCAAGAGTTTCTGAATGAGAATTAGAATTATTAATCAAAGGTGTGGAAATGGAAATAGAATGAGTATGTATGGATGTGAAAAAGCCTTTGGGGGTTGAGAAATATAGACTGCTCCCCTCAATGAAAATGGTGTAAGCTGTGCATGCTCCTTATTCCCCAATTGTCGGTGAATCAGGAGGAGTAACCAAAAGTTGATCCCTCCACTATCCTTGGATTGCTGGAGTTTTGCAAGTGAAATTTGTGCCTTACGTTCATTCTATAGGAATCTAATCAAAGAACGATTAAGAATTTAAAAAATGTGCACTGGAATGTAATTGGAAGCATGGACAAATAGAAATGAATTATTGGTTACATCATCATCTTAGTCGTGGCTAATCTGCCCCAGTATGAAAAATATAGAGGGGACCAACCCTCAGCCAAGGTTGAGATTTTTGAATTAACTTCAGTGAGATTAATTTTAATGGGGTCTTTAATAGTGTTTGAATATAAAATACCTAAGCCTTTAATATGTTTAGAATTCCATGCAAAGCCAGTGTCTTTGAACATTTCAGGAAGACAATATTTATTCAAGTTCATAACCTCAGATTTTCAATTCAACCAATCAATCAGCTTTATTGCAACAAAACATGTCATAAAAGCACTGTGTTATATAAAAAGTTTAAGATATGGAATAAAACAAAAAAACATCATTCATGCATGAACCAATAAAAATGGAGTGTCAGCTCATCATAGTTCAATGGGAAAAAGTACATGTCATAAGGACAATGTACAATATAAAAAACCTCAGATTTTCCTTTATTAAGTTTGTATCCTGAAACCGCAGAATATTCATTTAATAATGAAAAAATTGAGGAAGTGTAGTGATTATATTAGATACATATAACAAAATATCATTAGCATAATCTGTGAATTTTATCTCCATATGCTTGATTTGAAACCCTGAAAAAATTGGAGATCTGCAAAAAAGGTTCTAAGTATAACATAAATAAAAGATAATTGGCAGCCTTGTCTGGTCCCTCTGTGAAGTAGAAAATAGAGAGACTGATTGTTATTAACCCAAATAGAGGTAGAGGGATCAGAATATAATACACTAACATATTGGAGGATATGGAAACAGAAACAGTGCCATTTCAGCGCTCCAAACATAAGCTCCCAGTTAACGTGATCAAAAGCTTTTCGGCCACTATGGGGAGTTCAACTTGGAAGCCATTTGTACGATATTAAGAAAAGTTCTGGAATTATATAAAATATCGCATCCCTTTACAAACCCTGATTGATGTAGGCCCACGAAATCGCGGATAACTTGGATTAATGCGTAAAGCCAATATTTTAGCTATGATCTTACAATCAGGGTTGATGAGAGAAATAGGTCTAAAATTACTGCATTGAGATTAAGGGTGGGCGTAGTTGGCAGAGTACTACTACATGGAATTCCACGAAGCTGAAGAAAAATTCCGTGAATTCCGCAACTTCGCTCCGTCGGACTCCCAATTAATAAAACAGAGACCTCATATACTTTTGGTAAAATAACAAGTATCTCTGTCCTTACATGCTAAAATGCATTTAGTCATTTCACAAAAAAGAAAATGAAAATTTAGCAAGCAGTGAGAGAGGTGATGATTTTGGGATCCTCCCTAACCTAGGGAGAGAACCAAGCAGATGCCTTGAAAACAAAGAGCACATCTTGCTGAACGATTCGGTGGTGGTCCCATCCTCTTAGGACCACCCCAAGCACAGTTATGGGCAAAAATACAATCCCAACCAAAGGCCCTGCAAAGCATTATGGGACGAGATTAGCAGTGGGCAGTGAATATTATAGTATCCAATATCAAAATAATTCTACAAAGAGCTGCAGTTCAACTAGTCGTTACTAGGTGTCCCTCACGAGTCAAATGCAAAAGCATTGAAATTATTACATCAAGCTGCAGTTCCACTAGTCGTTACTAGGTGTCCCTCACGAGTCAAATGCAAAAGCATTGAAACCCTTTCATGAAGCTGCAGTTCCACTAGTCGTTACTAGGTGTCCCTCATGAGTCAAATGCAAAAGCATTTGACTTGAGGGACACCAAGCAACGACTAGTTGAACTGCAGCTCTTTGTAGAATTTACAGTATTAGCTCTCAGCTCAGCCCGGGAGCTGCTGCCCCTTGAGGAATATTTTGATATTGGATACTATAATATTCACTGCCCACTGCTAATCTCGTCCCATAATGCTTTGCAGGGCCTTTGGTTGGGATTGTATTTTTGCCCATAACTGTGCTTGGGGTGGTCCTAAGAGGATGGGACCACCACTGAATCGTTCAGCATGATATGCTCTTTGTGGTCAAGGCATCTGCTTGGTCCTCCCCTAGGTTAGGGGGACCCCAAAATCATCACCTCTCTCATTGCCTGATATTTTTCATTTTCAAAGTTCACTTTTGTGAATTAGTTATATGCTTTTTAGTATATAAAATTGCTTTATCAAAGTATTTGTGGTTGCAGTTTAGTAGCTGACTCCGGAGGATCGGAGTTTTTGCCTGAATTCCGTGTTTTTAATGGAATGCATAGTTAACAAAGCTCAGCAAATTCTGCGAGCGAAGTTCATTGCCCAGGGTTAATTGAGATACAGTTTTATCTTTTTTTGGGAGCAGGCAAAGCATAGCTTGTGAAAATGTACCTTGCGTCTGCCCTGTATTTAGAAAAAAGGAGATTAAAAGTCATAGCTGTGGAATTAAAGATGCTTAAAATGAAAGTAGAATTGAACAGAAAAAATATCCAGCCCGGGAGCTTTATCCTTTGGAAGTTGAGTGATGGCAGTTATCATCATCGTTTGTTTGGAGATTGCAGTATCAAGGGAGGACAGATCTACTGTATGATCAGGTGATTTGGGGATTGATTGAAAAAAAGCATCCATTTTTTTATTACTGTGAGAAGATTTGGGAGTATATAATTTGGCATAGTATTCTGCAAAACACTCGAATATTCTAGAATCACTGATGTGTCTGACCCAATTAGTATCTGTTATGGCTGTTATTTAGATTTTTGCTTCTGTATTTTAAGGTAATTAGCCAAAAATGTGCCTGCTTTGTTGCGGCCACCAAACATTTTAGCATTAAATTTAAGTAGACTGCCATAAGCATTGTCCCAGGATTGTTTCTTGTATTGCATTTTAGCCTTAATGAGTTTGGACAGGGTATCAGATTTATTAGGAGAAAGGTATTCATGCTCTAAAGATATCATTTGTTTTAAAAGGTGTGAAGATTCTTTGAGTGCTTTTTTCTTCTTGATTATAGCATAATCTATTATGAAACCTCTAAAGTTAGCTTTAAAGGCATCCCGTATAAAATGCATCTTTGTGTCAGTGGAGAGATTAACTGTAAAACATTCATGAAAAGAGTTGACAATTGTTCCATAAATTGTTTATCAAGCACTAGGGTGCTATTAAATCTCCACCTATTAGTATGAGGAATATCAGTAGGGCTATCCAAATCTACTATGACTGGAGCATGATCTGAAAAAAGGATAGAGCCTATCTAAGCATGAGTCATGAATTGGAGGACATTTTGAGTAATAAATATATATTCTATTCTGGAATATGAACTATGAACAGGAGAGAAGAAAGTAAATTCTAACATATCGGCGTGGGAGGTTCTCCAAGACTCAACTAACCCTCTGGAGGAAATGGCTTTCTAAAACGTTTTATGTATTTTGTTGGGAATTAACTTAGTCTGAGAACGATGATCAAGGAAGGGATCCATTAATTGATCACAGTCACCACCTACTATAAGATTTTCTGACGAACAAGAAGATAGACATGAATAAATTTTTCCCAAAATAACATGCCCACTCCATTGGGACCATAGATGTTGCAAAGAGAAATCTGTGTATCATTAATCTTAATATTTAGTAAAAGCCATCTTACATCATCATCTTTGACTTTGTTTAACAATTAAAACATAAAGATTTATGAAGAGATATTAGAACACCATTTTTGGTATTTACAGTGGGAGAACTAAAAACATTCCCCACCCATTGTCTACATAAACAAACAATGTATTTTTCATTCAGATGCGTTTCTTGTAATAATGCAATGTGGCAATTTAGTTTTGATTGGTGAATTAGCACCCTTTGCTGCTTAACTGGATTGCAAAGGCCTTTAACATTCCATGAAACAATACGTAAACTACTCATTGAAAAAATATACAAAAGCCATCAAACAACAACCATTTGTAAACCTATAATATAAATAGTGCACAACCAAGAGGAAATTGTAAAAGAAGAACTGGTGGAAATGATACTGGACCAGGCTGCATAAGGAGACAAGTGCTGCTTAAAAAAAGGTATTAAAGAGTGTAAAAAAAAAGATAAAGGTAAAGTGAAGAAAAAGGAAGGAAGGAAATAGGGAGTAAGAAACCTCCCCAATAGTAAATAAAGAGAAAAGATGATGAAAAGCCACAAGACTTTAGTCATACGAAATAAGAGTAAAAATGACAATAGTAATTGAAAGGTAGGGAGTGAGGAAACAGAAGCCACTCTGGATGGGGACCACTGAGGAGTAGAGAATATGTTGAGAACAATTAATAGAGGAACATTTACTATGTAAAAAAAAACAACAAGAAAAATGGAAAAGAAAAAAAAATTTGGACACCAGTCCAACATATTACAAAAAGAGACTTCCCAAACACAAAAGGGGATGCAAATTGGTGGGCAGAATGTTAACACCGGAACAAATAGACACTAAGGGACACAACATATTGATCCATTAGATGGAGGAGAATGAGAATGTGTAATGAAAAAGAAAAGTCAAGGTTATAGAGCTATACAGAAACCATATCAAGATTTACTAAGTTCCATATCTTCTCCCATGTGGCTGTGTATACATTTCTTATGTTCCGCCGGGTACACGAAAGTTGTTGATTTGTCTTTGTATGTAACCTTGAAGAAACGACGATGAATGAGGCCATAACAAGCGTTCAAAGATCTAAGCGTTGGTCTAAGATCTAGAAATTCCTTCCACTGAGTAGCAGTGGCCCTGGAAACATCCTGGCTGAAAAAAATCTTTTGACCGGACCATGACATTTGCTACATTGTTTAGCTGCTGTAAGAACAGTCATGAGCTCAGAATATTGAAGAAAGAAACCGATAATCCCTCTCAGTCTGGTGGAGTTTGAGGCATGTAAAGGACCTTTCCGATGTGCCCTCTGGATGTTAAGCTCAATGAAAGTTTGTAGGCCTACTATTTTAGGAAAATGAAGCTTCAAAATGTTGATAATGTCCGGCCCTTCAGAACCCTCTGGTATGCCATAAATGTGCACACTATTGAGTTGATTGCTATTTTCTAAGTCTTCTGTTCATTTTTTCAATTGAGTTACTTCCTTAGTGAGAATGACAACTTTTACAATGACATCCTGCACATCACTAACTCGCTGTTCCACCTTTGTAAGTCGTGAGTCCAGATGAGAACATTTCTCCTAAATTCTCTGAAGCGCAGCACTTGTTTCACCATAAATGGTCTCATGTTTCTGAGTTCATCCATAATTTCTTCCAGTGTGAGAGGCAATGGTGAATTATTTGGAGAATATGGATCTTTCTGACCCTTTTCTTGGCATTTCCACCAGAGTCTTTACATACGTTAACATTAGAGGAGATAGAAGCATGTGGTTAAGATGAGTTGCAGCCTCCAGTATTATTTTGTATCAGAAGAGAAGCAGAGTGTAAAGGTTTCTTCTGACAGTCAACTGAGGATAGTGAGAGTTGAAAAATATTTAAAACACTCAGTACGTAAGGGGAGGCCAGTGAGAAAATTAGAGGTTTTTTTATACTGAGAGAAAACTGCTTGAAGAAATTCAAGATTTGCTGGAAGTAACATATTATTCGATCAGAGAGGCAAACAAATAATGGCAAGTGCGCAATAAAAATGGAATCCTTGAAGACCAAAATGAGAAGCAGTGTATTGGTATGCAGTTCCAGCAAAAGCCCTCACAAGCCCCGGATTGCTTCTTGAATATAGGTCGACTGTCAGTCACTATTAAAAAACAAAACAAAAATAAATTTAAACTGGGTTGGTTCTTATGTTGGCATCATACACAGCAATTCAGTAATTGCACCCTTTCTGCTAACTTCAGGGTGGTGTCTAATAACAACCTGCACTATTAATGACAGTGGTGCTGCACCTTTTCTGCTGTCTTCAGAGGTTCCTATTATAATGACCTGTAGTACTACAGCCATGTGCAGCAGGCAGCATAAAGTAGAAGATTACAAAATCTCTGCAGTAGAAGAATGTAGTGTTATCAGCACGAATATAAAGAAATTTGCATCTGGAAATATATGGTTGTACTACTGAACTTCGAGCACAAGAATATTGAGATACACAAATATAGTGGACAAAATATTGAGGGACAAAAAATCAAAAGGAAGATCAGAGTTGCTATTCCTATCTTCAAATCTACCTTGAAAAAAACCACAAACACACATATATATATATGCTCTCTGGCGGAGGTATCTAGTGACCTTGGGACATCTTCACGTAAACGCATACACCGTACAGTTTCAACATTGACACCTTATCAGTAGTATGTTTCATAGACACAGTTTTATACATAAATTTTTAGTTGATAGAAAGATGTATTAATTATCGATGCATTAATTTGATTAGATTATCACAGGCACAGCCGTTCTGTATTTTAGAAGACCGGGTGCTGAGCAGCCTATTTTGCTTACAACCATGTAACTTTATTGGACAACATATGTATGTTTTACATAAGTTTTGTATTAACATTTTTGTCGCTAACCATCAGCATGTCCAATTTTGATTTCTGTCACTACTGACTGTGTACATCGTTTTGAAATCTGTATTTTTTAACTGACTGAGTGATATATCTACAATCTATGTGCTTATTACAACAGGAATGTATTGGTCAGCCAATGTTTGCTTTACTTAGTCTTTAACCATTCCAAGATGGCTGCCGCTAACCACAGGCATGTCCATTTTTTATTTTTATTGCCATTGACTCTCTATAATTGTTGCCCTCATTTGTTGCACGGTTCACGTGATCAAGCTTTCAGGGAAAGCAAAACGCGTTGTGAATAAACACAGCAGTGGACATTACAATCACAGAGTCCTCCTTTTCTGAGAGCGCGCGTAATAGTGGGATTTACGTAAGGATTGAAACAGCCGGTGTGCTCCGCCGGCGTGCGCGCCACTCTCCACGGGTCCCATGCAGTCCAGAAGGAGTGCGTTTGCGTTTGATATATATATATATATACACATATATGTATGTACATATATATGCATTTAGTATTACTGCCTATGGTTATGCATAATATATTTCCTATGTCTACAACACAAAGAGTATGAAGTTGCATTTAAAATGGCGCTCTACAGATTGAAAAAGGCTGTTGAACAGCCAGAACGCATCTCTCTGCTTCACGGGGTGATGATAGATCTGCCTTATAAAATGGATTTACTTCTCTAGTTTTTGTGTGCATGCTCTCTCCATAAAGGGAGTTGGGAGGAAGTTTTGATATATACATATATATATATAGCATATTCAATGAAAAAAACAAAGGTTACAGGGATGTTATAGTTAGGCTGGCATTTCACTCATATAAAACCAGAGAAATTAAGCAGTTATAATTAGCTGACCTAATTATAACTCGCAGCCCTGCAATGCACTGCTTATGACCTCACATAGTACATCACTCATGACATAGTCAGTGACATCACTCATGACACCACTGATGACATCTCAAATGACATCACTGATGACATCCATGATGACATCATCCGGTGACTGTGAGTGTTTCAAAAAAGTTAAAGAGTGCTAAATATATATACACCAACGTGTATTAATGAATCAGTGGGTGTATGAGTGCCTGTATGAATGATTTAGTGGGTACGTGACTGACTGTATAAGTGAATTATTATACGTGTCTCAGTGAATGTATGGGTGAGTGACTAATTTGTGTGAATATCTGTATCAGTCTGTCAGTTGGTGTGTAAGTGGCTGCATGGGTTGATGAGTAGGTAACTGAGTGGCTGTATGGGTTATTCATTGGTTGTTTGAGTACCTGTATGGGTGTATGAGTGTCTGTGTGGGTGGGTGAGGGAGTGTATGGCTCCCTGCATGGGTTTGTGAGAATGCCTGAGAGGGGCTGTATGGGTGAGTGAGTGTGCATATGGCTGTGTTGGTGAGTGAATGGATGTGTCAGTGGTATATTGGTGAGTAACTGCATCTGTAAAAGACAGCATAGGTGAGTGTTAGAGTATATAAGAGACTGTATGTGTGCATGAGTGATTGTGAGAGTGGCTGTGTGGGTGAATGTGTGCTTGTGTCAGTGACTGCACAGGTGAGTAATTATGTGTTAGTATCTGTATGAATAAGTGAGTTGGTGTGTGTAGAATTGTATAGGTGAGTAAGTAGCTGTGTGATTGACTCTATGGGTGAGTGAGTAGGTGTGTGAGAAGCTCTTTGGGTGACTAAGAGTATGTGAGTGGCTGTGTGGCTGTACGAGTAGGTATATCAGTAGCTTTATTAGTGAGTGAGCTGGTGTACGAGTGGCTGTCTGGGTGACTGAGTGCATGTGTGTGTAGACCTTTGAATCAGTGAGTGGGTATGTAAGTACTGGTATGGGTGTGTCAATGGCTTTGAGAATGGTAGTGTGAAAGTTGGAGTGGGTGTATGAAAGGTTACATGAGGGTGTGAGTGGGTGCATCAGAGATTCTGTGGATGATGACATCAGTGATGTCATCAGTGATGTCACTGACCATGTCATGAGTGATGTAATATGTGAGGCCATAAGCAGTGCATTGCGAGGGCGAGAGTTATAGTTAGCTCAGCTAACTATAACTGCTGAACTTCTCTGATTTTGTACAAGTGAAATGTCAGCCTAACTATAACATCCCCGTAACCTTTGGGTTTTTTACTGAATTTCTAAGTTTTTTTAAATTCTATTTTTTAACTATAACGCCCCTGTAACCTTTGGTTTATTCAGTGAATTTCTAGGGTGTTTTGGTTTTAAAATTTATTTTCAATTTTATCAAAAAATGCAACAGGCAGTCTTGGGAACTACAGATGTCCATATCATTAAATAAAAAACATACAGGTTTGGCAATAGGAAGAATATGACATCACATTAATCTTGAGGATCCGACCTGGAAACCAACTCTCTTCCCCCAATTATTTTTATGCTGCTTCCACTTGCCAATTTAATCAACTCATCTCTATGATGAATTATTGGGCATGTTCCCCTCTTGTGCCCGCCTGGTGTCATTCTGGGTGATTCTGTCCATCCCAGAGTCTGATTCGTTATCTGAATCATTAGGAGGGAGTAGAAGATTGTCTGTCAATGCCTGCCAAGTGCTTATTGCGTCTTCGAGGTTGTTGTATTTCCTACTTAAACATATGTGCATTTCCTCCACTCCGCCACATCTTTATGAAACATGTCTTTTGTTGGAGAGTGCTGAAATTGCCATGTAATGACCACCCTTCGCCGGGCCAAAACCATTGCCAACTGACCGAATTTATAGGTCTTCTTCCGTTTCCGTGGGAATTTAAACAGACCCAGCAGGCAGCACTGAGGGGTCAATTCAATATGTAGTCGTGTAGCTCATTTTAGTTTATCGACTACAAGTTGTCAGAAGGAGTGCACGGGCCCACAAGACCACATCAGGTGTAGGAAGTCCGCCCTGCCAGAATTGCACCGTGGGCATGTATCTGGGCAAACCAGATCTATTCTATGGAGATGCACTGGTGTTAAATATGTTCTCTGCAAAAAATTGTAATGTTTGAGTTGAAAGCACGCATTACTAGAGACAGTATGCATCAATTTTCAGGCGTGCTTCCAGTCGGCTTCTTCTAACATGGTTTCTAGATCAAGATTCCAGGCTGTTAGAGCGTGTTGAGGAGCCTCTTGGTGTCTGAGAGCATAGCTTTGTATAAAAGTGTGATTAAGTGTCTGTTCGGGCCGCATGTAAGAAGGGTCTCAAGGGTGTGGGAGAGCGGCGAGGCTACAGGGCAGCTTGGCCATGCATGTTTAGCCAACTCCCCCAGCCCAGCATGTTGCAAGAATTGACCTTGGCCTAATTGAAGCTCCGTTCAGGCATCCTCAAAGGAGATGTAGTGTTCATCAGGGTAAAGTGCCCCCCATTGGTCGCAACTCCCCTCCCTCTACTCCCGAAAGGACATATTGAGTGACATCTGTCTGATGGGCTTGAGAATCCTTATGGGGAGCTCTCTATGGAATGGAGCATGGCCGAGAGCTGTCACCACAAACTGTTGCCAGGTTGAGGCCGTTTGTCTAACTACATATGGGGTACCTCCTGATGTATTCTTTCCCTCCATTAGCAGTTATGGGAGATGTCCCGCTGTTGCTCTCCCCTCCAGCAACCAACTTTCCCAGTTGGGGGCTGTCTCAAGCCATCTACCTGTATGTTGAAGCTGGGCAGCATAGTAATAGAGATCCAGACGAGGAACCTCTAATCCACCCAACTCGTAGGGCCTCGACAATGTAGTCAGCGCTACTCTACTGCGATTGCCTGCCAATAAGAGCGAGATAAGGAGAGAGTTTAACTGACGGAACATTGAGATAGGAATGGGACATATAGTGTTTTGCAGTGTGCATAGGCATCTCGGCAGGAGAACCATCTTCGAAATGGCTAGCCTGCCCATCAAGGACAGGGGGAGTGTGTTCCAAAAAGAAACCGATTTCTTGAGGGCTTCTACCCATATTGAGTCGTAATTGCTGTTCCCCACCATGAGCTATGTGTATGCCCAGGTACCTAAACAAGGTCAATTCCCAGTGCCAGCGGCTGGAGTCTCAACAAGAGGGGTGAGTGGGAAGATGAGAGATTTGGTGTAATTAATGCACAAGCCAGATGTATCTCCAAATTCCTCCATAAGGCGCAGGAGCTCTGGCAGAGCTGTGCGGGCGATGATATATAAAATAAGGCATCATCTGCATATAGAGATATGACATGGTGAACGTTGGCTACGTTTATACTGTACGGCCTCAGCTGGAGGCGGGCTCTATTGGCAAATGGCTTGATCGCCAGGGCAAATAATAATGGTTACAGTGGGCAACCCTGGCTGGCGCTGTGGCCCAATGTCCAAGGATCTGATTGGATCCGCGCCACCCGTACTCTGGCAACGGGGTTTGTGTATAGGAGGTTGATCTATTCTCAGTACCGTGGACCAAAGCCTGTCACCTTGAAAACCTCCAAGAGGTATCCCCAGTCCACTGTGTCAGATGCTTTGGCGAAATCGATAGAGACCAAAGCCATCTCTGTTTTCTACCCCGAGTCTCATGTAGCATGTGCATGAGTCGTCTGAGGTTCATGCCTGTGTGTCTGCCCGGAATAAAGCCACACAGATCCTCGTGGATTAGATTGGGCATGTGAGGGGCCAGATGGTTTGCTAATGCTTTGCTTAAGATTTTAATGTCGGAATTTAAGATTGTGATTGACCGATATGCTGCTGGGTTTGACCCATCTTCCTCCGGTTTCAGGAGCATACAGATTTCCCTCTCCCGCATGGTCGGTGGAAGCATGCCTATTTCCTTGGCTTCATTGAAAACTTCCAGCAAGTGAGGGGTCACCTCCGCCTGATAGGCCTGATAGATTTGGCGAGAAACCCGTCTCCCCCTGGGGTCTTCGAGTGTGATAGCATGCCCAGAGCTGCCCACAATTCCTCGAGTGATAGGGGTGCTTCGAGTTCCACGGCAGCCTGGTCTGTCAATTGTGGGATGGATAGGCCCTCCAGGAAAGGGATATACCTGTCCCGGGTAATGTTAGGGTCCGGGGAGTACACGGTCTGTAGGTAGGATTTGAATGTATCTGCTATGCCTTGCTGTGCGCCTACTAGCGTGCCCTCCAGGGTAAACAGGTATGATATAATTTGGGGGAGATGTTCCCTTCACAGTATCCATGCCAATAGGTGGCACATTTTGCCCCCCTCCCTGTGTAGCCTCTGTCAGGACTGTTTTATGGTGTATTTGTCGAGTCTAAGCCAGAGTTCCTCAATATGCCTGCGTAGATCTTGCTCTGCCTGCTGTGCAGTCGGGGACAATAACTTCCTAGTTTGGAGTGCGGCCAGTTGTGTTTCCTGTTTGTGTAAGTCAGTCTGTAGTTGTCGACGTACCCCACATTAGAGCCCCATGCGCGTTACCTTTAGAACTGCTTTAAGGGCCTCCCAGTCCAGGGCTCTGCGTGTTGAGGACCCCCCCATTTATAGTTAAGTATTACGAAATAGCTTGTGCTTGCGTTTCCCGCCCTATAGGGTCTGTAAGTACATCCGCCAGTAACCTCCACTATCTACAGCCCTGATATGATCCTCCCCAACTCCATTTACAGCTGACGGAGGAGTGGTCAGAAAGGTATCACCCCAGGTGTGTTACTATCACTTCATCCACCATAACTTGATTGTAACACAGCACTCTATCTAGTCTACTAAAGGTGTAATTTTTAAGGTTTTCAAATGCTAAATCCTCACTATAAGGTCCCTGTTGCCTTTGTTTTTCAGTGAATTTATAAGGTTTTTCAAATTCTATTTCCCAACTATAATGTTCATGTAAACTACGATTTTTTTAATTGAATTTTGAAGGTTTTCAAATTGTATTTTCTATCTAAAATGGCTCTATAAGAGGTATTCTTAAAAGCTTGTATTTTCTCCAATGGATTAATGAGCAATGTTTTTTTTACTTTACATTTTTATATTTGCGACGACATCGCACGCCCCAATCCCTGCAGACACATTGCGAAAACGGAAAACAAAAGCAGACATTCAATGACCACCAACACATTCAAAAATAATATATAAAAACTGCATTCTGAACATTTCCCTACACATAATACTATATACATACTTCTTTCAAAGCATGTTTAAACTCATGTTTTCCTACTAAGTTTCTTTAAAAACCATCTTTCTGACCTATTTTCTGTTTTCGCGGTTATTCGGTACATCGCGATGACGTTGTTAACTGTGATGGTCGCGTCTTTTCCATAAAGTCTAAAACACATACATCCACATAAACTACAGTATTTTACACACTAGGGGTTTCTTACAGTACTCTATAAAGTCATGTTTTTCTAGGGAGTTTCAAAAAAACCATCTCTAAAACCTATTTTATGTTTTCGCTGTGACATTCAATAGCCACCAACATATCTAAAAATAATATGTAAAAAAATCCTTTCTGAACATTGCACTACACATATTACTATATACATACTTCTTTCAAAGCATGTTTAAACTTATATTTTTACACTAAGTTTCTTTAAAAACCATCTTTCAGACGTATTTCCATTTTCGCAATTATTAGGGGACAATCGCACATTTTCCATAAAGGTACAACACATATACACACACATATTACAGTAATTTGCACACTAGGGGTTTATTACTGAACTCTTCAAACTCATGTTTTTCTAGTGTATTTCTAGAACAACCATCTCTAAAATCTATTTTTCGTTTTCGCATTGACTACAGACTATGTAGCATGTGCATGAGTCGTCTGAGGTTCATGCCTGTGTGTCTGCCCGGAATAAAGCCACACAGATCCATGGTAATCGCGATCCCCGCAGAAACGTCGCGAAAATGGAAAACAAAAGCAGACATTCAATGGCCAGCAACACATCCAAAAATTATAACTATATAATTAATTCTAACCATCTCAGTAGATAACACTCTATATAAATAACTCTATAAAAACATTTATCAAAATCTCAATATCTCTATAACAATGCCTATTAATGATTCAATGATTTTTTTTATAGTTTCACCAACATTCACGACGACGTTGATAGTCGCGATGTCCCTGTGATAGTACACAGGGGGCCGTGCTGGCAGTTGCATCATCGTCGCGAATATCGCGTGCGATTAAAAAAATCAATTTTGAACACATATCTTGTGTCACTAACACCCCCATTTCTCAAACATGGGTTCAGAGTACCTTTTCTCTGACCCCTTATGTTAGCTTTTTCTGAAATTTTCAGCCCCAGGAACCATTCCTGATAGATAAAATGGGGGCCGCAACTTTCTGTTCGGGTTGTGTCCTCCCAATCAGAGCATTCCAGTAGGCACGTGCATTCGTGATTCATCGCAAAACCTGCGGCCAGAAATATCACTAGAATTTTAAACTTACACTTCTCAACAGCGACTGAACGGATTTACACCAAATAAGCAAAAGGCAGTTCCTTGAACCAACATCTTCCTCCCTGCCAAATTTGGTGTAAGTCTGTTCAGCGGTTTGGTCTGTAGGTGTGGCTAAAGGTTCCTATGGGAATTAACATTACAAATGCAACCTTATTGTGCACCCCAAATTCTCGGTCCCTACTGCATGGATCACCCCCAAACTTTCTATAACAATAGAACCCACCTTGACACTTTTTTGGGAAAACTTCATGAAGACTGGTCAAACGACGCCAAATGTTATAGCCAAGTCAAAAAATGCCTTTCCTATGGAAAATAGGTCATAACTATAACTACCTACTGGCAACCACCAGTAGGTAATATATACATATATATTGTTGCAAAATCATCCTTGTGCCCTGGGCTCCCCAAATTTTTTGCTGACTGGTACTGGTGGTAACTGACTCTGGCTAACCCTGGGCTCTGCCTAACCAGGGCCAGTGTTATGCTGAAGACCCACTTAGAATACACTGAAAACACCTTCATACACTAGGGTACACTATGGGTTAGGGTACCATTATGATTGGCATGACCTCCTCTATAATGCCCTAGCACATAAAAGGGCAGGTGGATTACAACTCCCTTTAAGTCAATAGTATATAATAGGACACAACAGTTTAGATTCCAGCAACACTTTCTACACTTGAATGTGTGCACTGCTGAAGCCTGAGGTCAGTTTAAAAGCAGCCCTGTTTAGCAGGACTGCTTTTAAAATGCAAATTATGCCTAAACTCAATTTTGGTGTTAGGGGCACTTAAGACTTAATAAACTACAATGTTTTGGCATTTTAGGTACCCCTAGGGTCTCCCCTAGGTGTCCCAGGGGTGAGGGGCCAGGTATTTATAAGGAGGACCCTTTGTTTCAGTGAAATTGCACATTTCACTCCCCACATTGTGATAAAGTGTTTCACAAAATCAGCTTTTGTGCTAGGAACACTGTGGAGTGAGGATCTGCAATATTTTTTTACATATTCAGAACCTCTAAAGTCTCCCCGAGGTGTTCCAGGGGCGGGGGATCCTGTAGATATATGCAGGGTCCTTATAAAATTTGTTTTATAAGCCCTGGGGATGGAAAACTGGCCCAAGTCATTTTTCCCATTGCAAATCCCCTGCCACATAGGTTAACATGGCAAGAAGTTATTAACTAATAATTCCAGCTAAAAGAGTCATAAAAATGCTATTCAAAAACTTCCCAGAATGGTATTGATAAATCCAACAATATGGTATTGTTGAATTTCTCCTAAGGGGTACAGACAAGAAGTTATAAGACTTTCTTGTCTACAAGCCAAAGTTCAGCCTTCCAGTGGATTGTCCTGAATGGTCAGAGTTAAGTCGAGTAGCCAGGCTCTTTTGATGAGGTGATGAATTGCCCCTGGGGTTAGCCTGCTCTTCTGGGGGGCATGTTTCTGCTATATAAGAATGCCAGAGCAGGGGAAGGAGTCATAAACAATATTCTTCAATGGAAGGAGGAGACAAGCAGAAGAAACCAGTTTCATTTACGCCTCTCCTCTTTGAACCCAGCCAGATGGTAGGATTAAGGAAGGAATGAGCATATGCAAGGGGGAGAGACTATAGAGATTAACCATCCTGGAGGTGTTTTAGCCAGCTCTTCTCTCCCTTCTGGAACATCAGTCATGATGAATTTCGAGAGAGATGGCGCTCTCTGGGAGGAAATAGTGCCACCCTTTGGAGGATGTGGTCATACACTGGGGTGTTGCCCTGTACGTCATTGCACAAGAGTGCACTCCTGCTTGACCCAGAGAACTTGAAATAAGTATCTGAGAGGGGCAGAGCCTCTCAGATCTGCTGCTTGAAACTCAAGAAAGAAGGGTCCACGCTGAGAAGTTTGATTTTCAGCAACCAGGCTCTGCACTCTGAGGACTGCGCCTGCTGCAAAATCCAGAACTACAGCCCTGTGGACTACTTTGCTTCAAGAGGACTAAAGAGTGGCCTCCCTGCAAGCTACAGGTTAATAGAGCTCATCTGTAACATCACCACCAAGAATCGTCAGCCTGGAGCACTACCAGAGGATTTGTAAGGGTTTTGTCTGAAGTGGATTGTGGGAACTGAAGTCCTAAATTTTCAAGGACCATCTTGGAGCTCCCAGATCCTTGGAGTAAGTTTTTAATACTTTACTTTGGGACCCTTTGGTGAACTTCAGGAAGAAGTTCCAGACGTTTGGAGCAACTTTTGAAAAAAGCTCCATAAGTGGACCGACTCAACCTGGCTAGCCATGCTGTGAACCGTCAACTGCAAGCTGGTCTGCCATCCAGGTTCGTCCCGCTGAAAAGCTCCGAGGTCTGACTTCCAGAGTTTGACCGGGAGTAGGCTGAAACCCACGCTGGCATACCCTCACCGAATCCGGCCTGGTGAAGAGCATCGCGGGACCCCGCAAGAAAAAGCTCAGTAAAAGTTTCTAAATGTGAACGTAGGAAACGTGACTGGGACCAACAGCGAGAGCCAAGCCACCCCCCTTCAACCACAAGCCGGCCTGGATCCCTGGTTCATCCCGCTGGAAAGCTCCAGAGGTCGGACTTCCACAAGTTTGACCAGGAGCTCGTCAAGGCAAGCCGGCGAACCCTCACCGAATCCTGTCCGGCTGAGAGCTTTGAGGGACCTCTGGAAGAAAAGCTGCAGAAAAGTTTCTGAGTCAGAATGTAAAAACTTTGGCCTAGACCTACCGCTAGGGATAGCCATGCAGGGCTCAGTCGCAGTTGGCCTAAAACTTTGACTTTGACCCGGTCCCAATAGGAGCTATACGTTTCTATGTGCTATATAGTGCTAAATCTTTAAAAATTCATATATATATATATATACATATATAAAACCAATGTACATGTACGTGGAGCTAGGTATAGAAAATCTGTACTTACTTACCTTTCGATATTTTGGGTTTTTGATAGTATATGTGCATGGCTCAATATTCTGGATCAATTATTCAGGGTTCACACCAAAATATATTATTGTTTTTATAGTGTTGATTGGAGAAACACTCCTGTGCCAATATTGCATAACTTTTTTAAGTGAAAGGAAATACCATTTTTATAGTGTGCTATTAAAAGCTCTGGTCTCAAAATATTTTAAACAAAGGGGCATAGAGGACAGAAGACCTACTTCTCAAAGCTTTTGGCCTTTCCACTTGTACTCTTTACATTCTACGTTTGTGAATGTATGTGGCAGTTGAAAAGAAGGTATTAGCACCATTGTTTGATCTGACTTGAGGTCATCTCGGGAATGCATATGAATTCTGTTGTGGCTGCTTTCCATATGGTGTGCTTTATTTGATATTCAAAGGAATGAAATTAAGATCCAGTTGTTAGAGCCAACAATAAGCTTTAGTATATGAAACATCAGCAAACAGGCTTAAAGGTAGTTGGTTGAATGCTGACAGGTGCACTGGCATTCACTTTCAAAGGACAAAGATATATTAATGTTGGTTCTTATTTTGATATCATACATAATTATTGACTATGACCCTGAGGTCCCGTACTATTTCTGCTGACTTAAGAGGGAACTTTAGTAATAAGTTGCTGTACTTTGCTCACCCTGCTGATATAAGAGAGACTTCTAGCAATGACATGAGAACCTTCATCCTTTCGGCTGAATTCAGTGATACTTCTAATAAGGACCTACAGTACTGCATCTTTTTCAGGGATACCTGTAGATATATAGTATCTAACTGCAGTACGGCATCATTTTGTTTGACTGGAGATAGACCAGGAAGAATCAAAAAAGAAATTATTGTCATGGAAGGTTGGAGAGAAGCGTAGTGTCATAAGTATAAACATTTTGTTATTTCTAAATGAAAATAACATATTATTTTTGCCACTGTAACTGGAAAAGAAGTCCTTATCTAGCATTGCATATACAGTGCAAAACAAAACAACGTATCGATTGAACAGTGTATTCTTTAAAGGTTGATTATCAGAATATTTCAAATGTAGGGTGGCACTGAGAATAAAAGCTTCAATGCCCATGTCTTTTGTCCACTCTACTCTCATCTTTGAAATGCTTAATTTGTGAGGATAAATGAAAACTGAAAGGAAAGAGATAGATCAGCTATGTGATCTGACCTCAGGACATTTTGGATATGCAAATGAACCCTGAAATTGCTTCTTTCCAGGCAGTGTGTGTTGAGATTCACAGCAATGAAATGAAGATTTCATTGTTCTTATCATGTGGAAGCTTCAACATACTGAACAAATGTCAAAGACCTCTGAAGCGGTCAATTTCATCTTGAAATACCCATCTACTGACCGTCACTTTTAAAAGACTAAAGTAAATTGATGCTATTGAGGATCTGCACCCTTTCTGCTGACTTCAGATGGATCTCTAGTAACTGCCTGTAGTACTAAACCATTTTTGCAGACTTCCCACAGACTTGTAGCAACGACCTGTAGCACAGCAACAGGATATCTAGTAGCAACAATGTGTGATACTGCACCATTTTGCAGGAGGAAGTAAAAGGTAAAGGAGCTGCTATATATGTAAATATTGGGGAATGGTAGGAAGGGGTATAGTTTCTTCAGTACTAAAACTCTAGGGGGTTATTTAGAATTTGGCAGATATGGGCCCTCCCGGACAAATAGAAAGTGCCCCGTCCATCCCACTTACATTTTATAACCATGTATACATACTAAGTTGGGCAGAAAGGACATGTGCCTATTTTTGGTGGATGTCCCACATCCTCTAAACTCTAACTAACTCTCGATGTCATTCAGATTTGAAAATGGCTTATTGTAATATTAACAAATGTGGTATTCTTTTTATATGTTTGGAAAAGGAATGTGGCAGTACTCCTGAGTAATACAAACTGGGGTATGCACTGAGGATTAGTAAGTCATAGTGTACATTTTAACATGCACTAATGGTTACTGAGTGATGGTGCAAACTGCAAACAAGCTCTAAGGTTAATTAGTGATGTTGCAAATGTGTCTGTAGCAGCCGTGTCTTTCTAACTAATTGCACATTTCAAGCCTCACACGCTTGACTATTGAGTGACAATATGAACACAAAGTCAAGATGAAGTGATGGTGCATATCTGAACACCTAGATAAGCAAATGTAAGATGCATTAATACTTACTGAGTAATGAGGAAACTCTAAACATGTAGTTAGGATTAAAGAGTGATGGTGCAAATCTGAACATGCATTACGGACTATTGAGCAATAGGGTAAATATGTACCTGCATAATGGTGCTAATTCTTGACATATGATGTGCATTCTAGGCACAATGATGTAATGTTTTCACTGATTTATGTTGATGATTTTGGTATTTTTTAACATGTATTCCAAAGTTCCCTGAGGTCTCAATCTATAAGGTTGATGTAATCTCTCCTACTCCAAGCATTAATTCATTCCCACATCCAAATTCAACAACCTATCCATCACAGCACTCACTTATTCAGGCATTCCTGAGCTCACTGATTATTTCGACCATCGACTCATTATCACATTCAGTCAATCACACATTGCAAGCGAAACAACTACTATTTACCTTTAAAATTCTGCAGAAAAAACTAAGCAGCAGCTCAACATATCACTTATTAAAGATCATAGCAGCTAAATTCCTGCCATCTATTTCGTACGGCTCGGAAATGCTAAATACCAAGGACTCAACAACACTTAACACAGCCCAATCCAGTCTATTTAAGAAACTGTTCCTTATCCCACGTCACATTTCTCAGGCCCAGATACGACTGGAATACAGTTTAAAAAACCAGATACCGGCTAGACAAGGAGCATTGGCCAAATATTACTGGAGAATGAGGGCAGCTGAAGAAAATACGTTAGCCCATCACTGCTGGGAGGAGGATGAAAAACAATCAAGGCAGAACAAGTCAATATTTCGAATTTTAAAACAAGCACTTTCAGTATTAAAGCTAGAGGAAGCCTGGCACACATCAATGCCATATTCTACATTCAAACAAATCACCAATAAAGCAATCAAACAACAATCGCTGCAAATTGATAAAGCCTCCTTGGCCCGCAAAAGACATGCATGGATGGTGATGCCATCTTATAAACATCTGAAACCGCAACCATACCTTCAAGATAATTTTACCGACTATTACAAATGGAACGTGAGCCTACTGAGACTGGGGTCCTTCCCAACGAAAGATCTCATTCCAAAATGCCAAAGGACTTGGTCGACCACGGATTGCCGCCTTTGTGGAATTGGAGAGAAGTCACTATTGCACCTACTATGTATCTGTCCGGTTCTACAAAACATGAGTAAGTTCCTTTTACGGCCAATTATGAGAAAAGAACAAACAAGGACCTGTAGAGCAGCAGTCATAAAATGTCTTGGTGGTTCCTCTGTTCAACTGGGGAGAGGAGTTGGCCTAACGTCTAGGGCAGTTGACCTTGAATCTGAGGAACTGGGTTCGAGTCTTGGTAATGACGCTGAACATCCTGTGATTCTGGGCAAATCACTTAATCTCCCCGTGCCTAACAAAAATGAATGTGTCCTCATGTAATGCAACTGGTGCTATGTAAAGCGCTCTGATACCTTTGGGTCAAGTTTGCGCTATATAAAACTCCGTAAAAAAAAAAAACTGTCTTGTAAGACAATAATATTTTTGAACTTAGCGGCGAAAGAACTAGAAAAGAACGACAGATGAACTGCATCCTACCCGTAGACTTGTTGTGTTCAACCCAGCATTTTTTTTCCTACCAGCGCAAGCACTTTATCCCATGCCGGAGGAATAGACACGCTTACGAACTATCTTACAGAACACTGGCTGAAGTGTCTTATCACAAAAATGTTGGTCCTTAGAATCAATTACATCATGTAGTATACGTTTTTATTGTAATCTTAATCTAGATTAATTGTGTTACATTGTACATATCATGGTGGTTTGTTCCACCCTTGTATGATTTTAAGAAAATCAAATAAAAGTATTTTCATCCACTACATTGCGGATACTGTTTCCAGTCCTGGGTTTATACTGATTATGAGAAATCTAGGGAATGTTGTCTAATCAATTTTGAATCACTTTCACATTTATGACAGACAGAACTACTGGCTTTGTCAATGCTTTTTTTTTTAGCAGTTTCATTTTGCCCGAACTCAACCTAAGGCATTGGAGCACTTTGCACAAGCACCAGAAAAAGAGAGGACCAACTTGCTTCTAGTTTCTAACTCTTGGTGATATTTTTAATGCTATTTTTTAAGTAAACAGCATATGCATTTACAGCACCCGTTTCCAGTTGCAAGGAATTAGAGCCAGTTTGAAAAGAAAATAAATCGTCAAAGTTGGAAACACTGCAAAGTATGTCTATATCAAAATTGATGTGTACAGAAGTCTTTGGGGCATATTCTCAAGGACTTATCGCCGATTTATCGGCACTTTAGCGCCGCAAAAGTGGCGATAGATTTATCGCCCTATTCTCAAGCTGGTGCAAACTGCTGATATCGCCAGTTTACCAGCAATAGCTGCCGCAAAAAACATTGCCACGGATGAGTGCGACAACTAACGCTAATGATATGCAGAGTAGGCGTTCCCGTGCAAAAACACACGAAAACACCACTTCGCGAGATTCTCAATGACCAGCCAGATCTGCGATGCGACCCAAAAACAGGCGATAAGGCGCGTTAGCAGCAGGGATTTAACACCTGCCTTCTGCTGGTGCTAAGCAGGACGACTACCTGCAGTATGAAAGGGAGCCCAGCCCAGAGCCACATCTGAAGACCCACAGATGCCATGGAGACAATGAACATGCAGCCCGGAGACCCAAGAGGGCCACAACACCCACCGCCACCACCCCCAGGACCACCCCCCCTTCGCCCCCCCGGACTACCACCGAGGCAGCGTAGGACAAGACAGCGGACCTTCCGAAAACGGCATGGCCCCTCAGCCACACAAGTGCAGAATGTGGGGAGAGGTGGGAACCAAGTATGTGTGAAGGAGGCAACTCACCCATGAAGAAGAATGTACACAATGCCAAGTGTGGCGGTGATGTGCTGGACAGACCACAGAATGCAGAGCACAGACATGTCCATGTGGACATATACTGCTGGTGTGTGTAGTTTTGTGGACAGTGGACACAACCATGTCACCTCAGGCAGTGGGGAAGACCTTGGACATGTAGCTGTGCCGTCCCCCCCTGTAAGCGTAAGCGCAGTGGGCTGGGCCAGCGTACGCCACTCCAGCATAGGAGTGCTGATAAAAAGGCCGGGGCCCTGGGCGTGGTTCTCTTCCGTGATGGGCAACGCGTCTGCCAGGGCGGCGCACCTCACCCTGCCACGAGTCTGCCGCCGTGACCTCCAGACTCCGCGACACAGGCCCCCAGCGCATCCAGCGGCACAGCAACACGGAGTCATGTGTGTGCTGGATACTGCCTTAGTCCTACACTGCGGTCAGCAGGTCCCACAATTGAAATCGTGCCACATTTCTGTTAATGGAGGAAACCACTAGTTAACAGACATTGCCCCCAGTGCGGCCCGCCCGGATGACGCATCATCGTTGGCTGCACACCTGCTGAGTGCTCCAGGTGCCACTAACTCAGTGCACCGCAAGTCATCGCCACGTGGCTGTGGGCCCTCGCTGACCGCTGCCTCCGGCCTACACTGCAGTCAGCAGGTCCCCCAAGTCAAACGACGCATCATCGTTGGCTGTGCACCTGCTGAGCGATCCAGGTGCCACTGACCCTGTGCAACACAAGCCGATGTCACGTGACAATATTGAGGCAGAATTCAGTAGGTGAAAAACATTGCACCCAGTGCGGCCCACATGGACGGCGCATCGTCATTGGCTGTGCACCTGCTGAGCGCTCCAGGTGCCACTGACCCTGTGCAACACAAGTCGACGCCACGTGGCTGTGTGCCCTTGCTGACTGCTGCCTCCGGCCTACACTGCGGTCAGCAGGGCTCGCGAATCAAATTGAGTCTTGATTCATTTATGGCAGAGTCCAGTAGGCAACAGACATTGCTTCTAGTGCGGGCCGCCCAGACGACGCATCAGCGCAGACCGCACTAACTCAGTGCACCACAACACATGGACCCTTCATGATTGAGTTTTGTGCTGTGGACACAGGACGCAACAATGTCACCTCAGGCAGTGGGGAAGACCTGGGACGATGATGATGAAGATGAGGCAGGTGTACCACACCCCACTGCAGCTGCAGCAAGAATATCCGGAAGGGGCCAAATCATTAACAATTCCTTCACATGAGCACGCTCAGCTCTGGTGCCCCTACCTCAGTGCACTGCAAGTCATGGACCCTTTATGATTGAATCTGTGTGTGTGATCCGATGATCACTGTTCTAGTTGTTGCCAGCACCAACCAATCCCTGAGGGCTGGCTTACACTCGCCCCACACCCATCCAGCACAGGCATCACTGGACATGTGACCCTGGTAATAAAAAGTGGCCGGGCGCACGTGCCCGTAGCCAGTTTAACTATCTATCTAAGTGTGTCCGTGTGGTCATTATGTATGCATGACGGGCCAGGGCCCTACCACATTACATTGTGCTGTGGACAGCGGACGCAACCATGTCACCTCAGGCAGTGGGTACGACCTTGGACACGTAGCTTTGTCGTCCCCCCCTGTAAGCGTAAGCGGAGTAGGCTGGGCCGGTGTACGCCAAGCCAGCGTAGGGGTGTGAAGGATTTCCCCGGGGCTCTGGGCGTGGTTCAGTTCTGGCCTGGACAAGGAAGTATCTAATGCGTGTGTCTCTGTTGTAGTGTCGGCGCCACCCAGTCCGCAATCGACAATGTTGCAATGTAGCATGCACCCGGAGGGCGGGCTCGCACGAACAGGGAAATGAAGGAGCGCAAGACCGCTCGGGGTCTTGGTTCATACATGCCAAGTGTTGTGTGTATCTGTATAGCCGCAGCATGAGCCAAATGCCTAGCCTTAATCGCAGCGCGAGTTCAGCCAGGCATGAACTCTACGTCTGTGTCCGCCCTATCCTTCCCACAGGCCTACACTCACGTGGCCGCCCACCTCCAATGGCCAACATCACAGTGTCGTTGTCAGGCTTGTGGACATGTGCAGACAGGCATGACAATGGTGTGCTGTAGGAGTGCCAGTGATGCAACCGCGCAGCGCACACAAGTAAATAGGCTCGGGGGAGAGAGGAGCAGCTGTGAGGCAACGTTACACACAGTGATGCCGCTCATTTGCCACATGCAAGAAATGTGGAACATGAATCCCAAAGTCACACACATCCCACCACACCCCCAACAAGCCACTTCACAGTACCTGAATGCAAGCAGATGAGAAACTAACATTAGGGATGAATGCTCCTTTGTCTGAGCTATCAGGCGGAAGCACATCTAAACCTCCGACCTCGGAATTGCATGTGCCCGGCATCCCCTGACAGATACTATAGCAGCTGATGACGACTCCCACACTATGCACAGCCCGACGAAAGACCAACGTATACACACCCCACACACAGAAGTCCTTGCTCGAAGTTATCTTGCATGGAATGGCCTTCACACTTACTCCCACATTAACCCAGGCATACAACCGTTGCACACTAAAACAACTCATTGCTCCGAGCTGTGGCATTTCATCCACAGAACTGGCGCAGGTCAGAACAGTGCTGCTTCAACCAGAGCCACTAACGCAATGGTAGACCATCCCGGACACTTGCACAACCCCAGTCATGTGGAACTCTACCGTGCATGTATGCTGCCTTTACTGGGGGCACTGCCATTGGTAGTGCTGCGGATCAGTTACCGGCTGAGCTTCCGCCTTGCCAACGTCACCTGCGTGCAGCCTGTGTTGCATTGTCGCTCGTGCATATTCGAGTGGTCCATGGATGTCTGCCTAACCAACAGGACGGTAGCCGAACTGGATTTCGACATGTGTGTGCGCCCCCTGTTGACCCACAACCATGAGTGTCACCATGACACCCGTCTATGGGATGCCTGGATACTTGGCATACATGCTTGCAGCTGGACCTGGGAGATTGCAGAACTCCTCGTGTGCAGTGAGCAAATTGAGCCGCTCCCCTATTGGTCTGTAGTGCTAATTGGTGAAAGGGGGTGGACGCAGCACATCTGTCCGGACCTGCTAATGGTTAGCCTCGCCGTCCTGTTCGATGAAGTCGATGACGACCTCATGTTGGAAATGATTGCCTACGAAGCTGCACTCGGTTTCATGGACGTGTAACTATGTACCTGCAGACACAACAGTTTGGAACACATTGCACATGTCCCGACACCTTGTTGGAACTTGGGGTTCTGGTCACATCTCCCACGACGACAGTGGACATGGCTACATTCGCCTGGACTCCGAATACATGAGGGAACAACAACGCGGGTAAACACACACCTGTGAATGGTGCGGCACTCCCCGAAGTGGACAGCGGCGCTTGGCAACGTTCCACGTTCTGACATACTGCTGCATTGGTCTGCATGTTGTGGCACTTATCTTGGCCATACTGACATGCATATGCTAATAAAGTCTACGCACCTTCACTTGTATTCAACTGTGATGAGTGTTGATTTGCATGACAATGTGTGTCTCACACCCTATCTGGGTCATGGCCATACATGCATTACTGCACCATCAGGGATGTGGGGTTGTACTAGTACATTATCATCTCACAGTTTCCTGCTGTGCCACATGCGAATGGCCATTTTCCACACACAAGCGGCAGCAGTTGTGTCCTTTGTTCTGTTGTGCTGGTGTTGCTGTTTGTTCATCATTGTTGTAAATGTTGCGGTGCTCTGGATCCTTTGTGTGTGTGCTGCATTGTAGGGGAGTTGCCCCTTCAGCTCTGATTTGGCTGGCCCTTATCCCTTTCAGGCGGTGCGGCTTTCACTTCTTTGCTTATGCAGTGCTGTGATGTTGCAGACTTGGGTAAATTGGGCTCTTGGTTGGAGTTGTGACTCTTGGCCATGGTTTGTCCGCAGATGTGCTCTACTTAATTGTGCATGTGTGCCATTGTGCCCATCTCCCCCGTCCCCCAGTCCCTGGTGGTTACTCACCCTGTTGCTGTTGTGTCGGGTCATGTTGAGCAGTGTCCGGTCCCCCAACTCCTGCCACCGTCTCCCCACTGATGACTGTGGACACCATTTCCTCCATCTCATCCAGCTCCTCCTGTGGCGCTGGACTCCCACCTCCAGTCTGCATTGCTGCCTTCTGGTTGTCTGCGAGTTTCTGCTTGGTCTTGCTCTTCACATCATTCCAGTGCCGCTTGACCTCGTTCATTGTCCTCCTCAGCACTCCGAATGCATTCGCCTTGTCCAGGATGGACTGCCATATTGTATTTTTTGTTGCCAATGACACAGTGGAGGTGACGTACAGTTGTTGATGGTGTTCTATCACCTCCGTGATCAGGATCCTGTTTTCCTGCGGACTGAACCGTGTCTTCCTCTTCTTCTTCTCCTTGCCCTTCCCTGACCCCGAGGTCCCGGGCTGGTCCTCCGTGGGGCTTGTGGGGTTCTGATTGTCCTCTGTGCTTGCTCCGGCTACCTCCATGGTGCTTCGCAGTTGTTTGTGTTCTGTTTGTGTTTTCTGTTGCAGCTTTTATTGTGCTTTTTGCAGCCTGACTTGTGGGACTTGCAGGCCTGGCGCTGCTTCTCACTGGATTTTTTTTCGCGGTTGGGCACATCACAACTTTTTTCACGTTCGGGTTGAGATGTTTATCGCCGTCCCGGTAGTGTTATCGCAGACATTTGCCACGTTATCGGGGTACTATCGCATGTTACCGCCGTGTTGTGAATGCCACGTTAACACGGGGTTATTTTCACACGATAGACGGCGATATGAAAACTTGCGTTAACCTATTTTGGCGATGTTTATCGCGTGTTCTTGAGAATATCCCCCCTTGTGTGATGAAGACCTTGCCCATCCCTATTGACAGGGCCCTAGATGGATAACACTGATCAAAGTACAAATTTAAACATGCATGAATTTTACATATAGCTCAGGATAACTATAAATCATCCTTCTCACTCCCAAAGTTTTACCTAGTTCAACCATACAAAAAAAAAGATCTCTGTCACTCCAGGGGTAGGTCACACAAGTGTATTCAACCTCAGGACGAAAAGAATGATTTTTCTTTTCTTTTTACTGTAGCAGCTCAGTTGTTTCAAGCAGCCCACATCGGCTTCTTCACTAAATTCTCGCTGCACAATATTACTTCTGTGGAGAATTGAATTTTCTTTCTCGGCCAGGTGCCCAGTAGCTGTCCTGGATTTGAGGATATTTTGCCAAGATATGATTTAGTTAGTACACAGTTCAGCAGAGTTTGGAAAAACATGGCAAGCAAAAGAAGTGATATATTCAAAAAGTTACGATGTGACCCCTTGCTCTGAATTTCTAGTAACCACTCCAATGAGCAGATCAGCATATTAGAGAACATTACTTACATTGCACATCTGAAATCCGTTGAAAATACTGCTAAGAAAAAAGTACAGTTCAGTAGGCTCTTTTCCTGTACTTGGTTAATATCGTT
The DNA here is from genome assembly GCA_963921515.1 of Calotriton arnoldi. Classification (NCBI taxonomy): domain Eukaryota; kingdom Metazoa; phylum Chordata; class Amphibia; order Caudata; family Salamandridae; genus Calotriton; species Calotriton arnoldi. Next base: position 556,134 of record CAWUFW010007616.1, read on the forward strand.
TACTTTACTAATATCACTGCAATACCTTTAATGTTAGTCTTGTTGCTTCTCTATGGGTTATTCGCCCCACTGGTGCAATAGCCTATTAAAAAGAGAGGAACTTGCTGTTATGGGACCTCTCCTATTTCTGCTGGGAATTGCTAGTAATAGATTCTAAAGATTTTATTGGTATTTCCACCCCTGGTGTCATAAATCTCAGCTTAGTTCATGGCCACACATATCACCTGCATCTCATTACCAGGTTATTTGTTTGAAGATCCTGCAGGGCTGGCTTTGTATTGTGAGCACGTGCAGGCACGGATTTGTAAGGTGGCGCACACCATATGCCGTAAACATTGTTTCTGATTTTTCCACAACATCTTTCTAAAAGGCTATTTTCTTGTAAAATAGAAAAGCAAAGAAAATAATGAAGTGCATGACTTTAATAGTTTTTATTGTCACTGTTACAGGGAAGCAGCCCCGCCTGCGATCACCGGGGCATATTAACAACGGCCAGCGATAATTATCGCTGGCCGTGCTTAGCGTGAGGAATCCTATCGCCGGCTATCGCTGGAAATTATCGCCATGCTAGCGCTGTATTAACAACGCTTAGCGCAAAGGCGATAATTTTCCAGTGATAGCGATGTTTTCCATGGAACATCGCTGGTTTTCCAGCGATGTCCCATGGAAAACGGCGATATACTTGGCGATAGGGCCTGTGGTCTTAGCCACACAATCCACCCCCATGTTAGGTATGCCTTAGTCAGGAATTTAGCAGACGTTAAATTCCTGCGTTAAAGCATACTTACCGTAATTTAAAATATCGCTAACCCACGTTGCTAATATGGCGATACCTGGGTTAGCGATATTTCCCGCTGTTGTTTTACAGGCACGCCCCTTTGCATCTCATTAGCGATGCGATGGGAGGCGTGCAGAAAACGGACGCTAGGTCAGGAATCACGCGCTAGCGTGTCCTTGTTAATTCGGCGATAAAATTATCGCCGCTTTTCGTCCGAAAACGGACGCTAAAGCGGCGATAATTCATTAACGCCGCCTTGTTAATATGCCCCACCATGTGTAATTTGCGCCGGTGCAGGTGGGGTCCACCAGCACTCTTTTGTAGGGACGGGGATTTTATTTTTAATCATCAGATTTTGACCCAAAGCAAGAAAGAGAAAAGGCAGCAAAGGGGGAAGGAGGAAGAAGATAAAGACGGAAAAACAGTGACAAAGCAAGAAAGCAGTGATTAAAAAAAGAAGGTTGCAGGAGTGAGATAAAGAGTCAGGTACAGTTTGTTGTTGGAAGAAAGGAACAAAGGTTCAAACCAAGATTAAGCAACTCTGGTATTCGGCAACGCGAAATTCGGCAGTGCCGCCGGCAGGTTTCTCTTAAATATTGGGGCAAATTAAGCACTGACTATATGATTAAGTGGAATGCAAGAACACAAATATGTTGATCTGAAGCATTTATGAAGAGCATGGAATCTTCCATTGTATTGGAAATTAAGAGGAAATCACGCTGAAAGATACCAGAATTGAGAAAATCACTTATGATAACAGTAAATGTGATGTTACACCTAGCTACATATTGTACACTCAAACTAATTCGAGCCCTAATAACCTTAAACCCGTTTGTAATCATAAACACAAGCACCGCCAAACCTCGAATATTGAAGGTAAACTTTAGCGCAAGCCAAAGCAAAACCCTAACCTGAATCATTCCTTTAACTCTAAACCTATCCCTAGCCCTTTATAAAAAATGGTCCCTGATCATTCATCATTCCCACATCCCTATAGCCAATTCTATCTCTAACCCCTACCCTGTTCAAACAATATTGCATTTTTTTACTAACCAAAAATGTTTTCCAACTTTAATTTATTTTTATCATTAATATTCAAAATATACAATTTTTTACATTTCTTTATTTGAGTTTGCAGGGTATGCCCAGACGTGGGTCCCTTGCTCACTTTGCCACTGGATTCAAGCTAGCCTGGCTGAGGAGGGGTGTTACCCCGAAACTGGTCCTAGGATGCTTGTTTCCGGTCCAGGGAGGACCTGGCCTGGCAGTTCAGGCTGGACTGTTCCTATGAGGCACAGGGTAAAGACTGTTTTGCATATGGCTGGGTCTAAACTGGGGTGGCGAAGTGAGCTAAAGAACGATGATGGATTCAAACCAGATCTGTGACTGGGGGTGAGTGTCTGAAAAGTTTCAGCACTCGGTCCATCATCTCCTTGTGGCTGAATTAATTGCAAGGATGTGATCATATTGGAAAGGCAAATAACACACATGTTCTCGTATCTAGGTTTAAATTAACAGTTTCAAAGGTCATTCCTCTATAAGTTTTTTGTTGAAGGTTAAACTGAGGAAGGACCTTTTTAGTCAATGGGTTGCTCCTTTTAATACGGCCTTCTGTAAATTTAAACATAATTAGGACTCAAACTTTGGCAAACATTTTTTGAAGATACATGACTATTGTGAACATTCTCACAGTTTTTACCTCCATTATTTGTCTGCTACATTGCATTCCATAATGTGAGCCTGGCGGTACGGCTTGTTGAGATTTGCTTGATGTAGGAACTACTTGAAAGCAATAGTGTATAGAAAGGGCAGCCATTCAAATCATGTCTCATGGACAGGATTCACATTTGTCCCATCAAGTATGCTATCAAAAGAAGCCAAGAACAATAAGGCAGATCAATCAAAGGAGCCATACAAAGGAGCTTAATTTATGGAAAATAATAGGGATATATGCCATATGACAATCACAGTTCGAAATGCCAAACATCATCCAACCTTCACTGCAGGGTTGAAAAGTACACAATTGCAAAGGAAAAAAGAGAGGAGGCCGAATATTGGAAAGATTCAACTCCTTACCTTGTGGAAGTCTTTTTCTTTTTTTTTCTCGAAGTTTTATATAGCGCAAACTTGACCTGAAATCAGGTATCAGAGCGCTTTACATGAGCACCAGTTGCATTACATGAGGACACATTCATTTTTGTTAGGCACGGGGAGATTAGGTGATTTGCCCAGAATCACGATTCTTTCTGAATCGTGTGGCCTCTTTGCACAATAGTTTCATGTGTGGTCAAAGTACAGAAACTATTTGCAGAGCAAGAGTCAACAGCCACAGATTTAAGTGGAAACAAAACACTTAAGGTTAAAGGTAAAGCATGTTCCTGCTGCTAATTAGTAAAGAGGACCTATCAATCAATCAATCAATCAATCAATCAGGGGGTTGGTAAAGCGCACTACTCCCCCAAAAGGGTCTCAAGGCGCTGAGGGAGGTGCACAGCTCCTGGGAGTTCACGATGTTTCGTCGAAGAGACAGGTCTTGAGGTCCTTCAAGAACTTGGGGAGTCCTGTCATAGGTGGAGAGGGAGGGAGTTCCATGCCTTGGCCGCGAGGAGGGAGAAGGAGCGTCCTCCTGTTCTGGTCTTCTTGATGCGTGGTACCATTGCAAGGGAGAGCTGGGCTGAGCGGAGGGATCTTTGGGGTGCTTGGAACGAGAGGTGGTGGTTCATGTAGGCGGGTCCGGTGTTGTGTAGGGCCTTGTGGGTGTGGTGAGAAGCTTGAAGGTGATTCTCTTCTCGACGGGGAGCCAGTGTAGTGTTTGTAGGTGTTGGCTGATGTGGCAGTGGTGCAGTAGGTTGACCTAATGCACTTTGTCCTGTTGTGCATAGTGGTTAAACCTCTATGCAGAAAAAAGATGTTGCAACACTTGAAGAAGGAAGGCATCTGGAAAACAGTAAAGATTGCTCTATCAGCTGTTCCTTCTTGCTAAAAAATGGACAATCTTAAGTCTGCCGACATTTTCAGCCCATGTATGCATCCAGGTCACCAACATCAGGTGGACAGTCAAGTTTTAGGACTGCAACTGTAGCCTTTCTATAAAATGGCCAGAGACCACTTTTACTAGAGTGTAAGATGTCCTAATTCTGACTGATTTGACTAGGAACTGCTATAGACTATTGCTGTACATGCAATACAGTAAGGATAAGCCCATTTTTCTTTATTTTAACAACTTACTTATCATCTCTCTCACTCCATCTAATTAAGACAATCTGTCTGTTAAAGGAGGTGAGGTGTGATCCATTTATCTTGGATCCATAGTACTGACTTGCTTTCTTTGGGCATAATAAGGCGGCCATTGGTTCTAATTATTAAGCTTATAAGCATTGGTGAGTACAACCTGTCTCCTTGCAAAGTTTTAAGCAACTGTTTTACTGTGTAAATGTTTGTATGCTGCATTCCACTGTTCAAGGCAAAGTGTCTTGGTCTGGTTGCAGTAGTGTAGCACTGACAAAAGAAAGGAAAACAAGCCTCCCTACCCTATAGTTAGGTCGTAAATGTCAGCCATATTTAGGGTGTGGTGTGCCCCTCACATCCATGGACTCCGGTGTCACTGCACTTGCTACATGATTATAGCTACTACACTCTCTTGCTGGCTGGCGAAATTAAAGTAGCAATTTTAACATATGATAAAATTATAGTTCAAACATTCGCTCACATGAAATTAATTTTTGATTCATATAAAATGTCTCCATGTTCCTCCATGTGACAGCTGTCACCAGAGACATATAAAAACATTTGTTCAATGTAATTCTGAGAATCTAGCCATGCATAAACGTTGTTTCACCCAAATCTTATGAGTAGCAGAAGCTACATCACACACTCTTTTTGATCTCAGTGAGATCACACAGAGGAACATCATATGACCTCTGAACACTGAATTCCAAGAAATTATGCCACAAAACCTTTATCCTGATGAAATCATAATAACTAATATCACTGAAGCCTAGTGTATACCCCAAAGGCAAAATGTACAGCAAAATCACAAGGAGATGCACAAAATAAAGAAATTTAAAAAATAGTAGTGGTCAGACCGACTAGCACTAATTCATAGGGACTACGAACTGCATATGAACAATTTTGCTGGCTTTATTTACTACTTTTATTGTTAATACATTTTGACCTCAATGATTGTAAGGAACGATCACACTTGCTATGCACAGAAGTGACGGTTCAGTTCAAAAACATAGTTTTTCACATATTCACAGTAATGGACTGTGGCAATCTTTTTTTTTTAAATGTGTATTTTTAAATTTGTTTAATTTCACTTTGTATTATAAAGATAGCACAGTTCACTTCTGAACGTATTTATTCTTAACTTAAAGTGTAATCTCCCAGTGGGATCAGCAGAAAGTAAATAGTATATATCAGAACACTGCTTACCTTCTGTGCTTGGCACTGATTTTGCCACCTCTGAGGCCAGAGGTCATAACAGCAATACTAGGGGTTGCAAAAGGCAAGCAACTCTACCTTAACTAAGGTTTTATTGAAATGTATAAGGCTTTTTACCATATTTTTAAATTGTCCTAAGCAGAGAATACATAACTTACCCTTAACAGAGATGTTCAGCAACTTTTGATGATCTAATGCATCCACTGACCCCTAAATGACAGCCAAGTGGCCACATGCACAAGAACCATTGATATTATTGTTACAGTCCAACTGGTCTGCCTAATGTATGTTACTATTGTAACTGTATTGAGGGGAAGAAGTTTGTAGATATAAACAGAAGCAGACCGCACAGTAAAATATGCAGTGTTCATTTCTCTGAGTGTGCAGAAAAGTTAATTAACGTTCATTCATTTCTTAGAAGACTTCATATACCTTGTTTGGATATTGCTGCTGCCGTGAGGAAGATATAAAGCAATTGATGAGTTTGTGTCTTCTAAAACAAAAATTCAACCTCAGGACAGAATCATGGTGAAAAATCTTTAAGGAAAGTTTAATGTAACAAAAAATTGAAAAGTTGATGTAAAGTCAGGGAAAAGCCCTTTATTTGAAAATGTGTAACAAATCTGAAAATATTTACTTAAAAATCTAATTTCAACTCAACAATAACAACCCGTACAACATATATGAAACTCCTACTACCATTTTTAAAGATGAAGTAGTCTCTTGATAGCCTTCTCTCAGTTTTTATTGCCAACGGGGATACTTTGATTTCAGACGAGATATTGATCCTATGATTCTCAAGCAGGGATCCTATGGAGACCAGAAGAGGGAGCTTGTGAAGGAGGGGTAGTAAAAGGCTGGGGAGTGGGGGGGGAGGTTGGGAAAGGATGTTCAATCTGAGTAATTTGTATGAATTTAGAATCAGGAAAGTTAATCAGATTGGCTCTTAGGCTCGAAGAATGGGCTTTAGAGGACATGTTTGAGGAACAGTGTTTAAATTGTACAGCTAGTTGCAAGTGGTTGGGAATAGCTCATCTTTCGGTACCATAACAGTTTTTTCGTTCATCTTACTTTCATCCAACACAAGAGATGGAAAGAAACAAGAAAGAAAATTGTGAAAGAGACATCTAGAAAAATAATGACAAAGGAAGAATGCAGCAATGTAAATGTACATTTTCACAGGCATGAAAAAACGGGGAAGGGAGGGTAGGGTGGTGGAAGACAGAGACATGACGTGGAATTGAGTCTAAGCAGCATTGGGATTTGGTAAACATGATATTTTGTATCTCTGTCGACAGACTCCTAAAACATGTTTGGGCCTTTGCATGTTTTTTAAAATAAGTTAAGCATTTGTGTGGAAGATATGCTATGGGGTAAATTCTTAGGGTGAACTAAGGAATTTGAAAGAAGTGGCAATTAGGGTAAAATATGAAATTTTGACCACATCTGTAATTGGAAAATCTATCTATCTATCTATCTATCTATCTATCTATCTATCTATCTATCTATCTATCTATCTATCTATCTATCTATCTATCTATCTATCTGTCTATCTATCTATCTGTCTGTCTATCTATCTATCTATCTATCTATCTATCCACCCATTCACTCATCCATAGCTCCATCCACCTTTTTACTCATCCATCCATAGTTCCATCCTTCCAGTCATCAATCCATTCATCTTTTCACCCATCCATCCATCCACCCTTTTACTTCATCCATCCATCCTCCCTTTCACTCATCCATCTGCTCAACCATCCATCCACCCTTTCACTTGCCGTCTATCATTTTACTCATCCATCCACCCATCTATCCATCTGCTCATCCATCCATTTACCCTTTCAATCATTCATCAATCCTTTCACTCACTCATCCATCCACACTTTCAGTCATTTGTCCATTCATTCACCTTCCCTTTCGCTCATCCATTCATTCCTTCACTCATACATCTATCCATCCTTTTATCCATCCATCCACCCTCCTTTTCACTTATCCATCCATTCTTTCACTCAGCCATCCTTTCTCTCATCAATCCATCCGTTCACTCATCCATCCATTCTTTCGCTCTTTCATCCATTGACCCTTTCACTCCATCTTCCACTGTTTCACTTCATCCACTCTCCCTTTCACTCATGCGGTCCATCCATTCTTTCACTCAGCCATCCATCCTTTTACTCAGCCATTCATCCATGCATCCTTTCTCTCATTGTCCATCCTTCCACGCTTACACTCATCCATCCATTCTTTCACTCCTCCATCCTTACATCCATCCTTTCACTCATTCATCCATCCACCTACCCATCCACACTTTCAACTACCCATCCATCCATCCTTTCACTCATACATACATCCGTCGATACTTTCACTAACTCACTCACTCCCTCACTCACCTTTGTCAACCAAGTTGGAGACAGAAGAGGTCCATCAAGAGCTCCGCTCCGCTGTAGCTGCAAAAGTTGGGGGTTCACGATGCCCCAGCATCCATCTTTTCACTCATCCATTTATTCATCCTTTCACTCAATTTATCCACCCTCTTTCTCCATCCATCCACCCACACTTTCACTCCACCCATCTCTCCATCCATCCTCCCTTTCACTCAGTCATCTATATTTTCACTCACACATCCATCTATCCTTTCTCTCATCATCCATTCACCCTTTCACTCATCCATTCACCCACCCTTTCATCCATCCATCATAGACCTTCCTTTTCACTCATCCATCCATTCTTTCACTCTTAGATTCTTACATCTATCCTTTCACTCATTCACTTATTCATCCTTCCATCTATACATCCACTCTTACACTCACCCATCCATCCACCCTTTCACTCACAATCAATCAATCAATCAATCATTTGTAGAGCATTGCAAATAACCCATGAGTGTCTTGAGGCACTGGGGCTGTTTGCTGCTGCATTGATGTGATTACTCAAACAGCCAAGTCTTTTGGTCTCGTCTGAATTGTTGGAGTGACGGAGTGGTCCTGAGGTATAGGGGGAGGTTGTTCTAGGCCTTGGCTGCCAGGTGCGAGAAGGCATGCCCTCTGTTGTAGGCTCGACGGGTCCAAGGGGTGTGTCCGGTTAGGAGTTTGTTGATGTTTGCTGGTCATTCGTTGTACAGAGCCTTGCAGGTGTGGGCCAGCAGCTTGAAAAGGCATCTCTTCTGAATCGGGAGCCAGTGCAGTTTCTTGAGATGCGGTGTAATGTTGGTCCTTCAGGGGAGGTCGAGTATGAGTCTTGCCACTGAGTTCTGTATTGTTTGGAACCTATTTAGTAGGCGAGCAGTGATTCTCATGCCCATCCATCCATCCATACTTTTACTCACTCATGCACCCACCCACCCTTTCATGTAATTTCTGAGCCTTTGTGTGCCGAGTTTCAGAAAGAAGAAACCCATCAAGAACTAAAGTGGGGGTTTCACGACACCCCTGTTAATTCTATTAATTGATGCATTCGAGCTAGTCTCTAAAAGCGTGTACACCCTATAAAATCATAGCCAAAGTCCAATCAAAGTTTCATTCTGAATTGCTTGAAACTTTCCAGGAGACACTTTTATTCTGCCTTTGCACAGTGCACATCCATTACAGAATTTTTCATAGCCGCTAGTTTGTAATTTCACACTCGACATTAATTAATTTGACGATATTATCGCGTTTTGTTGTTTCATTGATCAACACCTTGCAGTTCCTAATGTATCTATGCCCTGTGCTCTGCTTCACGTAAGGGTTGCAAACAAAGGATATGCCCAATACAGCCTTTTCGTCGTAGCTTTGTGCAGTGCAGTTGTCAGCTGCACTGCAGCAAGCCCTGCCTTGATGGGGAAATTGATCGGTCAATGATATATGGTACAGCTCAGGTTCCCTTGGTGCTTTATCGCATTTCAGAGGCGCACGAGCCATCCATAGCAATATCAAGTGAGCTGAACTTACACACGCTGCTACACACGCTGAGAAAAGAACATCATTTTGTTTAAAGGCTATATAACATTGTTTGTTATTGCGTGTTGAACATAAAAGAGATTTCTTTGGTAAAAGATAATAGGCAATGCTAACTTGTTTGCGTTTCTCCCTTTCTATCGCTCCAGTTAAGGTGTTACATGACACTTCGATTTTGTAAATCATCAAAAATGTTGTTTATTTAGACATTACCACAAACTCATAGCATGTATGCACGTGAATAAAATGACTGAATGCAATGTTAAATTTCCAAAGTAGACAAAAATATATTTGGCCGATGTTTACTGCTACAGTTAGCAGTCTTTGGGGGTTATTTACTAATATTTTGCACTGGCTCTCACATTGCGCAAAGCAGCACCGAGTGATGCAAAGCATATTGGGGCAGATTTACAAGCCCCTTGCGCCACTTTTGCGTCATTTTTAACATGGGAAAAGTGACGCAAAAGTGGCGCCAGGGGCTTGTAAATAAGCCCCATTGTTTGTTTACTTACCATTAAAAATGCTTAGGCACCTAGCAGAAAACTGCACGATACCATGCGAGCATCCGTGCAACCCGTGGTAAATCTAGGCGTTTTCGCATTAACGTTAAAACACAAAGTGCAAATTTAATACCAACAGCATAAAAAGGCAAATTTCAGTGACAAACTTCAAATGAAATTTAAAGGACATAAGTGAACAAGCGAGTGACCAGATTGGTGTATTGAGTGATCGTCTTGGGGCCAGATCACTGCCGACCAATCACACAGCGTCTTTAGTGCTTGTGATAAGTGCAAAAATGACATCTGCACCCACTAACCAGAGGAAGACGTTATTCACGAGCCAGTTCATGCACATGTCAGTTCAAGCCTGCTGAAAAAAACCGCATACTAACTTTGTAACATTGCTCAGCTTAAGTTCCAGATTGCCTCACATTGGCACATTAGGTGATCTGGCCCGAAAAGTGATAATTTTTAGGATTAATTTATAGTTATTGTGTGACATTTCATAATATGGTTCTGTATCATCAGCTGGTACAGTACGATTTTCTCCCCTGAGTTTGCTAGCATGGAGTTCCCATCAGCGATGGAAACTTCTCACAACCCTTTGGAGAGTGATGTACTGCCACTGACGCAGAGTGCTTTGGTATAGTATCTTCTTCTTGAGTCTGCCTTTCGTGTATGTCCACGGCCCCTTGGGGAGCATCTGGAGATTCATGGTATTTTCTTTCACCTCCTGTCAAAGTTCCCCTCTATAAACACAATATGTAGGTAACTAGTGTCCAAATGTTCAACCCCACACACCAACTGTATAGTGCTGCTAGCTGGCTTCTCTTACCAATGTGACGCATTCTGATGGCAATATTTCTTGTCTCATTGCTGGGCAACCCCTATGAACCCTCATCAGTGTGAGTCGGGGGGTATACAAAGGCCAACACTAAATTGGATATTATAGAAAAGAATGTGCGGTCCTGTTAGAATGGGGCTCTAGGTGGCAGTGGTATGCACCCTGTACAAGTAGGGAACCTTCCTTCTAGTCAGGGTAAGGGAGTTAAACACCCAAGATAACAACTGCTCACCCCCTTGGTAGCTTGGCACGAGCAATCAGGCCTATCTCAGAGCCAATGTGTAAAGTATTTGTACATAACACCCGAAGTAACATAGTGAAAACACTACAAATTGACACCATAACAGTTTAGAAAATAAACAATCTTTGTTGTCCACAAGATCCTTCCTTGCCCTGCCTTGTTTTCAGACACACTGCAGGGGAGCGGAGACAGCATTGTGAGAGGCCAGGCACAGCCCTCTTCAAGTGTCTGTGACAACACCACCCACCACTCTAGCTCAAGAAGGCCCATCAGCTTGGTGATGAGCCATCAGGATATGCAGGACACACCTCAGCCCCATTTGTGTGACTGTCTAGAGTGAATGAACAAACAACCCAGCTGTCAGTCTAACCAGACATTGATTCCACAGGAAGGCAGAGGCACAGGATGGTAAAGCAAGAAAATGCCCACTTTCTAAAAGTGGCATTTAAAACATACAATTTAAAACACAACTTCACTAAAAGATGTATTTTTAAATTCTGAGCTCAGGGAGCCCAAACTCCAATTCTCTATCTGTTCCCAATTGAAAGTTACATTTGTAAGATGTTACAAGAGAATATGTGTTGTTAGAACGCATGCGATACATCTCATGCCATTACAACGCGGTCGTTACAATGACCGCATTGTTACATCGCATACGGTTACATCACAAGTCGTTACAACGCCTTGCTGTAGGGGGCGCGCTGAACTTAGGAATAATATAATTTACTATTCCTACTCCAGTTTGTGCAACAGCTGGGAAGGTGTTTGATTGTAAATCCAACACCTTCCGACCCCTACAGCAAGTCGTTGTAACGACTTGCGATGTAATCTTGTGCGATGTAACAACCCGGTCGTTGTAACAACCGCGTTGTAATAGCATGCGATGTATCACATGCAAACTAAACGATGTCTCCCGTTACAAGGCAGCTCCAATGATAAACTATGGGAGAGACAGCCCATGCAATATTGAAAAACAAAATTAGTAGAATTTCACTATCAGGACATGTAAACCACACCAGTACATGTCCTTCTTTTCACATACACTGCACCCTGCCCATGGGGGTACCTTGAGCCTACCCTAGGGGTGTATTACATATAGTAAAAGGGAAGGGTTGGGCCTGGCAGGTGGTTGCACTTGCCACGTCGACAGGGCAGTTTAAAACTGCATTCACAGGCACTGCAATGGCAGGTCAGAGACAAGTTTACAGGGCTACTCATGTGGGTGGCACAACCAGTGCTGCAGGCCCACTAGTAGCATTTGAATTACAGGCCCTGAGCACACACAGTGCACTTTACTAGCGGTTTACCAGTAAATCAAATATCCCAATCATGGATAATCAATCATAATCACAATTTACACAGGGAGCACTTGCACTTTAGCACTTATCAGCAGTGGTAAAGTGCCCAGAATACACAAACCAGCAAAAACGAAGTCCAGCATACAATCAAAAATAGAGGAGATAGAGGCAAAAAAAAAGGGGAAACCACGCCAAAGATGCCAGGTCTTATAGGTCCTTGATCCAATACCAATCAGTGATGCAGAGAATTCATTTCAAGTAGGAGGTAGGGCTAGTTTAAGAACCCAGTATAAATTAAGTTGTAGTTCTTATCACTGACTGTATTAATTAAAATCCGACCAGTAACTCCGGCCATCCAAATCTTCAACCTACAAGCAACAGGCGGGGCCTTGTATGGGGATGAAATATGAGGACAAGAGAGGACTACCACATTGGAGGTTGGCGAGAACCAATTCTTGCGATCTTTGGCGAATCTTCCAACTAGTACCCCACTCCTGCCATTACAGTTGGATATGGGCCACAGGTCCATCGCTCATAAAGCAGCCCTTAGACCTCTGCTCTATTGGAGATGGCATTGGGCCTCAGTGGACCTTGTTCTGTATTGGGCGGGTTTGGAGGAGCTACTCCGGCAGCCTGGAGTGTCTAGGATTACATGGTTTGAGCGCATTAAGACTTACTTGGCAAAGTTGGGATGCGAACATTTGTGGACTAACCCGGGAGCCTGTTCCGATGTATCTAAAGCAGCATTTAAGGGGAGAATTGAGCAGGAACAGGAGTTTGGGTACCTTGACACTAGCCTTCCTGGAATTCAAAGATTCTTACCTCATGAAAGAATATATGGATTTCATCGAACCCCCTTTGGAGAAAACTTTGAACATTAAATTTCAATTTGGGACCCTACTGTTGCGCCCCTTTTCTGCTAAATGGGGGTAGCATGATACTAACCTAGACCTGCCCTGCCCTTTCTGCCCCAGATCAAGGAATGTATCAATCGCATATTGTTCTTTTGACAGCGCTATCATTACCACAGGAAGAAGTGGATATTACCACTCTTTCAGAGCATGGGGACTGGGGATTTTAGGGTTGTCTCCAGAATCCTCAGATCCAATACATCACCCTTGATTGTGTTTGCTCTGTCCCACTTCCTAATGGGAGTACTGAGATTCAGACAGGGCAGTGTAGGGTCCTGAATACGGTACTACACTGCCCACTGCTGCTGTTAGCAATGTGACCTAGACAAATGCTCTAGTTACACCTTTAAACCCAATGGCTTTCCTTAACGAGGTGCTAATCCTAAAACAAGCAGTGCCTATTGATGAAGCACTGTTCAAAATGGCCTTATGACAGCTTTTTTTATTGTATTGGCTTTACTGCTTTTAAAGTTTTTATGTCAATTGTATTTGTGCGAACTTTTATGGCAGCACTTTCTGAATAAAGAAAGATTAATTAAAATTGCACAACTACTATGAGAGATATTGCACGTGGCATGCAAAGACATAGAAAACTACTTGCAAGTGCATCACATCACATAAACAGCACAGGAATGCATTTATAATATATTAATGTACTTTGACCTACTGAATGTTAGTAGATTCAAGAATCCTTCTTTGCTTGGATGGAGGAGATTGAGTCAATGTGTCACTGACTTTAAACTGTACCGTTTGAGTGGCAATCAAACATAGGAGCTCTTTTGCAACGGCACTGAAGACAAGAAACGTGGGTGTTCTCTTTGATGTCACCATTTCATTCACACACTGAGTCCAAGTCAACGCTGTGGTATAGTGTCTAATATGCTGCTAAACGTACTTCTCAAAAATGTTCAGACGTCTCCTAATTGACAGTTAGATAGAGCTGGAGAGAGGCTCAATGAGAAAGCATTTAAACCACTCTACAGCCCCAGTCTATATACATTTGAACTTGAATACTTTAATTTGGTCCATAGCAGGTTTCCTAAAAAAGTAAAGCAGAGTGCAAATGATACAGAACCAGGTAGCCACAATGTTCCTGAGTCTCTGGAAAAATTGCCATGTAAAAGTGTTCAATTAGATCTTGATGGAAATAAGTTGGAACTGAGAAACATATTTAAATTTCTCCTAATTTTACAGACGCCTTCTGTAGCAAAGGCCCAGGGCAATTCTAGAAACCAGACTCCACTTAACAACACCCAGGAAGTTGTGACTACCCATAGCACCAAAAATCACCCACAGGACTTCTAGGCACTAAAATCAAAGAGGCAGGTTCCTTGGAGTTCAAAGTCCAAAATAAGATGACCTCTGGCAACCCAAAACTGAGGGTACAATGTATCCTGGTTCAGACTGCGACAAACAACAGACCTGGACAACACAGAAAAGTAGCCCAAATGAACAGACTCTAATGTAAGACTTTTCACTTATCATAATCTACTGATTGTACTTAGTTGAGGCTATTTTGGATAGGTTTGTGGTGTATGTCCATGTGTTGTAGTGCGTGCTGCATGTCTGCGTGCTTATATCTCTGGCACAATAGCCCCAACAACTGTTCTGCAGCTTTCCGTCACTGCATTGCAACAGCAATTCAATACCTGTTAAAGAAACAGCCCACCTTGACCACAATATCAGTCCATCTTAAAATATAAAGCCAGCCCATGCTTGCCTTCTTGGGCTGGCCCATTTGGTGTTGCCCCATTGTCAGGTGGGTCAGTCCGAGCCTGAATGTACTCAGCTGCACATCAGGAGCTCCGGATAACAGTTGTGCGTTCTGGCCTTTCACAAGACTGATTACTTACAGGTAGTAACAGCAAACTTCTGGATTAGGGGAGTACCACAATCTGGCTTTTCGTTTTACGTTTACTACGCCCAGCCACAACATCTGCTAGATAATCAAAATAATAAAGAAAGAAAAAACGATGGATTTAAGCCCAGATCTCTGTACCGGGGTGAATGTTTGACAATGTGCAGCATTCTGCCCATCAATTGTTCTTTTTGCTTTATAGGAATGCAGCAGAAATCGGAACTTTCAGTACAATATAGGCATTTTGCAGTGTTCATCTTCTCAGTGCTGACTTGTGTCGATTAATAAATTGTGTCTGCACACATGCTATGCCGCGTTCCATACCAATCATCTGTCTATACATGGCACGCTCCTACATTTTGACATTGCGGCTGTCGGTGTGACTATGAAATCCATTTCCACTCTGCCGTCTTCCATCAGAGGCTCGCTTGTGTCTTGTTTTAAATTGGGAGGTTGTCTGAGTAATGTCTTTCATCGTGTGGAAAGCTCCATCTCAACTGGTTTGAGGAGAGACATGGCTGCTCTGCTCCACTGCCTGGCCCGCATCGCACTTCCGGTGAGAGATGACACATGCTGTACCATGAGAGACAATACTCATGGCGCCTGTTAATTTACAGACATGTGCACTGACAGCTGCCAGGCCTGAAAGCGGCATCAGACGAAGACGGGTCAACATCACCCCTGCTTGCTAATTACATGCTGCCACCATAATCTGCAGGCAAGTCTAGTCGTTTAATACGCTTCACCATTACAAGACAGAAACCCTGTGAACGTCTTGTCTACAGTCTACGATTTGTCATAAACCATTAACAGTTTCAGAAAAGAAAACATTTGTATGCCGATCACTTGGTGAAATTAAACTCGTGTCAAAGCCCTGTATCCGAAGTAGATTACACATGGGCTTTTCTGTTTGGACTCGACTGCCATTATTGTGTTATTTATTTGTTGATGACACATTTTTAATACAATTGTCTTTCGTTGCTTTTGTTCCGTAGAGAGATATATGACAAATCCATTTCACTCTGCTGTGAACATGAATACGTTTCATTTCGTATTCCACCGGGCCTCGCGGTCAGTGAATGAGCTCCGGCAGTGCCTTTACTGCAAGGCTACTATGCCAGTTTATGTAGTCTGTCGTGACAGCGTCTGCGTTCAAAAGGGTCAGATGTTGGCTCCAGCAGTGCCCGTCTCCAGGGATTTTGTTTGGTTATGTCATGGGTTGGTACATTATGGAATTCTATGCTATGTTGTCATCCTAAATTACACTATGTTATGCTTTTCTATGTTATGTTGTGTTACATTAAGTTAAGTTATGTTATGTTGCTCTGTTTTGTTTAATGCAGACTTTGGAGACTAGGGGGCATATGTATCAAGCCCTTTTCCCGTTCGCAAACGGGCCGATTCTCAGAATCGGCCCGTTTGCGAACGGGAAAAAGCCTTTTGGGATGTATCATCCCAAAAGGCCATCGCAAAATAGGGACTCGCAAAAATTTGCGATTCCCTATTTTGCGATTGCATTTAAGGAATCGCAAATTGCGATTCCTTAAATGCAATGTAGGAAGCACCCAAGTTGTGCGATTTTGGCTTAAGGAATCACAAATTACCACCAACTTCAGGTTGGTGGTAATTTGCGATTTCTTTGAAAAATGCACTTTTTTGCATTTTTCTAAGTGCCATGTGGTGCACATACATGCCCTTAGGGCATGTATGTGTGCCACATGTGCACACATGCACATTTCAGGGGTGCAACAGGGTGTCCTTTTGGAACCCTTGCACCCTTGAAATTGCATGCGCAATTTGCGAGTACCTATTGGGTACTCACAAATTGCGCATGCAATTCCCATTCATTCCTATGGGCCTCTTGGCCCATAGAAATGAAGAGGAAGCCATTCCTTAATTGCGAGTCGCAATGTGCGAATCGCAATTAAGGAATAATAAGGAATCGCAAAATATTTGCTACTTTTTAAGTACATATCGTTTTACGATTCTCAAATAGCGATTCTCTAAAAATCGCTATTTGAGAATCACAAAACCATTCTTTGATACATATGCCCCTTAGGGGCATAATTTCTAGAATGGTGGCGCAGGGCAGCACTACAAGTTAACTTGCTGCTCCGCCCTGCATAACAGAGAAACAGCAGAAGAAATGCACTGTATTTATCCAATACAATGTATTCCTGTCCTTTCCCCTGCGCTGGTGCCATTTCGGCAGCATAGCACCAATGCAGGCATGCTTGCACCATGTTGTAAGGGTCCCTGCGTTACAGGCAGAATTGTTTTTGTGCATAAATGGGAACCTTCCTGCACAATAACAATGCAGAGTGCTGTTTTCCTCTTTCTATGTGTGCTGCAGAAATCTTTCTATGTGTGTTCTGCAGCACACATAGAAAGAGTAAAAAACAAGGAGAAATAAACATATTTCTCCTCGTTATGCCTGAGGAGGCTTAAGATTTTGATGCATTCCCAGGTTTACAAGTCATTGTTTATCTGGGAATGCCTTACAAACCATGGGAGTTGCATGGGAACACCCACCGCAACACCCATGGAACGCCTCCCTTGTGCAGAGTAAGGCAATGCAGAGATTTGCATGGAGTTGCATTACTCTGTATTTGTGAAGCTATTCAAAGCCATGCAAAATGGCTTTGCGTGGCTTCATAAACATGACTTGGGGCTGTGCGTCGTGCTTGTACCACGTTGCATGGTGCATGCATGGCGGAAGGCCCTCATAATTATGTTCCTTCTATCTTGGTGGCTAACTGATGTCTTTGATTGTGGGTTTGCCTAACAGTAATGTCAAGAGTTAATGAGTCCATGTTTTATATCACTATAATCCAAGTACTGGCTCTTGCAATGTCTGTCTACATGCAATGTTTCCCAAACTGTGGGTCACAAGCCAAATTTTGATGGGTCCCGAAAATCCAAGCAATAAAGAAAGATGACTTTAAATTCTGTATTTAACTTGTCACATTTGCTGCGCTTCAAGATAGAGGTCAAATGTCAGGCTATCTCGTCTGCTGCTTGTTTTTTTTTTTTATTAAATGGGGACGGGTGTTTACAAACTCCTCTTACTTTGCAGTCAAGAAAAAAAAGTAAAGTGAATTAAGTGACAATCTTGCTGGGGTACTTGAAGTGTTGAAGGAAAGACTGTGGGATGTCATTTTTTCATAAGCACAACAAAATGTAAAAACCTGTAAATGAACTGAACATATTCAGCAGTAAGGAAAGCGAAAATGAAGCACTTTTTTTGTGATTCTGAAGTGTGATGGAAACAAAGATTTCAATAGGATCAGAACAAATCAAGACACTTTACTTGGTGATGCACAAATAATAACTATACACCGAAACCCGATTTCCACACGTTATCGCTTGTGTGCAATATAGTTTCATCAGTATGGCTTTGTCTGTGCAAATTTATTGACCATTTCAATGAAAAGTGTGCTGTCTGTAAATGACAGTGTGCTACCTCACTAAAAAAAAACACCCACCTCATGTCCATTAAAGCTGAGGGGGTCCTGAATGTTTTTCGTAGTAAAAAGTGGGTCGTGGTTCTAAAACTTTTGGGAAGCACTGGTCAACAGTAAGAGTGTATGAGTTCATGACAATCAGCTGCTGGTCTTGTCAGTGCATGTCTGGAGTGGCTTTGTTCAGTCATGTTACATTACCTTATGTTATGTTGCTATGTTACGATAGTCGGCCATACAGAAGGTAAAGCTCTGTGGGACATGGCTGAAAACCTGGATTTGGATGCATAGGAGGTTGGGTGCATGGGAGTTTTTGGGTATGGACTGACTTGAAAGCATGCAGGAGGTTAATTGCTTCGGACATGCCCAATGAACTCCTGCTGCAGTGTTGAGGGCCCTGCACAACAGGGGTTGTATGCACTGGAGGTAGGGGCCAGGCCCTAGACAAAGGCCAGATGGTGCTGCCAACTTCTGCTGCACACTGCCTAGTAGCTTGCACAATGGCTTATACTCTTCAAAACACTACATCACAGTGCATTCACAGTGCACAAACCAGCCAACTCTCATCACAATGCATTCACAGTCCACAAACCTGCTACCTCTCACATCACTCATTGATTTTATGCTCGTCTTTGACCATCTACAGTGCTCTGCTGCTTTTTGTCTAGGTTTGTGCTATAGAAATACAACATAAATACATGCATACTTACAGTGGAGTAGATTGCATAGAAGGTGGATGCATTACACCATCAAAAATTGCTTAACATCTCTGATAAGGGTAAGGTCTGTATTCTCTGCTTCGAACAATTTAAAATATGGTAAAAAAAAACCTTAGCAATTCCCTTCAAATCACAATTAAAGTAAAGTTACAGTTACAAAATAGAACTGGAAAAACACAGATGTCCAGTTATGGTTAGCTACACAAACCCAACTCACACTGCCATCATGTCAATCAAAACTCACCCCCATTATGGAAGTTCACTATAACTCACCTCCAAAATGAAATTCCCATGACGTCAGACATGAACTGACATTGGCCATCACGTATGACATCACAGGTGACTTTATATATTACCTTTCCATTCACCTTATCAATGACATCACTAAAGCAGTGGCATCACTATTTTGGTCTGTGTATCCTTTGAAGTTATTCATGAATGCACAATCGGAGCCAGATTGTGTCCATTTTTGATCATGCTATTGTTCAGGCACAACTATTAGAGGGTTTAAGAAAACAATAATAATTGACTTAAAAGGGATGGTATTTCTACTTCCCATTCCATTGGACTCCTTTTACTAGTTCATTTCATTTTCCAAAGCATACAATCGTTATAAGATACCTCTTTAGGTTTACTATTTTCAAATATTGTCCGGTGTATAACACCAACGAGTCATAAACAGTATGAAACATTTTGATAGTCTGACATTTAGTGAAACATCCTCCCAAAAGCCATCAAGATTGTACAAATCCATCCACTGCTAGAGAAACCTACTCTAGACCCAGATGAACATGTAAATTAGCAGCTAATCCTATCCATTCTTCATTGGCAAGGTCATTGACAAAACAGTCTACACTGATCTACAAACACATGATTGTTTCCACCCATCTCCTCCATACTAATTGGACCAGATCACGCTGCAGCACCAAAACAGCCACATGCAAGTAGTAGATGTCCTCCTGACAAGTGATAATGATGATCCCTGCCTTTTGATAGTTCAGAGATGCCCCAGCCATCCTCAAGTCCAGGAAGAACTGAGCACTCACCTCTCCAAACAACATAGTATCAAGATATTTTCTCTTTACTGACTGCTGTAACCCACCTCCTCTCCTTTTGAAAACTGATTGAAGATTGTAATCCTGGCCTCTGGTCTTGTATGGCACTCAATTGTCCCTGGCTAGGTCTGCGCACTAGAAACACCTTCATACATACATACATACATACATTCATGGGATCTGATTCTCAAAGGTAAAGTTTCACTTTTGAATAAGTTTACTGTGTGTTTCGTGTTCTCAAAATACAAGTTACATTTTATTAATTTTACAACTGCAGAGAATCCGCACATAAAAAGATGGGTCTGTCCTATCTTTTTGTGTGCGGAGTCTCCCAAGTCATAACATTTTCTATTAATAAAATTGTATTCGTAGTTTGTGAATACTAGAGAATAGTAAACTTACACAAAAGTGTAAGTTTACATTTGTGAATCAGGCTCAGAGTAATTTTGAAGTGAGTAGGTCATTAAAAGCACTCTTTCATGTGGGCATGTTTTCTCTGAATCAAAGATGCTAAAAAATGAATGTCCATCAATGAGAATGTGTATCCCTCTTCTTTTGCTTGTGTCTTGATTTGAGGGTGAGGATGGTGGCTCTGTGTCCGGGGGGAGATGGAGGTGGCTTTAGAAAAGGTGCCATGATGATAAATTGATGATCATGAGCATTATTGCTATTCTACTGCCCATTAAAGATGATATTTGTCAAAATTTGTAATAATGTAGAGGCTGGTAGTGAGACCCTTATAGGAGTGATGGCATAGCAGAGTGAGCCTTCTTGATACTATGGAAGGTCCTAAAAATCATCCCTGTTCCCTAAAAGCAGCTGAACAAATCCAGTCATACCCTCTTGTCAGACCACACTGGTCTCTCCTTACAGTAAACCAGGAAAGCAGTTTTAATCTCCAGTTAAGCAGAAACAGCAATTTCTGCTCGAATCTAGTGTACAAGTTGTACATAGGTCATTACTCCTCCTTGCTGGGTTCCCTGCACATTTCTAACAGGCAAAACTGACAAGAAATGTGTGGTGAAATATCTCAAGGTTCTCAGTTTTGCAACCTGAAACATGAATACTGGCTTTGTTTCTGTTATTCACCATTTTGAGCTGCAAACCACAGAATGATGCAGGCATACCGTGCCGAGATGTACCGAACGCAGCGGTATTGATATTTTCCTTATCCATTATTATCAAGAACCGACTCTATTTGCAAAGTGTACGTTGCAAACACAGCATTCAGTTAAACAATATGGCGGAGAGCCTGCGAGGAAGCCTAGCCATTTGAAGTGCTGGATCGTGCGATACACCAGCACTATACATCTGTAAGAATATATGCCATTGAGGTATTAACCATTCCCCCTGGTTGTTGCTTAAACAAGGCCTGTGTGGGCAGCAGTGGCCCGTGCAGGTAAGAGCGATGGGGCCGGGTTGGGGGGAGGATTTCGACAGACGATGATGAGGGAAAATTAATTATTTATTTAATTTTCTCTCGTGGTCGTTTGTCGGAGCCGGCCCCACCGCTCTTACCTGCACGGGCCGCGGCTGTATGTGGGTGAGTAAATCTAAACTTCTATATTTCTGCTAGCATATTGAAAGTGAGGTCCTTGATTGAGCTACAGAACACTCTTTCTTATGAGGCCCGCTCCTAAAGTTATGAGAACGTTCAGCTTGCCTGCACATATCAGTCATTTCATTTGATATTGTCACTTTGGAAGCTTCTTAGTGACAGGCTGTGAAGGAAGCTTTTAGCTATGTGACCTGGGTGCCGGGAATTGGATTGATACCATCAGTTCATTTCATACAGGGACCTGAGCAGCTGTCAGGTGGTAATGAGTTTCCGCCACAAGCAACCTCGGTTGAACCAGTGTCCTAAAAGGCTGTCCATCCTGTCTCACAAGTGAAACTCTGCCTTTTTTTAATCCCAGCCCCTATTTGCTACAGCGTGCTGCAAATACTCAATGAGCAGCTGTAAATGATCTTGGAACAAGTCTTGTGCCTGAGTAGTTTTTGAGCCATACTGAATGTATCTTTTTGTATTGATTTGTATTTATTAGGCTAGAAGAGGTGTTTTTCTGAAAAGTGACATGAAGAGAAATCTACTTGGTTACAGAAATATATCAACAGTTGAATACACTGCTGTTACCTGCCCCATTAGAAAAGAAATGGCCACATTTAGGGGCATATTTACAAGCCCCTATCGCCACCACAATGTCACTTTCAGTGACATTGTGATTGCAATAGGGGCCTCGCCTTATTTACAAGGCACCGTTAAGCCACTTAACGTGGCTTAATGCTGCCTTCTAAATAAGGCACCCTTTAACGCTGTATTTAGCGTGAAAGGGGAGGGCAATGGGTGTTGCGGGGGCGTTCCACCGCAACACCCTTTGATTTTGACGCTGCCCCATATTTACAAGGGCACCGCAAATAGGAGGCAGCGCCAAAATTAAGACCAGGTAAAACCTGGTCTTAAACAGGCAAAACAAGGAGAAATGCTTTATTTCTCCTCGTTTTTGAGGTTTCCATGTGTGGTGCGTGGTGCAGCACACATAGAAACAGCAAAACGCCAATGATTGTTTATGTGGAGGAAGGTCCCCCTTCCTGCACATAAACAATAATTTTTTTTTTAAATGCTGTTTTGCAACTTCTATGGGTGCTGCATTAAGCAGCACACATAAAGTTACAAAATGGCATTTAAGATTGTTTATGTGCAGGAAGAGGGATCTTCCTGCACATAAACAATCTTCCACTCAACGCAGACACCCTTAATGAGAGCAGTTATGAGGCTGAATCATGAACGAATTCAGAAACCTGCCTTTTTAGTTTCTACCCACTTTGTGTAGTACATTCACCTTTTGTACATGGTTGCCTAAAACGTGTCACTCTTTCTAGACCGAATTTTGCAGATTTTTGCTCTGAGCCCAGTGCACTGCTATTCAGAGCCACAGTTTATGTTGTTTGATCTTAACATGGTATTTGTGAAAATGGTTTCACAGAATTCGCCTAACGTTCCTGTAAAGCTATGAAAAATGACATAGAAATTGGCATGGAAGTTAAATTTAATATGTGGGCTGCAATGTGTATTTACACCACTGACATACATCACACAAATATATAGCTGTCAGGAGTTCCACTATGCTCTGGCTGGGCTGAAGTTTTAAGGCACTGCAGTAGCACATGCCAATGAAAAGTGCCTTTGTCGTGCAAGGAAACTGATTTTTATATATTAAGTTATCCCTAAAGTGTGCCTTGTAAGCTCACAAGGCTGGATGCCCAGTATATAAAAAGTGGCACACCTTGGGCCTGGTTCACAAAGGCAAATTACACTTTTGAGTAATTTACCAGTTTTTGCTTTTTCACAAAATCCATGTGTAAATAAGTGCTAAGAAAACAGCAGTAAGTACAGTACCACACTTGGCACACCATGTGAGGGTAGTGAGGTACCCTCCCATAGAAAATAACGGAGGTAAGGAATTAAAATAAAACACCATAGGAAAGAATGTTAAATTAAATAATTTAAATTAGTTAAAATATAAATTACAATTTAATATTAGAAATATATAAAAATAGCTTTATTGAAATATAGCTAAATTTAGTATGTGTAGATACAGCTACATTTTCAACAACACATACTTAGATGTGATTAAAATATTTATTTCCATTTTTGCTTGGGAAAATTCTAGAAAGATAATCCAAAGTAATTGTTCACATAATTTTCAAAATCAGATTTAATGGTGAAATCAGATTTTTATAAACTTTAGTGGAAACGTAACTTTGGAAAAATTGGTCACCTAAGGAGGAATTGGCTTATATCCAGTTCTGCCACTCATTCCCCAGAACGGAAATACACATTCTTGACTGGGTGAGTTAATGACTCAGGCTCAGAAGAAAATACCCTCTTTGGGTGGAGTTAACTACTGGCCACTTAGCAGGGATTAGCCATCTGGGAGGGGCTGAGGACAGATGGCATAACAAAGGGCAGACTTAATACTTGAATGAATGAGATCATTTATTAAGTGCAGCAATTACCTGGAGGTGTCTTGGTGCTGTGAGTGACCAGGAACAGTGAAACCCCACCTAGCATTTACTGGGAGAAAATCCATGTTTTTAATGACTTCCTAAAAGCTAACAGAGAGGAAGCAGCCCTCAGACTCCAATGAAGACGATTTCCAGTTCAGAGCCATGCACCTAATGAAACTCTTGTCACACCAGGAGGACCGTTTAAATGGTGGCACCATTAGATGCATTGCAGAGCGGGAACAGAGAGTCCTACCCGGCAAATACCATCTCAAATTCTTTTTCAGATAAGCAGGTTCCTGCCTGTGAAGAGTTTTATAAGCAATGTATAAGGGTTTAAAAATGGTACACTGCTTCACAGGAAACCAGTGTAGCCTGCTAATCACGGATGAATCAGAGTGGAATTTTGGATTTTTCAAAATAAGGTGCACAGCTGCATTTTGGAGAGTTTGAAGTCTGTTCAATGAACCCTTCGGTAAACTTTAGTAAAGGCCATTGCAGTAATCTACTCAGGCCAAGACCAGGGCAATGACCACTGTCTTTAAAAGATCAAATGAATTTAGCAATTTTCTTGATGACTCAAAGGGCATGGAAGGAGGACGAAGTGACCCTGCTAACTTGGTCCTTAAAGTTAATCTTGTCATCCATCAACACACCAAGAATTCTGACCTTCTTTGAAGGTGTTGGAAGAGTGCCCAACTCATCACACCACCATACAATGACCAGAAAGAGGTTTTATTTCCAAAGAAAATAACCTCTGTCTAGGATGAGTTCAATTTTAGACAAGTGTTGTCCATTCACTTACTGACTGCACTCATGCAGTTCCTAAATAAATCACTTAAATTAACACTATTCTAGGAGAGTGATACCATGTCTGCGTATCATCAGCATAAGGCACTAATGATAGCCCAAACGATTTTATCAAAGTGGTCAATGGTGTAACATAAAGGTTGAACAGCCTAGGGCTTAACGATTAGCCCTGAGGTACCCTGCAAGGCAGGGAATAGAGCTCAGAAATAAATTCGTCAAAGAGTACCGATTGAACCCGTCCTGAAAGAAATGACTGCAGCAAAGCCAGCTCTGGCCCTTCAATTCCAAGACTTTGTATATGGTCAAACAAAAGGTCATAGTTGACCATATCAAATGCTGCTGACAAGTCTAGCAACATAAGGGCTGCATTTCCACCCTTATCTAAAACCAATTTGGTTTTTTCTGTGGCCACAGCTAGCGCTGATTCTGTGCTGTGCCCTTGTCTAAAGCCGAACTGACTGTCATCCAACAGATAATTATTTTCTATAAAGGCAGCTAATTGAGCATTCATAGCTTTCTCCACCAGTTTGGCCGGAAACGGAAGCCAGGAAATTGGTCGATAGTTGTTTGGGTCCAGACATTTAATTTCAGTTTTTTATAACAAAG
The DNA here is from genome assembly GCA_963921515.1 of Calotriton arnoldi. Classification (NCBI taxonomy): domain Eukaryota; kingdom Metazoa; phylum Chordata; class Amphibia; order Caudata; family Salamandridae; genus Calotriton; species Calotriton arnoldi. Next base: position 581,598 of record CAWUFW010007616.1, read on the forward strand.
GAAGAACTGAAGTCCACTTCCAATGAGCGGGAAAAGGTCCCATCTCAAGCAGAACATTAAAGATCTTGGTTAAGTGTGAAGCTACTACTTCCGATGCCAAATTAACTATCTTAGGTGGACAAGGGTCCTGGGGAGATCCAGATTTTGTGTTAATAATTGCTGCTTTTAGTCAGTCAGCTGTAAGAGTATCGAATCTCCATAAGACCACATCTCCCGAATTAACCTCAGTTGACAGCTTATTATCGGGGCAACTATAGCCAATGGCTGTAAATCTGTCAAAGGTGATCTCCACTTTCTCCTGGAAGAAACTCACTAGAGAGTCACAAAAAGACTGGCTGCTTGCCGCTGAATTGCTCCCTGATGGAGATGTCAGTTTTTTTACTGTTTGGAAAAGTGTTTTATTAGAATCACTAGCTGATTTTATTTGTTCCATATAGTAGGTTGATTTAGCAGCCAAAGAAAGCTTTTTATATTCTGCAATACACAATTAATATTTTCTCTTTCTCTCGAATCGTAGGCTCTCCGCCATTTACGTTCCTGTGTGCAACAGCCTTGTTCAGCTGCCCTAAGTGTCTCATTAAACCAAGGTTGAGAGAACATCGTGCTTTTGTAAGACTTAATTTTGGCAGGAGCAATAGAATTAAGTGCAGCATCTAACCATCCTGAATATTCCACCGACATCTGGTCTACTTCTTTTGTTGACATGCTGCTCCTAGATAAGCCTGAGAGAATCTGCTACCATTTATTCCCAGAGTCCTCTTAGACAGTGTGGCTCTAATCTGAACAGGAAGGAAAACCTGTTCTGACCTTGTGAGGTGGAAGGAGAGCTCATCTAAATAAGGTAGAGGCTAGGGAGTTGGTGAAAGGCCTGTCTGATGCCAAACATTGCTGCAATCGTGAAACAGGGGCATATAATATTATGCATAATAATATAACTTTTTCTTTATTAAATGAAAGTGAAAGAGGAAACACTGCAAAAGACAATGGGTATATTGGGAAAAAGTAGACACAATTGCATAGGGAAAATTCTCCAATCAGTGGCTAGTAGACAGGATTAGACTGGCACTTCACCTCCAACTCCTCAGGAAATGAATTGACCTAAGAAGACTGCAACTGAAGAAGAGGACTTGCTTGAAGAAAGAAAGAGTCTGACTCCTGCTGAAGAAAAGAACTCAAGGACTCCTAATGGCTGCTGGAAGAAGAGGATCTGATTCCTGCTGGAACCAATGGACTGGAACTGCTTTCTAATGGTCAGGTGTATGACATCAAGTTTGCCTACTTCATGGGCTCTAAAGCTGGACTCCTGACTCTAAGTGGGTCCAGGCAGATCAAAGAGGGGACACTGCAGGAACTGCCTAAAAGTAGAGAGACCAGCTTCTAGAATTCTGCCCTGAGGAACTGGGACTGGAGTAGTGACCAGAAAGAACTTTTCTGGTAGTTTTAGAAAAGTGTGAATTTACCTATTTTTCTACTTCCTGGGTATCAGGACAAGACATTTAGGTTTACTGTGTAAGGTCGCACCAATTGCAGGCAAGAAAAACAGATTCATCCAGTACAGAGATTTTTGTTGGTCTGAAAACAAGTTCAACTGGAGTTTGCAGAAAAAAGTATCACAGCTGTTCAAGCCCTGCCCAGCTACAGCTTCCAGCTGTGCACTACTGAAGAATTTGGAGAAATAAAAAAAGTCTGGAGGCAAAACCTTGGACTAGTGTAAGATGGCAAATCTATCCATCCCATGAAGCAGTCTAAGTAGCTATGAAATCCAGCTTTGTCCTGCTTGAAGCTTTTAGTGCCACAACCAACATCTCCAATGTAAACTCGACGATGATGTATCTGAATTTGTGGACATCACTTGCACAACCTTTGATGTTGCCCTACTGACTCTGACTTCTGTTTCAGAGACTAAAGGCCTGATTTATAGTTTGGCTTGTGGAATACTCCTTTACAAAAATGGCAGATACTTGTCATAAGGTGGACGGGATATCCATTGCATTTGTAACTGAGTGTACCATTTGTCAAACCCTAAATCAGTAAGTCAGAAGGTAAACATTTTGACCAGGATGACAAGCTTGATGTATGACATACACTATGTCGCAGTTGTGAGATATTGAGTTTTTGATTGAATGGGGGGTGACCCCTGCTCAAGCAACAGCCACAAATCCTATCAGGGTGAACCATAAAAGTCGCTAAATTAACCGTCCTTAACCCTCTAGGCTCGGCACACAAGCAATCAAGCTAATTAGCTAATACTAAAAAGTGAAAAGATAACACAAGAAAAATCCCACACCAATTTAGAAAAATAGAGTAAATTTCAATAAATAATTTGACACCAAGATGACAAGATTCAAATCAGTAAAATCAGAGTTATGAATTTTTAACGTTTAAGGTAAAAACTAGAGCTTAAAAGATCAAACCACCAACTGCAGACATCTAGTTGTGAAAGAGCATGTCAAAGTAAAAAAAATATGGTTGACCACGATGGAGCGCAAATCGAATGCAAGAAGTGGATTTGGCCTGGTCGGCACCTACCTTCGGACTTAAACAAAGTTTCAAGAAAAAGTGTTCTGAGAATGTAAAGTTCCACGGGACAAGAATGCAGGTGGTGTCAGGTTTGGGAGCATCATCTTCAGGGAGCTGCTGCATGATGTTGTGTTTAAGATTTCTACATTAGCACCAGACTGGAGGCTCTAACTGATGAGAGTTTTACGAGGCCAGATACCCCTTCGGCAATGGACTGCTGAACAGGATTTGCTGCTGCAGAGAAGAATATAGCGGGAGCTGAAGAGAAGTCAGACCGACTGGCGTGCACCTTGGCAGATAGACGAGAAGATTGGTCCCAATCTTCTCTCGGTTCTCAGAGCAGTTTAAGCCAAAGATTTTTTAAATTCAAAGGTTTGGATTTTGGCTATCTGGGCACATTTAGCACCAATTCCAAGGGTCCAGGACTGGAGGGGCACCACTTGGGGAGTTAGGACTCACTCCTGCTGGGTCCAAGTGCAGGTTCAAGATGTCGGAGTCTTTTCTACCCCTGAGTCTTTGATCAGGAGACCAGCCATCTACGCCTTGGAGACACTCTGGTAGTCCAGAGTTCAAGTGATGAAACAGGGCTCAAGCGGCAGGGCAGGCCTCTGAGGGTTCAGGGCAGACTCCTGGCTGTAAAGCAGTCCTTCCAGGTGCATCAAAGAAGTCTTGTGGAGTACCAAGCAAGCCAGAGCAGCAGGCAGTCCTATGAAAGGCGTTCCGTAGGCCCAGAAAGTTGACCTCTTGAGTGGGTGTGAGGGTCCCAATTTTATATCTGGTGCCTCCTTTGAAGTAGGAGAGGTTTCTAGAGAATTCCCTTTGAAGTGCTTGAAGTTTCCTGACTCCCCCGCCTTGGCTCCAAGCTGGCTGCTGAACAGTGCAGGGTGACAGGTCCGTTCTGTGAAGGCAGAGCACAGTCTATTCAGTTGGAAGTAGGGCTGTGCCCAGCTCCACCCCCATCCTGCCAGTTGATAGCCCATCCAGGCACACTTAATCCCTCTATTGTGTGACTGTCTGGCAGAAATAAACTGAGTCCAACTGAAAACTACACCCAGTCATGTGTCCTTGTAACAGGCTGCAGGCATCAAATAGTTAGGGCACAAAATTGACAGATTACTAAAAGTGGCACTTTCAAAACTGTAACTTACAATCCAACTTTACCATTAAAGAGGAGTTTAAATTACAATTTGTTAGACACCAAACATGAAATGCTTACCTGTTCCCGATTAAACATTAGCACTTATTAAATGTAATAAGGCAACCCAATGTTATCCTGTGGGAAAGGTAGGTCTCACAGTAGTGAAAAGCGAATCTTCGAGTTTTTCAGTACCAGGACATGTAAAACTTAAAAGTACATGTTCACCCTTTAAATTACAATACACCCTTTCCTATGGGCTCTCTAGGGATTGCCTTAGGGGCGACATATGCAATAAAAGGAAAGTTTAAAGTTTGGCAAGGGGGTTATATTGCCCAGTAGAATTTATAGTCTAAAACTGGATTCAGGCTGCAATGGCAGACCTGAGACATGTTTTAAGGGGCTACATAAGTGGTTAGCACTAGCATCATTTAATTTACAGGCTTTGGACATATGGTATATCATCCTACAAGGAACTTAAAAGTACATTAAATATGCCAATCAGGTGTAATCCAATTTTACCATGTGTTAGCGAATGAGAACCCACACTTTAGTACTTTTTAGCGGTGGTAAAGTGCACAGAGTCCTAAAGTCAACAAAAACTAATTCAGCAAAACAGTTGGGTGAAGGCAAAATCTTTAAGGGTGACCCTACAGGGAGGACCAAGTCCAACAGCAGTCAACCTGAAATCATGCCTAGATCCCTGTCAACCACTAACCATTTTCCAATGGTGCTTCACTTTTTCTAGGGGATTTTGCTTAAAAAAAGTCAATTAATCAATCAAAGATTCTTTATTCGGCTAATAAAAGCCATAAAAGCACAAAATAAATACACCAGGAGCAATTGTTAGAGCAAGACAATAGCGCACCATAAATACACAGCGAATACAGTTTACACATATACATTTCCCTAAAACCATGTTTAAATAAAGGGTAAAATAGATACATGGGTCATTATTAAGAACGGAGACTATAAAAATTCAGCATATAAAATTCATCAGTTAAAAATTCTTGTGCATTTCATCAGGGACGGGACAATTTCCTCTGGACAGGAGGCATCTTTCTCCTAATTCTTATAGCGCTAGAGAAATAGCTAGCAACTCCATAGCAAACCATGGGCGAGGAGAGCATCTGCAGGTATAATAATGCTGGCCCTGCTTGGACAAATTGACATGGGCTCAGAAGCCGAAGAATGTATTTTTTACGCAGAGGGACATAAAATTCACAAAAAAAGTAAAGTGCAAAGTGTCCTGATCGGAAAAATTGTCACCAGGACTTGGCCTTGAATCCCCGGGCTTCAAGAAGCCTTTTGGGAAAGCTAGTAGCCAATTGATAAGATTCAGTCTGAATCTGGTTAACAGAAAACGATGATGGATGTGATTGACAAAAGACAGGTAGGGGTGCACCTGTGGCCTTGGACTAAGTGTGATGTAAGTTCTCACTGTGTGCTTAACGATTTCCACACCCTCCCTGTCCTCCTGTTGCCTGGCCAGAAACTGAGATTTAATCCTCCTGATGTCATTAGGTCGTAACAGTTTGGGGTTTGTGTACAGATCAGGGCAGCCTAGACCTCTCATCTGCTGCGCTTTATACCCTAGCTAAGGAATACGCAGAGCCCCCTCCAGAGCCATGCGGTCCACTATAACAAGTTGATTCAGGGTGGGGTCTGGGGTGGGCCAAATTCTCATCCTTCGTACTAAAGGTGCAATTGCAGTATGATCAGAGATGTATCCCATGCCAAGCTCCTCGTGCGACGTGAAAGCGGGGATACAGTGGGGGACAGCAAGTAGCCTACGCAAAAATCTATTTTCCACCACCTGTAGATCTTTCACATCTTTATATCCCCACACGTCACCGCCATAGGAGGCCATCAGGATACATTTTTTCCTATACACATTTAAGAGTGCAGGACGAGCTTTGTTCCCAGCCTTTTTGCAAAGTACATGGTAGCCCCCACCTCCCTTGCCAGAATGTTCTTTTTGTGTGTTCGCTGCACAACCTATGACCCGTTATCATCAAACAGCACACCCAGATAGGGGAAGGTTTGGACCTTAGTGAGTTCAGCCCCCCTGCAGAAGAACTTACACCTTGCAGCCTTTTTGGAGCCAATTGTCATGGTATGTGATTTAGAAAAATTGGTTGCTATATCGAGCGGATTCATAAAATCTACAAAAGTGTCTAAAAGTTTTTGTAATCCTACACCTGTACTGGCAAACAACACTGCATCATCTGCATACAGAAGTGCGGGTATGAGTTTGGGGCCAGCTCTCGGGATGTCTTTACTGGTAGCTGAGAGGATGTCCCCTAGCTTGTTAATTTAGAGTGTAAACAATAGGGGGGCCAGGTTACACCCCTGCCTGACCCCTCTCTTGACAGCCCATGAAGCTGACACACAACCATCATCAGTGTATCTCACCGCTGCCCTGGTGTTATTATCAGCAGAATGTAGGAAGGCCACTAGATCCACCTCAAGTCCCAGCTCCAAAAGAATAGACCATAACTTGGATCTATTGGCACAGTCGAAAGCCGACGTTAGATCCATAAAGGCTATGTGCAAAGATCCCTTTTTTGCTATTGTATACTTCCCCACCAACAAATGTAGGTTAATACACTGGTCTAATGTCCCTTTCCCCTGTCTAAAGCCATACTGCAAGTCTGAGACAATATTGAACTTGTCTAACCAGGTGGTTATCCGATCCAGAACTACTTCCCCCATGATTTTTGCAGCTGAGTCTAGGAGGGAAATTGGTCGATAACATGCTGGATTGTCCCTCGAACCCTTTTTAAAAATAGGTATAACAGTGGCCACTGACCAGGAAGAGGGAAGATCACAGGAACAGGCCACATTAAACAATCGTGTCAGGAGGATCCTGGCCCAGGTTAGGGAGTCTGCTTTATACATATCTGCTGGTACCCCATACGGGCCCTGAGCTTTCCCTCCAGCTGTGGCCAGGATAGCTTTTTGTACCTCTTCAATATTAAAATGCAATGGGGCACTATCTATACCAGAGTCCTACTGTATATCTAACCCTCCTACATCATCCCCACTGTACATCCCTTCAAAGTGTGGAACCCATCTTTCGGCAGCTATGGTACAATCTGTTTTAGCGTTTGTTGTATCTGAAAAGAAGGGGCTATTAACCACTTCCCAAAACATTGTACTGTCTGTCAGCACACTTGCCTCTTCAAGTGCCTCCCAGGCCAGGACCCTTATAATATTCTTCCTATTTTGGGTTGCGTATTTATAGGCCATCCTATCAGATCTAACCAGTGCCTCATCCCTCGGGCATTGCTTGAGGGCATGGATTAAAGTCCTGTGGGCCCTAGTGCAGGTACCATCAAACCACCTTAACTCCTTGCGGCCTTTCGGCCTGGTTTTGATCATAAGGCCATTGGATATACACTTTGTTATTTTATCAAACTTGTCTAAAACCACTCTGTCCTGTGACCTCGTATCCATGCAGAGCAGAATCTCATCGGCACACTCTGCATATAGGCTTTCTAGAGAAGTCTCTGGTTCCACCTTTGTCCATTTTAACCTACAGGCTTGATCTTTTGTGCTAAGGTCTGATTTTGAAATGCTCCTCCCCTCTACGGAGTTCAATGCAGTACACCAGTTCAAGCATTAGAGGGTTATGGTCACCGCAAGTGGTCCAAGAGACCGTCATCTTGTGAGCTGCTTGGGCTAGGGGAGCAGAGACGATTATAAAGTCAGTAGTACTAGAGAAACCCCTGCCAGCAAAAGTGGGAACTGGTGCATCCATGCCCAGCTGTTCTAGACATAACAAGTTATTTCCATTCAGGAATTCCTCTATTAAACGGTCTGTTTCCGTATGTTCATAGTGGGCCACTGAAGGTAGAGCATCCATGTGGCCCCTCCCCGAAATACAGCCCAACTGACAGAGATGCGTATTAAAGTCAACTAAGATTATGGCCTAATATATGAATCTTGCCTCTCACCATGTTGTTCAAGGATCCTCTCCAGTGCTGTTAGATCTTAAGTAGCAGAGCTTCTACAATAGGAGTTGTAACGATTTACCACTAGCAAAGGGGGGCGATTGGCAAACAACATCTCTATTGCTAACAGATGGGCTGATTGTGACTCTACGGTTCTGATGGAGCAGGTTAGTTTAAGTGATACCAGTAGGAGAAGACCTCCCTCCGGTCTACCTACTATAGATGGAACTGCACTTTTAAAATAGGAGGTAAAACCATCCAAATAAAAATTCTCAGTAGTGTCCCATGTTTCATATAGTGCAATTATGTGACAACACACTATTAGCCTCTGCCATGAAACATCATCACATTTAGATCTAAGACCAGCTATGTTCCAGGACAAGATCTTCAGAAAAGAAGAATCTGGGAGAACGGGAGTTAGTTTGGGTGGAGAGGTAAAAACATTACCTATCTGCGGTACTATACTTGGGCCCTGCAGCTCAACCCCTGCAGGAGGTAGTCAGTCATTACCATCTAGTCCATCCTGTTTTTGCAGGGGATCAAATCTATTCGTTAAGGGAAGTACAGACCTACCAGTGTCAGCCTGGGCTGTTCTAGCCGGCCTTAGGGTGAACTGTCTGGGGCAAATGGGGCGGAAGAAATTAGTTGGATAAAAGTACTGCAGGGGAACAACCTTGATTGATGTCTTGGAGGTCTGAATAAAAGTACTCTCAACGAGTGCTTTAGCATGAGCAGGATGTCTTACATTAATTACTTAACAATCTCCTGCCATATTTTTTCTAACCCTGTGGCCCACTCAGTCTGCCATTCTGGCCATAATAATGTGGGGGGACAGACAGTGCCCATTTGCTACGTTGCTGTCACACCAATGAGTAACCTTGTGTATGAGGTCCACCGAGGTTTCTTTTGAACCTTGGGTGGTGCGGGGAACCCCTAGTAAAATAGCAACTAGGGGCGCTGACTCCGGGGGCTGCTCTAGGGAAGTTGAAAGACCTGCACCGGGCATTGGATATAAGTTTGTGGTCAGTGGACCAAGTTGAGTCCCCTTTAAAGATGCTGCCCCTGTCATGTCGTTCTCCTGTATAATGGTGTCCAATTTATTGTTAGAGGCCTGGGTATACCCGTCTCCTTGAGTCTCCCTCTGAATCAAGGACTTATTTCGATGGGTCGCCCCATTTGCACTGCAGTATGAGTTAGTCATGGGGGGTGTGTGAATCAGGCCCGCGTGTGAAACGCATCCGCTCTGCTGACCTCCACAGCCACAGGGTTTATGTCAGGGTTTATTGGACCAGGTGCTATCATGGAGAAGGCCTCCAGCTTTGCCTCAATACATTCCAACAGTGAGCATATGGGGGCTATCAATGTTTTTAACAGGAGTTCCAGCCTGGGGAGTAACATGTCTATCAATTGGTCCATATCTGTATTAACATGTAATGAAGGCTTGCTCTGTAGTTGGGACCGAGTCACACTCTTCCCCCCAGTCTTTTTCCTTTTGGTTGGTGGCCCAACCGGGGCGGAGTCCTCTTCTACGGTTGACTGCCCATCGTTGCCGTTGGCGCCATTAGTGGTCGTTGTATAAAGTGCTAGTGCAGGTGAAGATCTGGGGCCAATACCAGGTTTAGCATTCTTGTCAATATCATGATTATGTAATGACAGCAAATCCTGGCTAATCTTGTCTGCTTCTATTGATAGCCTCCTCTCAGTCAGGCCTATCTCCTTAGTGATAACATTGGCTGCCCTGATTATGAACGAGTCTATAGTGGTGGCATTAGCTCCCCCTGTTGCCCCAGCAGGTGATTTCCTTGTGCCCATTATTCAGGGCATGCAATGGATGCTGAGCAGATCTCTTAGTGTCTCTTAGAGTCTGAGTGGCCCCCCTCAGCAGGTAATACAGGGATCGTGGAACAGGGCAATGGGGGCGGAAAGCACAGATCACAAAAAGGAAGAAAGACTACTAGCTGGAGAACAGAGAACACTGCCAGGATTCAAGATTATAACGAAAATAAAGAGGCAGACAGCACCTTAGTCCTTGCAGCAAAACCAAGGGACGTGGCCCAGCCCAGCCTCGGTCAGCCGCGGACGGGCACAGACGGGCCCACTCTTGGCCCAGTCTTCGCCCGGGCATGCGCCTGGGCGCGTCTCGCGCTGCTGGAGCCCTGGTGGGTTTTTATCAAGCGCCTCCTGTAGCGGAAACAGCCGGCAGCATCCTGCGGCTCCCTGCCGCGAAGAGAACGGGGCTTGTGGTCCGCCCCTTGCACAGCAGCAGAAACGGCTCCTGTGCTGCAGGAGACCTGGTGGGCTTTTACCAAGCGCCTCCTGGCACAGAAACAGCCGGCAGCAACTGCGTCCTGTGGCTCCCTGCCGCGAAGAGAACTGGGGCTTGTGGTCCGCCCCTTGCACAGCAGCAGCAAAGGCTCCCGCGCTGCGGAAGCCCTGGTAGGTTTTTATCAAGCAATTCCTGGCGCACAAACAGCCAGCAGCATCCTGCGTCCTGCGGCGCCATGCCACGAAGAGAACTGGGGCTTGCAGTACGCCCCTTGCACAGCAGCAGCAACGACTTATCTCTTGGTTAGGATATCCGAATTTTATGATCTTGGTGTCTTTTTTCTCATTAATATTTTTATGTAATTTTATTTATTGATTTGGGAATTCTGTGGGCATAGTCTGCTGCTTGCACAATAGCTATCAGGGGCAGAGATTGTCCAAGAACTGTGTTTTTGACTAATCAGATTGTGATTATTACATTGGTAGGTGTCACCCTCTCCTAAATTAATGACCCCATTTCTGACATACATGCATATACATTTCCCAATTTAAAGAATACAGGAAGCTTTTCCAGAGTATGCCTGGAAATATGAAAGAGTTGCAGTTTTCCAGATATACTCATGGGAAATGTTAGTGAATGTGCACCTGCAACAATGTAAAGGGCATTATGCCTACTTTTTAAGAGAATGTACAATCATGGATGTGAAAAAACCTTCTCAATTGTATAGTTGATATTTTTCTTTTTTAGTTTCTACAATTTGGAAAATGTTTAACTGGTGGAGACGTTCATTTCTTGACACCCCTACATATTTTGGAAGTTTCAAAGTTCATTCCCATCCTGGTACCATATTTACTCCTGCCAGGAGTAGATCTCCAACCATAGACTTTTGGACATCCCTGCCCTGGAAGGGCTAATCTCAACTCCTGGAGTAGGATGCACTCATGTGCAATATTACTCCACTATGGGTTTATTTTGTGCATTGAATAAATCAATCTACAAGTGAAAGTTCATCTTTTGTTTATTCCTCGCGTGCATTGCTACATCTGCTTCTTGTAATCTGAATGACATGACAACAAAAAGTACACTTTCCTCTGGCAAGTACAGAGCTTTCTCTGCTCCTCTCACCATTAAATCATTCTACAATCTGAGTGCATTATCCAAAGTCATAAATGAATAAGAAAGAACTTGTATAACACTAGCAAGGCACCAAGGGGCATATTATCAAGGGCTGGCGATATAATTATCGCCGCTTTAGCGTCCGTTTTCGGGCGAAAAGCGGCGATAATTATATCGCAATATCATCAAGGACACGCTAGCGCGTGTTTCCTTGATGTAGAGCCCGTTTTTTCACAGCCTCGCCTTGCATCGCTAATGAGATGCAAAGAAGGCGTGGCTGTGAAAACAACACAAGTTAATATCGCGAAGGCAGCTTCGCGATATTAACAAGGAGGTGCAGCGATAAAAGAAATCGCGCTACCTCAGCTTTAACTCAGGAATTTAACGTCTGTTAAATTCCTGACTTAAGCATACTTTACATGGGAGATGGATTCTGCTGATACGACCACAGGGTCGTATCAGCAAGGTTATCGCCGTTTTCCATGGAACATCGCTGGAAAACCAGCGATGTTCCATGGAAAACAAGCTATCGCAGGAATAATTATCGCCATTGCGCTATGCGTTGTTAATACAGCGCTAGCATGGCGATAATTATCTGCGGTAGCCGGCGATAACTATTCTCACGCTGTGAACGGCCAGCGATAATTATCGCTGGCCGTTGATAATATGCCCCCAAATGTCTTCTCTCCCCTTTAATTCTCAGCATTAACTATGTTGGGGGAGTTTATTCCTTCCACGCATTTTTATCAATGTCTTCCCCAGTAATCCCCTGTACACAGATTGGGTCTCGTACATTTCCGATTGTCTGCTCTACTTTCAATGTTGTTTTCGGAATTAAAGCATATACATCATCTTCCACCTGGTGCACCTCTTAGCAATTTACTTACGAAACTTAGGCATAGACATGTGCAAACCTTTAATAGTCCCGGCCAATTGCTGAATTGTGTGATCCTAAAAATGAACACAATTTTCACCATTTCACATAATGCAAAATTTTGCATGATTTTTGCCTGCATGAGACTGGATTGAGTAGAGATTTTTTTTTATCCCTGTACCATTTTTTTTGCAAGCCACTTTACTGCCAGCATCTTGCATGACTTTTTTGTGCCAGGTACACAGTCATGGAGAAAAGTAACTCGAGATGTCTTTGAAATATAAAACTTACACGTATTTGGAAAACAAAGCACACATTTGCACACCATTAGATTTCCAAAACAGTAGAATAATTTCCAACAGTTTTAGTCATGGAAATATATAACTTCCGCAAAAGTTGAGGCGAGTTAATAGCTTATCTGTCAACCGACTCACCCTTGGCAGGGGAGACAGGGGCCTAACGCATGACTGTGTAGCCTCTGCTGACACGGGGCACCCATCGTGGGGGGTCACTTTTAGCCATGAGCCTATGACTATCTGTGAGACACATAGTCTCAGAGTCCCATCAAAGAATTCTGCAGAGTGGTGCAATTATTTTATATGATGCCACCTGAAGGGGGCCCATGCTTTAGTGGGTCTCACGATGCACATCCTCCAGCCTTCCTTTTTTAGCCACTTTTTCACTATTCCCTAAAATCGTCAGCTACAATTCCAAAGCTCTGACACTGAGCAGTACTTTGAGATGTCTGGCTGCCAACTGGCAGTTTTACAGCTGAGAGATGAGTGCAGCACGATGGAGGCCTTGTAACAAACAAATACTTCATTTAAAACAAGCATTGGCAAAACCAATTGTCTCGCCTATGCCAGAACTACTGGCTTTGCCAGTAGCACTGTGGGTGTGCAGCATGACTAAAAGTAAAGTTAGAAAACAGCGCTATGACACAGCCAGCTCTGGTACCATGTCATAGCACTTTCTTTGTGTGGAAGGGCAAGCCAGGACTGGGAAGGGTGTGGGGGTACAGGCAAGCAATGATGACAGAGAGGGTTGGGGGGACAAAGTACAGCAACATGGAGAAGAATGGGGTGGGAAGGGAAGAAAGCCACTCGTAGAAGGGTTGGATATACGCCTGCCAGCAATTTCCTATAATAAAATGTCTGATAGTGTTGTTTCTGTGATAGGAGAGACTGAGATCTTTGTAGAATGTTCACTGCCGAACAAGGAGAAAATTGAGTCTTATTAACATCTGCAGGATGTGGCCACAGATTCTGGATTTACTGAGGGCCGCAAAAATGTTAGACAGGCAATAGCCAAGGCACAGAGATGTCCACGTGGAAAAGCTACGGTTTAGAGGAAATAAAATAGTGAATCACTGTCATCTAAACCTTCTGGACAAGTGTTACCAAGCACCTAAACAATCCCTGGCACTTGCTGAATAGATACAACCACTCCATTAATCACTGTTCAATAAAATCACTGGCAAGGGCACTTTTATTAGAAAAATAGATCACTGCACCATTCCTGGGTTCTCGAAGAAAACTGTCAGATGTCTTCATACTACTTAATGTGAACCTTTTCAGAATTCTCCTGATGAACAGTCATAAAAAGGTCTTAACTCTTGTTAAATAGCATAGCTCAGCTGCATTCTACAGGATGTTTTATTCTCACAACCAAACTCATGCTGATTGTTCAATAATAACACACTAGTGGGGAATGTGCAAGGCATAGTAATGTCCTCTAATTTCTTTTGCATAGTACAGTTATCTGAAAACTTTGGGCCTGACTACGATCTTGGCAGATGGGATACTCCGTCACAAACTGGACGGATATCCCATCTGCAGTATTTTAGTTTCATTATATCCTATGGAACTTGAAATATGGCGGACGTGACATCCATCACATTTGTGATGGAGCACCCCATCCACCAAGACCGTAATTATGCCCTATGTCTTTTCAATATCTTGTGTCTGTGACTCTTGATCAGTATGTATTTGTTTAAATCTGTCTCTTCGTTAAAGAGCATTGGTATGGCATGGGCCAACACCTGACATGATGCTAGCATATACCATTATAGAGGGGGAGCATGCAGACACATCCTATCGGAGATTACAGTCACTCTGCCCTGTGTTGTAGTATGTCCACTAAAAGATGCTTTTTGCAGATAGATACTTTTGAGTATTGCATCCCAAAAAGGTATTGGATTTCATCCCCTTTAAGTAAAGAAAATATTACAAAGCACATCATGGTATTATGGCTATCAAGAGAGAGGGCCTAATTTATGTATAGTCAGGTGGCTCATTTCTCCGCCAGGGAGGAGGAGTAAATTACTCCATTGCCCTGTTGGAGGTGCTGCCCGCCTAATTTAGAAATGACTGCCAATCTGGTGGTCATTTCTAAAGCAATGGGAGGAACCAATGCTGTTTACAGTTTGGAGCAGGGCTTAATCAACATGACAGAGCCCTGCACCAAACTGTTTCCACTTTTTAGTTTCAAAAAGAAAATCGAAAAGCAGGATTCCCATGGCGAGGGGAGCATTTAGCAGTTTTCACTGCACCTTACCGCCAGGGCTTTCCTAGTGAAAACTGACCTCTAATTCTGCCCATCTAAGGGTAGGCAGAGTTAGATGTCTGCCTGTGACAGCCCTTACTCTGAAAGACTGTCGGGGTTCAATCACGGTGGAGACAGAGTAATCTACGCCGTGATTAAACCTAAGTTCCACCCGGTTTGTTTTAAAATTGAGGAGTGGATCATTATCTTGGAGGTATGTATACTTGGTCGCCATTGTGAAGGAGTATACATACCGACCGCCAAGATATAAATCAGGCCGAGAGTATTCCATTCCAAAAATGATGTGTACTGTAAAAACACATGCAATAAAATTGCTAAACTCTTTTATTGTTATTATTGCTCTAGAGTTCATACTAGAAATAGGTTGAGGGGCCAATGGTCTAGTGAGGTTGCACATTTTAACTATGCTTACTTCCATACAAGCCAAAGATGTTCTCATTGCCAATTTGTAGTTTTTCACAGGCCATAAATACCCAGTAAACAGACTTGACATGTTTCAGTGAACTCCAAATAGGGTAGATGACAGCCCCACTTGTGATACTGTTCTGCCATTAACTATGAACTACATTTAAATTTAGGGTAGTAGAGACAGTACCAATGAGGTTTGAGTGACACATTATCTGGAAGTGACTTGGCAATGATTACACTGTATGCACAGAGCTACCCTACTACATCACTCCTGTCCCTCCTACCTGACACCACTGCTTTTTCATATGAATGAAAAACATCTTTTAGTATGATCATTGCAAAGGATATTTTCTTTGTCACTACCTATCAGCTACTTTCTCTTAAGGAAGCAGTTGGCTGTTTCATTAAGACTCCCCTGGAGAGAGACAGACAACATCCCGACACATTTCCTCACTGAGCTCCCAGATAACTAAGCCGATTGGGGGCACACATTTACAACACACTAGACATAACATGTCACATCACCAGTTATCTATTTATATTGCTATTATGTTCAACACATTTAAAAATAATGTTGGGGTGTGGATATTTCTAATAACACGCAACCTATATTCACTAGGGAGTTGACATGGATAAATGGAATACTGATATGCACCTCATAAGATGGGTGTTAAACTAGCAATGATGTATGTATGGGTCGACATGTATCGCTGTACTGTGAAAGACGTGGACTGTGATTCAGACCACAACATGTGCTATTACTATCTACCTGTATTTATGATAAAAGTCAAAAAATAACCACTCGACAAAAAAAAGCATGCCGTTGACTGTTTAAGAATTGATTTCGGCACTCTGGTTAGAATCGTTTTATGGACTATTGTCCAATGATGTTAATAATCTAGAATTTGATGTGATTGTGGACAATTGGAGTGGGAAAGCTGTTCTCTTCCTGATAGGCTGCTGTTAGCAGAAAAGACGGGTGCAGGCAGGACTTATTGTTTCTGAACAATCAAAAGTTGGCTTTCCAGTCTCCTGATGTGCCGGTTTACCCTCACATCCTCATTCTTGTCTTGTCCACAGTCATTGTGATGCAAGGGTAACCAGTAGGTGTGATAAATTATATTAATGGCCCAATAAAGCAACATATTAGATTGCAATTCCTCATTGATACTCTCAGTAGAACAAAACCCACTGACAGGTAATCTCTTCTTCACAATATATAATTTCATCCCTGATCATTAGGAGATAACCTTCTAGTAGGACAGCTGTTCAGATACAAATGAAACTGAAGTAGTAAACAGAACTTTTTCACACAATATATCACATTACTGCAATGCCTCTAGTAAGAGTTTACACGGAAACGTAATAAATTATTGCTGTGTTTTGGTAGAGAGGGTCTCAGTTTGTGTCCTTCTTAGCTCCTCTTGGTTGTGTTTAATCTAATCTCCCTGGAGTGAAGAGTTGGCGTTTCATGCCGGGAATACTCTAAAAGTTTGTGCTGTTGCGCCGCGGGCCACATCGCGACCCGCGGCGCTGCCCGTTTTCTCCTCGCGCGCCGCGGTGAGCCCACGGTGCCCCTCCCTCCTCTTCAGGGGCGCTGTGGTGCGGCGCGGCGGGCCGCTGTTGATGTTTTGACGGCATCACGGAAAGCACCTGCGACGCCTGTTGGTTTGCTCTGTTGGGCACGCCGCGTACTTGCACGGCGGCCCATCCATGTCATGAGGCACCTTGGGGCACTATCCTTACCCGGTGCTGGCATCTGGTGATCACCCTTCCTTGGGGGCCATATGGTTGCTCTCCCCTTCTCAGTCTTGCTACAAGAAGGCAGCAGGGGAGGGTTACCTTCCTTCCTTACACTGTGATCTTCCTATACTGCACTTCACTCCTTCACCTATCCAGGATGGCGACACCTCTCCTTCCTGTTTTTTCACTTCTTGTTCCTGTATGTCACTTCCTGTTCCTGTATGTCACTTCCTGTTTTTCTGTATATAAGGGATCAGAACCTTTCCTTCCTTGCGTTGCAACACTCCTTGTTCCTGCTGGTGTGTCCTTGCTTCTGTTGGTACCTTGACTCTTATTTTGGTGATCCCTTCCTTCCGTTGGCGCTCCTGGTTCCCTTGCGACTTCTGCTCCAGCTTGACTTCCAGTTTTCTCCTGGTACCTTTTGGGCTCATGGTCTTCCAGTGTTTTCTGGCTCCTTGTCTTCTTCTTCATTCCTGGAGTCTCATCATCATCAGAGGTTTTTTTCCCTCCGGGGTTTTCTTCTTGGGACTCCTTCTGGAGGGCACTGGCTGCTTAGGCTTTCATTGTCTGCAGCACCATGGCTACCGGAAGGGGTCGCCCCTATCTCTGACAAACCAGGACTTACAAGAACAGAAGCCGGGAACCGTCCCAACGCCTCAAGACTGGTAAGAAAGACCCTAAACCCGACAGATTGCAACGCCCAAAAACCCGCATGGATACCTCACAGTCCTCTCCTACCGAAGGGTCAGCAGAAACAGCACAGGCATTAGTACAGACGGTTCAACAACATGCCCAAGAACTACAACAACTAAGAGACGAAAACTTAGCCTTACGCCACGTGCTGACAACTAAGACATCCGATGTACCCATGGTCTCTACCTCTACTCCTCGTTATTCTGGAGATCCCAACAAGCTGAAGGAATTCTTTGATTCCTTGACTGTGTTTTTTGCCTTTCGTCCAGCCCAGTTTTCCTCAGATAGAACTAAAGTTGGATACCTGATTAGTGCCTTGTCTGGTCCTGCATTAGCATGGGCAACACCCTTGGTAGCCACAGAAGACCCATGATTGTCAAATTATGCGTCTTTTCTTGATTCCTTTAAACAGATGTTTGAGAGACCTGGGCTGGGACCTCAGCGGAAGAAGCCTTGTGTGATATCCAACAAGGGAGTCAGGACGTCTTGCAGTACATCACACACTTCATGCAAATGGCAGCGGAAACCACTTGGGTGGAACGAACACTGGTAACCCATTTTCGCAGAGTGTTGCGAAAAGAAATCAAAGATGAATTAGTACATTCTCCTCGTGCAGAAACTATGACTGAGTTAATGGACTTAACATTATCAGTTGAACAACGTCTCAATGAACGTCGTTTGGAGAGACGAAAGTCATGACTCCCGCAGCATACCGGAGTAACCCGACCTAATGTTCGTAAAACAGAAAACCCTGTGTCCGACATACAGCCTTCGACAGGAGAAGAACCTCTGCAGCTAGGCTTAACTAGGGGACCCCTGTCTGAGGTCGAACGTGAACACAGAAGAAAACAAGGACTGTGTTTGTATTGTGGTGCCTCAGGGCACATGATTCGCAATTGTCCTACTCGTCTTCCTAGGCAGTCGGAAAACGCCAAAACCCGTCCTCTGTGAGAAGGGAGAGGACGGGATGGTCTGGAACCCCTTCGATCTGTACCTCAAACGAAACTTCCACCTCTCTCTTTCTTCTGCCTATGCTTATAAGGCTGCCAAATGGAGTAGAAGAGAAGATACTAGCATTGTTGGATTATGGTGCCAGCGGGATGTACTTGGATGAAGCATGGGCTAGT